>CM026562.1:21696914-22401901 GCA_015143295.1 Tetracentron sinense
TGCATGTCTTGTAAGGCTATGGAGACATCCATTAGTCTGGAAACGTTCCCTAACGGGACGGTGTGTTATCGGAGTTGGTTCACGGGCGCGAGGCCCAAGTATTTCAGTTAATCAAGCGAGGCTTGGGTTAACTAGGGTTAACCTGTGGTTAGAAAATCTAACCAGGGTTAAGTATAGTCCGTGGTTCCTCTTTAACTAGGTCAGGAGAGACGGTGCCCAGTAAGGCCCGGGGTTCCTCTGTGACTGATAGTCGGGAGATGTCGGTCTGTTTGTCTAGGTCGTCCGTGGTGCCTCTTGGACTAAGTCAGGAGTGGCGGTGTCCTGCATGGCTAGTGGTTCCTCCGTGACTGGTAGTCAGGAGACGTCGGAGTCCTAGGGAGTTTAAAGTGGCTAAACATCAGATAGTGTATAGTCCGGGGTTCCTCTCTGGGTGGGTTAGAAGATGTCGGCACCGTGTCTATCGTGGTCCCTTCTTGGTGGAACGTCAGGAGATGTCAGTATTGGTATAGATGTCGGGGTTCCTCCGTAGACTAGCCAGAAGGTGACGGTAGGCAGGTTGGTCGGGGTTCCTTCATAACTGATACCTAGGGCGATGGCGGCGAATACACGGTAGATGTGGCCAGTCAATTGAATGGAAAAATATGTCCTTATTGGGTGAATGCCCATGTTGTGTGTGTAAGCTTCGGATACGAAGTGGTCTGAGTTGGTATACTCAGAGTTGGTGTATTTGTTTGAGTTGGTGGACTCATAGTTCGGTATGGAATCATCGGATTCCAGGTGAGTTGGGTTGGTATACCCAAGGTTTTGTCATGTTCGGGTGAAAGCCGGAACAGCATGTGTGAGTCTAAATGACTCAATGTATTATGGTTATGATTTAGAGACTTTAAGCTAAACATTTGTGGGCTGTGACCAATTAATAGAGTCTTAGGACTCGAAATGAAACATGATTGATGATCGAAACGATAATTTGATAATATAATACATTCATAACTGAACCTCATAATTGGAAAGTAATGTGAGGTCGGGAACCTCTGTTAGGGTGACGTAACCCTAAGTGACCTTGGGTCACAATTTATTATATACTGTTCTATTTTACTGTAACATGCAAATTGAACTGCTTATTATATCATTATTGATGCGTGTTATTATGTGGAAAATAGTTTAGAAGGATTGTGGTTTTATTGGGCTTCATAGCTCACTGATTTTTTGTGTCAGCAGATCTTGGAGCTGCTGACCAGTAAGTGAAAAGTCTATCTGGACATTTTGGAAGCTTGTACAAGTTGTACCTGGCGTGATAGAGGCGCCTACTTTTGTAAAACAAACTTGATGTAAATAATACAGGTATATGGTTTGTATGATGGCTATTGTGATGACAGGTATTATTTGCTTTTTGGGAGCATCTGATAAATGTTTAAATTTCCCGCTTTTTTGCGGGTAAAGTCTTCCGCTTGCATGATTTGACGAACGGACACGCGTCTCGGAACTTGATTCCCTAGGCGCGGGTTCGGGGCGTGACACAAATATCAAACAATCAATTTTTTTAAAACACTTTTCAACTGTTGCAGGGCTGCCATAAACAAGGAAATTGCATACACGGCAAAATTAGAGGGGCTGCCTATCAAATGGATGGTTTGGATTGGCCACAACATCAAGTTGACTTGGTGTTGTAAACACTTTAAGTATATTTATTATACATCTGCTCCTTATTTGTCACACCCCAAAATCCCCCCTAGGAGAATATAGAATTTTGACACGTGACTTACTTATTCAACCATCCTGTTAGAAGCATTAAGGCATATTAAAAAACCTGAACTTAAAAATTTCTCATAATATAACCTAAAAAAAAATGATAATTCCAATAATTAAATCCAATCCGTCTGACCAATCATAAATATTAAGTGAACCCGATCTTTAAGCATGATCAATGACTGAAAATAAATCTAAACAATATAATCTGAAATTGTCTTATTACATTCCTTAAATAAACTGAAATAAACAACTAATCATCTAAACTCAATAATAGGGAAAGTAATCCAGATTGACTTCCTCTTCCTAGAAATCACCTTCCTGCTTTTTGGGATACTCATCCTCTATCCAAGGTGGTGGAGCACAGATATCGAACCCTCTTGCAACTATTAATATAAAAAGTACGGCTGAGCAAATGAAAACTTAGTGTATACAAAGTTTAACTAACAATATATAATAACATATCTACATGCTTTAACATAAATAACATATCTTACAATTCATGTGTGGAAAACATGTAAATACACCATAATGCAAAACATATAACCAGACTCTTGATTTATGCGTACTTGTGAGACTTATGAGATGCTTGTTAGTTCTTTCTAGATTTCTTACAAGTAGCACATAACCATACTAGATTGGTCCTTACAACCATATGTTGCCATGTTTGTTATACCAGTTTCTGTATCCATGCAAGTCTTTACAACCACATATTGCCATGCTTGTTATACCAGTTTCTATATCCATACAGGTCTTTACAACTATGGTTTTACAAGTCTTGTTAGTTTATGCAGACTCATGACTTGGGTATTCGTGAGGACTTAACAATTATCATACCGTGAGACTTGTACTTGATTGTGTAATGATTAACCTTCATCTAGATTATTTCATAGGTTCCAATATCAAATCATTGAATCCAACCAAAGGCACCCATATAACTAAGGTTAGAGGATTCAGGGCGTTGATACCATCCTTTAAGTATTCACTTATCTGAAATTCAATCAATCAATAAACATACATAATTTCATATGAATAATATGCGAGAATCACATTAAAACTTACTCATACATGAAGAATAATTCACAATATAAAAATCATGTTTAATAATTGAGAAGATTAATTCATAGTATCAATAGAAATTATTAATTTTGTAGCATTATCTATAATTCATCATAATTCCATGATTATTCTCATTCTTCTTATTTCAAGCAAAAATTATAATGTTAACAAGGTTATTTACATCATACTCATGTTATTCATAACCTACTTTAATAATCCATAGATTTATAATTCAATCATTTCATCCGTTCTCAATCATAAATATAGATTCATACATCCATTTATTCTAGGTCTCATCATTGAAATTCTCTCCAATTTATTCAAGAAAAACATCACAATAGGTTTATTTAATTCACATAAACTCATAATCAACCATAGATTTTGAATTTAATAAAAACTTTAAGAGATATAATTAGTTTAGACAATGCATAGTACATAAACACATGTCCATGTCTTGAAAATACTTAATCTTATTGTTGCCCAATGATTAGACCCGAGAGGGAGGGAGGGAGGGAGGGAGGGGATGAATAGGGTTTATGACAATTCTAAAGTTCTTCCTATTTCCTTAAACGAAATTTCAACTATATATGTTAAAAGGAATTAGAAATTTAGTAATTCTACCAAGAAATGCAAAACAATAAAGTAAAGAAGAGTCAGAGAGAATACAAATACATTGACACACGATGTTGTTCACGAGGTTCGGCAAGTTGCCTACGTCCCCGCCTCAAGCTATACCCGTTAGAGGATTCACCACAATTTATACCAAATCGTACGATCTTCTTCCAGGTGAAGATCAAACTGTTACAATTTCTTTTCAGGTAGAGATCACATCTTACAAAGCTCCCAACTTCACGGACAAAACTCCCACAGACGTCTTGATTTCTACACACTTTGAATAAGTGTTTACAATCTTGAAATGCTCATAGAATGAGTTGATAGATTACAATTAAGATCCTCTATGAATCCCTCAAAGATAGGAGTTGAATAGATCAAGAACTTGGTTTTGAGATTTCTAAGGTAAACTCAATAGATTTGGAATTCTAGGCTTTGGAGTGATTGAATGAGCGATTGAAGTTATTTTTTTCATTCATAAATCAATCATATTTATAGCCCTTGCAAAGATATAGCTGTTAAAGGCTTATTGAGAAAATATGGTCATTAGAAAACTAGTCGTTGGAGAGGTTTCCTGCATGCACTCGTCGACGAGTGTACAACTGCACTTCCCAGTCGTTGCCGAGTCAGATGATAAAAACAGAACAGTAGCTTATGCTACATCACTCGTTGACGAGTATGAGTTACTTAAATCCACTCGTCGACGAGTCCTCTGATTTTTCTTAGAACACTCATCTTTGCTAAATCAATATGATGGACATGATTTCCATGGTTTATTCATTTATCTTAATCAAGATATTTATTATGTTTTATAAGGTACCTATGGTAAATATAAATAATTGAGCAATTCAATCGATCCAACTTTAAGGATTTCTTATATAAATCCTAAGTACTCTCAATGACTAAATAATAAACTATAAAACCTTCTTGAGAGTTTTCATCTTCAATCTTGATCTTGAGAGGATTTGACTTTAGCTTCATGATCCGACTTGGACTTTGGGCATGATCTTCAGGATTTACTATGTCTTCAAAGTGATCCAATGACTTGGCTTAGAATTGATTTGAATCTTCTTAATATGTGAAGTCTTTTTCATGTTTTTTCACTGAATGACTTGCTAATGCTCTTAGTAGATTGCTTTTTAGTATAAACTCAAGAGAAACATTAGTAATAAAAATCTCATTATATTATTGTATTATCATCAAAATCAATATTGAGACTTAAGGTGAAAACCTATAGGCAGAACAGTGCATAGTACTTTCCTTGATCGTTTTCTTACGATCTCTCGCTTAAGAATGAGCTTGGATCTCGATCTCCAAGTTTTTCATTCTCCTTGAGAAGAAAACCTTTGAGAAAACCTAAGTTGAACTTTCTTTGGAATTCTTAAAAGTCTTAGAATACTTTTCTGACCCTAAATTTACGAAATATGGGGTATTTATAGAGTTATGGACCCTAAAATATTAAAAAAAAGACTGGAATTAGTATTTTTTTTTAAAATCCCGCATCAAACCCCGCTCAGGTATTTGACCCATAACTTTTGACTCATTTATCGGAATTGGACGATTCAAAATGTGTTGGAGACCTTATTCAAAAGGGAACAATTTCTTGTGAAATAAAGATGTCCCAAATTTAAGTCATTCGAGGTCAAAACAACCCGTCAAGTTGGATGAATATAAGAGAGAACCACAATCTAATTAGAAAATAATTAGAATACTTCCTAATTAATTTAGGATTTTCTCCTCTAATCTAATTCATAATTAGAAAGAGAAGGAGTGTGTGGGTCCCTTCCTATTATCTATTGGTTATAATTCTAATCTAATTAAAACTTATTAAATAGAAGGTCTATGGTGGGTTCTACTATTTTATACCTTAATACCCTAGATATTATTCTCATATATAAAAGATGGTTTTGCTATAGCGTATATAAATTGTAATTTTTTTTTCTAATTTTTGCAATCATTACATGAATGACACAATTATCGATAAATTAAAATTTGGGTCTCTACATTATCTCTCCTTCCTAAGTGCCTTCTTTTATTCATCTGAAATGGAATGTGGTAAACTTCTTTTTGGTTGGATGGTTAGTAATTAGACGTTTAGTATTATTTTTATCAATTTATGGGGAGGTTTTTTCTTTACGATTCATTATGAGATTATTTTCAAATGAGGGGCACATTTAAATAATTTGATACAACCCAATATTTGGCGGAGTACATGCGATGGAGCCAATTAAAGCATTAATATGATCAAAGTGGAAGTTTCATGGACAATACAAGGTGAGTGTTTTTGAGGCGTGGGAACCACAACTGGTAGTTTTCCAAAGGTTGTCTCTTTTCATTCATATAGATTACCTTGTAGCTTTTAGAAGGAAATCAGAAAATCCTATGAGAATTTTGAATTAGCCCAGATCTTGGGGAATTGAGTAATTTCTTCATTGAAGTTGAGTGATTTCTTTTAATCGGGTGAATGATTTTTCCAATTTTCTTTTATTTTAGGATAAAGTTAAGGAGTGCCCAAACCTTAGTCTGTACTTGGTGTGTGCAGTCTTTAATCTTGTCACATTAGCATTAACCCCCTTAGGGTTTTTCTCCTCTTAAGCTTTTAGAAACACGCGGGATCCTCTACGACAACTATTTGAAGAAATTCATTGGTCAACCAGGGTTTTAGTAAAGACTATGGTGAGGCTATGGAGCACGCGCACATGCGGGTTAGGGTTTGCACGCTAAGTCATGCGGGTTAGGGTTTGCGTGCTACTTAGCACGGTCCCTTGTTTTATTATCAATTGTAATAATCTTTGGAGCTGATATTCTCATCAATTAAGTAATTTTCAAGTATCCTAACAAAGTTATATTGCAATCTCCACTTCTTCTTTCCCTTTTCAATTTTTGTGTTCATCATTTTAAGTACGGTTTATAATGACGAGGATGAGAAGAGGACGACGAGTAATACTCATTTACTCAAACTACATTTCACGATTTAAATTTTTACAAGAATGTCGAGGATTTCAAGCAATTTTACTAAATTAGAAATAATTATGGAGGAGATCCTTTGAAGACACTAACCTCAAAGATGGTGAGTGACAAATGCTTTGTTTTGAAAAATCTTGTCAATGTGAAACTTGAGGTTGTATTCTTTGGAATAACGAACCGTAGGTTTAGGATCACCACAAATTATTTTAAATGAATATTCAAATGGATTTTTTTTTTTAAATTTTAACCGTTAGTGGGTATTGAAGATGAGGCAATTGGTGAATAATTTGAAGTAATATCCCGTGAGAATTTTATCATCAGTTGAAGGAAGAATTAGAAGAAATTAATTATGACACGTAATGGCTTATGCAAGAGATATTAAAGGGAAATGAAATAGATACGTTTTTATTGGTATTTACATCAATATATGATGATCCATTTGTAAGAATTTATTTAGAAAGTTTTTTATAAGTGAAATTTGTAGTTTGTTTTGGTCTTTCAAGGAATAAATTTCCCAAAATTGTAATGCGGCCTGGAATATCGTTCAAGTATGTGAAGCATCATTGGATCCATCCATTGATGCAACCAAGAATTGTCATTTCCTTGAAAAGGATGTTTTATTAACTTAAGTGGGAGTGTTTGACAAGTTGGCCTAAAATCAATTATCAGTCATCAGACCCTTTTGAAAGGTGTGTTGGGCTTAGTCTCATGGCCTGTGCGTGTTGGCCTAACTGTTTGAGTGAGTTAAGTGATTCGAGTTTCAACCCAAAAAGCAAGTGAGTTATACTTACCCTTGTTTCGACGGTTGGATAATAACCAACTTAGTCCCACATCGAAAGCTGATGTAGACTTCTTGTGTCCTAAAGGTTCCTGCCTCTCTTCATGAGATAGGTCATTTTGAAGAGGTGTATTTGGCTTAGTCTCATAGGGCTGTGTGTTGGCCTAACCATGTGATTGAGTGAGTTAAGTGATTAGTGTTTAAACCAAAAAAAAGCAGTTCTTTCCATAGTGACGGAGCAAGGTTTGAAATCCCGATGTGGAATCCATACGAAATTGAAATCTCTTAAACTTTGTTTTAACAAATTTTGGTTGAAATTTCGGAAATTTATTTTTAAATATTTTTTAATAAAATAGCAATTTTTTTAAAAAAATTCAAATTATTATTGAAATTTAGAAAATTTTAAAATTTAGTAAAAAAATAAAATAATTAAAACTTAATAAAATTGAAATATTCTAAAATTTTGGCCGATTTTATTTTGAAATAGCGTGAAAATATTTAATTTTAATAAAATATTTTTTAAAAAATAAATGTTTAAATTTCGTAGAGAAATCTAAATTTTTTGGAATTAGATTTCAATTGGAGGATCAAAATTGCCGATATAAACACGATTTCAAACCTTGGATGCAGCTCAATCGTTGTGGAGTCCCTACTGTGGGGTCAACTAAAGGATTAAAAAGATTCATTCATGAGGGTTTTCAAGGCTTAGGAATCATAACTTGTGGTTTTCCAAAGGTTGATTCTTTTGGTTCCAAGATATTCCCTTCTTTTTTCCTTTACTTTTGGAATAGATTTTATTCTTGATGGATTTTGAACCTAGTTTTTGGTACCGATATCCAACAACTTTACCAACTTAGCAAGATGACATCCTTGAATGAAAAATAATCACGGTAGACGAAGGCTATGAAGAAACCTTTTGAGAATTTATAATTAGTTAGGAGACCCATAGTTCTTCAGTAATTCCTCCTAAAGAGTCGAGTGATTCCTCTCAAATTAGGGATCAAATTTGGTTTTGCTCTCGCAAGACCAAAACCGTCTTTGCCTAGGTTCTAAATCCAACATGTGGCGATAAAAAGGGGAGAAATCATTTCAATTTCTCCCCTGTTTTTTGACTTCTCTCCATCTAATATCTTCTCCCCTTTTTATCGCCACATGTCGAAAGCCCATAGAGAGCAAGACGGTTTTGATCTTGCGAGAGTAAGACCAAATCTGTAGAAGCCCGGAACTTTTTTGTATGCCTTGGAATGCGTGCTAAGGCATGACGCCTTTGTAATCTCTATTTTTCGAAATGAGAATTTGGAAACCTTTGAGAATTTTACAAGAATACTATAAGATAATTAAATAAAATATTTAATAATATGCCATAGTCTTAGAAAGGTTATAGGCATATTCCTAGAGGGTTAGAATAGAAGTGGGATAAGTCCAAGTAGTGGAATTGAGTGAAAAATGGACTTAGTGTCAAAAATTGTAGATGACCGATCGCTCAGTCCAGGTAGCGGTCGCTCAGTCCAAAACCGATCGATCGGAATCTATCGATTGGTCCAAAAATTTGTATGGGGAAAAATTCTAGAGAGGGTGTTTTCAACCGATCGCTCGGTCATAAGCACTGATTGCTCGATCTTTCGCGTTTTGCAGAAATTTCATTAAGGGCATTTCCGGTCTTTTGGCCATTTCGCCCTTACCTTTAAGGCTTGCTCGAACCTTGGGTCCCCACTTACAATACTTAGAGCATTTTGAGAGAGAGGAAGAGAGAACCTAGGGTTCCTAAAGATTCTTCCCATTTGAGAAAAAGATCAAGGGTTTGAAAACCCTAGATCATCCCAAAAGCTTGGATTTCTTAATCTAAGGCTCAAGCATACATGGAGTTCCTTCTTCAAGCTCGGCAGCATCTTCCACGGCATTTCTCAAGGGTTTTCTTCATTTTTTTAAGGTCGCTACCCTATGCTACCCTTTTAGTTCATTTTCTTCTCATTTTCTTCATTTTTGTGGTTTTCCTCCAAATTTCAAGCATGAGATGTGATGAGATGAATTGATGGAGAATGTGATGGGTAATGGATGCCATATGGATGTTGTAATGAATGAAATGGGAAGAGTATTCCACCAATAATGAACACACATGGATGATGGATGGATTGGGTGAATCATTGATCATGAAAAACATGATTTAAGGCATATGAAATTTCTAGGGTTTTATGATAGTGTGTTATTCGTTTTTCTACAACGGCATGAATATTTTTATGTGTTGAAAAAATGCTATTCCATGTATTATTATCTCCAATGTCACGTTTAATTCCAAACTAAAGTATGTACACAGCTTTACGAGCACAGCATGCATGACATGGTTTATCGGGTTTTTCAAGAACAAGAATTTTATTCTTGATTCACGAACACCATGACAAGGCCAAA
Organism: Tetracentron sinense; assembly: GCA_015143295.1. NCBI lineage: Eukaryota > Viridiplantae > Streptophyta > Magnoliopsida > Trochodendrales > Trochodendraceae > Tetracentron > Tetracentron sinense. The sequence goes on from CM026562.1 coordinate 21,706,483, forward strand.
CGTAAGGGTTGGTAAATAGAGGTAGGGCATATCTTAAGATATGTTTTGCCTCGCTTTGACAAGAACAAGAATACGTCAAACAAGATGTTAGTGTTCCTCCAAGCATGCATGTTTATTTTATTACATTTTTGCAAAAGAGGGAGTTTACACTTCCCTCCCTTCAAGTTGTTTCATTGCATTTTCATAAAAGAAGGAGGTTTACACTTCCTTCATTTCAAGTTGAATATTCCATATCTCAAAAAAGGGGGTTTACACCACCCTCCATTCAAGTTATTCAAGGACACTAACATCCCAAGCACATGCGACATGACATGCATGACACGCATGACACGACAAGACAAACAAGACAGAATACGATAAGACAAGCAAGACAGAACATGACAAAACAAGTTTTCAAACACGAAAAGAGTATTTCAAGTCAAGTCAAGCACACGATGATTTCAAGAGTTTTCCTGGCTTTGGTGTGATGCAAGCATGAAATATAAACTGTTTACTTTCCTGTCAATTATATAAACTGCTTCCTGCTTTATTTTATTATTATTATACTATGGCTGTTGGATAGTATTTGGTACCCGCTGAGTATTCCATGTTCAGCCGTACGTCTCATGTCGGGAGGTACTGAGGGAGCTGCGGCTCCGTATGACATTTGTGCTACTAGTCCTTGGGTAGAAGATGAGTACTCCGAGGAGGTCTCTGCGGAGGAGCCTCATGTAAAGGGTTATTATTAGGTGGTAGATTCTAAGTGAGTGTGGGTGAGCATGAGAGATTTTATACCCATGTATTTTGGCGGGCATGTCCGCACCTTCTTTCTTTTGATTTCCCTTTTGTACAAAACTTGGATTTTATATGTACATAGAGAGTTTTGTTAGACTTCCGCTGTGCCATGTTAGTGTATGCTTTCGCTATTTTGTCCTTTATTGTATATGTTCCGTGTGTTTTGCAGGATGATTTGTCAAGCATGTCATGCAAGTTATGATAAGTCGTCCAAGATTTACTTTAAGTCCTAGGATGGGTTTTGGGTCACGACAAAATCCGATCCCCAGATTAGGTGAGTGTCTTCTCCAATTCTTTTATTTTACTGCAAATTTTAATCTTCTATAGTGCTTGTGTCATCACCAATTGTGTTTGGTGGTCCTTATATATTAAAATCTATTTTTAACAAATAGTTAGGTTATAGATGGTAAGTAAAAGCTTACGTCACATAGAGATATATTTCCTTTGACGTACGACTTCATCCCAAGTGACTCTCGTGAGGCACACATTGCCATCTGAGCAATGAAAGGCAGGTGATGTCACTTGATAAGGACAAAGAAAAATATTTGTCATATACGGAGGTTAAAAATTGAAGGTAGAATCGGGCCGAGGCAGAACTTTCGAAGGTACATTCTATCAGGACATGATCTTTGGACCTCCCTTAATGAGGGCCCGGTCTATGGGGTCAAATTCGGGCCCTAAAACCCTCTTGTAGGCGTTGGGCCTGGCCCAGGCCTGGGCTACTAAAAAATCACAAAAATTCAGGCACAAGCTTGGGCCCATTGACACCTCTACCTTCACATGTGTATATATATATATATATATGAGATAAGGATTGCGATTGAATGCACTCGATAGCACCTGCTATCCATCCGATCAAGAATCTAATGGCGCCAAGGCACCCAGTGGGGCTCACAATTTGTAATGCATGTCAGGCAGGGCACGTTGGCACCCTAGATTCTTGATTGGACGACTTTGCACTCTATAGCAGGTGCTATCGAGTGCATACAATCACAATCCATGAGAATAGAATTAATTTGAGGTTAGTCTCATATTGCAGTGAAACCTTTTCTTTTTCACATTGGGTATGTTTGGTTGCACATATGATCCTATTCAGATTTATGTAAACCTCGTTCTGCAGGTTGTACATTTACTCTCCCACAAACGTACAAAATGGTGCAACTTTGGGAGAATCTAACGCCCTACCTACTACCTTTATGTCTGGTCCAATGAAGCTTGAAATGAGTTTCTCAATATTTACAGCAAACCCTCTCAGGATAGTAATTAGGCTAAAACAAGACAGAAACACAATTATAAATTCATCCTTTGCCCTTTATCCCTATAATAACATCATTGTTATTATAATTTATAGATAAAAATATATACTTAAATCATTATATTATCCATCAAAAAGTTCGAAACAGCGGTTCTCCAGCCGTATATTTTTTCTGTCGAATCAAGACGGACTCGTCGAAGCATTTTCAGATTCATTTGATCGAGTTATATGTACATGTTTGGTATTAGACAACTACCAGCATCTCCAACCTCGACCTATTTCTCTATCTCTTGATCAAAGCAACAGATATTAGCTCGATGGCATTATGGGTTACGAGAGTCGTCCTTGTTCTTGCCATTTCAGTTATAGTTTTTTTTGCATTAGCTTCTGCAACAGAGTATGTTGTTGGAGACGACGAGGGCTGGAACTATAACGTTGATTACTATACATGGGTAGCAAACAAGACTTTCCGAGTCGGAGACACCTTAGGTAATTTCATTGACTGTAGATAATGTCATGTAAGTTATATGGTTCTATAAATGTAGCCCATCTCTCTTATATGGGCAACGGATTTTCTCTGCCAGATGCCGAGTATTAAAAGCAAAAACTTAACCACTCACTCACTCATGAGTGATTCATAAGCAAGGTTAATATTTTTTTCCTAAAAATCAAGATTAAATTATTTAAATTAACTTAAGGATGAGTGAATCTTAACCACAATTAATGAGCGTCAAAGAGAACACATGGAGAGCTTGGGAGGAGTGCGTGTATTATCAACTTAGTACTTAGATGTCATGCAAATTAAAGATCAATGCCCGAGTGTAATACTCGGGCATCTGCCAGATTTTCCCGTATATCATTTTCTATGAGTGTTCTTTTGCTGAGACTTATATAGCTTGACACTTTGCACTTTGTGGTTGTTAGGAAATTTGAGTAACTTTGTCAAGATTTCTAAGAAAGAAATGCTAGCCCTGGTCTAGTCTAGTCACAGACTTCCAAAGTCTTACCGTGATAGCGACAAGTGTTGCTACATCAACAGAAACGATGAAAACTGGGGAACGAAATTGAATTTTGAGACGGGCACTAGCACTCATTCTTAGTATCATGAGAATTCAAGTCTTAATAAATTTTAAGAGATTTGCAATCATTCATTTTGTTGCATTTGAATTACAACCCAAGAGATGGAAAACATCATATGTCTAGTCTGATCACATTAAAGAATTATTATCAAATGACGGACCAATGGCGATTGGGCAATGAAAAAGGACATCAATGCAAAGGGAAGACTCATTTTTTTGTTGGTGTTAACAGTTTTCAATTACAACGCGGGAGACCATAATGTCATTATCGTGAATGCAACGGGATATGAGCAGTGCATAGCATCGCCGAATTCAGGACTTCTAACTAGCGGCAACGACAGGGTTTCCTTGACAACTACCGGACACAAATGGTACATATGTCAATGGCATTGCGATTACTCGGACCAGAAGCTGGGGATTAAAGTCCGGTGAAAGATAATGTAGGGGGAGCTTGTGTCATCTACGACATTGGTGCCTGTTGAACAGGAGCCCATCTGAACACCTTGGTGAAGATCATGAGTCGCCTGTTTGAATCTTGCTTGTCCGCTAGAAAAAAAGGAATACAGAATAATGCACAGTATTTTATAAAAATATTGGGTTTTAATAAAAATCTAAAAAATAATATAAACAACCAAATTACAAAGCGTTAAATACAATATTTAACCACAATCATGTCAAGACATATATGCTCACAAAAGCCATTCCAGAATTGTATTAGTCTACTTTATCAATAAAAGTATATTTTACATTCATACATTTGTCTTCTACATTGGGTAACATATTAAAAGCATCTCATAAGATGAGACTACTTTGTCCCTTAGGTATTATTGTAGGAAAACCATCAAATTAGTTTTTAACTAATTGTTAAGGAGATATGGTTTTCCGGTTCCTTGTAGACCTAGAATTGTTCTAACTTATTTAGGATACATCTGGACAATGTATTCCTACTAACTTACACATTGTTAGATCCATATGATGGAATGATGAATCTTAATCACTGAAAAAAAGTCTCTTGACTAAGATGTGGATATAAGTAAGAAGTACTTATATTGCAACAGGATCGCTTAGTGGATACCCTTAGAAATATACTATCTATATATTTAGGGTAGTCCATTTGACAGAATGTTATTAACTTGAGAGGTTGACATCTTCTCTAATATTTGCATATATAGCTTTGATGTAGTCAATCGTCAATGTCCAACACACCGGACTAAATACGGGTTCGTTGGGTTATGTATGCTATATCAGAAGAATTGTGTGTGCACTCAACAAAGATTCCACTACTCTTGTAGAACCCCGGACCTTTCGTACCTAATGAATAACACTCTCATAGCCAATTAGCCTTCACGTAGTCCAATTAACAAATAAAGAGGAATTTGAAAATTTTAAAATGCCAGAAATGTTCATATTCTAAAGATGAGTCAAATGCAAGTTGAATCGTCAAAATCCGACGAACGAGTCAAAAGTTATGACCGAAATATCAAAATAGGAAAAATCAGCAAAATGGGCAAAAACAAAGACCAACTGGTCGACCGCTCTCAGGACCGATCGACTGGTAGCCTACCGCTTGACCGCTCGACTGCTTTAATGGCCGATCGACTGCTTTAATGGCCGATCGACTACTCGCCTACCGGTCGACCGCTCTACCCACCGGTCGACCGCTATCACACTAATTTTGTATGAGGGATTTTTCCAGAGTGGGTCTTTTGGACCAGTCGACCGCTCCTCATGACCGATCGACCGCTCCTTCACGAATTTGCCCAATTTGATCTTTTTAAGCAGATCATTAAGGGTATGATGGTCTTTGAGGGTTAAGCAGATCATTAAGGGTATGATGGTCAAACTTGAAATCATCGGGGTTGAGGGTTTCCAAAACCCTCAAACTTGCATTTTGGGAGATTGGAGAAGGAAGAGAAGAGAAAGTTAGGGTTTTGCTCAAGGGAGCTTGGGATTAAAGGGTGAAGCTCAACTAAAGCTTGGATTTACATTTCAAGCAAGGATCTTCCCTATTTTAAGCTTGGGAGCTTTTTCTTCAAGAGGGATCACCTCCATTGATTTGGGGAGCTTCAATCATTCTCTTTTTAATGTCGGTACCATATGCTACCCTCCTAGTCATTGATTTTTCCTCTTTTCTTTTCTTTTTATGGTTTTTCCTTAAATTCTAAGCATGATAATGTGATGGGGTGAATGGATGGAGATAGATGGTTGTGTATGGGTGATGGATGCCGTGTGTATGTGATGTGATGAATGAAAGGGGAGGGGTATTCCACCAATAATGAATACACATGTATGCTATGAACATTGATCCATCTAGAAAAGCAAGATGTAGGCTTTAACCATAATGCACACACCAAATGTTTGATGAAATGTCAAGGTGAAGAGAATGATAATTGTTTTTAGAAAAGCATGCATGAATTTAAAGTATATGAAACTTCTAGGGTTTATGATAGTGTGATTATTCGCTTTCTATAACGGCATGAATATCCCTATGTGTTGAAACGAATGCTATTCCATGTATTCTTGAACTCCATGTGTCATGTTTAATTTCAAGTGATAGCTTGTACACAAAACTACAAGCACGGCATGCATGACATGGTTTACTAAGTTTTTCAAAACAAGGGTTTTATTCTCGATTCACGAACACCATGATAAGGCCAAACGTAAGGGTTGGTATGAGAGGTAGGGCATATCTTAAGATATATTTTGTCTCGCTTTTGACAAGACCAAGAACAAGCAAGATTGCATCTCACTGAAAAAGGGGGTTCTATACCACCCTCCCTCGCAAGTGCATCTCATTGAAAAGAGGGGGTTCTATACCACCTTCCCTCGCAAGTGCATCTCATTGAAAAGAGGGGGTTCTAAACCACCCTCCCTCACTAGTGCATTATTGAAAAGAGGGGGTTTTAAGCCACCCTCCCTCACAAGTGCATGAGCATGTTTAAATTCCAAGCAAGCAAGCATGAACATTTTAATTTCATGACATGACATGACACGCATGACAAGACAAGCATGACCCGATAAGACAAGCAAGACAGAACATGAAAAGACAAGTTTTTCAAGTACGAAAGAATATTTTAAGTCAAGTCAAGCACATAATGATTTCAAGAGTTTTCCGACTTTGATGTGATGCAAGCATGAAATATAAACTGTTTACTTTCTTGTCCATTATATGAATTGCTTCCTGCTCTATTATGTTATTATTATGCTATGACAATTGGTTAGTATTTGGTACCCGCTGAGTATTCCATGCTCAGCCGTACGTCTCATGTTGGCAGGTGATAGTGGAGCGGATGCTCCTTTTGACATTTGTGCTCCTAGCCCTTGGGTGGAGGAGTATATTGAGGAGGTCCATACGGAGGAGCCTCATGTAGAGGGCTATTATTAGGTGGTAGATTCTAAGTGAATGTGGATGAGCACGAGAGATTTTATACTTATGTATTTTGGCGGGCATGTCCGCACCTTCTTTCTTTTGTTTTCTCTGTTGTACAAAACTTGGATCATATATATACATAGAGGTTTTGGTTAGACTTCCGCTGTGCCATGTTAGTTCATGCTTCCAATTTTTGCTTTTTATTTTATATGCTCCTAGTGTTTTGTAGGATGGTTTGTCAAGCATATCATGTAGGTCATGATAAGTCGTCCAAGATTCACTCTAACTCCTAGGGTGAGTTTTGGGTCGCGACAGAAGTGGTATCAGAGCTTAGGCTTTAAGTCTCGTAGGGTCACTTAGAATCTAGTACCACCGCTTGACAAGAGCATATGTCAAGAAGCAAGTTAGTAAGTAAATAAGTCGGAAGCGAGTCATGTTCCAAGTGAAAGACTAAACTTTAGTCTTAGTCTAAAATGGTTGCTTCAACCAAGTATGGGTTTTAGGAATGATAGGACACCAAAGTATAATATTATAAATACTCTGATGACTTGATGTGATGAATGTGATAGTACTATACTATTATTGATTGTCCTATTGTGAAAATTGAATCAATGTGATAAATTGTGGTTCCAAGTTAGACTCATGTGGTGTTATTGTTCTCAGGATTATAGTCATGAGGTGGGGCACACGGGGTCGCGGACCACACACTAGAGCTTCCTCTTCTTCTTGAGATGAGGATGAACAGCTCTCAGGTCTTAGGCTTTATTGCGGAGACACTAGCCATACTGGCGGCTAGACAGACTATTCCCTCATCGACAACACCTACTCCATCACCTATAGCACCAGTACATCATACAGTTGGGGTTGAGGCATTTGGAGAATGAGGCCTCCAGTATTCCATGGGAGTTTGGACCCTCTTGTTGCAGAGGCTTGGATCCTCTAATTGGAGAAGATCTTTGCGGTCCTCTCGCCTACAGAGGAAGAAAGAGTGGCATGGGCTGTTTTCATGCTAAAGGGTGAGGCCCACCATTGGTGGTTGTCCGCCTTGAGGACTCAAGAATTGACCAGGCAAGGTCAACCATGGACTTGGAGCGAGTTCACGGATACCTTCTACAAGAAGTACTTTCTGGTGGGAGCTTGGGAAAAGAAAAAGAGAGAGTTCATCAACTTCGAGCAGGGTTCTTTGTCTGTGGCCCAATATGAGGCCAAGTTCTCGTAGCTATCATGCTTCACGTCTCACATGATCGCTACGGAGGCGATGAAGGAGAGGAGGTTTGAGCAAGGGTTCAGAGATGTAATCATGGAGAGAGTCTCAGTTTTCAGGCACGCCACTTATCCCGAGATAGTAGACAAGGCCTTATTAATCGAGACCAACTCGGAGGCCGTGTCTAAGAAGAGGGATTTGGCGAGAGGCCAATCCAGCAGTTCAGCACCTCCAGAGAGGCGGTCCCGGACTGGCCCTTATCAGAACACTTTACCAGTGCTACCTCAGTATGCATGGCCAGCACCACCGTAGAGGCCATCTTATACGCCTCCAACTCCACGGTAGTATGCGCCCCAGGCACCACGACCTCAGGCTCTTCCGGCCCCACGACTCGTTGCACCTCAGGCAGCGACGTACGCTCCACCTTCGGCCCCTCTGACCTACACATATGAGGTCTGCACGTCTTGTGGCCGAAGGCACTCGGCAGGAGATTTCCAGAAGGCATCGGGTGGATGTTTCCACTGTGGTCGCCATGGCCACATGATCAGGGATTGCCCGACGAGGCATTTGCCAGGCCAGTCACAGGGGATTAGGCCCCCAGTCTACCCAGCAAGATCATACTAGGCGTCCTCCCATCCTGCACGGTCTGTACCTCTGCCATGCCAGGCGAACAGGGACGAGTATTCGCCTTGACAGAAGGAGATGCACTTGCATCGGATGATGTAGTGTAAGGTACGCGTTTAGAATTATTCAATTATCCGTGATGGTCTTATTATGCCTTATTCCTTGTGTACGTATATAGCATTTTATATATCTATATATCTATACATATGATGTTGATGCATGGATTGACTTAGTTAGCTATAATTTCAGGAACCTTATTAGTTAATGAGTGTTTGGCTAGAGTGTTGATCGACACGGGATCCACTCACTCTTTTGTCTCACCCAGTTTTGTAAAGGGTTTTGCGTCCGAGTCTAGTCCGTTGGAGAGAGAGTTAACCATTGTGACTCTACTTGGAAAGTCAGTCGATACGGATAGAATACACAAGGATAGTGTGGTACAAGTGGGGCAGAATGAATTGCTAGCCGACCTCATCATCCTGGATTCCCAAGATTTGGACTTCGACGTCATCCTCGGGATGGATTGGCTGTCAACTCACCACGGACATGTGGCGTGCTTTGAGAAGGTGGTGAACTTCAAGCCGGAAGGAGTAAAGCCATTTCATTTTTGGGGGTTGAGGAGTAAAGATATCGCCCGCTTTGTAGCGTTGAGTCTAGCAAGCCTCGAGGCTAAGGAACCTTCAACTATTCTGGTCGTGAGTGAGTTCCTGGATGTATTCCCAGAGGAGTTGTCAGGGTTGCCCCCAGATAGGGAGATTGAGTTCATAATCGAGCTTGCACCAGGCACAACTCCCATCTCCCTGGCTCCGTACAGAATGACCCCGATTAAACTCAAGGAGTTGAAGACTCAATTGGAGGAGATGCAAGACCTTGGTTTCATTTGACCAAGTGTCTCATTGTGGGGTGCCCCGGTGTTATTTTTCAAGAAGAAGGATGAATCAATGCGGATGTGCGTTGATTACAGGCAGTTGAACAAGGTCACAATAAAGAATAGGTATCCATTGCCTAGGATTGATGACTCGTTCCATCAATTAAAATGAGTAAAATTTTTCTCTAAGATTGATCTTCGGTTCGGTTACCACTAGTTGAAGATCAAGGCGGAAGATGCTCCCAAAACTGCTTTCAAGACTCGATATGGGCATTACGAGTTCTTAGTGATGCCTTTTGGTCTCACGAATGCACCGGCAGCCTTCATGGATTTGATGAACCGGGTTTTCCGACCATACTTGGATCAATGCGTGATTGTGTTCGTTGATGATATCTTGGTGTATTCCCAGACACGGGAAGATCAAGCGTGAGACCTTCGCCTTGCTTTGGAAATGTTGAGAGAGCACAAGCTGTATGCCAAACTAAGTAAGTGTAAGCTTTGGTTAGAGGAAGTGGCATTCCTAGGCCACGTTGTTTCTGCGGAAGGTATCTCGGTAGATCCGAAGAAGATAGAGGTAGTCATGAGTTGGGTGAGGCCCAAGAGTGTCACAGAGATCCGTAGCTTCCTTGGATTGGTAGGCTATTATCGGAGATTCGTTGAGGGGTTCTCCAGTCTAGCTGCACTACTTATATATTTGACCAGGAAGAATTCCAAGTTTATATGGAGCGATAAGTGCGAGATCAACTTCACGGTGCTGAAGAAGAGGCTTACCATGGCCCCTGTCCTTATAGTGCCATCAAGGCATGGTGGTTATGAGATGTACAGTGATGCCTCGCACGTCGGGCTTGGGTGTGTTCTCATGTAGCACAAGAAGGTCATTGCCTATGCATCATGGCAATTAAAGGAGCATGAAGAGAATTACCCCACACACGACTTGGAGTTTGCTGCAGTAGTGTTTACACTCAAGATTTGGCGCCATTACCTCTATGGGGAAGAGTTTTTTTATGTGTTCATGGACCATAAGAGCCTCAAATACCTCTTTTCCCAAAAGGAGCTGAATTTAAGGTAACGACATTGAATGGAATTTTTGAAAGACTGCGAATGCACCATCCAATACCACTTGGGGCAAAGCAAATGTAGTGGCTGACGCTTTGAGTAGAAGACCCCCGGGGTTGTTGGCTCACATGTTGGTATGGGAATGGAAGCTATTGGAAGACTTGGTAAACCTAGACATCAGTGTCAATCCTTCCGTCCGCAGTCCAGTGATTGCGAATATCATGGTTCGGCTGTACATCATAGATCGGATCCGAGAGTTGCAGGGCTTGGATGCTGACTTGTTGGCTTTCCGGGACAAGGAAGTTGCCAAAGGTATTGAGGAATTTTCTCTAACTATCCAGGGTGCTATCACATTCAGGGGAAGACTTTGTGTCCTTGTCGATGTAGAGTTGAGGTGGGAGATTATGGATGAAGCCCACCATTCGAAGTACACAATGCATCCTAAGGGTACGAAGATGTACCGAAACCTCAAGGGGCACTTTTGGTGGCGAAATATGAAGAGAGATGTTGCAGAATATATGGCACGGTGTTTGGTATGCCAGCAAGTGAAGGCAGAGCACATGAGACCGGCGAGTCTATTACAGTCTCTCCCTATTCCCGAGTGGAAAAGGGAGCACATCTCCATGGACTTCATTGTTGGCTTGGCACATACGACAAGGAACTTAGATGCAATATGGGTTGTTGTCGCGCCCCAAAATACCTTTGGGAGTGAATATTTGTGCCTGCCAAACCATCTTGTAATGAACAAGGTAAATATAATACTATATCTACAAGAATCAGAGTGCGGAAGCTCATGACCAACTTTTTCTTTTCTAAATAAGGTAATCTGTATTCCAAGTTTACATATACAGGCATAAACATAAAAGTAAAGGTGGACATGCCCACCTATCAAAATACAAAAGAGGACTCTCTCTCTCTCACTCTCAGCAGTAATCTAAGTATGGCCACACGTAAAGGTCTCTGTCCTCTTGCGACTACATTGGGATGGGTGGCTCCCTCTTCTCGGCATATTCTTCCTCAACCCAAGGCTCAGGGTCAAGGGCATCCACAGTACCTGCCGACATAAAGGTACAGCTGAGTATAGAATACTCAGCGAGTACAAGCTACTAGCTACACAATAGTAATAATGTGTACAATAGAACATTTATAGCAAAATCAGTGAAGCAACATTAAAGTCATCATATGCATGTATGAATGCGAAAACCCGATAAAACTTATACTTTAAAATTATGTTTTGTCTTGTCTTGAAAACAGTTCAAAACTTGCTTGTAAGAACAATGTGTGGTCTTGGGTCTCGTTCGTAAGAATCACACATGTATCGTGCCTTGCTTAGAATCACATGTCTTGTATTCTTGCTTGACTTGCCATGACTTGACTTGACTTGCCTTGTTTTCTTGTGAGCCAGATGTTAGTGCCCCGGAAACAAGAATACAAATATATATAGATATCAAAAAGGGGGTACACTAACATCCTTAACCGGCCCTATGTCTGGCTTGATCAACTTGTTTTCTTGTGAGCCAGGTATGACATATCTTGTGATATGCCCTATCCTTGACCGGCCCGATGTCCGGCTTTATCCACCTGCTTGTTTACTTGTGAGCTAGGCATGACATATCCAGAGATATGCCCTACCCTTGACCGGCCCGGTGTCCGGCTTTATCATTTGTTCTGTGAATCACTTTTGTTGTGGTATTTCGAATACTTGTACTTTGAAAACATCAGTTTATGCATGCATACGTGGGTGTGTGGCAATTCATAGTAATTATGATGACATGTACACTCAAGGATCTAGCATAGCATTTCAATTCTTAATACGATCATGAGTAAGGAATTTAAGCAAGCATATAGGGTATTTGATCAATTTATCATTTTAGGGGAAACCTACACACATCCTACTTTCATGTCCTTTGTTGAATCCTTTAATCTTCATTTAGGCATTTTATCTAACATTTGGTGAGCATCACCTTCATAGTCATTTATTCAAGTTCTTAGTACATATATTTCATCAATACATGGGGTGTATTTATTATATATGAAATGCCCTTCCACCATTTATCCATCACACTACAAACATCACACCACACTGCATCCAATCGCCACATCCACCATTCTTTCACTCATCCCCACGCTTTCATCCATTTATCTTGTTTATTCTAGTGATTTTATCATAACTCAAGAAAAAGGGAAAACACACATCAACTCATTTTATTTAAGGGAGAAGCCTAGGTTATTACTAAGGGAGTTAGTAGGGTGTACTAACCTTGAAGATTATCCCTTGATCTTGAAGGAACCCTTTTTGGTAGAAGTCTCTAAGCTTGAGGGAGGAAGATCCTTGCTTGAAAAAGGTTGTGGAAGCAAGATTGACTCTCCCTTGATCACCTAAGCTCCCTTGGAGTCAAACTCTAGTTCCTTTCCTTCCCTTCTCTAATTTATCTCAAATGTGAGTTTGAGGGTTTGTGAGACCCTAAACCCATGAATTTGGGGCCTTTATAGAGAACTGGATGGTCATATTTTACCCTTAACGATTCGGCTTAAAAGACCGAACTGGGCAAATTTTGGCATGACTGGTCGACCGGTCAAAAATGACCTCTTTGGAAAAATAACCCATACAAAAAGTGCGATGTTCGGTCGATCGGTAATAGGCATCGGTCAACCGGTGGCTGTTCGGTCGACTGGTAGCAAATTCGGTCGACTTTTGACTTGTTTGTCGGATTTTGACAATTCAACTTGCGTTGGATTTGTCTTTCGAAGGGGAACATTTTTGGCAGTTTAGAATCTTCAAATTCTTCTTTATTTATTAATTGGACTACATGAAATGTCAAATTGGCTATGAAAACTCTATTCATTAGGTACGAAAAGTTTCGGGGTGCTAGAGTTATAGTAGACCGTCTAACAAAGTCTGAGTATTTCTTGCCTTATCGGACTACATTCAACTCGAACCAGTTGGCGGCATTGTATATCAAGGAAGTGGTTTGGTTGCACAGGGTGCCAGTTAGCATTGTGTTAAATCGGGATCCAAGATTCACGTCCACGTTCTGGAAGAGCTTTCAAAGCGCTATGGGTTTCCGACTTGATTTCAGCACCGTCTTTCATCCACAGACGGATGGACAAACTAAGAGGGTAAATTAAATCATTGAAGACATGCTTCAGGCATGTATGCTAGATTTCAAGGGTAGCTGAGAAGAGCATTTGCCTTTGGTGGAGTTCGCCTGCAATAATAGCTACCAGGCGAGCATCCAAATGGTACCATTTGAGCCCTTGTATAGGCGAAGTTGCAGATCTCCTCTCTCCTGAGATGAAGTGGGAGAGAGAAAAGTGCTGGGTCCTGAGTTGATCGAGTGAACTGCGAACAAGGTTAAGATCATCCGGGATCGGTTGAAAGCTGCTCAAGATCGTCAAAAGAGCTGTGCTGACACTCGCCGCAGGGACTTGGAATTCTAGTGTCGCGACCCAAAACCCACCCTAGGAGTTAGAGTGAATCTTGGACGACTAAATCATGACTTACATGACTTGCTTGACAAACCACCTGCAAAACACCCACAGGGCATATACAATAGAGGATAACAGCGGAAGCTTAACTATGAGACACAGCGGAAGTCCAACAACCTCTAAGTATATACACATGGTCCAAGTTTTAATACAAAGAAATTAAAACAAAGAAAGTGCGGACATGCCCGCCAAAATACATGGATATAATCACTCATGCTCACCCACAGCTAATCCACTCAGAATCTAACACCACCTACTGATAACCCTCTACGGGAGGTTCCTCCAAAGGCTCCTCGACGTACTCCTCCTCCACCCATGGACCAGGAGCACAAACATCAAATGGAGCAGTAGCTCCCTCAGAACCTGCCGACATAAGAAGTACGGCTGAGCATGGAATACTCAGCGGGTACTAAATACTAACCAACAGTCATAGCATACGGATAGCATACATAAAGATGAAAACAATTCACGCATATAAAGCAGGAATGATTCATATCATGACAATAAAGTAAAACAATATAATTCGTCATGTTGCATTCATAAAAGCCGGTAAAACCTTTGAAATCTTGTGCACTTGACTTGACTGAAATTACCCTTTTTATGCTTGAAACCTTGTCTACCGTATCATGCGTGTCATGCTTGTATCATGTGTGTCATGCTTGTATCATGCGTGTCATGTCATGTCATGCTTGCTTGGAAAGTAAACTACTTGTGAGGGAAGGGAGACCCTTCTTCCTAGAATGCTTATGCTTGTCATGCCATGTCTTGTCATGCTTGCTTGGAAAAGTAACTACTTGTGAGGGAAGGGAGACCTTTCTTCCTAGAATGCTCATGCTTGTCATGCCATGTCTTGTCATGCTTGTGTCCTTTCACTTGTAAGATGTCCTTGTGAGATGCACTTGCGAGGGAAGGGAGACCCTTCTTATGATAATGCATGATTGTCTTGTCCTTGCCAAAAGCGAGGTAAAACATATCGTACGATATGCCCCACTTCTAAACCGTGTTCTTGAAAACCCCGATAAAACATGTCATGCATGCGTGCTCGTGAGATCGTGTGCATACTTGCATTGGAATTAAATATGACATTTGAGGGATTTCACAATATGTAGCATATGCAATTTCAAACAAATAATCACTCATGACATTTTTGGGAAAATGAGAACTCACACTATCATAAGCCCTAACAAGTTACATAATTTAAGCATTCATTTTCTTGATTTTAGCATTCATTTTATTCACCTTGGCATTTCATCAAGCATAGAGTGTGTCCATTATTTATTTAAACCTAAATCATGCTTTTCTAGGTGGGTTATACTCATATCACACTTGTTTGTTCATTATTAGTACAATGCCCTTTCCCATTCATTCATCACATCATCCGCACGGCATCCATTCGCCAACATCCACCTCCACTCACCATTCATACCACCAATCTCATAACACATATATAAGTGAAAGAAAACAAGAAGAAATAAAGGAAAAGAGAAGCTATAACTAGGAGGGTAGCAAAGAGTACCGACCCGAATAGGGAAGAAAACCTTTGCAAAAACGTGCGTGAGATGCTACCGAGCTTGGAGAACGTGGTCCTCCTGAGCTTGACCGAAGCTTGGGGTGATCTAGGGTATCAAACCCTTGATTTCTCCTTCGAGAACAAACCCTAGGTTAGGATCCCCTTCTCCTTTCTCTCTAACTGTCAAAAATACTCTAGGTTTGTGAATGAGAGTCCTAAAGGCTCGGGCAACCTTTATAGGTAGTGAAGAAACCCTAAAAATCCGATTAAAATTTCTGGATTCGCGATCTACGATCGATCGTAACCTGTCTACGATCGATCGTAAGTTGTGCTACGATCCATCGTAAATTACCCACGATCGATCGTATATCGACCCGAAACTTTTGTCAATTCCTGAGATTCTACGATCGATCGTAACTCACATACGATCGTTCGTAGGGTGTGTACGATCAGTCGTAACTTGCAGCAAAATTCCATATTTTTCCTCCTTGTTTCGGCCATAACTTTTGACTCGTTCGTCGGATTTTGGCGATTCAACTTGCGTTAGATTCGCTCTTCGAAAAGGCACATTCCTGGCATTTTAGAATTTCCAAGTTCTACTTTATTCATTTACCATTTTACCCCTAAGGTTAATCGATACGCAATAGGGGGTTTAGAAACTCGGGTTTCCAATAGATTTAACCTTGGAAATCCAACTTTCCATTCAAGAACATGACTTTAACGCTTTAATACATGCCAGAAATCCAGGGTGCTACATCCTCCCCCCCTTATAAAAATTTCGTCCTCGAAATTGGAACAATACATAGAGATTACAAGAAACAAAATTTACATAAACGTCACTCAAACAAATGAGGGTACTTTGCTTTTACTTCGGCCTCGCGCTCCCACGTGGCTTCCTCCCTAGAATGGTGTTGCCATCGAACAAGAATCAAGGGGATGACCTTAGTGCGCAAAAATTGATCCCTACGGTCCAAAATTTGAACTGGCTCTTCCACCAAAGTGAGATCCTCTCGGACTTCTAACGTATC
The DNA here is from genome assembly GCA_015143295.1 of Tetracentron sinense. NCBI lineage: Eukaryota > Viridiplantae > Streptophyta > Magnoliopsida > Trochodendrales > Trochodendraceae > Tetracentron > Tetracentron sinense. Next base: position 21,722,737 of record CM026562.1, read on the forward strand.
AAGGTCGATCACATGAGAAGGATCCGGAATATATTCCCGAAGCATAGATACATGGAATACGTTGTGAACCGCGGCCATGTGAGGTGGGAGAGCTACCCTGTAAGCAACCTCACCAACTCGCGTGATAATCTCAAAAAGCCCAACATACCGAGGACTGAGCTTGCCTCGCTTGCCAAATCTCATGATCCCTTTGCTAGGAGATACTTTCACAAAAACTTGATCCCCTACTTGAAATTCCAAGTCCCTACGGCGCATGTCCGCATAACTTTTCTGGCGATCTTGAGCGGCTTTCAATCGATCCCGAATGATCTTAACTGTGTTTGCAGTTTGCTCAATCAACTCCGGACCAAGTACTTTCCTTTCTCCTACCTCATCCTAATAGAGAGGAGACCTACAACTTCGCCCATACAAGGCCTCAAATGGTGCCATTTGGATACTTGCCTGATAGCTGTTATTATAGGTGAATTCAACCAAAGGCAAGTGCTCTTCCCAACTGCCTCTGAAATCCAACATACAAGCCCGAAGCATGTCTTTAATGACTTGGTTCACTCTCTCGGTTTGTCCATCCGTCTGTGGATGAAAAGCGGTGTTGAAATCAAGTCGGGAACCCATAGCATCTTGGAAACTTTTCCAAAATCTTGACGTGAATCTTGGATCCCGATCCGACACAATACTGACAGGCACTCCGTGCAACCTCACCACTTCCTTGATGTACAAAGTAGCTAATTGACTAGAGTTGAAAGTAGTTCGGTAAGGCAAGAAGTGAGCGGACTTCGTCAAACGATCCACTACTACCCATATCGCATCTGAACCCCTTGCCGTCTTTGGCAAGCCAACTATGAAATCCATGGATATGTTCTCCCATTTCCACTCGGGAATCGGAAGGGACTGTAATAGACCTGCGGGCCGCATGTGTTCTGCTTTCACCTGTTGGCACACCAAGCACCGTGCTACATATTCCGCAACCTCCCTCTTCATATTCCGCCACCAAAAGTGACTCTTGAGGTTCCGGTACATCTTTGTACCCCCTGGATGCACAGCGTACTTTACCCGGTGGGCTTCATCCATAATCTCCCTCTGAAGATCTGCATTGGCTGGGACACACAGCCTTCCCTTGAATGTGATAGCACCTTGGCTAGTGAGAGAGAAGTCCTCACTACCCTTAGCAACTTCCTTGTCCCGATAAGCCAACAATTCAGCATCCGTGGCTTGGTATTCTTGGATCAAATCTATAATGTATGGCCGAACCGTGACATTTGCCAAGATAGGACTACGGACAGAGTCGTTCACACTAATGTCCAGATTTGCCAAGTCTTCAAGTAGCTTCCATTCCTGCACTAACATGCATGCTAATAACCCCGGAGGTCTTCTACTCAAAGCATCAGCCACTACATTTGCTTTACCCGGGTGGTATTGAATGGTACAGTCATAGTCTTTCAATAATTCCATCCAACGCCGTTGCCTTAGATTCAGCTCCTTTTGGGAAAAGAGATACTTGAGACTCTTGTGATCGGTAAACACATAGAACTCCACCCCATAAAGGTAATGACGCCAAATCTTAAGTGCAAACACGACCGCCGCAAGCTCCAAGTTGTGCGTGGGATAATTCTTCTCATGTTCCTTCAATTGCCTTGATGCATAGGCAATGACTTTCTTGTGCTGCATGAGTACATACCCAAGTCCAACGTGTGAGGCATCACTATACACCTCATACCCATAAGGTCCAGATGGCACAGTAAGGACAGGGGCTGTAGTAAGCCTCTTCTTCAGTTCCGTGAAACTGATCTCGCACTTATCGCTCCAAATAAACTTCGCATTCTTCCTTGTCAGGTGAGTAAGCGGTGCTGCAAGGCTAGAGAAACCCTCTACGAATCTCCTGTAGTAGCCTGCCAACCCAAGAAAGCTGCGTATCTCGGTAACACTCTTGGGCCTCGCCCAACTCATAACTGCTTCGATCTTCTTTGGATCTACCGATATACCTTCTGCAGAAACAATGTGGCCTAGGAATGCCACCTCTTCCAACCAAAACTCACACTTGCTAAGTTTAGCGTATAGCTTGTGCTCTCTTAGCATTTCCAAAGCAAGGCGTAGGTCGCGTGTGTGATCTTCCCGTGTCTGGGAATAGACCAAAATGTCATCAACAAATACAATCACGCACCTATCAAGATATGGCCGGAACACCCGGTTCATCAAATCCATAAAGGCTGCCGGCGCGTTCGTGAGTCCAAAAGGCATCACCAAGAACTCCTAGTGCCCATATCGAGTCCTGAAAGCAGTTTTGGGAACATCTTCCACCTTAATCTTCAACTGGTGATAACCCGATCGAAGATCTATCTTCGAGAAAAATCTCGCTCCCTTCAACTGATCAAACAAGTCATTAATCCTAGGCAAGGGATACCTATTCTTTATAGTGACTTTGTTCAATTGCCGATAATCGACGCACATCCGCATCGAGCCATCTTTCTTCTTAACAAACAATACCGGGGCACCCCACGGTGAGACACTTGGTCGAATGAAACCAAGGCCTTGTAATTCCTCCAACTGAGTCTTTAACTCCTTAAGTTCAATCGGGGCCATTCTATACGGAGCCCTGAATATAGGAGTTGTGCCTGGTGCAAGCTCGATCACAAACTCAATCTCCCTATTTGGAGGTAATCCTGGCAACTCCTCTAGAAACACATCCAGGAATTCACTCACCACTGGAATTGTCGATGAGTCCTTTGCCTCGGGGTTAGCTAAGCTCAACGCCGCAAAGCGGGCAATGTCTCTACATCTCAACCCTCGAAAGTGAAATGGTTTTCCTTCTACCGGCTTGAAGAGTACCATCTTATCAAAGCAAGCTACATGCCCATGATGTGCTGCTAACCAATCCATTCCCAATATAACATCAAAGTCTTGGAATCCCAGGACGATGAGATCAACCGTCAACTCGTGGCTTCCAACTTGGACCACACTATTTCTATACATTTTATCTGCCAATACTGTTTTGCCAAGAGGAGTCGAAATGGCTAACTCCGGTTTTAGCTGACTAGGCTCCACAGAAAAGCCTTCTGAAAAACTCGGCGAGACAAACGAATGAGTAGACCCGGTATCAATCAACACTCAAGCCAAATACTCATTGACTAGTAGGGTTCCTAAAATTTTAACTAGCAGAGTTAATCCATGCATCAACAGCGTATACATGTAGGTATATATACATATAGAACATGTCAAGTACGTACACAGAGAATAGAGCATAACATAATAATCACGAATAAAGAAATTGACTCTAACTGCGTACCTTGCACCACATTATCAGATGCAAGTGCATCACCCTCTGTCAAGGCAAAAACTTGCCCCTGGTTTGCCTGGCGAGACTGAGGTGTAGACCGGGTAGTCTGAGATGACGCCTGGTATGATCCTGCTGGGCGTGCTGGGGGCCTACTACCCTGAGACTGGCCTGGTAAATGCCGGCTAGGGCAATCCCTGATCATGTGGCCTTGGCGACCGCAATGATAACATCCACCAGATGCTCTTCGGCAATCTCCTGCCGGATGCCTTTTGCCGCATGAAGTGCAGACCTCATATGTGTAGGCTGGAGGGACCGAAGGTGGTGTATACCTCGCTGCCTGAGGGGTAACTGGCCGTGGGGCCGGAAGAGCCTGAGGTCGAGGTGCCTGTGGCACGTACTGCCGGGGTGCTGGAGGCGTATAAGTCGGCCTCATCTGTGGTGCTAGCCATGTATACTGATAAGGACCAGTCCGGGCCCGCCTCTCTAAAGGTACCGAACCACTAGATTGGCCTCTCGCCAATTCTCTCTTCTTGGACACGGTCTCTAAATTGGTCTCAACCAACAAGGCTTTATCCACTACTTCGGCGTAAGTGGCGTGCCTGAAGACCGACACTTTCTCCATGATGACATCCTTGAGCCCTTGCTCAAACCTCCTCGCCTTCATTGCCTCGGTGGCAATCATATGTGTCGTGAAGCGTGATAGCTCCGAGAACTTGGCCTCATAAGCGGCCACAGACATCGAACCTTGCTCAAGGTTGATGAATTCTCTCTCTTTCTTTTCCCGAGCTCCAACCAGGAAATACTTCTTATAAAACGTGTCCTTAAACTCCTCCCAAGTCCACGGTTGACCTTGCATGATCAAATCCCTTGTCCTCAATGCGGACAACCACCAATGGTGGGCTTCGCCCTCTAGCATAAAAACTGCCCATGCCACTTTCTCTTCCTCTGTAGGAGAGAGCACCTCAAATATCTTCTCAACCTGGAGGATCCAAGCCTCTGCAGTAAGAGGGTCCACACTCCCGTGGAAGGATGGAGGCCTCAATCTCCGGAATGCCTCAACTCCAGCTGTACGATGTACTGGAGCTCCAGGTGGTGGAGTAGGTACCGCTGATGCCGGTATAGTTTGCCGAGCCGCCAGTATGGCAAGTGTCTCAGCAATGGAGCCTAAGACCTGAGAGAGGTCCGGCTGCTCATCCTCATCCCGTGAAGAAGAGGAAGCTCTGGTATGTGGCCCACGATCCTGTGTGTTCCGTCTCATGACTAAAGTCCTGAGAATAATAACACCACATGAGTCTTCTTGAAACCACAATTTATCTCGGTGCCATTTCACAATAATTCAACTTGTTTAAGTTTTATAGTACTAGTATACATCACATCAAGTCATCAGAGTATATCATAATATTATACTTGTACTTTGGTATTCTAGCGTCCCTAGGACCCGTACTTGGTTGAAACAACCATTTGGACCAAGACTAAAGTTTAGTCTTACACTTGGAATCCTGACTCGCTTCTGACTTACTTCCTTCCTAATTGTTTCCCAACATATGCTCTTGTCAAGCCGTGGTATTAGATTCTAAGTGACCCTAAAGACCTAAAGCCTAAGCTCTGATACCACTTCTGTCGCGACCCAAAACCCACCCTAGGAGTTAGAGTGAATCTTGGACGACTAAATCATGACTTACATGACTTGCTTGACAAACCACCTGCAAAACACCCACAGGGCATATACAATAGAGGATAACAGCGGAAGCTTAACTATGAGACACAGCGGAAGTCCAACAACCTCTAAGTATATACACATGGTCCAAGTTTTAATACAAAGAAATTAAAAGAAAGAAAGTGCGGACATGCCCGCCAAAATACATGGATATAATCACTCATGCTCACCCACAGCTAATCCACTCAGAATCTAACACCACCTACTGATAACCCTCTACGGGAGGTTCCTCCAAAGGCTCCTCGACGTACTCCACCTCCACCCATGGACCAGGAGCACAAACATCAAATGGAGCAGTAGCTCCCTCAGAACCTGCCGACATAAGAAGTACGGCTGAGCATGGAATACTCAGCGGGTACTAAATACTAACCAACAGTCATAGCATACGGATAGCATACATAAAGATGAAAACAATTCACGCATATAAAGCAGGAATGATTCATATCATGACAATAAAGTAAAGCAATATAATTCGTCATGTTGCATTTATAAAAGCCGGTAAAACCTTTGAAATCGTGTGCACTTGACTTGACTGAAATTACCCTTTTTATGCTTGAAACCTTGTCTACCGTATCATGCGTGTCATGCTTGTATCATGCGTGTCATGTCATGTCATGCTTGCTTGGAAAGTAAACTACTTGTGAGGGAAGGGAGACCCTTCTTCCTAGAATGCTTATGCTTGTCATGCCATGTCTTGTCATGCTTGATTGGAAAAGTAACTACTTGTGAGGGAAGGGAGACCCTTCTTCCTAGAATGCTCATGCTTGTCATGCCATGTCTTGTCATGCTTGTGTCCTTTCACTTGTAAGATGTCCTTGTGAGATGCACTTGCGAGGGAAGGGAGACCCTTCATATAATATGTATATACTTGCGAGGGAAGGGAGACCCTTCTTATGATAATGCATGATTGTCTTGTCCTTGCCAAAAGCGAGGTAAAACATATCGTACGATATGCCCCACCTCTAAACCGTGTTCTTGAAAACCCCGATAAAACATGTCATGCATGCGTGCTCGTGAGATCGTGTGCATACTTGCATTGGAATTAAATATGACATTTGAGGGATTTCACAATATGTAGCATATGCAATTTCAAACAAATAATCACTCATGACATTTTTGGGAAAATGAGAACTCACACTATCATAAGCCCTAACAAGTTACATAATTTAAGCATTCATTTTCTTGATTTTAACATTCATTTTATTCACCTTGGCATTTCATCAAGCATAGAGTGTGTCCATTATTTATTTAAACCTAAATCATGCTTTTCTAGGTGGGTTATACTCATATCACACTTGTTTGTTCATTATTAGTACAATGCCCTTTCCCATTCATTCATCACATCATCCGCACGACATCCATTCGCCAACATCCACCTCCACTCACCATTCATACCACCAATCTCATAACACATATATAAGTGAAAGAAAACAAGAAGAAATAAAGGAAAAGAGAAGCTATAACTAGGAGGGTAGCAAAGAGTACCGACCCGAATAGGGAAGAAAACCTTTGCAAAAACGTGCGTGAGATGCTACCGAGCTTGGAGAACGTGGTCCTCCCGAGCTTGACCGAAGCTTGGGGTGATCTAGGGTATCAAACCCTTGATTTCTCCTTCAAGAACAAACCCTAGGTTAGGATCCCCTTCTCCATTCTCTCTAACTCTCAAAAATACTCTAGGTGTGTGAATGAGAGCCCTAAAGGCTCGGGCAACCTTTATAGGTAGTGAAGAAACCCTAAAAATCCGATTAAAATTTCTGGATTCGCGATCTACGATCGATCGTAACCTGTCTACGATCGATCGTAAGTTGTGCTACGATCCATCGTAAATTATCCACGATCGATCGTATATCGACCCGAAACTTTTGTCAATTCCTGAGATTCTACGATCGATCGTAACCTCTACGATCGATCGTAACTCACCTACGATCGTTCGTAGGGTGTGTACGATCGGTCGTAACTTGCAGCAAAATTCCATATTTTTCCTCCTTCTTGTTTCGGCCATAACTTTTGACTCGTTCGTCGGATTTTGACGATTCAACTTGCGTTAGATTCGCTCTTCGAAAAGGCACATTCCTGGCATTTTAGAATTTCCAAGTTCTACTTTATTCATTTACCATTTTACCCCTAAGGTTAATCGATACGCAAGTGGGGGTTTAGAAACTCGAGTTTCGAATAGATTTAACCTCGGAAATCCAACTTTCCATTCAAGAACATGACTTTAACGCTTTAATACATGCCGGAAATCCAGGGTGCTACATCTAGGTTGGGGATCAAGTCTTTGTGAAGGTATCTCCTAGCAAGGGGATTATGAGATTTGGTAGGCGAGGCAAACTTAGTCCTCGATACGTCGGCCCCTTTGAGATTATCACGCGAGTTGGTGAAGTTGCTTACCAGGTAGCTCTTCCAACTCACATGGCCGCAGTCCACAATGTGTTCCATGTGTCTATGCTTTGGAAGTACATTTCAGACCCTTTGCATATCATAGACTCAACAAGACTATCCCGTTGGTTCTTGTGCAATGGCAACATCACGCTCGAGAAGAGGCCACATGGGAGTGCGAGGCCGAAGTCAAAGCAAAGTACCCAGACTTGTTTGAATAGGTTTTTGTATGTGCCATGTAATTCTGTTTTGGTTTTGTAATGCAAGTATCGTCCAATTTCGAGGATGAAATTTTTATAAGGGGGGAGGATGTAGAACCCCGGACCTTTCGTACCTAATGAATATCACTCTCACAGCCAATTGGCCTTCACGTAGTCCAATTAATAAATAAAGAAGAATTTGGAAATTTTAAAATGCCAGAACTGTTCCTCTTCGAAAGATGAGTCCAATGCAAGTTGAATCATCAAAATCCGACGAACGAGTCAAAAGTTATGGCGAACCTTTTTTACTCTGGAGGTGCAAGTTAGCAGAGGGTGGTTTTTAGGTGTAAGTTAGCAAATATTATGAGTTTCTCTCTAGGGTTTCATGGAACCCTCCATGGTCACCGGTCTCATGGTTGGAGGTTCTTCCTCATGGCCTCCTGATCAGCCTCTATCTTATGCGCAAGCAACCAAAGCTAAATAATATGTGGAAGTTACTAATATTTCAAGATCATTGATTCTATAAACTGTTATTATTTCTAAATCTTTAGCAAGCTATCAAGGGGAACCAACAATATTCCTCACACCAGACGAATCTTCCAAACTTGCAAATCCTTTGAAGCAGCCATTGGTTGCTAAATTTTCTTACGGAAGGCCTGCATTCCCAGTTATTAGAGAATTCTTTAAGAAAAAATTCCACTTGAAATTCGATTATGACATAGGGGTGATTGATCCCCGCCATCTTTTGATACGGTTTGTAGCTGAAGAAGATTTCTAACAGTGTATCTCAAGGAATACTGCTACATCAACGGCTTGCTTCTAAGATTTATTAAATGGACTCCAAATTTCAGTTCTGGAATAGAACCTCCTATTGTCCCTATTTGGATTTCCTTGCCTCATCTTCCACTTCGTCTCTTTCAAGAATCAATTTTGCCGAACCATTGGTTCAGCCGTGAGGAAAGTCCTATGTGTGGATGGACCAACTAAGATTATAAACAGGCCGAATAAAGCTCGGATTTGTGTAGATCTGGACATTTCTAAACCTAAACCTAATCGTATATGGCTGGGGTTAGGTCCATTTAGTAGATGGTAGAAGATCATATATGAGAAAGAAATCTCTTATTGTACACACTGCTGCAAACAAGGGCATATGGAAATAGCCTGCCGTATGCTTCATAGCAACAATCAAGAAGAAGATAAATTAGATCAGATCAGCAAAGACAAGGACTCCTTCAAGGTTGGAAAGAAGGCTTGGGTGAAAAAGACAAGAATTTAGTCCATGAGTCTGAGCATACTAATAAACAAACTGCGGAGGTTCCATTGATAGAAGATGCTGCAAAGATTGCTGTTGGCATTATTGAAGTGCAAGATAATCCTAGGATTCTAGTAAAATATACCGAGCAGAATAAAGCAAACAATGCTAAAACTAAGGCCAAGGTTTTTGAAGTGATAACAGAAGATATCAATAGGTTTCAAGTCTTAGATAGTTCGAAGTATGTTGCTGAAACGATGATGATTCTGATGAAGATCTTCAAGAGTGTGATAGAATAGAAGAAAAGGGCAGTGGTAGAGTCTTTAGTGTGAGGGATAGTCCTGGTGGTAATGCTGAATTACAAAGGGATAAAAAGCTTGATTATTTTTTGGAGGATGTTGATATGGAACAGTTGGTTCCTTTCAAATCAAATCTGGAAATTCTCAAGAAGAGAAGAACAAATTCTATATTACCTGCAACAAAAGGCTCGAGAGATGTCAACTGGCACTCTTCCTCTTCGACTGAATTTCTGTTGGCCAGGTAATGACCCTAAAGGGGGGGTGAATAGGGTCTAAGGCAGATTTTTAAAAATTAAAAGTATGAACTACAAGTTCAAAGAGCGGAATAAAGTATAATATGCAATAAGATAAAACAATGGAATATTAAAAGAGAGAGAAGAGATAAGAAGAGTGCAAACTCAAGATTTGTTCTCGAGGTTCAGCAAACCAGCCTACTCCCCGCCTCAGCTTCCAGATAGAGGATTCACCACGATTCCTTAATCGTACAGGCTCCTTCACAGGTGGAGTCCAAACCCTTACAATCTCTCTTCACAGGTCGAGATATCACCTTTCAAGCTCTCCTTTAGGCCGAGCTGAAACCTTTCAAGAGTACAACCCTCTCTTGATATTGCTGAAGCAACAACTTCAGTGCAAGAATCCTGGATTCTTGACTACTCTCAATAAATAGGTTTTGGTTTGAAAATCTGAACAGAAGGCTCCTTAAATGAGCTGGATAAGAGTGAAATACAAACTCTAATAAAGTCTCTCAAAGAAAGTAGACTTGAATGAGCTCAAGAGAAACTTTTGGGGATTTTCTAAGTGTGAGAGTGAGTGAAAATCAATAGCAATGAATGAGGGATCAATGGGAGTTATTGCAGTGATCAAGAGTTAATATTCATTCATAAATGAACTCCTTTTATAGCATTTGATCCAATAGTGCCGTTGGGGAAGTATTAAATGCTTTTAGGTCCGTTGCAAACTAGCTGTTACAGAAAATTTTCTGTTCTAGACATGATTTCGTCGACGAAGTGGAGTTCCCACTTGAGTTCGTCGCCGAATTCAAAAGACAGAATTGGATTTCAAAAAAATCCTGAAACGACTTCGTCGCCGAATCTTAACCCCACCAAAGATTTCGTCGACGAATTCATGAGACAGAATAGACTTTTAAAAATTCTGTCATGACTTCGTCGCCGAATTCAATCTACCCAGATAATTCGTCGATGAATTCAGAATAAAAACTCTGAATTCAGTCTAGGATCGGACCGAAGGGATTTGATTGATTTCCTAGGTCAATTAGCTATCTTTTTATCATATTTTTATGATTCATTAGGGTCTTAAATTGATTTCAAAGGATGTCCTAGGCTCCTATGGTCAATCTATGGTTCTTGAGCATATTCACTTCACCTTTCTTTTGAGGACTTTTTACATAAGTCCTATACATTCTCAGAATAATACATTTAGAAAAATGAGAGATAATCTTGGCTTGACTTGGGTCTTGTGATTTTGCATTTTGTCTTTAATGGTCTTGACTTGGACTAAGGTCTCTTCTTGAATCTTCATTTTGTATTGAGTTGAACTTCCTCTTGGATAATTTTCATCATTTTTCATGATTGGAGTGCTATCAACTTATGTTATCTGAAATGCTCACGCACTTAAATGGTTTCATTGGTACCAAATATTTTCATTTCATTGTTATGTTAATATCAAAATTATTAGGGGTACTCATGGTTGTAAATCTGAGGCTAACAATTTCATCACAAGATAGAAAATTCTAATTTTGATCAATTAGAAAAATTTTCAGTTGAAGGTAAAGACTTTATTGCTCAGCTTTCCTACATTAATTTTTTTTTGAATTAGTAGTTGAAAAGGATTGCACTCAAAAACAAAAAAAAAGTGTTCCCCCAACAGATAGAATGTAGAACCCCGGACTCTTCCGTACTTAATGAATAGTACTTTCGTAGCCAATTAGCCTTTATTATAGCGCAATTAATAAATAAGGGAGAAATTGAAAATTTTGAAATGTCAAAAATGTTCATTTTCGAAAGACGAATCCAACGCAAGTTGAATCATCAAAATCCGACGAACGAGTCAAAATATATGGCCAAAACAGTAAAATGAGTCAAAAATCTGCAGAGCACCGATCGCTAGAGATCAATCGGTTCACAATCGATCGCTCGGTCCATTGTAGAGATCGATCGGTCCATAACTGATCGATCGAAGGCTATCGACTGGTTAAATTTTTTGTATAGGGAAATTTTCCAGAGAGCATGTTTTTGACCAAGAGCTTGGTCAAGAACACCGATCGCTCGGTAGGCGACCGATCGCTCGGTATTTACCACCGATCGATCGGTATATCGCGTTTTGCAGAACTTCATTAAGGGCTTTTTCGGCATTTGGGTGTTATACCCTTTGCCTATAAGGCTTACCCGAGTCTTGAGGGCTCATTCAACACACTTAGGTTATTTGAGAGCTAAGGAGAGAAGAGAAAGGAGATTCTAACCTAGGGTTTGCTTTTGAGAAGGAAATCAAAGGGTTTAAGAACCCTAGGTCACCACAAGCTTGTACTTCTTCAAGTTCACGGTCCAAGCACTCGAAGAGCATGTCTCCAAGCTAGGGCAGCGACTCCATGAACGTTTGGAGGGTTTTCCTCGCTTCTATAAGGTCGGTACCTTTAGCTACCCTTCTAGTTCATACCTTTTCTTCCTTTCTTCTTTGTTATTTCCCTAATGTATGAACCTAATAGGAGTTGTGATGGAAGTGGTGTGAGAATGGATGTTGGGCGATGGATGCCGTGTGAATGATGTGGTGAATGAAATGGGAAGGGTATTATACAAACAATAAACATACTTGTGTGTTGTGAATATAAACCCACCTAGAAAAGTATGATGTAGGCTATAACGAATAATGTACACAGTACGTGTTTGATGAAATGCCAAGGTGAATAAAATGAGTTAGAAATTAAGAAATGCATGCCTAAACACTTATGAAATTGCTAGGGAATATGATAGTGTGATTCCTCGTTTTCCTTAAATTGCATAATTATTACTCGTTCAATTATTGATATGCTATGTGTTGTTGAAATCCCCAAATGTCATATTTAATTCCAAATGCAAGTATGTACACGATCTCACGAGCACGGCATGCATGACATGGTTTATCGGCATTTTCAAAAATAAGGTTTAGAGGTGGGACATGTCTTACGACATGTTTTGCCTCACTTTTGACAAGAACAAGACAAGCATTCATAAAGAAAGGTCTCCCTTCCCTATCAAGTGCATATCATAAAGAAGGGTCTCTCTTTCCTTTCAAGTTCATATTACGAACGAAGGGTCTCCCTTCCCTCTCAAGTTCATATTGTAAGCACCCAATTTTTACACCCTGTTCAACTAAACGAAACCCTAGGTCTAACCCTAGCCTAGCCCTAGCCCAAGCCCTAGGCAAAGTCCCATGAGCTTAAGGCCCATTTCAAGTGCAAAACTCTAAAAATGGATAAAACCCTATTTTTGGGCCCAAGCATGGGCCCACTAAGCCCAATCCAAGACCCACTTCACTCCTTTTAAAATTTAAATTTTGGAGCCAATTCTCAAAATGGCAAAACTATTTTTGCCTTCCCCACATGTGTGGTGGTTAGGCCCAAAAAAATAAACAAAACAAAAGTTTAAAATTAAAAAAAAAAAATAAATAATAATAATAACACAAAAAAATAATAATAACAAAAAATAAAAAAAAACAAGCCCATGATTTTTTTGTAGGAGGTGGGACCCACCCTATACCAAATAAAAGATCAAAAAAAAAAGAAGAAAGAAGAATGGATCCTTTTTTAGTTTTTGGTGCCCACTTTTGTTTGGCAAAGCCAACAAGGGTGTTGGCCTATCTGTAAGAAGGATAAGCCCAAAACGGCAAAAAAAAAAAAAAGGGTTTGATTGGGCACCCACCCCATGTGGTAGGGCCCACATACGGGTTTGGCCCAACTCAAGTAACCAAACCCAAATGACCAATTGTGTAAAAAAAAAAAAAAAAAAAAATCAAAATAATGGCACTGTTCACTATCTTCTTCGTTGAGACAGGAACAGTGCCTGCTGCTCTCCTGCCGCCCTGCGTCCTCTAGCCTCCTGCCCCCTCCAGCCGTGGTCCCCCACGCCTAGAATCCTTATCCCCTTCTCCCCTTCTCTCCTTTTAAACCCCTCCATAGCCACGGTTTAGAATGGAGGAGAATTCAAAAAAATACAGACTTCTCTTTTACCAAATCCCAGCGCAGCCACGCTGTAGAGACCCGAATCTTTTTCATGTTTTTAGTGCATTGCATTAAGGGTATTTTAGTCTTTATAAGGTGTTAAAGTGTGTGTATTTATATCTAAGTATGGTGATGTAAACTAGGCTTAATCAACTTGTAACGGATGGATGTCATAGCACACCCTAAACTTTAGGAAGCTCTAGTTTTGGCACCGTTTACTGGAATTGTGTGATTCTTGAACCATTAGAAAGGTGTTGGAACCCTCTTCGAGGTTCATGTTTAGTGTTTTTCCTTATTTTGAGTTTAAGTCAAGTCAATAGTGAGTTTTGTCTAATGGAATTACAGATCAGTCAACTTTGGGGATATTTTAGTTTATTAATTAAGTGGAAATTGGAAATTCTAAAATGCTAGAAATGTTCATTTTCGAGAGACGAATCCAACGCAAGTTGAATCGTCAAAATCCGATGAACGAGTAAAAAGTTATGGCCAAAAGAGTAAAGCGAGTAAAAAGTTAGGCAACCGATCGCTCGGTCAGAAGTAGCGATCGATCGGTCCAAAACCGATCGATCGGTATCTATCGACTGGTCCAAAATTTTGTATGGGGAAATTTTCCAGAGAGTGTGTTTTTGACCGATCGCCTGGTCATAAACATCGATCGATCGGTAGGCAACCGATCGCTCGGTCATTACTACCGATTGCTCGGTCCTTCGTGTTTTTGCTGATTTTTAGTAAGGGCTTTTTGGTCTTTTCGTTCTCAGACCTTGAGGCTATAAATAGGGGGTCCTACTCGAAATATTAAAATACTCCACCTAGTTCTAACCTAATTTGGTAAAAAGGGGAGAAACCCTAGGGTTTTGAGAGAGGGTTTTGCTTGGAGAAGAAGGAGGTTGCTAGAAGATTGAGAGGAAAGTTGGGAGATCGTCCTCAAAGCTTCTCCAAATCGTCTCGGGAGCGTTTTGAATCCAAGGGAAGGGTTCCTAAGGTCGATATACTATCCTAATCAACTTTAATTTAAGGTTTTGTAAATGTTAAGATGCTAGGAATGATAGAAATAGATGTTTGATGCATTTTCCCTAATTTTCTAAGAAACAAGCTAATTATGGATGGATATGTGGATTGGAAATGTGGATTAAATATGGATAGAATGTATCGAGGATGGGAAATGTATGGAAGATGGGATTAATTTGTGGATGTGGATGAATATATGGATTGTATGGATGGAATTATGATTTGATGAATGCATGAAAAGGTAGAGAAACAATGGATTCATATTATGTGTACTCAAGGTGTTTGTGAAAATGTCTGTGAGAATAAATGCTATGATACTCTTATGAAATGGTGGTAAATTGATTATGAATTGTGTTAAGGATTATGATAAGATATATATGTGATTGTTTGGTAAGTATATCTAATTACTTGCATGGAAATTGGTAGTCGGGAAGGTAAGAACTTAGAGGAAAATCTCTCAGACCGGGAATTCTCTAACTATTTGGTATGGGACATATAGTGGAGTTTCCATGGTGGGAGATCGGAACCTAAGCAATTACCAACTCGAATATTAATTTCGACACTTAAGCACATATGCACGTGTATGTTAAGATAAGAGTCTCACAAGTCACACATATGGACTACAAGCATGAACATGGCATACGTATGACATTCTGAATAAGCATAAGCATGGCATGGTCCGTATCCGCCAAGAACGGCATGTCTCATTACTGTGTGATCTGAATAAGTGTATAAGGCATGGTCCATATCCGCCAAGAACGGCATGTCTCATCCTTGTATGATCTGAATAAGTGCATAAGCATAAGCATAAGCATCTCATAAGCACGTGGTCTCGTAAGCATAAGTACCTCATAAGTGTATGGTTTTCTAAGTCTAAGATTCTCACAAGTACACGAGTCAAGGTGATGATATGATGTATATGCGCACACGTTCTTCCGCACTCTGATTATGTTATTATGTTATTGGATATGTTTTTGACTAAGTGCAGGTATATTATTATTGTTGGTTGGATTTTATATACACTGAGTACCTTTGTACTCAGCCGGACTTTGTCTTGGCAGGTTTAGAGCAGGAGTACACGGCGGAGCCGTGGGTTGAGGAGACTTACCTCGAGGAAGGAGGTGAAGGTGAGCCCGCCGAGGAGGGAGCCGGAGACTTGGGCGGCTACACCTCTTAGTTTACATTTCTTTTCATTGAGAGAGTTTTGTATTTGACTTTTAGAGGATGTTGCTCAGTAGACTTCTTATTAGTTGTGTATCAGACTTGTTGGTTCATTGTGAGTTGTATATATAGACCTTAGACTTGTGCAGGTTGGATTGGGTTTATATATCGAAATTTTATTACTCTAATTTTTGGGAGACTCGTGTAGTAGCCTTGTATGCATGGTTTGTAAGCAGGTTTAAGTAATGTGGCGATTCCAAAGTCCTACTTTAGCCTTGTGGGATTTTGGGGTCGTTACACACGCCTTCTCTCTCTCTTGGTTGCTTCTCCTTCTCTCTCACAAATTCCCTCCCTTTCTTTCTCTTTTTTTCCTTTGGTGAAGACAAAGTGAGAACAGCTCACTTACGCAACCCAGTCATCTCCCAACAGTCACCAACATCCCCTACGGTAGCAACTCCTCGCCGGTGGTATCAACTCCACCATGACATCCCTCTCACCACAATGACATTCACCAATATAACTCAGATCAGATCTACCATCGTCGGACGGCAGCGATCCTCTTCACTCATGCAGACCTGAGTACATTTCCTCATCTCTTGAGTTCGTAGCACCAGTAACACCACTGGCCAGCTTGTCATTTAAGATCCAAGGCTCCACCGTCGCCGGCAGTAGTGCACCCTGTTCTCAGATCAACAGCAGCAACACCTAGGCTCTCCCAGCCTCATCACCGCCGTCTGCAGCTGCCACGTTCCAGGAATTCGCCGCTGTCGTAACCAGGTAGAGGGTATACTTACCCTTCCCCTTCTTTGGCTGCTGGTTTTTATTATTTTAAGGGACCCCTGGTCCCATTCCAGGGGTCCCCATTTTGCTTTCTTTTTCTTCCTTTTTTTAGTAGCTAAAAAAAAATTAGTAGGTGGGGGTTTTCCCTTTGCTGCGTGGCCATAGGCACCACCACCTCCCACCATGGCAGCCTTTCTCAGAAGTTTGGGGGGTCCTTAATCCATGAAGAATCCCCCTATACCCCCTTGTTTACACTCAATTAGCCCCAACAGAGTTTTTTTTCAAAAAACAATTCTGAAAAATCAGTTTCAGGTCCACTGCCTGTAACCCCAATTTAACCATGGTTAGACTCGGCCTTGATCAAAACCGAGGCCATGGTTAGAGTCCTCATACATAGGGCTACCTCCCTGTAAATTTTCAGCCCTTAATTCGCCCGTTAACCATAGTTAAATCGACCCCAAAGTGGGGTCGACAGTATGAAAATCTGTGCAATGGGACGACTTTGGGCCTCTGTGGGGCCCACATCCAGCCTCCCCTTGGGCCCCACAAGGGCCCAAATTGTTCCCCTCATAGCAGGCTTCACGACCATGGTCTCGGATCCCCCAGGGGTTGAGCCAATCAGCGGCAAAATCATCGCAAAATTTGCCAAAAAATCTGTTTGGTTGTTTTAGAAATCGTCATTTTATGTGATGTGCAACGAGACAACTTTGGGCCTCTGTAGGGCCCACACCTGACCTCCCCTTGGGCCCCACAAAGGCTTAAAATGATCACTGGACTTCAGGCTACCCACAGGTAGTCTCGGTTTTTCATGGTTCCCTCGTTAACCATGGTTAAACCCTCCTCAACTGTGATTAAAAATTTGATGAAAATCTTGGGTTTTTGCATTTTCTGGACTTTGTGAGGGCCCAGGCCGGGTAGGAGGCCAGTCTAGGCCTTGCCATGGACCCTAGGCCCACTTTTGCCTCTGTCAGCCCCTTAACCATGGTTAAACCCACCCGTGGTTAACATTTAACCATGGTTAAGCGGCCCATGACCTAGAAAAATTCTGAAAAAATCATCAAAAAATCACAAATATTACATGGAATCCAGAAATGTCTTCTGTGACCTTTTTTGCTGTGGTTAAGACCCTTAATCAGAGTGAACCCCTTTTTTGACCCTTAACCATGGTTAAAAAATTCTTAAATGGAAAAAATCTGGAAAAATTTAAAATATTAGGAAAAACCCAAAAATGGTCTCACTTGACCATTTAACCATGGTTAGTACCCCTAACCATGCTGACCTCCCATCCTTAACCGCGGTTAAGCATCCTTAACCATTGGAAAAAATCTGAAAAATTCCCAAAAAAATCAAAAAAATTCAAAAAGACCAAAAATATTGACTTTGGACCTTTTAATCATGGTTAGGACCCCTAACCACGGTTGATCACCTTTTAAACCCCGATTAGCAACCTTAACCCTTGGTTAAAACACCCTTAGGCCTACCGGGCCTCACCCCTTGGCCTACTGGGCCATACCCTAGCCTACCGGGCTCACCCTTGGCCTATCGGGCCCAATCTCGGCCTACCAGGCCCAAACTAGCCTACCGGGCTTCACCCTCGGCCTACCGGGCCCAACCCTAGTCTATTGGACTTACCTTAGGCCTACCGGGCCCAATACCAAGCACTTGACCAACCCGGTCAACCACCCCTAGCTTCCCGGCTAGACCCTAAGCCACCCTTGGTACACACACACACACACCCCTAGCCTTGGCACGGGCTCATGTGCCAGAACTACGCTCGGTCTGATCTCACCCCTATGTGAGTACGTAGGCAGCCCAACCCGGGTTCGACCCTAGTCTAGGATTTTCTCCTTCTTAGATTAGCATTACATTAAATATTTAAGGCATTTGACTAAAATTGAGACTAATTTGGCTTAACCCTAGTAAGTAGGGAACCACTGAAAAGTGGAAGTGCCGGGGTGCCTAACCCCTTCTCCGGACTTAACCGAACCTCTTACCCTAATCTCAGACCGCAGACCAAGACCTTATCCAAATCCCGGGGACTTATCCCTTCCAAATGAATAGGTGGCGACTCTTAACTCTATACTCTCTGTGAGATACTAACCAGGGTTTCACCGAAACTCGTGCTCACACATATCATGAAAGAAGGGCCTCCCTTCCCTCTCAAGTGCATCTCTCAAGTGCATCTCACAAGTACATGAGCATGTTTAGATTCCAAGTAAGCAGGCATGACACGTATGACATGGCACGCTCGACAAGACAAAGCAAGATAAACATGACAAGTTTTAAGGCACGCAACGAGCATTTTAAGTCAAGTCAAGTGCACGATGATTTCAAGAGATTTATCGGCTTTTATGTGATGCAAGCATAAATATAAACTGTTTTACTTCCTTGTTATTATATGAATTGTTTCCTACGTTATAATATGAATTGTTTTCTGCCTTATACAATGCTATTGTTATGCTATGACTGTTGGTTAGTATTTGGTACCCGCTGAGTATTCCATGCTCAGTCGTACTTCTTATGTCGGCAGGTGATGGCGGAGCGGCTGCTCCTTTTGATATCTGTGCTCCGAGCCCTTGGGTGGGGGAGGAATATGTTGAGGAACCTATGAAGGAACCTCTGGTAGAGGGTTACTACTAGGTGGTGGTGGATTCTGAGTGAGTGAGCTGTGGGTGTGAGCTTGAGAGATTAGATTGATGTATTTTGGCAGGCCTGTCCGCACCTTCTTTTGCTTATCTTTTTGTATAAACTTGGATCATGTGTATATACATATAGAGGTTTGGGTTAGACTTCTGCTATGCTTTGTAGTTTATGTTTCCGATATTATTGTCCTCTATTGTATATGCTGCAGGTATTTTACAGGTTGGTTGTCAAGCAAGTCACGTAGGTCATGACAAGTCGTCCAAGATTCACTCTAACTCCTAGGGTGGGTTTTGGGTCGCGACATAGAATTACCCGGTCTAGAGAAATAGCTCAAAAATTGTTGGAAATATACCTAGTTTCAAATGATTAGTATTTTATCTTGGAATATTAGAGGTATTGGGAACTTAGCTTCTAAAGCCAGATTAAGGAACGTAATGAATATTTACAACATTTCTATGATTGCCATTATGGAGCCAATGCAGTCCCAGACTAATATAGTTTCTCTTAGCAAAATGCTAAATATGTTGGGTTATCTTACTCATCCGAAAATTTGGATCTTATGGAAAGATTGGCTAAATGCTTCCATATTTGCTTCTCTTGATCAAGCATTGATAGTTGACGTGCAAATTCATGGTTTAGATATGATTAGATGCAGCTTTATTTATGCTAAATGTTTTAGCAATGATAGATTATCTCATTGGAATGATATTCATCTTCTTTTAGCCAACTTTAATGGTCCTCTTCTACTTGCTGGTGATTTTAATGCTATATCCAACTCTGGAGAGAAACTGGGTGGTCGAGATCCTAATATCTAGTCTATGGAAGAATTTAATGACTTTATCAGTGTTATGGGGCTGATTGATGCTGGTTTCTCAGGAAACAAATTCACTTGGTACAATAATCAAGAAGGTCTTTATTGCATTTATGCCAGGTTGGATCGGGTTTTATACAATGTTGATTGGAGTAACAAGTTACCAGCACCTCAGGTCTCTCACTTATCCAGACTCAACTCAGATCATGTGCCTCTTCTCATTAAGTTTGCCTATGCTAATGCTCGGAGGCCTTCGAACTTTAAATTTCAAAAGATGTGGGCCAGTCATGCTGATTTCAAAAGGTTAGTTAATGAATCATGGGCTCTTCCTATTCTAGCTGACCCTATTTCTTGTTTTTTCTTAAAGCTTAAGAGACTCAAAATTGCTCTTAAAACTTAGAACAAGTATATCTTTGGGAACATTTTTGTTCGTATTAAAGGTCTTGAGGAGGAGATTAGTGCTACTGAAATTTCCCTTCAAGATAATTGGGACTCTCGTCTTGATAACAAGATTACCTCTTTGAAAGATGAGCTTCGGCATGTTATGATTCAAGAGGAAATCTTCTGGAAGCAAAAGTCCAGGATGAAATGGCTTAAAGAAGGGGACAATAATACGAAGTTCTTTCATGCCATTGTCAATCAAGGAAGAAAAAAGAACTTTATTCATAAAATCAAGAATTCTCAAGGAGAGTGGATTGAGGATCCTATTGTCATGGGGAATGAAGCTTCGAAACATTTTTAGGATCTCCTTACTTCTTCTTGTAATGTTATTGACTTTGATATCCTTAATTACATTCCCAATATTGTCTCTGATGAAGATAATTCCATGCTTACGGATTTACCAAATATGGAGGAAATCAAACATGTGGTTTTCAATACTTCAGAAGACAGTGCTCCAAGTCCAGATGGATTTGATGGTTGTTTCTACCAGAATTGTTGGGATATTATTAAGAAAGATCTGATTGAGGTAGTTCAGCACTTCTTTATATATTCTTTTATTCCTATATCAGTCAATGCTACCGCAATTGCTCTAATTGCTAAATGTGAAGATCCTTCCTCTTTCTCTAACTACAGGCCTATCAGTTTATGTAACTTCTTTTACAAGATTTTTTCCAAAATCTTAGCAGTAAGATTGGCTACCATTCTTCCTAAAATTGTTTCTGAGGAACAATTGGGCTTTATTAAAGGCAGGAATATTACTGATAATATTACTATTGCGCAAGAAATGGTGAATGAAATTGACAAGAAAATTTTTGGCGGGAATATTATCATTAAGCTTGATATGGCCAAGGCGTATGATCGCATGGAATGGAGCTTCCTATTCGAGGTGTTGAGGAAGTTTGGGTTCAATACTAAATTTATCAGTCTTATTAATGGGTGCCTGCAGAATCAAAGTTTTTCAGTTATCATTAATGGAGCGCTTCATGGTTTCTTCTCTAGTACTAGAGGTCTTTGCCAGGGAGATCCCCTTTCTCCAGCTCTATTTATCTTGGCTGAAGAAGTGCTTAGCAGGGGTCTTAAAAACATTGCTCACCATCAGATTTCTCCCCACTATACGAGAAGGTATAGATTTGCCGTCTCTCATCTTCTTTTTGCGGATGATACTCTTATTTTTTGCAATGGTAGCTCTAGAAGTATTAAAAATATCATTGAGGTTCTTTCAAAATATGAGGAATCTTCTGGGCAACAAATTAATAGAGATAAGAGTTCGTTCTTCTGCTCTGATAAACTCTCTTCTGCTAGAAAACGGGTTATTACCAGCAAAACTGGGTTTCAATTCAAGAGGCTTCCTTTTACATATCTTGGGGTTCCTTTGTTCAAGGGTCGGAAAAAATTATCTTGTTATTTACCTCTCATTGAGAAGATTCAAAAGCATATAGCTAGGTGGTCTGGAAATCTTTTATCTGCTGGTGGTCGATTAATTCTTATTAAGCATGTGCTTGCTTCTATCCCGGTTCACATCATTTCAGGTATCAGTCTTCCTCATAGGATAGCTTCTAAAATTGATAAAATCATGTCAAATTTTTTCTGCAATAGCCCTATGTCGAATAGGCATCGTCATTGGATAAAGTGGAAGCAATGTTCTTTGCCTGATTTAGAGGGTGGCCTGGGAATTAGAAAGATAACTGATTTCTCTAAGGCTTTTAGATTGAAACAAGCATGGAGAATTTATTCTTCGGATTGCCTTTGGGTGATATTCTTTAAAGAAAAATCCTGCATTGCTCATGTTTGGAATGCTTTACCTGTCAGAGGAGTCTCTAAATTGTGGAAAGATATTTGTGAAGTCTTCCATTTAATGTTATCCAACTCTTCAGTGCTTATAGGCAACGGAAATAAAGTGAATTTCTGGTTTGATTGCTGGCATCCGGAGAGCCCTCTAATTTCGAAGGCTTTTAGTAATCCCCAAAGTAATATCAACATAGCTTCTCTTCTCAACGAAAATGGGGATTGGAATCTTGATCACATTAGTCCTTTTCTGCTGCCTTCAATTATTAAAGATATTAAAAAGGGAAAATTTTACACTTCGGAAGAAGAGGATAAGTATGTTTGGACTCCCACATCGTCTGGAGTCTTCTCGGTTGGGACTGCTTGGGATCTTATGAGAGAAAAAGGGAATCAGCTTGAGTGGGCGAAATATCTATAGAATCTGATTGTGCCTACCAAAATTCGTGTTTTCTGCTAGAAAATTATGCAGTGTCATTCATACTGACACGTCTATTCAAAAGATTGGCATTTCGATGGTTAGTAAATGTTTCTGCTGCTCTTCTCCTTGTATTGAGAGTACTAACCATCTTTTGAATGACAGTGAACTTGCTGCCCTTGTTTGGAAGCACTTCTCCTCTTGGTGTTCCATTTATTACATCTTCATTGCACTTTAACAAGGTGGTTTAGGGTGGCTTCTGCTCGGAAAAATGACCTCTTTACTCTCCTTCCAACTTTGATTGTTTGGGAGATTTGGGTAGAGCGATGCAAGAGGAAACATGACTCTAAGTTGAGCAATGCTAGAGCCATCATCTCATTTATTACTAAAAAGGTTTGGGCTATCCACTCTGTTTATGTGACTTATCTCCTTTATCTTCTATCAGAGTTCCTTCCCACAATAAATTTAGGGTGGAGATTATTAAATGGATATATCCTCCTCGGTCTCAGTACAAGTTGAATGTTGATGGGGTGTCCAAAGGTAACCCTGGTAATGCGGGAGGTGGGGGTATTATTTGAGACCACAATGGCAATTTTATTGCTGGTTTTTTCTCATACTATGGGATTTGCTCTAATTATTCAGCTGAAAAATGTGCTCTTTTAGAGGGATTAATTCTTTGCAAGAGCTTACACTTAGAGGATGTGATTATTGAATCAGATTCTAAGAGCATGGATGATGAGTGGAATGGCAAAGCCGATGGAACTTGGAAGAATTTGTACTGGAATAAATAGATTAAGAGGTTAATGCCAGATAATTTCTCTCTTCATCATATCTTTCGGGAAGTTAATTCAATGGCTGATGTGTTGGCTAATATGTGGTGTGATAGTATGCATTCGGGTTCTTTTCTTATTCATGAGAATCTCCCTGGTAAAATTAAAGCTCTGATTCAGTTAGATAAAGCAAGAGTTGGGAATCTTAGACATGTTCGTATATAAGATTGGTTTTGTTTTTTGTTTTGAATCTATAGGGGTAAGGTTTTATGTCCCCCCCATGTTATTTTTTCCTTTGTCGGTTGTTCTGTAGGGGTAAGGTTTTATGTCCCCCCCTTTTTCTATTTTTGTTGGTTCTAGTAGGGTTTAGGCTTTGTCCTACCCTTAGTCATTGTCCCCCTCATTTTTATTTATTAATAAACCGGTAGGGGTCTGCCAAACCCCCCACTCCCTTTGAGTGTTTTTTTTTTAAAGTCAAAAGTTATGGTCGAAATACCGAAATAGGAAAAATCAGCAAAATGGGCAAAAACACAGACCAACCGGTCGACCGCTCTCAGAACCGATCGACCGGTAGCCTACCGCTCGACCGCTCGACTGCTCTAATGGCCAATCGACCGCTTGCCTACCGGTTGACCGCTCTACCCACCGGTTGACCGCAATCGCACTAATTTTGTATGAGGGATTTTTCTAGAGAGGGTCTTTTGGACCGGTCGACCGCTCCTCATGACCAGTCGACCGTTCCTTCACGAATTTACCCAGTTTGGTTTTTTTAAGCAGATCATTAAGGGTATGATGGTCTTTGACCACTCCTTTCTTCTATATAAACCCAAGTTTAGGGTTGAGGGTTTCCAAAACCCTCAAACTTGCATTTTGGAAGATTGGAGAAGGAAGAGAAGGGAAAGTTAATGTTTTGCTCAAGGGAGCTTGGGATTGAAGGGTGAAGCTCAACTAAAGCTTGGATTTACATTTCAAGCAAGGATCTTCCCTATTTCAAGCTTGGAAGCTTTTTCTTCAATAGGGATCACCTCCATTGATTTGGGGAGCTTCAATCAAGGGTTTTTTTCCTTTTTCAAGGTCGGTACCATATGCTACCCTCCTATCATCTCTTTTTCCTCTTTTCTTTTCTTTTTATGGTTTTTCCCTAAATTGTAAGCATGATAATGCGATGGGGTGAATGGATGGAGATGGATGGTTGTGTATGGGCGATGGATGCCGTGTGTATGTGATGTGATGAATGAAAGGGGAAGGGTATTCCACTAATAATGAATACCCATGTATGATATGAACATTGATCCATCTAGAAAAGCAAGATGTAGGCTTTAACCCTAATGTACACACCAAATGTTTGATGAAATGTCAAGGTGAAGAGAATGATAATAGTGTTTAGAAAAGCATGCATGAAGTAAAAGTATACGAAACTTCTAGGGTTTATGACAGTGTGATTATTTGCTTTCTATAGCGGCATGAATATCCTTATGTGTTGAAACGAATGTTATTCCATGTATTCTTGAACTCCATATATGATGTTTAATTTCAAGTGATAGCATGTACACAAAACCACAAGTACAGCATGCATGACATGGTTTACCGAGTTTTTCAAGACAAGGGTTTTATTCTCGATTCATGAACACCATGACAAGGCCAAACGTAAGGGTTGGTATGAGAGGTAGGGCATATCTTGATATGTTTTGCCTCGTTTTTGATAAGATCAAGAACAAGCAAGAGTTTTTTTCTTCTATAAATTCATTAGTTGCACAGATTTTTTTTAGCTCTGGAGGTGCATGTTAGCAATCTAAATTTTTAGGTGCATGTTAGCAAGTCTTTGGTACAATTCTGTGCTAGGGTTTCATGGAAAACCCTAGGGCAGCCGACGGCAAGGAGGGAGATCCCCCTGGCTGGCCACCCAACCCCATCTTCTCCTATGTAGAAATAGTAGGAAAGTCTTCACAAATGTTGTTTTCTTCTTCTTCTATTCCTCTCAAGTCTCCTTCTTTTTATAAGGGAGAGCCTGCCATTTTTATCTCGGAAGAAGAAAACGCTGTTCTTGCCCAACCACATGCTCTTTCCCTCGTGGCTAAATTTTCCTATGGTCGTCCCTCTCTCGACGAGATAAAGGCTCACATGAAGAAATCTGAGGGACTTCGAATGGGATTCACAGTTGGTATTCTTGATTCGAGACACTTATTATTTAGGATTGCTTCGGAGGATGATTATCTAATGATTTGGATCAAGGAGGTCATCTACATCAAAGGTTTTCTGTTCAGATTTTTCAAGTGGACACCATCCTTCGTCTCAGAGGCAGAATCCTCCATAGTTCCTATATGGGTTTGTCTTCCTAACCTTCCCCGACACTTATTCAATGAACCAACTCTTATTTCTATTGGAAACATATTAGGGAAGGTATTGAAAATCGATGGAGCCACAAGATCTATTTCCAGACCAAGTGCTGCACATATTTGTATTGAGATTGATCTTCTCAAACAAAATCTAGACAGGTTTTGGTTGGGATTGGGAATCAAGGTCGATGGCAATTGGTAGAATATGAAAAAAAGCTTCTGTTTTGCAAGAAGTGTAAAAAGCTTGGACATGAGGAATCCTTTTGTGGCGTGGGGATTAAAGGTAGATCTATTCCTAGATCTAAAATAATAGATCGCAAAGAAAGGGAAGAGGCGCATAAAGATGTTGAGGAGGGATTGTCGTGACCCAAAATACCCCTTAGGAGTTAGGGATACTTTGAATTGTGACCGCTGTATCATACCTCCGATATGATACATAAGGCACACATGGAAACTTGTCAGAGTACATAGACAATATAGTGGAAACAATTTATAATGCACAGTGGAAACAAAAAGCAAAGTAACCCTCCTATTACTTGGTCCAAACATGAACCAACAAAATATACATGTATGTGAATATCCAAAAGGGTGGAGTGGACAAGTCCCACTCTCACATAACAAAATATCAAGTATCTTTCTAACTACAGTCGATCAATAGAAATCGAAGTCATGACACCTATCTAATGAACCATCGTCCTGGTGGTGATCCATGGAAGGTTCCGGGTCGAAGTACTCTTCCTCAACCCAAGGCCCCGTGCCACATAAGTCGAATCGAACCCGAGCACCTGCCGATGATAACAAATATCAGCTGAGCATGGAATACCTAGCGTATACAAACTACTAACAATAAAGCAATAACATAGAGCATGCGAGTCATGGAGAATGAAACCCTTAAAGCACATCAAAGCGTAGAAACTGTGAATAGTACATATGATGAAATCCAAAACCAAAACCGTGTGAGTCAAGCGATAATCATAGCCTTGTGAGTTCATAGAGTTCATGGAGTTACTTAGAGTCATTCATGATCCGTAGAGACGTAGAGCATAGAGCAAAACCATAGAGCCAATACTGTAGAGATCTTAGAGCATTTCATTCGTGATCCTTAGAGCTTGTGAGACGATCTTAGAGATGTCATGGAGTGTGTATCATGATCCTTAGAGCTTGTGCACCGATCTTAGACAAATCATGGAGTTGCTTAGAGTCATTCCTTATAAGTCATTTGTTCAAAAATCCTTTTTGTAGCATTGAGGAAATCCATGGAAAATATCGATTCATGCGAGACATGCGAGCATATGAGCATACAAGAGTACTAACATATTTTGACACCCAAAAACACTTAGAGGCATTAAATCAAACACTTAGAGTGCATCATAATGATAACTTACATCCAAGTATAACACAACCTTTCACCACATAACAAATCAAGGTACATATATAGTAGATAATAAGAAGAACCACCCAAGGTAACTAGTAGTATTGCAAGATTGGTAGTAGAGTGTATCTTGTAAGCACCCGATTTTTACAGCCCCACCTAATTGTAGTTAAAATCCATTTTAACTATGGTTATCCCCTCACACCTATCCTTAGGACTAAACCCTAGGTGAACTCTAGATGGACCGTAGGTAAACCCTATTTAAAACCTAGGATTCAAAGCCTTGTCAAAACCCTTAGCATTTAGGTAACCCTAGCAAAACCCATGGCCTATAGGGCCTAACCCCTTTAAGCCCATAAAACCCAGAAACCCTTAGGACAAACCCCCATGCCCGTAGGTGCAGGGCCCAGGCCCAATTCAGATTAAAATCCAGAATGTCGGTAGCCCTTATACCGACATTATAAAATTACCCTATTTTCCTGTTGTCAGTAAAAGATCTCCAGACATATTAGTTTTGGCCTATTTACAGAATGTCGGTAGAACTTCTACCGACATCTGTAAGTCCCGAGTTTTTAGTCTGCTACACCCCTGCACACTCCACCCTCACCTCGGGCTCTCCCTTCTCAGCCCTTAGTCGACCTCACCAGGGTCCAATACCATCTCCCCCGTTCTTTTTAAACCCTCCTAGGTCCCCTGTTGCTTCCCCAATAAAACCAACACCACCTCAACTGTAAAAAGATCAGCATTTTTTTAGAGGAGAACCCCTGCTGCAGAACCGAAATCCTCACCCCTCTTCACACCCTTGGTTTAGTTCTAGGCTTCCCCTAGACCTACCTCTCCCCTCCCCTGCTCATGTAGCACCACCGGAGCACCACCACCTTGCACAGGCAGCACCCCCCCCATTTGGCAGGAGCAGAGCATTGGGTAGGGACACCCCTACCCATTTCTTTACGGCTTTAACATCCTTGTGAGCCCCTGGTCATCTCTAGGGGACCTTTTTACGTTTTGCTGTTGCTTAGTATAAACGAACCCACACAGGGTGTTCACCCACCTAAATCACAGGTGTGGTGAATCCCTCCAGGCATAACAAACTCCATAGAGCTCTCAAATCCATTATAGAACCTTCTAGGGGTCCCTCACATCACTAGGGAACTCCTGGTAATCTCTGTGCATAGCCCCCATGGGCATGACCTCGGTTTTCAGAAAAAAACCAGAATGGCGGTACTCACAGTACCGCCATTCCTAAAAGAGCTGGTTTTCCTTTTGTCGGTAGTCCAACTACCGACCCTCTGTTTCTGCCTTATTTCGGTAAGGTCGGTAATCCATTTACCGCCAACTTGCACTGTCTGTCACAGTGACTTTACAGCTTTATGGGACCCACTCCAGGCATCCCCTGGGGTCCACACCTGGCCTAATCTCTCCCCAGGAGTCCTCCCTACACTCCCATGCTCTCACTTCACTTCGGGTTACAACCTAACCTTAGTCAACAGAGGCAAAACCACGGTTAAAAACCCCGTTCAACATGTCAGTAATCCAATTACCGACGTTAATTGTGTTTTTAATTTTGGGCTTTTGTAGGGGCCCAGGCCTGGTAGGAGGCCACTTTAGGCCCTACCTAACCCCCTGGGCCCACCTTGGACTGTACCAGACCCTTAACCATGGTAAAATGCACCTCCAGTGAATATTTAACTGCTGTTAAGCACCCCTTAACCCCACAAAATTTTGGGAAATTAAATGAACATTCCAAAAAATATCATCGGACTATAATCCTGATTTTGGCCCTCTCCCTAACCGCAGTTAGACCCTCTTAACTGCGGTTAGCAACCCTAATCGTAGTTAACTTCGGTTTACGGCCTACCGGGCCTAAAAACCAAGTCTACTGGACTTACCTTGGCCTACCGGGCCCTGACTTAGCCTACCGGGCTACAACTCACTCACCCTTTACTGTGGTTAGCAACCCTAACTGCAGTTAGTTCGGCCTAATCCCGGTTAGCAACTTTGACCCAGGCCGGACTCCTCCTTAGTCTACCGGACTACTCCCCAAGCCGACCGAACTCACATACCTTGCACTTGACCTCCTCGGTCAACCAACCCTAGTCTACCAGACTAGTCCATGTTAGCCACCCTTGGTGCACACACACACGCCCCTAGCCTCGGTAAAGGCTCACGTGCCAGAACTACGCTCGGTTTGATCTGACCCTGTGAGTACGTAGGCAGCCCAACACGGGCCCGACCCCAGTTAGCTTTTCCCTTCTTAGATTAGTGTTCAGTTAAACATTTCGGCATTCTAAACAAGATTAACTTTATTTGGCTTAAACCCGGGAAGTACGGAACCGTTGTAAAACGGAAGCCTCGGGTTGCCTAACACCTTCCCTAGAATTAACTGAATCCCTTACCTCGATCTCTCTCGTGGACCAAGACCTTATCCAAGACTTTAGGGGACTTATCCCTTCTGAATTAATAGGTGGAGACTCTCAAAACCCCGTGAGAAATCTAGGGAGTGAAATCCTGCGCTCACAGCTCTAGCTACTCTGCGGGGGATTGTTCAAGGTTCAATTAGGAGCCCGGGTTTAAGCCAACTAAACCTTAAGCTTGTATAAAATGCCTAAGCGTTCAACTAAACACTAATCATTTTTATATCTCTTGATTAATTGTGTATTGTGCATCCATACATGTCATAGTAGTGTAATTAATCCCATTCAACCCAGTAGACAGGCTTATTACATTAACGGCTGCTAGATGATCATCCTCAGTGTCAGTGACTTAAACGTCTTAGAGGTCTGCAGAGTTACTCCTGTTGGGTGATATCCCTCAGGGAAGGATTCTGAACGCTCCCGCTTACACCAATCGTCCCTTTTCAGGTATGTTCTATATCGGGGAGTCGCATATACGGTGTAAAGTGATCCCCCCATCCTACTAGGAACACCCTTGCATCAAACCAACATTCATACATGTAGTCTAGGCTTCGGTATGGTCTACAAGCAGTCCAGTCTAGAAGGGCTACTACAAACCCTAATACCTGTCCCCAATCATGGTTGATTACCCGGGCACATTCTAGCCGGATAACCACCCATTCAGGGGTATGTAATGAGCCAAACGTGTGCTTGTAACAAACTACATCCAATCTTGCTTCCCGACATAGCGTATGGGGTCCAAATCCCAGGCAGACAGGCCTTCACTGGGCCTGTCCCAACCTTGATCTGATAGGTCCCTCGGTTTTCAACAACCTGGGCTAAAGCACGTCAGACCTCCGTCCGTCTGCCCTATCAGATCACGTATGCCGTGTCACACCCAGACAAAATCTGCATCATCATTTTGCATCCCATTTGCATACACAGTGCACTCACAGAGTCTATATCATTGTCCAGGTAGATGGCAGGTCCTTCAGAGGTAACTCAGTCAACGGGCCGACAGTCACCGCCCGTGCATCTGACTTCTCAGGGGGCATGTGATGACAACCTCCAGGCTTCAATTGGGGCTTTCACCTCGAGTCTGCGTCTCATTTGGGCTCAGTACTGCAAAATCGGAAATATCCTAGACCTATCTGTAGCTAACCCAGACTCGCGCCTCATGAACATTGCTATCCAGTGCTGGAGCCTATCTCACATGGTATTTCGTTTTGGTAAGAACGAGCTCTGCCCAACACTGGAAGAGATTCAACGCATTATGGGGTTAAACATGGACGACGAAGCCATAGTACTGTGTTACAAGACAACATACCAGGCAGACCTATCTAGGTTCTTGCATATCAAGCCTACCTGCTTGCAGCCCTGTCCTAACGGATCTTTTGATCGGATATCCGTGTCCTTTCTCGAAAAGAAGTACAAGCACAAATGGAACCCTGACTCAATTTCAGCAGAACTTCTCGGTCTCAATGCCCTTGGACTGATAGTCATGTCTCAACTGGTGTTCCCAAGGTGCCGTTCGCTCGTTAAAGCAGTTTTGGTTGGGATCATCGAGGACATGCACAACTCCTGCTCGGTTGTACCAGTCATCCTAGCCGAGCTTCTCAGGGCTCTCAACAATTCTGTAAATAGCAGAAAAGGCATCTTCCATGCCAGTACACCTCTCTTGCACCTCTGTTTGGTAAGTCACTTGTATGCAATCATTTCAGTACTGGACGGCATCCGCGATGCTTACAGTCTACCTCGAAAGATTTCTTAGAATCAAGGGTCGATAGTAACTTCAGATGTTGGAGAGCTCTACCAGCTCCTCCAAGACCTTTCAGAGGAAGAAATCACTTGGCAATGCAATTGGCTTGTGTTGAACAGGCTACCCTGTGTTGTCATCACCGACAGACGATGCATGATTCTTGCTGGTCTAACAGGCTCCGCAGTCTATACACCACTCCGAGTCCTCCTACAGTTTGGACTCCCTCAGCATATCCCCATGATAGACCAGCAGGAAAATGATTGGATCACCTTCACAGTGCACTCCGACAACCTCACTCGGCACTTCCAGTCAACTTGGCGCAGCTCCAGGCGAGACCAATGGCCAGACTTCATGGTCTTATCAGGGCCATCAACCAACTCGGCATACCGACAATGGATGGATAATCCTAACATTCTACCCGGCATGCCTACACCTAGGGAACTGCCCACACCAGTTGCAGCTCCATCACAAGGGACAATACCCCTAGCAGAGATGGTGGTCCCTAGACAGACTTCTTCCTGGAGAGATAGCTCCAGATCCAGTAGAAATGGGGAAAGCTACGGAAAGCCCAACATGCATTCAGGCAGCAGGAAGTAGAACAAGGTTGTGAACTCTAGGTCGTACAAGAGTAGGTTGAACAATTGGAACAAACAATCCAATCTCTTAACTGGAAACGCAGAGGCGACGCTAGGGAAACAGCCGTCATCCAGGCCCAGCTTCACTTCCACCAAGAGCAGCTTGATAGTGCAAAGGCGGAGATGACCTCCCGTATCCAACAATTTGGATACCACATGTTCAACGCTACCGAAACCCTCACGCGCATGGAAGTTGAAGTCACATCCCTCCAGCAATAGATCATGGATCTTGAGGGCGTGCCTCAACCACTTGACTTTGCAATCCCTGAAGGGCCTGCCTAGGATCGAGTCTTTTTTTCCTCTTTTTTTTGGAGTCACACTATGCATGTACCCACTGCACTCTTCCTGCATCAATGAAAATATTTTTCTAGTATCTGCCTTTTGCCCTCATGCATAATCATGATTAGCCATTGCATTCTTTTCAGTTGCATGAGCTGACCTGTGACTCGTTCTCTGACTGATGTAGTCTTAACGGAAATACCAATCACAGAGGTACTCAATTGCACAGTTCGATTAGAGAACAACTCTTACACAGTACAATCGGAAAGCAGTACAGGATCGATGGTAGAACCTGCAGGTCAACACTAGCGGACCACTGAGATCCTACAGTCACATGACAAAGACATAGCAGCCATGTAGGCAAAACTTGACAGTGTTCTAGAATCCCTGAAGATTCTGATTGGCACCCGGACAGAAGAACTGTCCACCCATATCCCAACTGAAGAACCAGCTGAGCGACCTACACCTGAGCCTCGCCATTCCCCCTTCATCATACCTAATCCCATACCCGCAACAGGTGGAGGAGAGGAATATAACCAGTACAAAGAGTAGCCGAAGATCTCACATATCCACCAGGAACAGCCATCATCCTCAGATCTAACCCCTTCCTTACAAGACGAGATCAAACAGATGAAAGAGGAGATGAGAAGAATGAAAGGTACATCCACCAGTACAAGTCTACCACTAGAAGACTTAACCTTTTCATCAGGGGATGCTGTTCCCGCAGGTTTCAAGGTCCCAGACTTTGATAAATATGATGGCTCGGGCTGTCCAAAACAACACTTGTAGCTATACTTGGGGGACATGCTCCAACATAATAAAAACCAGCCCTTGCTCATCTAGTACTTCTAGAAGAGTTTGAAGGAGGTATCCCTTACATGGTGGATGTCGGTGGACAAGCAGAAAGTCAAGACCTGGCAGGATACCATGGACAGTTTCATAGAGCAGTACTCCTTCAACCAGGAGCTCCACCCTCAAAGGAGCCAGCTCGAACAGTTAAGCCAGCGTAACAACGAGTCATTTTTGGAGTACGCCACCCGCTGGAGGGAAATAGTAGCAAAGATCCCAATTCCTATATGAAATTTATCCAGATCAATGATCTCTAAGACCTAGAGGGGGGGTGAATAGGTCTATCTAATAATTTCTAACCAATTTTAATTTTTCAATTAATATGTTTAGAAATCAATGAATAATTCAATCAGACAATCCACACAAATCAAACACAGAAGATTTTTACGTGGAAAACCCTAACGGGAAAAAACCACGGGACCTTGTCCAGCAATAAACTTCACTATGAAAAGATATCAAGTACAAGACAAGACCTTACCAAAATAGAAACGACGTTCCTAGGTATAGACTCTTACTCTTGATTTCCACGAACCAGCAGGTTCGATCTCCGCCTTAGCAGCTTCGGTTCCACACCGACCAAATCTTTTCAAGCGACTTCAAAACCACGATCACACACGATTGATCTCCTTCCACGAAGGCTCCGGATCAAACACCGGACACACACACAAGGTGTGGGGTTGTGAATCAATTTAGTAAATTTCAAACCCTAGAGGGATCTCATACAGAACTGAGATCACACAATGCAAGATCAAAGATTTAGATCTATACTTGCATTCTCTAGGATCTAAGAAAGAGGAGGGATCAACAAAGATCTAATAAAAGCAATAAGAAAAACCCTAGAAGAGTTTCTCAGACCTCTACTCTTTCAAAAATATCAAAGACACGAATTAGGTCTCTCAAAAGTTGTTTATATAGGGTTTAAAAAAGACTCCAGAAAAAGAAAAATTCTTTTTACAGGGACCGATCGATCGGTGCTCACTACCGATCGCTCGGTTCAAAACGGATCGATCGGTTCTAATGACCGATCGCTCGGTTATAAATCATCTCTCTGGAAAATTTCCCCATACAAAAATTTGGTCCAATCGATAGCCACCGATCGCTCGGTAGGCCACCGATCGATCGGTCGCAATACCGAGTGATCGGTTGAGACATAATTTTTTCCAAAACCATTTTCATTTTATTTTTATTTGATTCAACTAAGATCAAATAACTTTGGTAGGCTTAAAACTATCCTCCTAGGTATTTTTAGGGTTATCTAAGTCAAATCCAACCTAGGTAGGGTCTCTAAGTCCATTACCTGTCTAGATCCGGAGTAGAAGCTTTTTCCTTCACTTTCTTCAATCTTCTTTAAGCTTTAGCTCTTCTCTTCTGACAAGTTAAACATGACTCGACGACTCGACTCAACTGACCTATCTAATGATCACGGAATTTGCCAACACCTATTTAGGGATTTACAATCTCCCCCTTTGGCAATTCCGGGACAAAACAAGACTAATTCATATACTAGGTTCAAATTTTCCCAATTGATTCAAAAATGGAAAATTGACCTTTACATGACTCAAAAATAATTACATGACTTTTGACATGTTAACTTGTCATGATTTACCAAACTTAGAACCTGTTTGCCTGCACATGCTAAATCAAAAACCTGTGAAGCATGGGAAATAAAATATAGGATAAGAATGAAAATATGTATAACCATTCACAACCATTCACAATTCCACAATACTATCCATAACAGGTTAGCATTCCAAAATCCTATAATACTATCAACACATTCTCCCCCTTTTTGGCTCGAAATGCCAAAGGTGGATTAGAAAAGTAATGCATAAACCATTGAAATGAGATGAGATAGAAAATAATGAGCATAAACCATTCAAATGTATACATCCATAACAAGTGAATAATATCCAAGTAGGTTTGTACTAAGTACAACCAAGACAAAATACATCAAAATGTCAAATAAAAACTGTCACTCGACTAAGATAAACTCCTATCACGAACTATCACTCCTGCTCATCATCAGAAGTGAGCTGTGACTCATAGTAAGCTCGAAAATCCCGAACATCTCTCTGTACACCTAGCACGGCTGCATTGAGAGATCCAAGTCTACCACGAACCTCTGTAGTAAACTCCTCGTATGATGAAATATGAGTCCGGAGATCCATCTGCATCTCGCGCATCATCCTCGCAAGATCATCCATAGTGGTCGGAGGAGGACGAGATGACCCAGCACCAACTTCTGCTCCCTCCTCTGTATCTCGAACTGAGGCATGTGAGAAACTCTGAGATAGGGTCTTTTTATTGATTGGACCCTTCGGTACTCGAGTAGGAACACCAGGAGGTGCAAATACCCCTTGTGAACCAAGAAGCTTAGTGATAAGAGATCCAAAAGGAAGGGCTCCAACTACAGTGTCAGATCGATGAGCTTGGATCATCAAATCGATAATATGTGCTGCAAGATCAATATCATGCCCACGAAGAAGACTGAATAGAAAACGAGCTCTTTCTTCCCTAAGGTCCGCAGTATGAACCTTTGGGTGGATATTGGCACTCATGACTAGGTTTACAAGTCTTGCATCCCTAGTGAGTTTAGACACTTCAATGAGAGAACCAACCCAAAATGAAGGAGTGCCACTAAGAAACGTAACAACTTGTTCCATGGTTTCTTTATCCTCATCTGTCTTATATCTATAAGGATAATAAGCATTTGGAACTCGAGGACAACCAAGAATAGAAGCAATCAGATCAGGATTTATTACCACAGATTTTTCTAAAGCTCTAGTTTTGAAAGACCAAGTTTTCAAGTTGATATCAGAAAAATTGGAATAAAATTCCTGAACCAACTTAATAGGAGCTGGACTTGATAGATGGAGAATAAGTGAACAAAAAAAAATAGAAATGAGGGTTTTATATCTCTGTTCACGAAAGACCGATCGATCGGTCTTTAGCACCGAGCGATCGATGGTCTGAAAACTTTTCAAAAATTTTACATTTAAAACCTTTTCTCCCCCTCAACCAATGGAACATTGAAAAATTCATTTTCACCTCAAAATGACCAACTGACCAAAAAAAAAATGCAACATGTGATTTCATAAAAATCATAAATAATAATCACCCAAGAATTGATATATCAAGTATAGGCATAAACAAGGATTATGTAAACATTAATTGATTTTCACCGGTGATTAAATATGGTATTTGCATCAAATTCACAATCAGAGTCAAGATACAATTAGAAGTAATGTGAGTATGAAATCAAAATTCATTACTTGACTCTTTGAATTGGTTTCCTTCCTTAATCTAGATTTTGACATTATATTTCAAATGGGACTCTAAAATTTTCAAAAACTAGTTTTAAAACCAATAATCATCCATATTTATATGATGAGCAATTTTTACCCCAAATTTGACTAACAAATTTATTTCATTTCTTTTTCAGTCAAATTGTACTCATTGTGAAAATTCTTTTTGGAGTACACATATATAGTTTTTAGCACACTGGTGACTTTCACTCAAGTGAGAAGGTAGCTCTTTCTAATGACAGTAGGGGCTTTCACACTAGCAATCCATATAGATACCTACTGTTTGTCTAGGTAGCCATTACTCACTGTTTGCATTCACTAGTAGCTATCACACAAACTCACAGGTAGTCCTCTCCATGTCAATTATTTTTATAACTAGGGGGCTCACCTTATGGAATTTTTTATGACATTGGTTATTCTAGATTTGATTAATCTAGGGAACCATATGGTATAATATCAGAACCTTTAAATAGGAACTAAAACCATCTAAAGAATCAGTCAGAGTGCATGTGCAAATTAGAACATCTTTGTATGCTCAACTCTGACTGAGGTTAATTAGCATGACCAAATTCAATCACAAGATCGAACCAACAATTGAACTATCCTATTTTATTCAATCCTATGAAATATTTATCCTTGGATTATATGGTTAAATATGATTTCAAGGAAATAACATTAAGCAAAAAGATAGGACATATAAGGTCATACAAACACATTATTTTTTGCAATATTTTACAATTTTTTGAATGTTTTTGGATTTTTATTACTTAAAGAAAATAACAAAAAAAATAGCTCTATGACATAAATAGAACATGAAGAACACATAGGCTATGAAACAAGTACACCATTACTCAACTCCGCACAAACCGATGGATTTCCTAAGGAGTTCAAACCTAAGGGAATCTAAAGGTTTTGTGAGAATGTCCGCATATTGATTCTCTGTTTGGACATACTCAATAGACACAACTTTTTGCTCAACAAGATCACGGATGAAGTGATGCCTAATGTCTATATGCTTTGTGCGAGAGTGTTGTACGGGATTTTTGGAGATATTGATTGCACTTGTGTTATCACAATACACAATCATAGTGCTTTGATCAATCCCATAATCCTTCAACATCTGTTTCATCCACAGAAGTTGGGTGCAACAACTACCAGCTGCTATATACTCAGCCTCGGCTGTAGACAAGGAAATGGAATTCTGCTTTTTGCTAAGCCAAGTAACTAAGCAATTTCCAATATAGAAACACCCGCCGGAGGTGCTCTTCCTATCATCAGTATTTCCAGCCCAATCAGCATCGGAATACCCCACGACAATGACATTTGTATCGAAAGAATACCAGAGGCCTAAGGACATAGTTCCACTCACATAGCGAATGATACGCTTGACAGCAACTAAGTGAGACTCTTTGGGATTTGCTTGATAACGGGCACATGCTCCAACACTAAAGGCTATGTCGGGTCTAGTAGCAGTTAGGTAGAGCAAACTACCAATCATGCTTCTATAATTAGTCTGATCGACATCCTTCCCTGAAGTATCTTTACTAAGCTTTATAGTAGTACTCATAGGAGTCCTAGCATGCTTAGCAGAACTCATTCCAAATTTCTTCACTAGATTTTTTGCATATTTGATTTGAGATACTGAGATCCCAGAATCCAATTGCTTGATCTGAAGACCAAGGAAGAAACTTAGCTCACCAACCATGCTCATTTCAAATTCATTTTTCATTTGTTCAGCAAATGAATGAGCATGTAAGTCTAATGTGGAACCAAACACTATGTCATCAACATATATCTGGGCGATGACAATATCACCTTTCACATTCTTTATGAAAAGGGTTCTGTCTACTCCCCCTCTTGAAAATCCGTTTTCTAAGAGATAAGTAATCAGCCTCTCATACCAAGCTCTTGGAGCTTGTTTTAAACCATAGAGAGCCCTTTTCAGTCGATAGACTTGATCAAGGTGATGTGGATCTTCAAACCCTTTTGGTTGTTCCACATAAACTTCTTCATGTAGAATGCCATTCAGAAAGGCACTCTTAACATCCATTTGAAAAAGTTTGAATTTCATATGGCAAGCCACAGCTAGAAGAATTCTTATTGATTCTAGCCTGGCTACAGGAGCAAACGTTTCATCGAAGTCAATACCTTCAATTTGGGTGTATCCTTGTGCAACTAACCTAGCCTTATTTCTTATGATAGTACCTTTTTCATCAGATTTGTTCTTGAAAATCCATTTGGTACCTATCACATTTGTATTGTTAGGCCTAGGTACTAAATACCAAACATCATTCCTAGTAAACTGAAGTAACTCTTCTTGCATTGCATTTATCCAATTATCATCTGTAAGAGCTTCAGCTACATTCTTGGGTTCAAAAGATGAAGTATAGCAAATGTAGCTAACTTCATTTTCAATTTGTTTCCTCGTTCTCACTCCACTTTCAACATCACCAATTATATCAGTGGGGGTGTGAGGACTCATGACCCTAGGATGTGTAGGTTTTGATGGAGATGTTTGCTTATCAATAGGTGGAGTTGAAATAATTTCAACATTTTCATTTTCAGCACTTTCATCATCCTCACGTTGCACATTTTCAACACCGGAGTCATTCACAACTACATTTATGGACTCCATAATTGTAGAGGTTCTCAAGTTATACACTCGATAAGCTCTACTGTTGATGGAATATCCAAGAAATATCCCTTCATCACTCCGGGATTCAAATTTGCCCAGTTGCTCTCTATCCTTAAGGATATAGCATTTACTTCCGAATTCTCGAAAGTACTTGACACTAGGTTTCTTGTTATTCCACAACTCATATGGGGTTTTCCTTGTTCCAGGTCTTACAAAAACTCTATTAACTATATAGCAAGCAGTGTTAACTGCCTCAGCCCAGAAATGAGAAGCTAGATTGTTGCTATGAAGCATAACTCTAGCCATCTCTTGGAGAACCCTATTCTTCCTCTCTACTACACCATTCTGCTGAGGTGTAATAGGTGCAGAAAATTCATGTTTGATACCCGACTCATCACAAAAGTCATTGTACTTAGAGTTTTCAAACTCCTTTCCATGATCACTTCGAATTCGAGTGATTGGGCATCTTTTCTCATTTTGAATTTTCAGGCAAATACTTTTGAAATTGTCAAAAGCATCGGATATCTCCCTTATAAAAGCCACCCATGACATTCTTGAGAAATCATCAACCATAACTAGGATGTATCGCTTTCCACCTAGACTTTCAGTTCTTGTAGGACCCATTAGATCCATATGAATTAATTCCAGTGGATATGAAGTAGCAATACTTGAAGTCTTCTTATGTGGGGTTCTAATTTGTTTACCAATTTGGCATGGCCCACACACAGTAGTAGAAGGCTTTCCTAGTTTGGGAACACCTCTCACAAGCTCTTGCTTAGAGATTTTACATAGGTCTTTGAAGTTCATATGACCTAGTCTTCGGTGCCACAAATCAACCTCCTCAATTTTAGTCTTATAACAGACATTTGAGGGAATAGGACTGGGAGTTAAGCCGTAGCAATTGTCAGTGGTTCTCAATCCTTCTAGAACACACTTACCTTTACCATTAATGACTAAGCATTTATTTTGGGTAAAGTGCACAGCATGATTATCATCACATAGTTGACTTATGCTAATTAAATTAGCTTTCAGTCCTTCAACAAACAAGGCATCTTTCAATTTAGGTATGCCTGGTGAATCGATGATACCCTTTCCTTTGACTAAAGACTTGCTTCCATCACCAAAAGTAACAGTCCCATCTGGACAGTCCTCAAATTGAATAAATAAGGACTTGTTACCTGTCATATGCCGAGAACACCCACTGTCGAAGTACCACATTTCTGTGTTTTGGGCTTTCAAGGCAGTACGAATGACAAAGCACTTAAGGTCTTCCTTTCTTACATACACAGTCTTTAAACTTTGTTTAGATCTTTGATCATTAATCTGTGTAGTAGAGACCTTTTTCCTTTTTGTCCTCCTTGACCTTTTTCTGTTTTGTTCAGTTCTAGTTTTTTGATAAGTCAAATTATTTTCTCTTGAATAATCATTTGGAATAAATTGACCAGTTCTTGTCCTAGAGATTTGAGCAATTCTATTAACATCATCGCTCAACATTCTAGACTTTTCAGCTAGAACCTGAATCTGCCTTTGAAGAGTCCCTTGATTTTGATTTTGGTTCCAAGAACCATTTCGGGGAGCTCTCCTAAAAGCATTACAATTAGGTCGAATGTGACCTCTCACTCCACAAAAGTGACATGTGGGTATGAATCTTGGAAGAGGAGGAGGATTTCTTCTAACAGGAATTTGATTCCTTAAAGCATTCACTCTAGGAGCTGTATTTCTAGGCTTTACAAAATTTGTATAAGCCTTAGTACTTGATGTAGAAGGTAAATTTTCTTTAGGATCAGAATGTATTGGCTCAAACACTGCACTAGCCATTGTACCAACAGCTAAAGGACCAGCTGGTGTGTCAACATGTCCTATCCCAGATCTACTCGAATTTGATCCATACTTTCTAAGTAATTCATCTAGGCAGCTAGTGTTTCCAAACATTCTTACTTCTTTTTCAAGAGTATAGACCTTCTGAATCAAGTCAGTCTTGTCTTTAAGGGTAATTTGATGTTCTTTTTCAAGAAATTTCACCTTATCAACAAGAGAGACTTTAAAAGTTTCCAGCTCCATTTGCAGAGTTCTTAACTCTTCAATTTCTTTCATGGAAGTGTCTCTTTCAACTTCTAATTTTCTGACCACATTAGTCAATGAGACATTCTCTTCCAAAAGACATTGAACTTTTATAACAAATGCTTCTTTTTCATTTTCCAACTGACTAACTAGTGCACTCTTCTCTTCTGCTACTAGTTTACAGATATCTCTTTCATTTTAAATGAGTTTGAGTTTTTTACTCAAAGAGATTTTTGTTTTAGTCAGTTTCAAACTTTCAGCATACAACTTATCATAAGTTGTTTTCAAATCTTCATCACTTTCAGAGTCAGTTTGACTCTTCTGTAAGTCATCACTAGACTCAGTATGAATACTCTCATCACTTCTATCCTTTTCATCAACCGCAGAGGTAGTCTCAAGAATCCCAGAAAGGGAAACAGTGAAAGCCGTATGATTTC
The DNA here is from genome assembly GCA_015143295.1 of Tetracentron sinense. Classification (NCBI taxonomy): domain Eukaryota; kingdom Viridiplantae; phylum Streptophyta; class Magnoliopsida; order Trochodendrales; family Trochodendraceae; genus Tetracentron; species Tetracentron sinense. The sequence continues at coordinate 21,763,943 of CM026562.1, forward strand.
CAGTATCTTCACTTGAAGAGGAACTGTCCGATTCTTCATTCTTGGAATCACTGTCATCCCAACAGGCATTCATCACCTTGCCCTTACTCTTCTTCTTATTAGGACAGTTAGGTGAAATATGACCGAAGCCATGGCATTCATAACAATGAACACCTTGGGATTTCTTGTCGCCACTCTTGGAATTTTTCTTGTTTTCCCAGGGCTTAGACTTTGACTTCTCAAAAGATTTTCCTCCCTGTTTGGGATTAAACCTCTTTTTCGTTCTAAAAAATTTTCAAAATTTTTTAACGAAAAGAGCCATTTCTTCCTCATTCATTTCTCCATCACTGTCATCCTCATCCAAAGTTTCCTTGATGGTTTTGAAGGCTAAAGATTTATTCTTCTTGGATGGACGTAGATTGAGTTCATAGGTTTGGAGTGATCCAACCAATTCCTCAATCTTCAGAGAGTCAACATTTTTACTCTCTTCGATTGCAGTGACTTTGGGTTGAAATCTCTCAGGGAGAAATCTAAGGACTTTTCTAACTATGTTGGACTCAGATATTTTCTCACCTACATTGAAACTAGCGTTGACAATGTCACTAAGTTTTGCATAGAATTCATCAAAAGTGTCATTGTCTTCCATGTTTAAATGTTCAAATTTGGTGGTTAACATTTGGAGTTTTGAGATTTTAACAGTGGTAGTACCCTCATGGGTAATTTCAAGAATGTCCCAAGCCTCCTTTGCTGTTTCACATGAAGAAATTCGTCTGAATTCCTCAGCAGTGACTGCAGTAAAGATAGCATTGAGACCTTTTGTGTTCCATCCACTTGAATCAAGCTCTTCTCTGGTCCATTCATCAGAATATTTGACGACAGTCAAATCACCTACAGTTTTTATGGGCGTAGTCCACCCATTCTGTATAGACATCCAAATTCTCTCGTCAATAGATTTGAGAAAGGCTCTCATTCTAGCTTTCCAGTATGCATAATTATTTCCATCAAAAAGTGGGGGACGAGAGACGGATCCTCCTTCTCTTAGAGTACTCATGATCACGGATAATACAGGATCACACTTAAGGGATTAGCCTTATCAGTGAACAAGCTCTGATACCAATTGAAATTTATCCAGATCAATGATCTCTAAGACCTAGAGGGGGGGTGAATAGGTCTATCTAATAATTTCTAACCAATTTTAATTTTTCAATTAATATGTTTAGAAATCAATGAATAATTCAATCAGACAATCCACACAAATCAAACACAGAAGATTTTTACGTGGAAAACCCTAACGGGAAAAAACCACGGGACCATGTCCAGCAATAAACTTCACTATGAAAAGATATCAAGTACAAGACAAGACCTTACCAAAACAGAAACGACGTTCCTAGGTATAGAATCTTACTCTTGATTTCCACGAACCAGCAGGTTCGATCTCCGCCTTAGCAGCTTCGGTTCCACACCGACCAAATTTTTTCAAGCGACTTCAAAACCACGATCACACACGATTGATCTCATTCCACGAAGGCTCCGGATCAAACACCGGACACACACACAAGGTGTAGGGTTGTGAATCAATTTAGTAAATTTCAAACCCTAGAGGGATCTCATACAGAACTGAGATCACACAATGCAAGATCAAAGATTTAGATCTATACTTGCATTCTCTAGGATCTAAGAAAGAGGAGGGATCAACAAAGATCTAATAAAAGCAATAAGAAAAACCCTAGAAGAGTTTCTCAGACCTCTACTCTTTCAAAAATATCAAAGACACGAATTAGGTCTCTCAAAAGTTGTTTATATAGGGTTTAAAAAAGACTCCAGAAAAAGAAAAATTCTTTTTACGGGGACCGATCGATCGGTGCTCACTACCGATCGCTCGGTTCAAAACGGATCGATCGGTTCTAATGACCGATCGCTCGGTTATAAATCATCTCTCTGGAAAATTTCCCCATACAAAAATTTGGTCCAGTCGATAGCCACCGATCGCTCGGTAGGCCACCGATCGATCGGTCGCAATACCGAGCGATCGGTTGAGACAGAATTTTTTCCAAAACCATTTTCATTTTATTTTTATTTGATTCAACTAAGATCAAATAACTTTGGTAGGCTTAAAACTATCCTCCTAGGTATTTTTAGGGTTATCTAAGTCAAATCCAACCTAGGTAGGGTCTCTAAGTCCATTACCTGTCTAGATCCGGAGTAGAAGCTTTTTCCTTCACTTTCTTCAATCTTCTTTAAGCTTTAGCTCTTCTCTTCTGACAAGTTAAACATGACTCGACGACTCGACTCAACTGACCTATCTAATGATCACGGAATTTGCCAACACCTATTTAGGGATTTACATACTCCATGTAAACGTACCACTTCCTTAATATAAAGTTCCGCTAACTTGTTAGCATTATAAGTAGTCCGATAAGGAAGAAAGTGAGCTGACTTAGTAAGACGGTCCACCACCACCCAAATGGCATCAAATTTCTTGGCTGTCTTTGGCAATCCCACAATAAAGTCCATAGATATGTTTTCCCACTTCCACTCAGGAATAGGGAGGGGTTGCAATAACCCTGCAGGTCTCTTATGTTCGGCTTTCACTTGTTGACAAACCAAACATTGAGATACATGAGTAGCCACATCTCTCTTCATATTCCTCCACCAATAATACCTCTTGAGATTTTGGTACATCTTAGTACCACCTGGATGAACTGTATACTTGGACCGATGTGCTTCATCTAAAATCTCTCGTCTCAAATCTTCATTATTTGGGACACATAACCTGCCTTTAAACGTTATAGCTCCTTCTCCATTAACTGAGAAATCCTCCTAACCATTTTCGAAAGACTTGACTCGATAAGCTAATAATTCTTCATCAGACTCTTGCAATTCTATGATTCTGGTTCGCATATATGATCTGACTGCAAGATTAGCTACCAATGGTCCGCCTATACAAAGACTGAAACTTGTTTCATTGTTGGACATATCTTCTAACAATTTCCAACCTTTGACTCTTAAATGTGCCAACAAACCAGAGGGCCTTCTGCTAAGTGCATCTGCTACCACATTAGCTTTCCCTGGATGATATTGGATCGAACAATCATAATCTTTCAAAAATTCTACCCAACGGCGTTGTCTCAAGTTGAGCTCTTTCTGAGAGAACAAGTACTTGAGGCTCTTATGATCTGTAAAAATTTCAAACTCTACTCCATACAAATAATGCCGCCAAATCTTTAGAGCAAAAACCACTGCTGCTAGCTCTAAATCATGAGTAGGGTAGTTCTTCTCATGGTTCTTCAATTGTCGGGATGCATAGGCAATGACTTTACCATGTTGCATGAGAACACATCCTAAACCAACATACGAAGCATCACTGTAAACTACAAATCCACCACTACCTGATGGAACAGTGAGGACTGGGGCTGTAGTAAGGCGCTTCTTCAATTCCAAGAAACTCTGCTCGCATTTATCATCCCATGTGAACTTGACATTTTTCTTGGTCAAGTGAGTAAGTGGTGCTGCCAGGCTAGAGAATCCCTCTACAAATCCTCTATAATATCCTGCGAGGCTTAGAAAACTCCTGATTTCTGTAACACTCTTTGGCCTAACCCAATCTGCAACAACTTCAATCTTCGCAGGGTCTACTGAAATCCCTTCTGATGATACGACATGGCCTAGAAATGCTACCTTCTCAAGCCAAAACTCACATTTACTCAATTTAGCATACAACTCATGCTTTCTCAAAGTCTCGAGGGTAACCCGAAGATGCTTCTCATGATCCTCCCGGGTGGGTGAGTATACAAGGATGTCGTCTACAAATACTATCACATGACAATCCAAGACTGGTTTGAATACTCTATTCATCAAGTCCATAAATACTGCCGGTGCATTAGTTAAACCAAAGGACATAACCAGAAACTCAAAGTGTCCATATCTTGTTCTGAAAGCTGATTTAGGGATATCCTCTGATCTAATCTTCAACTGATGATACCCTGACCTCAGATCTATCTTAGAAAAGAATTTTACTCCCTTTAATTGGTCGAACAGATCATCAATCCGTGGCAACGGATATTTGTTCTTTATGGTGACCTTGTTTAACTGCCGATAGTCGATGCACATCCTCATCGACCCATCCTTCTTCTTTACAAAAAGAACTGGTGCACCCCATGGTGACATACTTGGTCTAATAAAACCCTGTTTCAGTAATTTTTCAATTTGTACCTTCAACTCTTTTAGTTCTGCTGGGGCCATCCTATACGGTGCTCTGGAAATTGGTGCAGTACCTGGAGCTAAATCAATGACAAAATCAATCTCCCTATCTGGTGGTAACCCTGGTAACTCATCAGGAAAATCATCCATGAACTCACAGACTACAGGGATGATAGAACCATCTTTTCCTTCTGGATTGGAAAGACTAAAGGCCGCAAATCTAGCGATGTCTTTCTTCTTCAATCCTCTAAAATGGAAGGGAGTTCCATTAACTGGCTTGAACTTCACCATTTTATCATAACAATCTACTTGCCCATGGTAAGCTGCAAGCCAATCCATTCCAAGAATGACATCAAAATCTTGGAAGTCTAGGATGATCAGGTTTGCCAGTAGCTCATGTTGTCCCACAAGGATGACACAAGCTCGGTATACTTGGTTGGTGACTACTGATTTACCAATAGGAGTCAAGATGGATAACTCCTTATCTAACTGGCTCGGTTCTGAAACAAATACCTTCGCAAAACTAGGTGTAACAAACGAATGTGTTGATCCCGTATCAATCAATACATGTGCCAAACATTCATTAATCAACAGGGTGCCTGAGTTATTAAATAACTAAGTGTCAAATTCATGCATTATTCACATAATATAAGTAGCATATTTTATCCCCACATCATATTTATAAACATCACAATAATCATAGAAATATCATATCAAATATAAATATAACTAAAGTGTACCTTGCACCACATCATCTGATGCCTGTGCATCCTGATCTGATATTGCAAAGACCTTGCCCTGGGTCACCTGATGTGGCTGCTGCTGTGGGGGCTGCTGGGGTTTAGGAGCCTGAGGAGGCTTCTGCTGTGGTGCCTGCCTAGTAGGTGGCCTATTCCCCAGAGGCTGGACTTGCTGAGTGGCCTGCTGACTACGATGAGGACAATCTCTAATCCGGTGTCCCAATTGACCACACTGGAAACATCCCCCTGTGAGTGCTCGACATTCACCAGCTGGATGTCTCTTCCCACAATGTACACACACATCAAACATAGGTGCAGAAGAAGTAGGCTGCACATACTGAGTGGCCTGAGAAGTAGTAGGTCCAGATGGAGGTGCAAGCCTCTGATAAGGAGTCGGCCTAGCTGTAGGTGGTTGGCCTAAAAATCTGGGCCTCTTATCCTGTGGTCCAACCCTGCTTGGCTGTCCCCTGCTGAATTTTTCTTTTTGATTCATCTCTCTCTTCTTCAAGAATTCCTCTGAATTCTTTTCAGCCAACTGAGCCCTATCGTTCACTTCAGCGAAAGTCTCGAGTCGAAACATTGAGACTCGGTCTCGAATAAAATCTCTCAATTGATAAGTGCTTAATTTTGCTTAATTATCCTCATTTAAATAAGCATTATCATACTTCTTTGGTTTATATCTTCATTTTTACACGTAAAGTGGTGTATTTTCTCCTCACCATTGCGTTGTCCTCTTTCTCTTAATTTTCATGATACATTTGCATGTATTTATACATGTCTTGGAAGGCCGCATGCAAAATATTTTTAAGAGAGACTTATTACGTGTATTTATTTTTTGTAGGAATCCTAACCCCAGATTACTCTCGGGATTCAAGAAGTCCAAATTTTCAAATAGCCCATGTTCAACTCAAAGATCTAAAGGAGTTAGAGCCCAAAGTGCAAAGCCCAAGCCAAAAGTCCAAGAAACCAAGTCTCAAGTCAAAGAGTCAAAGCCCAAGAGCAAAGCCCAAGACCAAGTATAGAAAGATTCTACAACATGGCTGGAGAATCTTAGGAAGATATGGATTAATATGATTTTGGCATAAAAATGGTGGAATTCTCTTGAATTAGAAAGAAGAAGTGTGCTATATTGATGTTTCTATTTCAGAAAAAATGAGAAAGCCTATTTTGGTCACAAGAACTCTTTATTTTGGGTGGATTTTGGAATTCAAGTAAGGAGCTTAATGGAGGTCAACTAAATCTACAAGAAAGGCAAGAAATTTCGTGGATGGCTAGAGGAGTGCTATTATTTAGCAACCAATCTCAAACAAAGAAGGAGGATTTCCCGGATTCCCGCCTAATCTGGACAGTACTTACTAATTTGGACATAACTTTTGACTCAAAATTCGGATTAAGGCAAGGTTTGATGTTTTGGAAAGAAGACTTAAAGGAGAACAAAATTGTATTTCACAAAGATCCCCTAATTCGGACGTTTAAGAGGCCAAAATACGTCATCAAGTGAAGGGAAGTGCAATTTTGGTTGAAATTTTGGAATTAGAAGTTTCTCTTTTGCTTTCTTTCCCTTCTCTTCTTCCCTTTAGTCTATATAAACCTAAGGTGAGAGACTTTTGGGGCTCTCTCTGATCTTTTCTCATTCTCTTTTCTCTCTTCTTCTTTTAGTTTTTTTTGGAGTTATTTTATTGTAGTGTTTGGAAAACCATTAAGGAGGATGACAACTCCAAACATGGTTGGCTAAACACCCTTCTAAGGTTAGGGATTTGAAACCTTTTTCCAATTTATGTGGATGATGTGGATGGTTTGATTATTTATTTTAATTGAATAATTTTCTTAGTTTGGTTAATTGTTCCTCTCTATATGTTCTTTGATTTCATATGATCGAATGATATATGGAATGCTTGGATCCCCTGTGAGTTGGATACAAAGTGATTTTTTATTTATCTAATTATTCAATTGAATTTAATGGTCAGTGGTTTTATCGTATAATTTTCCATCTAGATTAAATTATTATTTAATTCTAGATGTGTTTTCATCCAAATCTAAGCATAAGGAGGGATAGGTGGATTTTCCTGAAACCTTAGACCTCTTTTTCATTGCTTCACAGTAACAGTGATTTTTGCTCCATTCTCATTGAGTGGAAAATTGATTTTAAATCTCTTTTTTCTCTAGATTTCGTTTCCTTAATTCTTGTTGCACAATAGTCAATCCCTGTGGATTCGACCCTGTGCTCACCAGATACATCAACTGTGTCACTTGTGCACTTGCAAGTATATTATTTTTACTCTTGATTTTATGTCCATTAATTTGGATTAAATTAAGTTGTAACATCAATCCTCTTTCAAATTTTCTTGCTCTCGGTGGCAATCATATGAGGTGCAAACCTTGAAAGTTCTGAGAACTTGGCCTCATACTCAGCCACTGTCATCTTCCCCTGTTCAAGAGTGAGGAACTCTGCTTCCTTCTTTTCCCGGACAACCACTGGAAAATACTTCTTATAAAACACATCTAGAAATTCCCCCATGTCCATGGTTGACCTCCTCTAGTCAAATCTCTAGTCCTGGAAGCTGCTCTCCACCAATGTTCTGCTTCACCCTCCATTACAAAGGCTGCCCATGTCACTCTTTCAGTATCCGTGGGAGACAGAACTGAAAATATCTTCTCCAGCTGTAAGATCCATGCCTCTGCAGCTATTGGATCTGTGGTCCCATAGAATGCCGGAGGCCTCAATCTCCGGAACGCCTCAATCCCCGCATGTGGCCTGGGTGGAGGGGGTACATGTGCCTCTGCTGGTCCAGGAGCAGTTGCAACAGGTTGTCTGGCTGCGAGGAGTGCCATAGTGTCAGCAATCGATCCTAGCACCTCAGTCAAATCAGGCTGGTACATACCAATTGGATGTCCTTCATCAATACCCCTTCCAGCATTACCTCTAGTGTTATAAGCACGACCGCGCCTCATTGTGATAATCCTGAGAGCAAACGGTAACAATTAGTCTAACTTGGAAAAATAATTCATCCTAATACTCAGGCTTTACTCTAATCATCACAATATATCCTAGCATGTTGTATCCTAAGACTTAAGCCCTAGCTAACCTAATGCCTTGGCTCTGATACCAACTCTGTCGCGCCCCAAAATCTCACCTAACTTAATGTGAGACTTTGGCACGTGACTTAATCATTAATTCCATAACTTCTTATCATAAGCATTTAAGGCAATTCTAAAAACATGGACCTAAAAATATATATTTTTTTTTTCTCTATAAATAAATGCAATCAAGTCCAATATCTGAAATAAATACTAAGACCTCATAATCAATTTAAAATCAACCTCTATGAATCTCCAGTCATAAACTCAAACTAACTATAAATCCATAATTTGTCTATTACAATTCTAAAATTCAAAATCCAAATATACTAGTGATCTAGTGTCCTGTGTATGGCCAGCAATCCAAGTTCCATTCTCCATCAGGATAGTCACCTACTGGCTCTTCCTGCTCTTCCTCGTATTCTTCCTCTTCCCAAGGTCCTGGGGCACAAATGTCAAATCTAGCACTTGCCGACAACAACAGTCATCGGCTAAGTAACAAGTTACCCAACGTATATACAAAATCCTGCCTAACAATATACGAGATTTGATAACAATATATTTTAAGATTCGACATCACAAGTGAACTCACAATATTTCAAAGTGCGGAAGCATAATTAAATTTGATTCTTACACCTGATTACTCATGCTTATTTCTCTTATTTATCTTGCCTATTTTTGTTCATGAATTTATTCAACAACATGCAATTGCAATAACTTAAAATAACTCTACCCCATATATCGGGTAGAGACTAACATATACCCTACTTTCTGAGGTACCACACAATATACACATTATCCGGTGTACACGGCTTGTCTACACATTATCCGGTGTATACGGCTTGTCTACACATTATCCGGTGTATACGGCTTGTCTACACATTCGTCGGTGTATACGGCTGGTTTTGCCTTGATCATAGGCCTGTGGGTACTCGGTCAGTGCAAAACTCAATCATACATAATGCTTGTGTCCTTGTGTACTTGCATATTACTTGTCATCTTGTTTATTCTCATGCTTGTTCATGTATAGATTTCGTGAATCCGTGTGAATGAAATAAAATACTTGTAAATCATGCATAGATTTAAACATGCAAGGGTTCTCCTAAGTGATCAATATAAAGCATAATTTGTCAAATAAAATAAGGGACAATTTTATTTACCGCGTCTAAATTTTTAATACGCATCTATAATCAAATAAGTCTCACAGGGCCTTAGTTTTCACAACACATAATGATCTCAAACAAACTTATAATAATTTCATCAATTCTGAACATCATCCACTTCCTCCATTCTCATCATTCATACACCACAAAATCAATCACATTCCCCTTGTTGATATAGAATAAAAAAAATCATAAACAACATCTTTTTCAAATAATTATCACAAGGAAATCACCATCTAAAATGTTCTCTATTCATCATATATATATTATCCATCAGATAACCAAGATCTAAAATTTTCTAACATCGTCTATAGATTTTTCAAGGGAAAATCCTGATTTAGAACATTACAAAAATCATCATATATATTTTTCATAAAAAAAATCTGGGTATAAACATCGTAAAATCATCATATATAATTTTCCATGAGAAAATCTGAGTATAAACATCATAAAATCCTCATATATAATTTTTATCATAGTTTAAAACAATAAAAACATATTTACTATTGTCGTTCTTACTTTAGATCTATTTCTCAATCATATTTGTATCAATAATCCCTATATTGAGAGGAAGGAAGTCGTATTTACCTCTCACGATCGCTTCCCTACGATCAAACGTTTGCGAATGGGATGGATCTAAGCCTTTTTGTACTTTTTCCTTGCAACACCTTTGATTTCTCCTCTTGGATCTCTCCAAAACCCTTTTCTCTCACTCTCTTTAATGAGAACTCATAGGTTTTTCTTCTATTTTTCTCTCTAATAAGTTTTAGAATGATGAAATACCTAAAATCCATGAGTTAGGATCTTTATATAGGCAATACCAAAGTTAGAAAGTGATAAGAACTGCTAAAACACTATTCACGGTTACTGTTCACGTGGTTACTGTTCATCGTATTTACAGTTTTGCCACTGCACTTTGAATAATTCTATAGAGCTCAATTCTTATCGGATTAACCTGAAATTTGAACCATAGCTACTTTAGGTCATATAGAATCTACATTAAAATTTTCATAAATTTTGGATTGCACAAAATGACCAAAATGCCCCTCTTATGATAAAGGAGATTTCGTCTATTTTTCACTTGATTAATTTATAAAACACCCTCATGCTACTTTAATTGTTCCAATTTTAAACTTATGTAATAAATTAATCATGAAAACCAAGAATATTAAAATAATTGATACGAATACCAAGAAATTAAATTTCGGGTTTCTACATTTTGCCCGCTCATATGGCGGCGGTCCACAATGTATTCCATGTCTCTATGCTTCAAAAATATATCCCGGATCCTTCCCATGTCATCGAGCTTGATCTAGTAGAAATCAAGGAGGACCTCAAACTTATGGAGAAACCGGTTCAGATTTTGGATCAGAAAGATCAAGTGCTTCGCAACAAGACTATCTTGCTAGTTCTCGTGCAATGGCAACATCATACTCGAGAAGAGGCCACTTGGGAGCGTGAGGCCGAAATCAAAGAAAAGCACCCGGAATTGTTTGAATAGGGTATTATGTATTGCCGTGTAAAAATTTTGTTATGGTTTTGTACATGTATGTATCATCCAAATTTCGAGGACAAAATTTTTGTAAGGGGGGGAGAATGTAGCACCCCGGACTTTTCCGTACTTAATGAATAGCACTTTCGTAGCCAATTGGCCTTTCGCATAGTCTAATTAATAAATAAGGTAGAAATTGAAAATTCTAAAATACCAAAAATGTTCTTTTTCGAAAGACGAATCCAACGCAAGTTGAATCATCAAAATCCGACGAACGAGTCAAAAGATATGGCCAAAATAATTGGAACCTACAGAGCACCGATTGTTAGGGATCGATTGGTTCACAACCGATCACTCGGTCCAAATTAGCGATCGATCAGTCCACAACCGATCGATCGGTAACTATCGACTGGTTAACTAATTTTTATGGGGAATTTTTCCACAAAGGGTGTTTTTGACCGATTGCTCGGTCAAGAACACCGATCGCTCGGTTGGAGACCGATCGCTCGGTCTATCGCATTTTGCAGAAATGTCATTAAGGGCTTTTTCGTCATTTGGCCAGCACCACTTAGCCTTATAAGGTTTGCTCGAGCTCTTGGATCCCCATACACCTTCCTTAGAGCATTTTGAGAGAAAGGAAGAGAGAACCTAGGGTTCCAATGGTTTCTTCCCTTTTTGGAAAGAAGATCAAGGGTTTGAACATCCAAGAATCTTTACTAAGCTTGGAACTCCTCAAGACCAATCCTCAAGCTCGTGTGGAGCTCTTTCCAAGCTAGGGCAGCGTCTCCCACAACATTCTCAAAGTTTTTCCTCTTTGTTTCAAAGTTAGTACAACCTACTAACTCCCTTAGCAATAATCTAGGTTTTCCCTTTTGCAAATCATGATTGTTGATCTTGTGTTCTCCTTTCCTTGAAATGTATCATTCTCCCAAAATATAAACAAGATAAATAAAAGGTATGGATGTGTGGATGAGATGTTGATTGAGGCGATTGGATGCCGTATGGATGTTGTGTGAGGTGTGAAATGGAAAATGGTGGAAAGGGCATTCTATAAATAATGAACGTACCTTGATGTATTGACGAAAAATATGCGCTAAAAAGAGGAAATGAAAGGACTAAGAAATGTTGCACACTATGTGTTTGATAAAATGACTAAACAAGGGATAAATGGATTTGATAAAGAAAATGGAATTAGGAATGGTGTAAATTTTCTTATGAATGATCAATTACTCCAATGCGCTATATGTTGCCTAAATTGTCATACGATTATGTTAGGAATTAAAATGTTATATTCATGTGATCCTCCCATTCAAGCATGTCATCATGATTATTATAAGTTCCACACATGCCCACGCATGCATGCATGAACCGACGTTTTCAAGCATGAGTATTTGAATGAAATGACTAGGAGGTTGGTAGCCCAAGTGGAGGATGCTAACCTCTGGCTCACAAGAAAAGGAAACAAGTACATATCAAGGAGGTTGGTAGCCCAAGTGGAGGGTGATAGCCTCTGGCTCACAAGAAAAGGAAACAAGTACATGTCAAGGAGGTTGGTAGCCCAAGTGAAGGGTGCTAGCCTCTGGCTCACAAGAAAATGAAATTTCAAGGAGGTTGGTAGCCCAGGGATGTGCGGGTGCTAGCCTCTGGCTCACAAGTATACAAGTCAAGCAAACCAAGAACAGGCAAGACATATGATTTCTAACAAGATGAGACATGCATGCATGATTTTCACAAGTAAGACCGAAACATGGAACAGGTTTCCGAATGATGAGTTTTACTGGAGCTTTCGCATTCATGAACGCATGTCAAGATATTTATATTACTTCATGTTCAATACTATTTATCTTATGCTGCTAGTATTGCTTTAAATCGATATTTTGTATTGTGTTCACTGTTGTTGTGCTTTTGTTATTGCTATGGTTAGCTAGTAGCTTGTACTCGCTAAGAATTCCATGCTCAGCCGTACTTTTATGTCGGCAGGTACCGTGGGTGTCCTCGACCCTAAGCCTTGGGTTGAGGAAGAGTACGTCGAGGAGAGGGAGCCACCTATCCCGATGCAGTCTTAGGAGGATAGGGATTTGGACGTGTGGCCATACCTCGACTACTATTGAGAGGAGAGTGTGAGAGAGTTCCTTTTTGTATTTTGATGGGTGGGCATGTCCACCTTTACTTTGATTATGTTTTGTACACAAACTTGGAATAACAAGATGGTTTAGGAGAAAAGAAAAAGTTAGTTCCCGTTTCCGCATTCGTGATATAGTTTCCGCACTCTGATTATTATTGTAATAAATCATGTTTAGCCTTGTTCATTTTAGGATGGTTTGGCAGGTATGTATAGTCACACCTAAAGTGTCCCTTAACTCCTAGGGGGTAGTTTGGGGTGCGATAGTAATCTTCAACTGGTGGTAACCGAACCGAAGGTCAATCTTAGAGAAAAAATTTTCTCCCTTTAACTGATCGATCAAGTCATCAATCCTAGGCAATGGATACCTATTCTTTATTGTGACCTTGTTTAACTGCCTGTAATCGATGCACATCCGCATCGAACCATCCATCTTCTTGAAAAATAGCACCGGGGCACCCCATGGTGAGACACTTGGTCGAATAAAACCAAAGCCTTACATCTCCTCCAACTGCATCTTCAACTCCTTGAGTTCGATCGGGGCCATCCTGTACGAAGCCCGAGAGATGGGAGCTGTGCTTCGTGCAAGCTCTATCATGAACTCAATCTCCCTGTCTGGGAGTAACCCTAGCAACTCCTCGGGAAATACATCCAGGAATTCACTCACGACCAGAATAGTCGAAGAGTCCTTAGCCTCGAGGTTTGCTAGACTTAATGCCGCAAAGCAGGCGATATCTTTGCTTCTTGACCCCCAAAAATGAAATGGCTTCCCCTCTACTGGCTTAAAAAGTACCATCTCCTCAGAGCATGCCACCTGCCCATGATGGGCTGCCAACCAATCCATCCCCAAGATGAAATCGAAGTCCTGGAATCCAAGGATGATGAGATGAGCTGCCAACTCGTGGCTTCCAACTTGAACTGTACTACTTCTGAAAATGCGATCTGCTACTACTGTCTTGCCGAGAGGAGTCGAAATGAATAACTCCGATTCCAATTGACTAGGCTCTGTAGAAAAACCTTGGGAGAAACTTAGCGAGACAAATGAGTGAGTAAACCCGGTATCAATCAACACACGAGCCAAACATTCATTGACTAATAAGGTTCCTAAAATTATACTAGCTAAGTCAATCCATGCATCAACAGTGTATATATCTATATAACATGCCATACACGTACACAAAGAATAAGGCATAATACGATAATCATGTATAATCGAATAACTCTAAATATGTACCTTGTACTACATCGTCAGATGCAAGTGCATCTCCCTCTATCAAGGTGAATACTCACTGTTGATTCGCCTGGCGAGGTAGAGGTGTAGATTGTGCAAGCTGGGAGGACGCCTGGTGTGATCTTGCTGGGCGAACTGGGGGCCTAATTCCCTAAGACTGGCCAAGCAAATGCCTCTTCAGGCAAATCCCTGATTATGTGGCCCTGGCGACCACAGTGGAAACATCCACCCGATGCCTTCCGGTAATCTCCTATCGGGTGCCTTCAACCTTAAGACGTGCAAACCTCATATGTGTAGATCGGAGGGGCCGAAGGTGGAGCATACCTCGCTGTCTGAGGTGCAATGGGCCATGGCACCGTAAGAGCCTGAGGTTGTGGTACCTGAGGTGCGTACTGCCATGGAGCTGGAGGCGCATAAGTGGCCTCTATGGTGGTGCTGGCCAAGTGTACTGATAAGGGCCAGTCCGAGCCCGCCTCTCTGGAGGTGCTGAATTGCTGGATTGGCCTCTCGCCAAATCCCTCTTCTTTGACACGACCTCTGAGTTGGTCTCAATCAATAAGGCCTTGTCCACTACCTCAGGATAGGTAGCGTGCCTAAAAGCCGGGATTCTCTCCATGATGATATCTCTGAGCCCTTGCTCAAACCTTCTCGCCTTCATTGCCTCGGTAGAGATCATGTGGGGCGCAAAGCGTGACAGCTCCGAGAACTTGGCCTCAAATTAGGCCACAGACAAAGAACCCTGCTCAAGGTTGATGAACTCCCTCTCTTTCTTTTCACGAGCTCCCACCAGGAAGTACTTCTTATAGAAGGCATCCTTGAACTCGTCCCAAGTCCATGGTTGACCTTGCCTGGTCAACTCCCGAGTCCTCAAGGCGGACAACCACCAATGGTGTGCCTCACTCTCTAGCATGAAAACAGCCCATGCTACTCTTTCCTCCTCAGTGGGTGAGAGGACCGCAAAGATCTTCTCCAACTGGAGGATCCAAGCCTCTACTATAAGAGGGTCCACACTCCCACGGAATGATGGAGGCCTCATTCTCTGAAATGCCTCAACCCCAGTTGTGCGATGTACTAGAGCTGCAAGCAGTGGAGTAGGTGCTGCTGATGATGGAATAGCCTGCCGAGATGCCAGTATGGCTAGTGTTTCAGCAATAGATCCTAAGACTTGAGAGAGGTTTGGCTGCTCATCCTAATCTCGAGAAGAGGAGGAAGCTCTAGTGTGTTATCCGCGACCCCGTGTACCCCGTCTCATGACTAAAGTGCTGAGAACAATAGCACCACATGAGTCTAACTTGGAACCACAATTTATCGCATTGATTCAAATTTCACAATAAAGCAATCAATAATAGTATAGTACTATCATATTCATCACATCAAGTCATGAGAGTATTTATAACATTGTACTTTCGTGTTCTAATGTTCCTAAGACCCGTACTTGGTTGAATTAACCATTTTTGACTAAGAATAAGGTTTAGTCTTACACTTGGAACATGACTCGCTTCCGATTTACTTCCTTCCTAACTTGCTTCTTGACATATTGTAGAGCCCCGAAATTTCATTTCACTAAGAATGAATAGTGTGTGAATAGTGCCTAAGTGTGGTTTTGTACACTTATGGGTCTTATGTTAATATACGTGTTTGGAATTATGGCGTATATGTTCCAATGGGTCTATATGTCCTTAGGGAATGTGTTGAAAGCATAAAAGAGTGTTGGAAGTGCATTGGGGAAGATTCGAGTGGTGTAAACAAGGTTTTTCAGCAAAACAGGGGTCGACCAATCGCTCGGTCATTACCTGCGATTGATCGGTCAGCTACCGATCGCTCGATAGCTGTCGCACGGTCAACTTTTTTGTATGGGGAAAAATTCCAGAGAGTGTGTTTTTGACCGATCTCTCGGTCATAACACCGATCGACCGGTAAGCCACCGATCGCTCGGTCCATACCACCGATCGATCGGTCATACGCAGATTTTCTTCATTAAGGGTGTTTAAGACTTTAACCATCACCCTTTGCCTATACAAGGGCTGGGTTCGTGCCTTAGGGTTTCACAAACCCTTTGTGCATTGTTTTTGAGGGATTTGAAGAGGAGAAGGAGGAGAGGACCTTGGTGATCGTTCAAGCTTGTGGAAGATCAAGTTCTTCCTTTCCATTTGGTGTTTTCCAACCAAGAACTCACTGTTCTTGCTTGTTCCAGCCATTGGGAGTCAAACTCATTGATTTCTCTAAGGTAGATACACTCTACTACAATCTTGCAATCCTACTAGTTACTAATTATGATTCTTCTTATCTATGCCCTATCTATATGTATTGATTTTATGTATGAAAAAGTGTGATTATATACTTGGATGAAGGTTACTATTATGATGCACTCTAAGTGTTTGATAAAATACCTCTAAGGGATTCTATGCTTAAATACGATGATTTCTCTTATTAAGTGCATATGCTCGCATGTCTCGCATAAACCGATGGTTTCCATGGGTTTCTCCAAGTACAAACAAAGGTTTTTCACGAAAAGACGAATAATGAATGATTCTAAGAAACTCTATGATAATGCTCTAAGATCGTCTCACAAGCTCCATGGATCACAATGAAATGCTCTAAGATCTCTAAGGTTATGCTCTATGGAAATGCTCTAAGGTTATTGCTCTATGCTCTATGTCTCTACGGATCATAATGACTCTAAGTAACTCCATGAACTCACAAGAACTCATAAGGCTATGATTATCGATTGACTCACACGGTTACGGTTTTTGGTTTCGAATATTATCTCACATATGTTTTCACGGTTTCCATGCTTTAAGGAATTTACGGATTTCATTCTCCATGTCTTGTATGCTCCATGCCTAACCGCTTTATTGTTATTGGTTTGTATACACTGAGTATTCCATGCTCAGTCGATATTGTTATGATCGGCAGGTGCTCGGGTTCCATTCGATTTGTGTGGCGAAGAACCTTGGGTCGAGGAAGAGTACCGTGACCCGGAGCCTTCCATGGATCACTATCATGACGATGGTGCTTTAGATAGGAGTCGTGACTTCGATTTCTGTTGATCGACCGACTTAGAACTTGTGTCATTTTGTTATGTGAGTGTGGGGTTTGTCCACTCCACTTTTGGGTTTCTCACACACGTGTACTTGTTGGTTCTTACTTGAGCCAAGTTATAAGAGTATTCATTTTGCTTCCGCTATGTTTAGTATTTTATTTTTCCGCTGTGCATTGTATTTCATTTCCGCTATGTATATTCAGGTACTCTGACAGGTTTCAACGTGTGCCTTATGTATCATGCTGGAGGTATGATATGGCGGTCACGAGTCAAAGTATCCTTAACTCCTAGGGGGTATTTTGGGTCGCGACACATATGCTCTTGTCAAGCCCTAGTACCAGATTCCACTACGTGAAAAAGGACTGAAAACGACACTATTTGGCGGAAAAAATGACGGTTTATAAAAGTCGCTAAGTATGCGACGGCCTAGACTTGTCGTGTGGATTTGTCGCAAAAAACGACGGCTTAAAGCCTTCGTTTTTTTGCAAAATAACCCTAGACCGTAAACCCTCTTTTTCTTTTCTTTTTCCCCCAAACTCGTTTGCCTCTCTATCAGTTTCTCTCAGACGGTTTTTGCTTCCTCTCTCTCGGGTTTTCTCAAATCCAAGAATCAACCCCATCGATCCCTCAATCAGAAAAAATGTATGAAAAGTTACGATTTCCCTGTTCTTTCATTCCAAAATTTTTTTTTGATCCAATGGTAGTTGATTTTGGGTTTTGTTTTGGTTTGGTGTTTGATCCATTGCTGTCAGAAGAAACCTTGGACTGCTTACGGGAACAAGAAGAAGAAGAATAAATTCTCGGTTTCTTCCTCTCTCTCGGCTACTATGCTCTCTCGGTTTCTTCCTCTCTCTCTCTCGGTTTCCCCTCTCGCTGCTACTGCTCGCTCGCCGACGTCTCTCTCTCGCCGTCCATCTGGTCTCCAATCGCTGGCCGTCTCTCGGTTTCCCCTCTCGCCGACGTCTCTCTCTCAACGTCTCTCTTCTAACCACTGAAGAATTTCCCCTGAGGTAATTTAGATCTTGTTTTTTAGTTATGGTTTCTGTTAGATCTAGAAGTTTAGATCTTGTTGTTTAGTTATGGTTTCTGTTAGATCTAGATCCGAACTCTATGCAATGGATCGTTCATTTCTCCTTGAAAATTTAGTTCATAATGGTTTGCTTTGTTCGATTTCTGAATCTGGTGGTTACTAGGATGTAATCGCCTTTTCTCATTTTTATGTTTAGTTATGGTTTCGTTTTTTTTTTTAATCTTGATTTTTCTTGGATTTTTTAGAAAATATATCTGGTTTTCTTTTACTAGTTTGCTGTTTTGGTTGAAGCTGTTTTTCCTACTTTTTTTTAAAACCATTTTTTGGGGTTTTTGTAGTGTTTTGGAGACTCGCATTTTTGCTGAGCATTTTCTATGGGAACTCGCCTTTTGTTGAAACACTTTATTCTGTCGATTCTCTGTTCTTTTTTCTTTTTTTTTGTGTGGTCAGATTTCTGAGAGTGTTCAGTGGAGGTTTCTCTAATTTATTTTTTTTTGCCATTATTTGAGCTGTTTTTCTTTGATTTAGGTATTTTTCTGTCTGAGAACTTGCATCTTTACTGTTCTGATTGTTGTTCTGAATTTTTCCTGTGAGCTTTCCTCAAGATCCTGACTCGTTGTTCTGAATTTTTGTGGAGTGCTCGCTTATGCAGTTTCCAATTTGGGATTTCTCTAACCAATGTTACTTTTTGAAGGTATTTGATGATATTCATATCCCAAATCTAGGTTAGTTCTAGTTTATATTTGTTGCTGATGTCCAGTTTGCATTTTTCCCCCTTTTTAGAGCCACATTACAATAGCTGCTAATTTTCTTCAATTTCTGTTTTCTTCAATTCCAGTTTGTGCTTACAGTTGAAGACCCCTCTGTTTCACCCTCCAACTGTTTTCTTCAATTTCTGCCTCTGTTTCAGGTAATATATATGGATGAACATATTTATGATAAATTTCTTATTTATTTTGGAAGAAGTCTTATGATCTTTTTAAACCCTTTTAAGGGTTTATATCGTTTCTGTTGTTGCTTGTTATTTCCCTGACTATCTTGATTTTTTTTTGTTGTTGCCTTCCCTTGTCTTGATGAATTTTTGATTCATTCTCTTCTATAGAATATTTTTGAGCCCATACGGTTTTTGGGTTTTCAACTTCATAATATTTTTAGTGGTGCTTCCTGGTATTTTTCCTTTCCCTTTTTGTCATTTATTTCCTCAGAGTTTCTATTCAAGTTTTTGACTTAGGGTTTGGTGGATCTAGTTTATTCTTTAGCCTTTCTATTTTCTCAGTGTTTGTAGTTTTGATTTCTTTAACAGATATTCTTATAGTTTCTCTGATTATGTACTTAAGGTTTGGTGGGTAGTTTCTTCTAGGGCAGAAGCTTCATTGTCCGGCGTCGACTTCTTGTTAAAGTCTAGGTATGTTTAAATTGTTAGGGTTTATGTATTTTGATATTATATGGTCTGCAAAAAAATAAACCTAAAACAACAATTTTTTTATTAGAGAAAGAGTAATGCCTATATTTTGTTCTTTTTAATGATTTTGTTTTTTATGGTAAGTTTTTGGTTGGGCCGTTTGAATTTTCTAGGGTTTTCTGGCATGGTTGATTCTAGATCTGGTTTTGTTGATTTCTTTTCCTGCCTGATGCTGGGTTTTAGCATGTTATCTGCTACTTTTTTGACACGACTCAGATATGCATTGCCCTTTTATTCTGCTAATGAGTATGATAACTTTTTTTCTTTGAGAAAGATGTTTTGATGTGGTTTACTAGCTAAGAAAGATAGGAGATCTGATTATGGATTTCTATCATAATAACTTTGATCTATACACCTGTTGATTTTGTTAATGGTTGCTGTTTTTATATTTAAGATGTATTTGGGCTTTAAGCTTCTAATAGTGACTTTTGAAAGGTGGGTTTGTTTATCTTCATGGACATATGGTGACAATGGATCTATGTGTGGAATGAATTTCTAGCATATTTAGGATACCTCATTAGATTTGAGCTCTACTTTGGTTTTCTGATCTGGTTTTTCTGAGTTCCCCTGTTTATGAAGTATTTAAGTTGTCTTGATGAACATGGAAAGAATTTCAGAATTTTCCCACTTTTCCTACTCCAAAGGGTTTTTTATTTTTTATTTTTATACAATTGAGTTTTGAACCTATATATCAACCTAGTGGAAAACTACTAGAACAAAGATATTTGTTGGTTTGTTGGTTTCAAATGAAAACAGGTCACTACTGAAACTGATATATGTTTGTTCTAGTAGTTTGGTTTCAACGGTTGTGACAACCCATTCTGTAATGGGAATATTTCCATAACTCAAACCTCACACACTCGGTGGCCACCAAGAAACCAACTCTATTTCTTCATTTTTTGAGTTCCTCTTTCTCTTTGAGAGAGATGATGATGAGATCGAAGAGAATGAGAGAAAAAAAATGAACAATTGAGAAATGGCAAACCCAAGCTTACTTTGGATTGGGCTCGGGTGGAGGTTTCAAAAAGCCAACCTCTATAAATACATTATAATATATGTTTATATATAAAATAAAATATATAGTACAAATAGATACCTAGAGGGTCTAACCATACCCAAGCATATAATTATATCATTGTGAACATTAGATTCCAAGTTTCTTATATCATTTTGAATTTTTACCCAGTTAACTAGAAGATGTCTTCTTCGACCCCCCCAAGCAAGGAGTGGATGATAGCACCGAGGATGTCTTTTGAATACCTTGAAGGTGTTGCATCATTCTTATCATTCGCAAAACAGAATTGTAAGGGTGTTGATTGGCATTGTTGTCCTTGTGTTAAATGTCGTAATCTGCAAGGGAAGAAAACCCTAGAAGTTATCTCAGAGCATTTAATATGTGATAGTATAGATAAGTCGTACACAAGGTGGATCAACCATGGAGAACCATTTCTGATAAATCATGATAATGTTGGGGTTCCTAGTACGTCGACTAGCAATCAACATTAAGATTTGTACCCAAGAATGACAGATATGTTGAATAACACATTTGGACGTGTTAGTCCTGATGACATGGATACATGCCTAAATGAAGTTCATGATAAAGATGACGGTCAAGCTTCAGGTGATTCACAGGAGGATATTCAGTTCAAGAAGTTAATGGAGGATGCGATGCAACCCCTATATCCCTCGTGTCGAGGTGAGCACACAAAATTATCAGTCACTGTTCAGTTGTTGAGCATGAAAGCTAGACATCAGTGGTCTAATAATAGCTTCACAGAGCTATTAGAAACGATCAAAAAGATTTTACCAGATGAGAACACTTTGCCGGATAGTACCTACACTGCGAAGAAGTTGATCAAGTCTTTGCGTATGGACTACCAGATTATCCATGCATGTCGTAATGATTGCATACTATACTGGAGAGAGCATGCTAGTAAGGATAGTTGTCCTACGTGTGGTGAAAGCAGATGGAAACCGGTGGACGACTCAAAGCCGAAGGCTAAACCTTTACCGTGGAAGAAGCTAAGATATTTTCCATTGACACAGAGGTTGCAAAGAATGTACAGTGTACCATGGATTGCAGAGAGTATGAAATGGCATGCAAATACAGTTGAAAATGATAGCCACATGCGCCATCCGGTAGATTCTTCTTGTTGGAAATCATTAAATATTAGGTGGAGTGACTTTGCTGCTGAACCACGTAATGTTCGGCTAGGCCTTGCAACAGATGGATTCAATCCTTTTGGGAACAAGAGTAACTCTTATAGTTGCTGGCCTGTTATGATTGTTCCTTACAATCTTCCCCCATCTTTATGCATGCGTAAGGAATTTACCATACTAACACTATTGATTCTTGGCCCAAATGGTCCAGGACATGACATTGATGTCTACTTGCAGCCATTGGTCGCAGAGTTGAATGAATTGTGGTCTACTGGAACCATAACATATGACTCTCACACTAAGAATAGGTTCATCATGAAAGCAATTTTGTTGTGGGCTATACATGATTTTCCAGCGTACGGCCATCTTTCGGGTTGTAGGACCGCAGGAAAGTATGGTTGTCCTGTTTGCAGTGAAGGGACAGACTCAGTGTGGCTATCACATGGAAAAAAGTTTGCCTACATGGGTCATAGAAGATTCCTAGCAGATTTAAGTCATCCTTTCAGGAGTCAAAAATCACAATTTAATGGGAAAGAAGAACTTAGGAAACATCCTTGCCGTTTGAGTGGGTTTGAAGTATTATGCAAAATGGAAGCTATTCAGACTAAGTTTGGAAAGGTAGCAGGAAAGAAGAGGAAGAAGTCCACGACCGAGGAAAGCACTACATGGTCAAAGAGATCAATCTTGTTTGACTTACCATACTGGAAGGTGCTTTATAAGATGTTTTATAATATTAATGTTTTGTGGAATATATCGCATTGATAATAACATATCTCGTTCATTTGTACAGGATTTGCATATTCGTCATAATTTGGATGTAATGCATGTGGAAAAAAATATTGCAGAGAATTTAATTGCAACAATTATGGACACGAAGGGTAAG
Source organism: Tetracentron sinense (assembly GCA_015143295.1). Classification (NCBI taxonomy): domain Eukaryota; kingdom Viridiplantae; phylum Streptophyta; class Magnoliopsida; order Trochodendrales; family Trochodendraceae; genus Tetracentron; species Tetracentron sinense. The sequence continues at coordinate 21,786,526 of CM026562.1, forward strand.
ACAAAAGATGATATTGAAGCCCGTAAGGACCTTAAGGCTATGAAGATAAGAAGAAATCTATGGCCGATTGAAAAAAATGACAAAGTATCTTTTCTAAAAGCTCCTTTTTCTTTGTCTCGAGTGGAGAAAGAGATAATTTGTAAAACTTTGCATAATTTGAAGGTTCCTATCGGATATAGTGCAAATTGGAAACATAATGTTAGTTTGCAGGATTTTCAACTTAAAGGCTTGAAGTCACATGATTATCACATCCTTCTACAACAACTACTACCAGTGTTATTGATGCACGCATTCAAGAAACATAAGCCATTGCGTGCTGCTATTCGACAATTGTCAATATTTTTCAATATCCTATGTTCCAAGGTTATTGTCCGTATTGAGCTTTCGGAGATGAGAAAACGCATTGTTGAAACACTATGTGTGTTCGAAAAACACTTCCCGCCATCATTTTTTGTTTCCATGACACACCTCGTTGTGCACTTGGCAGAGGAGGCACAGGTTTGCGGACCTGTTAGATATCGATGGATGTATCCTTTTGAGAGGTAAATTAAAATTATTTTGGATTACATAGTTTTTTTAATTTAAAGGTATCGTATCAATAGTTGATTGATGTTATCATTTACAGGATGATGAAAACATACAAACGATATGTAGTGAATCAAACTTTTCCAGAGGGCTCTATTACAGAACAGTACCTCATGGAAGAATCAATGAGGTTCTGTATGGAGTACATGCCTAATGGTAGGGAAGGAAGCCATAAGCGGGGACGAAGGGCATTGAGAGATGATGAAGTTGAATTTACCTATCCTATCGATAAAAAGGGAAAGGCCTACCGTCTCCCACATTTGCTTTACCAGCAAGCACGCAGATGGGTTCTACAACAATGCCCTGAAAATGCTGAGTGGGAGAAGTAAGCAAAATTTGATATTTATATCTTTACAATTATTATTTTAACACACTTTAATACTTAATTTAAAGATCTATTATTTGCATTCACAGGAAGTATCAAACATACCTTCAATCACACATGTCTAGTGATAAAAGTCGAAGAGGCAATCAACAAACAAAAAAAGCGATGAATTACATTCCTTGGTTACGACAACAACTAGAAAAAGAAAAAACATCTACCCTGAAGAGGCTTGCTGATGGTCCAGACTTAAATGCCTTGTCATATAGTGCATATGCGGTAAATGGATATGTTTTTTGTACAGCGGAATGGGAAATGAGCATGACGACACGGAATAGTGGAGTCTCCATAAAGGCTGTTACTAGTTTCAGGGCAAGTGCCAAAGATAAGAACCTTGTGGAAGAAGAAGTCACTTATTATGGCATCATCAAACAAATTCTTGAATTGAATTACTATGATTTCAAAGAAGTAGTATTCTTTTGTGATTGGGTGCGTATAGAAGATAAATCAAATGGATGTTATGTTGATCCAGAAACAAACTTGATCTTTGCTAACCTGGGGAGGTTCAGAAGAAATTTAAAGGAAGATGATGAGGCGTTTATTCTTGCATCTCAAGCCACTCAGGTCTTTTATTGCAAGGATCACACTAGGGATAATTGGTATGTTGTCTTAGATGCTCCAAAGAGATTGCATCGAGATGTGGATGCTTATGAAGATCCCTTAGTGTTTGAAGCAAGAATGAAAGCAGATAGTTTAACATCTGCATTAGTCGCTGATATAGTAGAAGATGATGAAAATGAATGTATTTAGCATGTACTTGCTTGCTTATTTTGAATGTAAACATCTTTGACATGAATTATGAATGGAATAAGATTATTTACTGAATGTTCTTTGTGTTTCTTTATGTACTTGCTTGCTTACAATGGGAACTTATAAGTTTGTTCCTCTATCATTCATGTACGTGGATTTTCTGCATTTTTTGTAGCATTTAATTATTAATCTCATTTCTTTATGTACTTGCTTACTTGTTGGATAATTATAAGTTCGTTCCCATTTTATATTAGTTTTGTTATAAAAAATTGCAGAAATGAGCCAAGAGCAATCAAGTGGGTCTGAACCTAGTGGGTCTCAACCTAGTGGGTCTGGACAAAGTGGTGAGTTTATTACATTCATTTGCTTAATATTTGTTATTAATTGTTACCTAATAATATATTTTTTGTGTAGATGAACGTCGCTTAGCCGAATTTAATGAAGATGGGCAATTCATTGGTGAGACAAAGTTTTCAACATTTGTGGGGAAGGTCACGAGGACACATTGTCCACCTATATACACTAGTTGGGTTGTAGTTCCAGATGAAATCAAGGAGCTTATTTGGACCCTTGTCATGGTGAGTGCATGTGATTGTTATTATAATTTATTTTCTTTTTATATTGACAAATATGATTTATCTTCTAATGTTGATCACAGTCCCAGTATAATGTTCCAATCATACATAAAGATGTAGTATTGAAGTCTGCCAACTCCACCTGGAGGAATTGGAAACACGAGCTCCACCTACATTACGACAAATTCGAAACGGATGCCGAACGAAAAAGAAATCCACATCATCAGGTGAGGAGTGAAGATTGGGAGAAATTTGTTGATATGTGTTCAACAGATGAAGTCAAGGCTCATCGGGCAAAGGACAAGTATTCTAGGGAGCAGATGAAGAGCCCGCACACGTCTGGTAGACGAGGAGCAGCGAGAACGACTGCTGAGGATCTGGTAATAATATGATGTGAATGCTTGATTATTATTAATTATTACTTTATGGTAATATTATGATGGCAAAGATGCTGTGAGGAGCTTTAATCATTAAATAAGATGTTAATGCTTGCTTATTTAATTGTATATTTTCTTTTACAGAAAAGAAAGAGCTCTAGTGGTACAGTGTCAAGAACAGAAGTATATGTGGCCACCCATACAAAGATAGATGGGACTTGCCCTTATCCTGTCACAAGCCAACAAATAGTGAGAATAAAAACTCTAGTTTTTTATTTTTTTTTATTTTATCAATAAGCAATTAATATAAGTTTTTCTAACTAATTCTATTTTTTGTAGGATGAAATAAGACAAATTATTAGCATGGATCCATCACTAGGACATGCAGATTTAGATAATGACCCTGTTGCACAGGTATGTGATTCATTTCTCTTTTCTTGTATTGTATTCCTTCTACTGAAATTCCTCATTTAATGTTAATTTTTGTTATGTTATCAGGTATGTGGTCGTGATGGAAGGGGGCGTGTACGAGGATTGGGTAGTGGTGTGTCTAAGACCACTATTCGTGTGTCAGCTCCTTACAAGGAGGCTATTAAACGGGGGAAGAAAGAATCTAAAAGCCTTGAGGCAAAAGTTGAGGCCCTTAGCAAACGACTTTCAATTTTTGAAGAGAATATGAAGGGGCGTTCATCTTCCGAGTTTTCTATTCATGGGGCACATATGCCAGATTCCTCAGAGTTTTGTAGTACTTCCCAGGTATAAATTTTGAAACTATTTATTACATTCAAATTTACAGATTATTATAAGTTTTTATTTTTTGTGATAAATTTTGATCCGGAGCTCTGTTTCTGATAATTGGGTTTAGTCGTTTAGATACTATATTAATTAAAATCTTGATGAGTGAAAGCTCCCTGAAATCCAAGGAACCCCAATTCAGTTTCTGATAACCTGATATCTCTCCCCACAAACTAAAAATGAAGAGATTGTAATCTCATCTTAATTCATACCTGTAACATGTATGTAACAGTCTCGAAACCTAAAAAAACAGAACCCAAATAAATTTTTTTTTAGAAAAATGAAGAACAGAATCTCTGAGACACCATTAATGAATAAACCAAAATATAAATCAGAAAATGAATTTGAGACTAATCGAAAACCTCTATGTGGATGGTTAGGAAATCCAGCAGGAGCCGAAACTGCAAGAATCAAGATAAAAAAATCCCACTATCTTAATAAAATTTAATTGTCTAACAAGAAATTAATAGCAAAAAAGAGAGAGAACAGATTAGATTCTACCTGAGAATTCATCCAACATGAGAAAAGGATCCAAAAACTTCAATTCCATCCTGAAAATCCTCCCAAAACCCAATTAGAATCATTACCCAGAACACGAAAAAACTCTAAAAAACAAGAAACCAAGAACAAAAAAAAGAATACAATACAAAGAAATTGAAGAAAAGTAAGAGATGAAATTACCTTCCAATGCTTCTCCTAACAACAGCTCCATCTCCCTCACCTTGAGGCTTAGCTAAAACCCTTTTCACCACCAATCTGGGTGTGTTAAAACCAGAGATTTGACCTCCTCCAGACATGTTCTTGATAAAGGAAGGGATGAAAATGTTGGTTTTGATTGAAGGGATTTTGAATAGGAATCGAAGATTTATAGCTCTCATATAACAACAGCTCCATCTCTCTTCTTCTCATAAGAAGTTGTTCTAACCATCTAAGTGAGAACATGATTTCAAAGAAGCAATCAGATCAAAACATGTGTAGTAATATTTATCTTGCGAAGGTCAAGGTCAAGAGCAATCAAGTGGGTCTGAACCTAGTGGGTCTGAACCTAGTGGGTCTCATTAGTACTATACCGTACCCATGGTAATATGTGTTTCAATACACCTAGGGAAGAATTGAAGTCCATGAATGTTTTGGCACAAAAAAAAGTCTTTTCCTCATTATAAACAAATCAAGCCAAACTATTTATTTCTTAAACAACCCAGTTTGAATTATAGGATATACTGCTACCTTTATGACGAGCTTCTCAAGTGTATTGTTTAAGCAAATTGGATCCATGCTGGGCAGAGATTGCTCTTCACTTAAAATGGACAGGAGGCGCAATGCAAGTTCAGATGTAATAAGCACCCTTCCATGCTGCCCAAAACTCTGGAAGACAAGGAATCCTCTGTCAAACACACCAGAAATTACCAATCTGAGACCTTTTATAAGATATATAACCAGTTGTTTCGATCATATAGTTTTTTTTTGTAAATTCTCCTTTTCTCTCTTAAACTCTAAATGGAAAGAATAATTATTGTTTCTTTTTTCCTTTTAACAATTCAAAGACATGAGGGCATAACAGACTTGATTGTTTATCATCCATAATCTCATTTGTCTGCTAAAAAAGTAACCCAACAGAGAATATGTGCAAAACTTACAAGAAGGATCCGAAACTTTGAACTGTTATCTATCTCTCTCCTACTAGGATCTCTGCAGAGTAATCCTTATTTCCAGTTGTAATTGTCTCCATCTGTTTAACATATCAAGAATTCATATACTCAGAACTAGAATTCCAACATAAATTAATTGATAGTGCAGAAAATATGTATTGCTTACAGTTAATCTATCTGGATGACGACCTACCAAATTATTAATCGCCATCTCATAGGTCAACACGTGTGCCTTTTATATCCCTTAACTGTGATTAAAATCATGGATGCCTCGAGAGCTGGGTGACTCACACTGACTCAGGTAGGATCAGAAACAAATTAAATGTGCTCTCATCTCATAGGTCAAAATGTGCATAGGGTTATTTGTTGGTTGCATAGGGTTTGGCCTTCCTATTGAGTCTATTGATGAGTTTGGGCTGGTTTGGGCCAACCAGGCCAGCCTGAGGTTTGGTCCGATCAAATTGACCTGTTTTAGCTTATTATGTGTGAATAGAAGTTATATTACGTTATATATATAGTCCAACCCAAACTAAGTTTGGACTCACCAGTTTCGGCCCAAGGTGTTCAGAACACCGGAAAGTTTAATTAGACTGAGTTGGGGCCTCTGTGTAGATAGTTGGGTGGGACTGAATTTTCTTTTGTTAGGTCAATCTGATCAGTCTTTCTTGTTGGTCTGGCCTTTCTAGCAGAGACAACGTTGCCATTTGTGGGGCCTAAAACTTTTGCCATCTTCTTTAATTTGAGAAATTTTAACTTTTATCATTATCATAGGTCAACACTGACTCACATTTTGGCCTCGAGAGCTGCGATAATTTTAACTTTTATCGCAGACGTGGAGCTCAAAAGAAATCATCCAAAAAGCTTGAGAACAAGACCCACACAAAGCGACAACCACAGCTTCAAGCCCAACAATAGGATCAGAAACAAAACACAGAAATGAGCATCACTGCCCGTATTTGTGTATCCTCAAAATCCCAGATTGGAATCCATACTTCGGACTTAGCTATTATATATTTTTTGTAAGCTTAGCATATATGTAAAGTATCTTATTGGTTTATTTGTTATTATGGAAGCTTGACATGTAAATGATCATATTGACTACTCTTATATTGTTTTTCTTTTGAGGTTTATTGTTTAACAAACTCTTTTTAATGTTTGTAGGGAAGGCGGCATTCTCTCCCCGAGTCACCCCCAACTTCCAGGCAATGTTTATTAAAGAATTTTAGAGGGGCAATTATTGCCTTGGGACGGATTCATGGCGATGTACCACAAAATCCTGAAGTATATAGCGTTATAGTAGATGACATCTATGATCAAAATACAGATTTGTATGAACGAGTGGGAACACTTGGAGATATTAGCATTGGCGAAACTATCATTTGGCCCAAATATTGTGTTAAATTTCTTTGACTTTTGTATTGACATATAAATTAGTTAAGTATTTATGTTTTCGTTGTTTGTGCGTGTGATTGCCTCGTTTGCTTGATAATTAGAAGATGAAGTTGTGTATTGTATTGTATTGTGTGATGGGTTGGACTAAATGTATATTCAGCGAATTTGCAGGTAAAATGTATAACTGATAGGTTCATCTAGGAAAAAATAGTGACTTTTTTTAAAAAATTTTCATCAAAAACGACGGCTATTGGCCGTCGTTTATAATAAAATTAATTTTTTTAAAAAATAGTATGTCGCGAAATAAACGACGGCTTTAATACGACGTTTATTTAAACGACGGTCATTAGCCGTCGTTCTTTCCGACATAATAGTGACTGCTATAGGCCGTCGTTTATGGTAAACTACACCCCCGTTCCCCACGGCCTACACGACGGCCGAAGGACGTCGTAATTGTGTTTCAACGACGGGTTTGGGCCGTCGTTTTTAGCGCATTTTCACGTAGTGTTCTAAGTGACCCTACGAGACCTAAAGCCTAGGCTCTGATACCACATCTGTCGCGACCCAAAACCCACCCTAAGAGTTAGAGTGAATCTTGGATAACTTGTCATGACCTACGTGACATGCTTGACAATTTGTCCTGCAAAATACATGGAGCATACGATGGAGGACAGTAATAGCAGAAGCATAACTAATATGGCACAGCGGAAGTCTAACAAAACCTCTACGTATATACATGTGATCCAAGTTTTATACAAAAATGAAATCAACAAAAAGAAAGGGCGGACATGCCTGCCAAAATACATGGGTATAAATCTCTCAAGCTCACCCCACTCACTTAGAATCTTCCACCTAGTAATCACCCTCTACAAGAGGCTCCTCAGTAGGGGCCTCCTCGACGTACTCCTCTTTCTCTCATGGACCGGGAGCACATATGTCAAAAGGTACGAGCACTCCACTAACACCTGCCGACATCAAAAGTACGGCTAAGCATGGAATACTCAATAGGTACCAAATACTAACCAACAGTTATAGCGTAATAATAATGGAAATAAAGCAGGAAGCAATTCACATAATTGACTGGAAAGTAAACAGTTTATTTTTCATGCTTGCATTGCATTAAAGTCGGGAAAACTCTTGAAAACGTCATGTGCTTGACTTGACTTGAAATACTCTTTTCGTGTTTGAAAACTTGTCTTGTCATGTTCAGTCTAGTTCATTTTGTCGTGCCATACCATGTCTTGCTTGTCGTGTCATATCATGTATTGCTTGTCTTGTCGTGTTATGCATGCCATGTCATGTCTTGCTTGCTTGAAATTCAAATATGCTCATGCTACTTGTGAGGGAGGGTGGTTTAGAACCCCCTCTTCCTAAATGAGATACAACTTGTGAGGGAGGGGAAACCCCTCTTTAGCGAAAATGCATTGAAAGTAAATGTGCATGCTTGGAGGCTCTTGCTTTTGTTAAGAGCGGGGCAAAACATATCTTAAGATATGCCCTACCTCTCATACCAACCCTTACGTTTGGCCTTGTTATGGTATTCGTGAATCGAGAATAATACCCTTGTCTTGAAAAAAACTCGGTAAACCATGTCATGCATGCCGTGCTTGTGAGGTCGTGTACATGATATAGCTTGGAAATATATATATGACATATGGAGTTCAATAATACATGGAATAGCATTCATTTCAACACATACAATATTCATGCCATTATAGAAAGCGAATAATCACACTATCATAAACCCTAGAATTTTCATATGCTTTGAATCATGCATTTCTTGATTAATGATTCATCTAATCCATCCATCATCCTTGGTGTATTCAGTATTTGGTGAAATGCCCTTTCCCATTTCATTCATCACAACATTCACATGGCATCATCGCCCAGCATCCATCTCCACACATACAATCCATCTCATATTATGTTCATAAGTTAGGGAAAACATGAAAGAAGGGGAGAAAAGGGGAAACCAATGACTAGGAGGGTAGCATATGGTACCGACCTTGAAAAAGATGAGGAAGAACCCTCCAAAACGTGCGTAGGGCTGCTGTCGAGCTTGGAGAACGTGTTCCTCACGTGCCTTGCCTTGGATTTGAAGAATCCAAGCCTTTGGAATGATCTAGGGTTCTTAAACCCTTGATTTCCCTCAAGTTGAACCGCTAGGTTAAAAACCCCCTTATCCTCTCTCACTCTCTCTAAAATGTTGTTGAGTGCTGTGTGTGGGAACACAAAGCTCGAGCAAGCCCTTATAGGCAAGGGTGTAACGCCCAAAAGACGAAAAAGTCCTTAATGAAATTATGCAAAAATGCGAAAGACTGAGCGATCGGTGGTCAGAACCGAGCGATCGGTGTTTCTGAACGAGCTCTCAATTGAAAACACCCTCTCTGGAAAAATTCCCCATACAAATTAGTGCACCAGTCAATAGATACCGATCGATCGGTTGTGGACTGATCGATCGCTACTTTGGACCGAGCGATCGGTTATCTGCAAATTTTGACACTTAGTCCATTTTTCACTCAATCCATTACTTGGACTTATCCCACTTCCATTCTAACATTATCTACACACGACTAGGGCCCTTCTAAGGCCATAGTACTTTATTAATTATTTTATAATACAAATGCAAAATTCTCAAAGGTTCCAATTTCTCATTTAATGAAAATTAGAGATTACAACGCATCGTGCCTTTACACGCGTTTCAAAACATATACAAAAGTTCCAGGCTCTAAACTTTCTTAGGTTTAGGTTCACCCAAAACCCTCGAAAAGATCTCCTATTTATAGGCCAAGGGGTGAAAACCCCAAAAATCACGCTCTAAGAAAAGTGATTCATGCGCCTACAATCATTCGTAGGCTTCCTACGATCGATCGTAGGTTGACTAGAGGGTTTACAACAATTTTGGGGCTTTACGATCGATCGTAGCAACTCTACGATCATTCGTAGCATTGCTACGATTGTTCGTAGGTCGTTTACGAACGATCGTTCCTGGGACAGAAAGTTTCCAGGTTTTTTATACTTTCGTATTTTAGCCATAAATTTTGACTCTCTTATCGGATTTTGACGATTAAGCTTGCGTTTGATTCTTATTTCAAAGGAGAACAATTTGGTATCTAATAGACAAATCCTAATTTTGAGTTTTTAATTACCTAAATGGGTTCTAAAGCCGACTGAAATAAAAATGGATTTCAGCAACCCATATTTGCAGGAGATCCGGTTTCGAAAATCGGACTTTTGACTCAACCCCGACCCAAAATATGGAAAAGTGATCAACATGAACCTTGAAGAGGGTTCCAATACCATCTTAAAAATTCAAGAATCGCTCAATTCCAATCAGCCATGAGAGAACTAGAGCTACTTGAAGTTGAGGGCATGCAAAGGCATAACCCTTTTAACACTCTTTTCCCTTGGGTTCAAAACCCTACTCACACCTCAGAATCATTACCCCATAGGTTCGTAACCCCCTAGGTGACCATTGAATTCACACCAATATGCATGAGAGGCCCCGACCCCTTTATGCCTCGGGTACTAGCACTATTCACCACACTATTCACTTTCAACCCATTAAACACTAGGGTATTTTTTTTACCCTTGCTTTTACCCACATAGAGTATACTTATACTCTCTTTTTGAGACTCATCACCGTCACCTAAAAACCTCACTTGACTTTCCTCAAACCAAGGACACGTGGAAGGCCTTAGGCCTTAACGAGAACTGTGCACTATTCATTACACAGTGAACTCGGATTCCAGGGGTTCTACAAGGGGGGCATGAGCTTTTGGAGAGAGAGAGGGAGAAAATGTTGGAGTATTATTATGGCGAAGGGGTGGACGTCCCACCCTATATATAGGTACTCTTGGATTGCCTACTTGCAATCCAAAACTCCTCTCTTATCCTAATCCAATTAGAATACCCTCATAAAGATTCCTTAATGATAATGTCTAATTAATTATTAGGATTTATCTAAATAAGAAACTAACTTTATCCTATCCCTATTTAATAGGAAAACTAATTAGTAACCTAATAATGCAATCCCTACTTAATAGGAAACCATTAGTAACAAACTAATCCAATCCCTACTTAATAGGAAATCATTAATTAGCAACCAAGTAATCTAATCCCTATCTAATAGGGGATAAGATCACAAACTAACTAAAAGGATAATGTGCACCATGAAGTGGGCGTCCCACCCTAGGTGGGCCCCACTATTACTAAAGAGTTCCAAACTCTTTTTGGTCAAGTTTTGATCTTTATCAAAATCCCCTATGAGTCCTACCCATTTGGTTAATCACTTCTTATGTGATTTCACTTATTCGAGTATCACTATACCATATAGTGATATACATAGAGAAATTAATTAATTTAATTCATAATTAAACTAAAAGCTTTAAGAAGGTCCTAGTGTGTGGGATCTAAAGGGATCTCCCTGTTCTAGTTGTGGGACCAAGTGCTTCACCATTTGGTTGAAACCTTGTTGCTAGGAAACACTTTCCTATATTACCATTAAGATAATAGAATACTATCTATGTCCCTGGACTTCCACTAATCACAATAATGTCCATTAACACAATGTGACTAACTCCCAAAAATTAGAGAATTACTTACAATTATTTTCTATTACAAGATTTGTTTATAGATACATCCTTCCACTTTGTAATATTGTTATAAGCTTACGGGACAATATCTTGTACTGTTTGTAATCCCTAGCTTATAATGAGAACCCTTTCTCTTTGACACTTTTAGTCAAACTTCAACTTTCAAAAAAACTCTTTGAAATTCCTTAAATGAAATAATAATAAATATTATTTTCCTTTTACACAGAAAATAAATTTCTTGGTAAAACCATTTCATTGATAAATACTAGCGTTAGTTTTCCAAGTCCAGTTTGACAAGTATCAACTCAATACAAATTACTCTAGAAGAGTAGTGGAATCCTTGTTGAACGTACACACACTTCTTCTAGCATAGCGTACATAACCCAACAAGCCCGTATTTAGTCTGGTGTGTTGTACATTGACGATTGGTTACATCAAATCTAAATAGGCAAATATTAGAGAAGATGTCGACCTCTCAAGTTAAGTACATTCTATCAAATGGACTACCCTAAATATATATATATATAGACAATATATTTCTAAGGATATCCACTGAGCGATCCTGTTACAATATAAGTACTTCTTACTTATATCCACATCTTAGTCAAGAGCTAAGTAACCAGAGTGTAAAGCGGGAGCGAGAGCTTCAAATTTCAATTTAGGATAGGGTTGGGAGCGCCTCTGGAGCGCCGATATATGTACATAAAATATGTATTGATGTTCTTGAAAATTACTTGTAGATGTAAATCTATCTTTTTTTGTTTTTTAAACTTTCAAGAGAAAATTGATAAAATCATTCATAATTCAAAATTTTCATCACAACAAACAAGATGACTATTGAATTATTAAATGTATCATTCTAAATTCAACTATAAGATCGCTAATAATTAAAAAATCTTATATGAATCTTATACCCTACAAAGAAAAATGACAAAATACACTTCATTTCAGATGAAAAATTAGGATAAAAATAAAACTTTACACAAAAACTGCACCTTTAGGTGTGTGCGAGGTGAGAGCGATGTTTACAAAAGTTGAAATCGAGCTTTCGAGGTGAAAGTGAGGTTTGAGAGTGGGAGCGGGTTGCAGGTTAGAAGGTTTGGGTTACTAAGGTCAAGAGACTCTTCTCTCAGTGATTGAGATTCATCACTCCATCAAATGAACCAGAAAACCATATTTCCTTAGCAATTAGTTCAAAACTAATTGGATGATTTCCTTACAATGTTACCTAAGGGACAAAGTAGTCTCATCTTATGAGATACTTTTAATATGTTACCCAATGTAGAAGACAATGTGTGAATGTAAAATATACTTTTTTGATAAAGTAGACTACTACAATTCCGGAATGGCTTTTGTAGGCTTATATGTCTAACAATTAGTTGGTTACTAATTAATGATTTCCTATTAAATAGGGAATGGATTAGTTTGTTACTAATTATTTCCTATTAAATAGGGAATGAATTAGTTTGTTACTAATTAATTTCCTATTTCCTACGGAATGTATTAGTTTGTTACTAATTGTTTTTCTTATTAAATAGGGAATTAATTAGTTTGTTACTAATTATTTCCCATTAAATAGGGAATGAATAATGTTGGTTTCTATTTTGATTAAATCCTTATTGGATTAAGATTATCATTAAAGAATAAAAAAGAATTCTAATTGGATTAGAATTTAGAAAGAGGAGTTTGACTTGAGCTATAAGATAGCTAAAAGGGGAGTCTATATAAGGACCCCCATAGTGGAACGTCCTTATAGAAGGTCTCCCCCTCTCTCCCACGTTTTTCTCTCTCTCTCTCTTGGGTTGTACGGCTAGCCTTCCCATATTTCTTCTTTTGGTTTGGGTTTTTGATCTTTAAAAAGATCAAGAACAATTCCTTGAATATCAAGAATAGTTCTTTGATAATCAAGGTCGATTCTTTCTAAATCAAGATTGAATCTTTATTGATCAATAAAGTTTTTCGAATCAGAGAAAAAAAAAAGATTAAAGAGCATTGATCGGAAGGGCCATTAGCTTCCGTTAGAGAAATACTTTTGAGATTCAAAGAAGGTTCGTGTGAATCGACAGGAGGCTTTACACTTGAGGAGCTTTGTAAGTATGATTTCTCACACCATGATTTAATATGATCATAAGATGACCATTGAGAAGATTTTGATTAGATCAAAATCAAGTTTGAATTAAAAATATTTTTCAAAAATTTTTATATTCATGTCTTTCAAGCACATTAAGTATGACCCGTGATTTAAAGAAAAACTCTCGTTGGAGAGGACTTCAATGAATGAAAATAAAAAAAGAGATCGTGAGGCATGAGTATGAGAACTGGGATTGTAAAGGTATAGAGGATAATAGTAGGGTTTTTATTTAAAACAAAAATAAAAATCAAAGGTTTCACACCCAGCAAGTGGTGCCACCACCTGCTGGAAAAGCGGAATAAAAAAAATCAAAATAGGCGGCGGATGGCCTGCTCTGATACTATGAAGAGAAACTGATATTATTGAGTTCTTAAGATGATTACAAAGAGACTCAGCTAGGGTTTATATAGAGATTTTATTGACATCAAGATAGAAACCTAATCTAATCAAATCATAATCAAATCCTTGATTGATGCTAATTCAATATTGTTTATGAGATCTTGTGTATCTCATAGATATTACATCATTATTTTCCTAACATAATATTTCTCTAATAAGAACTAGGGCTGAGGAACATTTTTGCATCCCCTCTAACGATCATACAAAGAATGTTCTTAGAAGTGGGAATGTTAAAAGCTTGCGGGCCAACAGATTACTGAGAAACTCTTGTTCGAGATATCTAAAGGCAATATGCATCAATTATCACCAAAAAATATCTTTCTTTTACAGTCATCAAGCTTTTGTACTTTTAAAAAAAAATTAGTAATTATTATCTATTCGCATTTTTCTCTTAATAATTTCCACGGTTTCCTTACCAGTGATAGAAATGATCATCCACAAATGTTTTGAAGTTGAACAGATATCATCACTAACACGAAGAGAAGAAAAAATAAATTTCTTCTCCTTATTTCAAACACCATCTTGTAGTAAACGGTGAACTTTCCCCAACACAAGGCCTTGGCCATCCTTCCCTCTCACTGTTAAACCCTATAAAACAGCAAGCATTACTAAGAAGGCCTAGTAGTACTAGTTGGAGAAGTCTAAACATGTTCATCCACTACTACACTGAAATCAGTGTGAGTAGTCCAACACTGAAGGAGGCAACGGCACCGAGTACATTCTGAACCACAGCAATCAGTTCGACGGAACCCGTAAGGGTACCAGTTGGTGGCAACACAGTGCAATTAGCCACAGAAGATAATGGAATAACAACCTTGCAAGTGGCTGAATCGAAGACAAGAATATCTGGAATACGGAGGACAAATGCGTAGAAGCCTGATAAATTGGTTAGCGCCTGAGCGATGGTTGGTGTAGTTCCACCACATTGAAGCAGCGCTGTTGCATTTGCTACGCCTGGTGACACAGTTCCTGCCACCGAATTTCCAGTAGAGGTGCAAACAAGGACACCTGAAACTCTAACTTCAGATATATCAACGCCAGCAATGGAAAGGCCATGGGATAGTGGGGTTGTTGCTGCAACAAGGAACAAGATCGTGATAAGGAGTATGGAAATGTTTGCCATAGCAAGCTATAATTAATTGGGAGACACACAGAGAGGGATGGGCTTTTCCTAGGCTCTCTGATGTGAATTGATGTGCTCTCTTGTGAAGGATGGCACACCTATTTATAGGATAATGCTTCTGAGAGCGTATGGTCTCGATCCTAAGAGAGATCGTCCTTGTTGGTGGGGCTTCTAACTTAACACTCATGGGCCACCTATTGAACCCGTAAAAACAATAAAAATAACTTGAATCACGTTATTTTGGATGAACCATACAAATTAACTGATTCCTGTTATTTTTTATGGAATCGGGTTATTTAACCTGAATCACTCAATTTTACTTGAAAACGAAAAAGCTTTCATGGGATGAGTAGCTAGCGGAGAGTCAAATTTTTTGGTCACCCTAGAATGCCGACAAAACTCAAACTCAAACTCAAACGGTCTTGGTTAGGGCCAAGACCGTACGGTCTCAATAGGCACGTTCCTATTTATAATAGTGTTCTCCTCATGCATGTACTTAAATAAATTAAGGCACTAGCGCCTCAAAAGAGCACTATATATATGCAGCAAATAGTACAAAATTTAGAGAACCAGAATAATTCCCAACTCCTTCAAGATAGCAAACGGTCCGTAATGACCAAAATGCTCATTATGGATTTGGATAGGGTCTAGGGTCGGGTTGAGTGAGGGAAACAAGTGTAGGTAGCTTTGCCCATGGTGCATGTTCTAGACCTAATGCTGTTTTTCATCATATTATTCAAAGTCTCTCCATCCCTTCCAAGGGTTAGTGTGGGGTGGAGAGATGTTGGGTCTTGGGTGGGTTTCCTTTTGTCTCAGCAAGGTGAATGCTGAATAGAGAGATAAGGGTGGGTGTTCTTTTTGTCTTCCGTGAAAAATGGGAAGTTGTAATTGTTCTCATATCATACCAAAAATACTATTTGCATAGACCATAGTAACATAAAGTGTATATAAATGCAAATCTCTTTAAAACTATAGGATAATTTGGTGCTTCTACATCTATCATAATCCGTATGCCGCACTTGAAGCACACTTAGTATGCAGATCGTCAAGAAGAGCTTGAGGACACATTCTTAAATAGAAGAAGATATAATTCCAAAAGAACATGACCCGCACCAAATCCCTGGTGACTTCATTTTTCTTTCTCCCACAAGACAACCCCAGGAACCCACAAATATGAAACATGAAGCCTATGCCCAGCGAACCCGATCCAACCAGGACTTGAACCAAGAGAACCACTGGGTCAGGTAACCAAGGTATAGAGTGGGTAGGTAGTTCCTGGCCCACCCTTCCTACATTTATGAAGGAATTCATGACATTGATGGTGAAATAATTATTGGGCCGACCCATCTATCTAATAAGGTAGTAGAATCTGATTGCAGGCTTTGCAGTTTGCCATTTAGCATATATTAACTGTAGGATCTTAAATAGACATAACAGTCACAGCCGGCCATTTAAGATTGGGTCCATAGAAAATGATGTACAGACAGCTGTGATCTACTGGCCGAGCCACATGGGGCCCGGGGGCTGAAGGTCCCCCTTAACTTTTTGAAAATAAAAAAACTCCAATATTAATAGGGGCATAATATGGGAGTGGCGGGGAGGGGGCTCTAGCCCCCTAACTTTGAAGAATAAAATTAAATTTATATTTATATTATGGGAAATGTTTAACTTACCGCCATATTTATCTATAAAGTGTAATGTGTGGTTATCATTAATCCATGCCACCTTTTTAACACTCATCAACTGTGGTTAAGATTCACTCCCTCCTAAGGTTAATTAAGCAATCTAACCTTGGTTTTTAAGAAGATACAAAACAAAAATATTAACCTTAATTTTTTAAACTTTAGTTGAAGAGATATTAAAAGGAGCACTACAAGAAATCTACCCATTAGTGACGGAGAAAATCCATCACTAATAATCATTTTTCCATCACTAATAGCATTAGTGATGGAAATATTGTCTGTCGCTATTCCGTTGCGGATACTAGCGTCACTAATGTGTTCATAGTAATTAGTGATGGAATATTTCTTTCTCTAAAAGTATTTTACTTTTAGGGACAAAGTAATTTTGTCTCTAAAACTGATTTTTTTTATTAAAAAAATATAGCCCTCCCCTTCTTCCCTATAGTGAGAGATGGAGAGAAAATGGGAGGGAGAGAAAGAGGTAGAATAGAGAGAGAGAGAGTGACTAGAACACACAGAGAGAGAGAGAGAGAGAGAGAGAGAGAGAGAGAGAGAGAGAGAGAGAGAGAGAGAGAGAGAGAGAGAGAGAGAGAGAGAGTAGAACATATCTAGATAGAGAAAGTGAGAGAGAGAGAAGAATAGATAGCTAGAGAGAGAGAGAGCGAGAGAGAGAATAATAATAATAAAGGAAAAATAAAGTGGATGGTGCTGCTATTGATGGCGAGCTGGCCAGAGTTCTTCAAGTCTGCCAAATCAAAGATGAGATGTGGAGGTCTGTAGAATCAAAAAAATACAGCTCTCCCTTTCTTCCATCAACTGAAACAATCCTCCACCAAATTCCTCAAAATGACTCAAGATCTTCAAAACTCGAACCCTAATTGGATTATTTACGACTAAGCGAGCAAGAGAGAGCAGGAAAAGGAAGCACAAGGGGGGAAGTTCAATTTTTTTTTCGGGAAAGAACCCCAATTTAAATTTTCATCTTTATTGACAGATTTAATTCCGTCACTAAGGTCTTTTACAATTAGATACAGAAATAACTCTATGTAACGCCCCAAAATCCCCCCTAGGAGTTAGGTGAGACTTTAGACGTTACTGTCATAGCCTGGCAAACCATTCTACAAAATATACACGGCATAATATAGTGGAAATGAAATAAATGTGGAAGCGAAAAAATGTGGAAGTGTGAACTCAATTTTTCTTTTCTAAACATGATCAGTATTCCAAGGTTTTTATACATAAGCATGATCAAGGTAAGAGTGGACATGCCCACTTTTCAAAATACAAAATAAGAAAACCTCACTGACTATTCACTCAACAATAGTCTAGATAGGGCCACCTATCTAGATCTCTGTCCTCCTGAGGCTGCAATGGAATAGGTGCCTCTTCTTCAAGAATGCTAAGTTCACTTGGAGTGACAAGTGCGAAGCAAGTTTCATGGAATTGTAGAAGAAGATTACCATTGCCCCTGTTTTCACAGTTCCGTCTAGAAGCGATGGCTTCGAAGTCTACAGTGATGCTTCACTTATCGGGCTTAGGTGCGGTCTTATGCAGCATAAGTAGGTAGTTGCCTATGCTTCTCGTCAGTTGAAGGAGCTGAGCAGAACTACCCCACGCATGATCTAGAGCTTGGCGCAGTCGTATTTGCGCTGAAGATTTGGCATCACTACCTCTATGGGGAAGAGTTCATTGTGTTCATAGATCACAAGAGCTTGAAATATCTATTCTTTCAGAAGGAGTTGAATATGAAGTAGCATTGATGGATGGAGTTCATGAAGGACTATGATTGTTCTATTCAGTACCATCTGGGGTTATGGCTCACATGAGGGTTCAAGAATGGAAGTTATTGAAAGATATATATAACCTAGACACTACCCTCAGGCATGCTACCTACGGGCTGGTGATGTCAAACATTTCAGTTAGGCTGCATATCTTGAACCGGATCAAGGAGTTACAGAATTCAGATGTTGAGTTGCTTACTTACCAAGATAAGTTGGTTAGCAGTGGCAGTCACGAGTTTGCTTTGAATGGTGATGGTGCTATCACATTCAAAGGCAAGTTGTGTGTTCCTGCCGATGCGGGGTTGAGGGGTGAGATCTTGGATGAGGCTCATCGATCCAAGTACTTGGTACATCCGGGAGGTACTAAGATGTATCAGAATCTCAAGAGGCATTACTGGTGGCGAAACATGAAGAGGGAAGTCGTAGAATATGTTTTTAGATGTTTGGTGTGCCAGCAGGTTAAGGCCGAGCATCAGAGGCCAGTAGGTCTTTTGCAGTCCCTCCCTGTTCCGGAATGGAAATTGGAGAATATCTCGATGGACTTCATAGTTGGGTTACCAAGGACGGTGAAGGGCTCCGATGCTATCTGGGTGATAGTGGACAAATTGACAAAGTCTACGCACTTTCTTCCGTACCGGACTACTTTCAGTACGAATCAGTTGGTAGCCTTGTACGTTAAGGAGGTGGTCCGTCTACATGGGGTGCCGGTTTCCATTGTGTCTGATCGAGATCCTAGGTTTACTTCCAGGTTCTAGAAGACCTTCTAGAGCACTATGGGTTCTCGATTAGATTTCAGCACCGCCTTTCATCCTCAAACCGATGGGCAGACTGAACGGGTGAACCAGGTTGTAGAGGATATGCTCCAAACTTGTATGTTAGACTTTTAGGGCAGTTGGAAGGATCATTTGTCGTTGGTTGAGGTCGCCTACAATAACAGTTACCAGGCAAGCATCCAAATGACACATTTCGAAGCCTTATATCGCAGTTGTAGATCTCCTCTATATTGGGATGAAGTTGGTGAGAGGAAGGTACTGGGTCCTGAATTGATCGAGCTGACCGCAGAAAGGGTCAAAGTTATCAGGGAGCGATTGAAAACTGCTCAGGATAGCCAGAAGAGCTATGCGGACATTCGCCGCAGAAATTTGGAATTCCAATCGGGTCTTTGTGAAGATTTCGCCGAGCTGGGGAATCATGCGGTTCGAGAAGAAAGGGATGCTCAGCCCTAGGTACATGGGGTCATTCGAGATCATCACTAGGGTTGGTGAGGTTGCTTACTGGATAGCCCTACCGCCTCACATGGCAGTAGTCCATAATGTATTTCACATTTCCATGCTCAAGAAATACATTCCGGATCCTTCCCACGTCATTGCTCTTGATCCCGTGGAGATTCGAGAGGATCTCACTTTGGTTGAGTAATCGGCTCAGATCTTGGATCGTCAAGATCAAGTCTTGCATACCAAGATAATCCCGTTAGTCCTCTTGAAGTGGCAGCACCATTCTACAGAAAAGGTTACGTGGTAGCATGAAGCTAAAGTGAGGGAAAAGTACCCTTACTTGTTTTCTTGATGTTTTGTTATGTAAGTTGTTTCTTTTTGTCTTTTGGTAACGTTCTAATTTCGGGGATGAAATTCTTGTAAGGGGGGGAAGGATGTAGAAACCCGAATCTTCATTTCACTAAGTAGTGAATTGTGTGTGAATCGTGCTCAAGTGTAGTCTTATATACTTGTGAGTATATGCTAATGGAAAAGATTGGATAGATGGTGTGCATGTATTGATGGATATATGTAGCTTAAAGGAGTGTGTTTTGAGTATATAAGGTATTGGAATTGGATTGGAGAAGATCCAAGTAGTAGAAAAGGGTTTTGCAGCAAAACAGGGGAGCACCGATCGCTCGGTTATAAACACCGATCGACCGGTCATCTACTGATCGCTCGGTAGTTGTCGACTGGAAAAATATTTTTTAGGGGGAAAAATTCCAGAGAGGGTGTTTACAACCGATCTCTCGGTTGAAAACACTGATCGCTCGGTAAGCCACCGATCGCTCGGTCCTGACCACCGATCGATCGGTTATACGCTGATTTTCTTCATTAAGGGTTTTTAAGTCCTTAACCAGCACCCCTTTGCCTATAAAAGGATTAGCTCGTGCCTTAGGGTTTCAGAAACCCATAAGGCAAAATTTGTCGAGAGGTTTGAGGGGAGAAGAAGGAGAAAGCTAGGGGAGTTGCTCAAGCTTGAAGAGAAGATCAAATCTTCCCTTCTTTGGTGTTTCTTAAGAAAGAACTCGAAGTTCTCACGTGTTCCAAGCCCTTGGAATCAAAGTCATTGATTTCACCAAGGTAGATACATTCTACTACCAATCTTGTGATAATACTAGTTACCACATGATGTTCTTCTTATTCTATACAATAAATCTTGATTTGATATGGTGTGTGAGGTTGTTTTTATACTTGGACTTAAACTATCACTATTATGCACTCTATGTGTTTGATTTAATGTCTCTAACGGTTTTTGGTGTTTAATGTGTTATTCTCTCATAAGGTCGCATGTCTCGCATGAATCGGGGTTTTCCATGGATTCTCAAAGTTCTAGAGAGGGTTTTTAGTAAAGGACTCACACGATGATTTTTAAGAAACTCTATGATAATGTCTAAGATCGGTTCACAAGCTCCGAGGATCATATTATACTAACAAGAACTCTATGATAATGTCTAAGATCAGTTCACAAGCTCCAAGGATCATAAATGCAAATGTTCTAAGATCTCTATGGTTTATCTCTATGGTTTTGCTCTACAGTATCGCTCTAAGTCTCTATGGATCATAAATGACTCTAAGGACCTCTATGGACTTAACTCAATGAACTCACAAGGCTATGATTATTGCATGACTCACACGGTTTCGGTTTTGGTTTTCATCATACGTGCTATTTCATAGTTTCTACGCTCGATATGCTTTAAGGATTTCAGTTTCCATGGTTTTGCATGCTCTATGATATTATTACTTCATTGTTAGTAGGATGTATACGCTGAGTATTCCACACTCAGCTGATATTTGTTATCATCGGCAGGTGATTGGGTTCCTTTTGACTTATGTGGTACAGATCCTTGGGTAGAGGAAGAGTACTATGACTTGGAGCCTTCTATGGACCACTACTAGGATGATTGCTCACTAGATAGGAGTCATGACTTTGACATCTATTGATTACCACAGTTTAAACATATGATATTTTGTTAAGTGAGAGTGGGACTTGTCCACTCCACATTTTGGATTTATACACTTGTGTATTTTGTTGGTTCAAACTTGGACCGAGTAATAGGAGTGTTTAATTATATAATTTGCTTCCACTATGTATTTCAAATCGCTTCCGCAATGTATCTGTGTGTACTCTAAAAGGTTTTACATGTGCCTTATGTATCATATGGGATGTATGATACGGCAGTCTCAGGTTAAAGTATCCCTAACTCCTATGGGAAATTTTTGGTCGCGACTTAAACCTTCCCATTGTTAGACATGATGCTTAGAAAAATCATTTAGATTTAAGATTCTTATTAATTAGATTAATAGAGACATCTTCTTTATCTATTGTGTATTCATTATGGGTAATTGACCATGATCATTAGATGATCTATACGATATGAGATATCAACAAAAGTCCATAGGATATATTGTAGAAAAGCTATGTGATGGGATTATCACAAGCAGATATAGCTTTCCAATTCCTTATACCTTATATAGTCACAACTATGGGTGAAGCTGAGTACTTCACTTATATGGCTGCCACAATGCTAGGATGTTCTTAATGGTTGAGATGTAGTTTTATCTCAAACTATTGTAGTGGAGACTATACATCAGCCTATGGGTGCTTAAATGTACACTGACTGATTGCATACAATGAGAGACCTCTTGCATGAACATACTATCAGATAGTTAGTATCTCATTCACATTGAACAGTTTCAATGATCCTTATATCTGATGAGTTCACTTATAATTGAACAGTAATTTGACTATTTTGATTTCACCAAAGTACTCTCTACTTGAGGGACTACGTTACGGTGACAGTTGGATAGTCAGAAAGCTGTTCGAATCATGATGAATTTCAAGCAAGAAATCCATGCTCATTAATTTGAGAGATTATCTAAATTCCGAGTAAGACAATCGATTAAGCCTAAATCCTACGCAGGTGATTTTGAAATTAAACAAGTTTGAAATATGTTTTTATTAAAATATATTATGCTTATAAAAGTGTTTTTCTCAAAATGTTTTACATGAGAAATTGTTTCTCATGGCTGAATCAAATGTCTTGAAAACCCGGATGATGTGCAATGGGCTATGAGTTAGATAGTATATTAATCTCGAAGGCCCATAAGGGATAATGTTATTGGAATGATCAATTGAATTAAAAATTTCATGTGGTGAGATCCTTATTGGTTAATGTTCTTACATTGGGATTCAATTGCAACATGGATATCTCACGTCACTTGCAATTCCGATGAAATTCCTATTTAGGGTCAATGGGATAACATTGGGTAATCCAGGGTTAGAATGTCCTAGAGAAATCTGTGGAGATGCTCACATAAGAAATACAAGCTCAACAATAGATTAAATGTTAATCTATAATTTAAGTGATTAAATGTTAATCATTGATAAATAGATTAAATGTTAATATAAGGTTTAAATTAGTTGTTAATTTAAATTAAATGATAATAATAATGATTATTTAATTAACACAAAACAAGGGGAAATGGGTTTGACCCATATCCATAAAACCCAAATATAAGTGGACCTTATAAGTGGGCCCAAGCCCATGGGATTAAATCCTTAGGGTTGGCGCCAACTTGGACTTTCCTAATTAGATTAGGATTTGATGAATTAAATAATTATTATATATTAACTCCTTATTTTATGAGATTAGATTCCAATACTTGGAATGCAAGAAAGATGGAGATATGATTAGAAGTTTGGAAAAACTTGGAGATCAAGCTTCCTTGGCTCACGCCCCCTTGTAGCTCACGCCCACCCCTTTGGGGATTTCCTAATTGGATGAGGATTCCTAAAAGTTAGGAGGTTATTGGGATTCCTAGAATCTAGGAATTAGTTACACCCCATTAATTATGGACTCCTTTTAGGAAAAGGAAACCTAAATTAGAAAGATTGTTTGAATTAATGATAAGAGTTATCATTATTTAGTAACTCCCTTTAAGGGATGTTTTCTAATTAGATTAGGATTAGGAAACTTTACTAATCTATTAATACCCCAACACCCCAAACCGTAGGAGAATAATTCATTTTTCTCTCCCCTCCAATTTCGTGAGCTATAGAGAGAGATTTCTCTACCCCCCAATTTCGTGAGCCCATTTGGGTAGTTCTTCAAGGTTTTTGAAGCTTAGGGTTTTGAATCCTTAGTCTTTGTGAGATAGAATACTCCAACATTCTTCTTCATCTCTTTGTTTCTTTAAGACCAAGTAAAGATTCAAAGGCTTCGTGGGGATAACATGGAACGAGCTTTGAGTATTTCTTCGAGAAATCTCTACAAAGAGTTCTAACGGTTCGAGTTGGTTTTTGCTTCACCGGTGAACATCATTCACCGAGGTAATTCTCTAAACATATAGTTAGTATTATTTGCTTTCTATAGTGTAAAGATCCTTGGGATCCAGGTTTCCACATAATTTTTTATCTGGATTCCCTTCACCCAATAATCCCCATACTACCCTAGGTCCCCTTGAACTCCATAAATAGCACCCCCTCCAAGCCTTGAGGCTCCATTCCAAAACTCCTATACCAAATCTCTGTTGAAGTTCGGCCAACTTGCACCAAAGCCCCTCCTTAGCGTCTGCCGTCCACCTTGAGATAATCCTATAGCCTCCCAAGAGCATCCCCATGCCACCCCAGCCTTCATTACTGTCTGCCACCACCGTGCACAGTCCTCCCTTCCACTGCGAAGCCATAATAGGGGGTAGGATCTCCCCCACTTTGCTTTCTCTTTTTCTACTGCATTAACAACATAAAATCCCCTGGTCCTACTCTAGGGGGTCCTTTATTTCTAGTTTTTTTTCTACTGTAAGTTTGTTCAGCCAAGGAAAGGGACCCCCTGCCTTCTCTTTAGGCATGGGGGAATCCTTTGAGGTTTTTGAGCTTGACATCAATGCCTCCTAGTGCACAGCACTCCCCTTTACGTTCTGGTGCAGTCCGCAGGGGGGGAAAATCGATTTTTTGGGAAACTTCAGGAATGGCGGTAGAATAATTACTGCCATTCCTATACCTCCTGTTCATAGTTGCTTTGCACCATTTTTTGGTGGGCCTTGGTCCGATCCAGGACCATGGTTGGACTCCCCTGACCTTCCTCTACCTAGCTTGGTCATTCCAGGCTCATCCTATGCATCTAACCATGGTTAGTTTGGCCTAAATCAGAAGATAACATAATGGCGGTAGACTATCTACCGCCATTACAGTTTACCAACCACAGGGTATTCAACCCATTGTGGGGCCCACTCTAGACCTCCTACTAGGGTAGTAAAAGGTCCAGGACCTTCCTGACACTTCCCTCTTCAACCCCTATGGGTCTCTGACCCTGGGGTTCACCCCTAACTCATGCCACAGACTCTGCAAAACCCCTAGAACTGCAACTGTAATAGTGGTAATCTCTTTACCACCATCATGGTTTTTTGTTATTTTGTACAAGGCTCAGACCTGGTAGGAGGCCACTCTAGGCCCTGCCATACTCTCTGGGCCCACCTTGACCTGCCTGGATCCTTATCCAGGGTTAACCCAACCCTAGTTAACTTTTAATCATGGTTAAGCACCCTTAACCCATGGTAAAAATCTAGAAAAATATCAAAAATTATGAAAATATTGCATGTGTTTAAATGTCACTGTTTTGGCCTCTTTTTCATGGTTAGCAACCCTAACCATGGTTACTTTACCCATTTAACTCCGGTTAACAACCCTAACCTCGGTTAAATCTGATTTTATCCTACCAGGCCTATTCCCTTAGCCTACTGGGCTTACCCTTGGCCTACCGGGCCCAATCTCAGCCTACCGGACTTGACCATGTTACCATTAACTGTGGTTAGCAATCTTAACCATGATTAGTTCGACCTTTAACCCCAGTTAGCAACCCTAACCTCGGTTAAATTTGATTCTAGCTTACCAGGCCTAATTTTAGTCTACTGGACTTACCCCTTGGCTTATCAAGCATCTTTCTTAGTCTACCGGACTAACCCTAAGCCTACAAGGCTTAAACCATGCACTTGACCAACCCTAGTCTAGAGGACTAGTCCATTGGCCACCCTTGGTGCACACACACACACACACCCCTTAGCCTCGGTACGGGCTCATGTGCTAGACTATGCTCGATCTAATCTCACCCTTATGAGCAAGTAGGCAACCCAACCCGGGTTTGACTCTAGTTAGCTTTTTCTTTCTTAGATTAGTATCATCTTAAATACTTAGGCATTTGAACAAACATTGACTTAAATTGGCTTAAACCTAGAAAGTAGGGAAGCATTGAAAAATGAAAGTCTCGAGGTGCATAACACCCTCCCCAGACTTAACCGAACCTCTTACCTAAACCTCTACCATAGACCAAAACCTTATCCACATCCCGAGGGCTTATCCCTTCTGAATGAATAGGTGGCAACTCTAACATAAACCCGTGAGTTCAAAATCCATGCTCACAGCTTTGGCGACTCTACTGGGGAGATATGCTTAAGGTTCAACCCGGAAACTAGGTTTAAGTCAATTAACCTCAATTTTGTTCAAATGCCTATGTATTTAACCTAATACTAATCATTTTATCTCTTTGGTTTAATTGTGTACAGCGCATGTCATACATATCATAGTAGTATAATGACCTATTAAACCCAGTAGTTAGGCTTATTACACTTACGACTAGTGGATGAACATCCTCAGTGTCAGAGGCTTAAAAGTCTTAGAGGTCCACAGAATTACGCTTGGTGGGTGATTACCCTCAGGGAAGAATTTTGAACACTCCCGCTTACACTAATCGTCCATTTTCAGATATGTTCTATACCGGAGAGTTGCATTATACAGTGTTAAGTGATCCCCCATCATTCTAGGTGAAGGGGGATCCGAATAAAAATTTATGCAGAAAACAGGATCCCCTAAATCTTAACACCATAGAAAGCATCAAATTCTATATAAAAGTTTTAGTCATATCACCTAGGTGAATGATGTTTACTGGTGAAGCTTAATCCACTCGAACCGTCAGAACTCTATATATAGAGATTTCTCTAAGAAATACTCGAAGCTCGATCCTTGTTCTTAGCTATCCCCACGAAGCTTTAGAATCTATTTTTGGAATTGTTGAAGCAAGAGGAAGAAGATGGCGTGATGGTGTAGACCTTCTATCACCAACAATCTTAAGGTGCAAAACCCTAAAGTAGCAAAACCCAACTTGGACCACCCTTAATAGCTCATGAAATTCCCTAGGGTAGACTCCAGGGGCTCACGGTTTGGAGAGAGGAGAGGGAGAGAGAAAAAATTCTGGAGAATTATGAATAATCTCTCCACATTTTGGTGTTGGTGTATTAATAGGATTTGAAACAATTCCAATCTTAATACAACCATAACTTATCCCTTACGAATTGTTTATTAATAATAACTCTTATTATTAATTAAACAATATCCAAATTTATCTATAACTACTTTAGTTATAGTAAACCTACCATTTAAGGAGTCCTTATTAATTGAGGATTCCTCAAATAAAGGGATTAGTCAACAATCAACAAAGGGAGGAATCCTAGTCAAACTAGGAAACCTTAACCACAAAGGGGGGGGGGGGGGGGGGGAGTGAGCATCAAGGGAGCATTGACTTTGAGCCGTCAAACTACGAAACCTTAACCACAGAGGGGGGGGGGGGGGGGGGGGGCATGAGCATCAAGGGGGCGTGAACTTTGAGGAGCTTTAGACTCCTAGTTGCAATCCAACTTAATCTCATCTTAATCCTAATTGCAATCTAACCATTCGATTTAAATTTCATAATAAAAGGAATTATATTTTCACAATTATTCAATTAACCTAATCCTAATCCAATTAGGATTACTCCAAGGGGGTGCCCAACCCTAGGGTTTTAATCCATGGGTTTGGGCCCTTATTAAAGGTCCATATTAAATGGGTTTATGGATATAGGTCACACCCATTTCCCCTTTAATTATGTTAATTAAATAATTACTAAAATAATTACTATATTTAAATTAACAATTAATTTAAACCATAGAGTAACTTTTAATCTATTTAATTAAGGATTAAGTTTTAATCACTTAAATAATTGATTAACATTTAATCAATTATTGAGCTTGTATTTGTTATGTGAGCATCTCCACAGATTGCTCTGTGACACTCTTATCCTGGCTTACCCAATGTTATCCCATTGACCCTAAACAAGAATTACATTGGAATTGCAAGTGACGTGAGATATCCATGTTGCAATTGAATCCCAGTGTATGAACATTAACCGATTCGGATCCCGCCACATAAACTTTTTAATTCGATTTATCATTCCAAATACATTATCCCTAATGGGCTTTCGAGATTGACATACTATCGAACTCATAGCCCATTGTACATCATCCGGGTTTTCAAGAGTCATTATTAAGCCATGAGAAATAATTTCTCATGAAAAACATTTTTAGTAAATCCTTTTATAAGTATAATATCTTTTAATAAAAGTATATTTCAAAACTTAATTTGCTTTCAAAATCACCTGCGTTGGATTTGAACTTAATTAACTGTCTTACCCGGAACTTGGAAAATCTCTCAAATTAATGAGAATGGATTTGTTGTTTGAAATTCATCATGACTCGAACAACTTTTTGACTATCCAACTGTCACTGTATTGTATTCCCTGAGTTAGAAAATACTTTGGTAGAATCAAAACAGTCAAATCACTGTTCAGTTATAGATGAACACATTATGTCACGACACAAAACCCACCCTAGGAGTTAGAGTGAATCTTGGACGACTTGTCATGACCTACATGACATGCTTAGCAAACCAACCTGCAAAATACACGGAGCATATACAATAGAGGAAAAAAATAGTGGAAGCATACTCTAACATGGCACAACGAAAGTCTAACAAAACCCCTATGCATATATATACATGATCCAAGTTTATACAAAGTGAACTCATAAAGAAAGTGCCGACATGCCCGTTAAAGTACATGAATATAATCTCTCAAGCTCACCCATAGTCTCTCACTTAGAATCTACCACCTAATAGTGACCGTCTCCATGAGGCTCCTCAGCAGGGACCTCCTCGATGTACTCCTCCTCCACCCATGGACCCGAAGCACAGATGTCAAAAGGAGCAGCCACTCCACTATCACCTGCTGACATAAGAAGTACGGCTGAGCATGGAATACTCAACGGGTACCAAACACTAACCAAAAGCCATAACATAGTAAAAAATGGAAATAAAGCGGAAGCAATTCATATCATAACTGGAAATAAAATAGTTTATATTTCATGCTTGCATCATATCAAAACCGGTAAAACTCTTGAAAACATCAAGTGCTTAACTTGCCTTGAAAATATTCCTTTTGTGCGTGAAAACTTGTCTTGTCATGTGTCTTGTCTTATCGTATCGTATCGTGTCATGCGTATCATGCTTGTATCATGCGTGTCATGCTTGTCATGCGTGTCATGCATGTCATGTCATGTATCATGCTTGCTCGGAAAATAAACATGTTCATGCTACTTGTGATGGAGGGGAGGCCCATCTTCCTAAATGAGAAACAACTTGTGAGGGAGGAGAGACCCCTCTATAACGAAATGCATTGAATGTAACATTCATACTTGGGGTATTCTTATTCGTGTCAAAGAGCGAGGCAAAACATATCATAAGCTATAGGGACCTCTATTTACCAACCCTTTCGTTTAGCCTTGTCATGGTGTTCGTGAATCGGGAATAAAACCTTGATTTTCTTTAAAAACAAAACATGGTGTTTAATGCTTGAAGAACCCTACTCGTAGACGACATGCCGTGCTCGTGGCTTCGTGTACAATTAAGGATGACAATGGCATATAAAGCATTTACATTTGATAATTGATACATCAATAAATAAACAATTAATCGACCAATAGGCCATTTTAGGAAACAAGGAAGTTCACACAAGTATTTTATAAGAAAAATTATCATTTTCTTCACTTTGGTATTTCATCAAACACATGGTATGTGCATTATGATTAATACCTAAATCTTGGATTTCTAGGTGGGTCAATGTTCACAACATACATGTGTGTTCTTTATTCATACAATGCCCTTCCCATTTCGTTCATCACAACACATACACTCGACATCCAATCGCCCATACACATCCACATAACCATTCACCTTAATCCATTCATCCCATCTCATTATCTTGCTTAGAATTTAGGGAAAGAAATCATAAAATGAAGGAAAACAAAGAGAAGAGATGAACTAGAAGGGTAGTATAGGGTACCGACTTTGAATAGAATGACAAAACCCTTGATTTGGAGCACCAACTTGAGGAAGAACTCCTCTTGGGTTTGAGGAACTCTAGTTGCTTTGGGGAAGGCCCTTCCTTGAAATTTCCCAAGCTTGAACCTCCCTTGATTTCCAATCCAAGCTCCTTTGGAGGATTTCCCCAAAATCCTCTTCTCCTTTCTCTTCCCACTTTCTCTCCTCTAGGTTAGAAAAGCCCTAAATGAAAACCCTCTAACAAGACAAGCGTTTAAGACCCTCAAATTCGGAATTTGCTACCGCGTGCGAACGATCGCACACTTGTCTGTGCTCGATCACAGGTCCTTGCGATCAATCGCACCTGGATGCGATCTATCGCACATGAACCCGAACATTTCTGGTCTGATTTTACCTGCATGCGATTGATCGTGGATCCCTACGATCTATCGCACCTAGGGAACCATCCATCGCATATGACCCAAAGAGTTTGGGAACCATTTCTCCTGCATGTGATCGATCGCACCAAACTTGCGATCGATCGCACCCTCCAAAATTTGTTGTTTTCTCCTATTTTCCCTCACTTTGGTAATTCTCCCATAACTTTTGACTCATTTGTCCGATTTTGACGATTCAACTTGTGTTGGATTCATCTTTCGAAGAGGAACATTTTTAGCATTTTAGAATTTTCAATTTCTTCTTTATTTATTGACCAATTTGCCCTAAAGTTGACTGATCCGTAAATGGAGTTCGGTAAACCGGATTTTCGACATATCCGACTTAGGAATACTACTTCTTAACACTTAGAGTTCCTTAAATTTTCTCATTTCATAGAAATAGGAGGATTACAAAGGCATAATTCCTTCGCACGATTTCCAATACATGACAAAAAGTTTCGGGGTGCTACACATCAGATTTAAGGATCGTCGAAATGTTCAATGTAAATGAGAGACCAACTATCTGATAGTATGTTTGTGCAAGAGGTCTCTCATTGAATGCAATCAGTCAATGTACATTTAAGCACCCATATGCTGATGTGTAGTCTCCACTACAATAGTTCGAGATAGAACTACATCTCAACTATTGAGAACATCTTAGCATTTCGGTAGCCGTATGAGTGAAGTGCCCAGTTTCACCCATAACTATGACTATATAGGGCATAAGGAACTGGAAATTTATATCTGCATGTGATAATCTAATTGCATAACTTTCCTACAATATATCCTAAGGACCTTTATCGATATCTCATATCGTATAGATCATCTCATGATCATGGTCAATTACCCTTAATGAATACATAATAAATTAAGAAGAAGTCTTTATTAATCAAATTAATAAGAATCTAACAATCTAAATTACTTTTCTGGGCATCATGTCTATCCCATACTATCTAAGTGTGTTACAAATACTTTATCTGATAAAGCCTTAGTCATCGGGTCAGCAACATTAAGTTAAGACCTAATCTTTGTAACAACTACATCTTGCCTTATCTCTCAATAATCTCATTAATGAGAAGGTACTCCCTCTAAGTGAAAAGTAAGCACATAATCCTTAGTCCTTTTCAGGTACTTCGTGATATGCTTCACAACAGTCCAATTATCTCATATTTGGATTGCTTTGAACGACTAACAACTCCCATTGCATGACAAATATGCGGTCTAGTACATAACATGGCATACAAGAGGCTCCCAACTGCCGAAGCATAAAGGCACCTCTTCATCTGCTCGATATCATCAGCTGATGTAGGGGCCATCTTTTTAGACAAAGTGACACCATGTAGGAAGTTTGGCCCAATCCCAACATTCGGCATTTTCTATCTCTCAGAATCTTTATTCCGAGAATATAGGATGCCTCTCCCAAGTCTTTCATTAAGAAATGCTAAGAAAGCCATATCTTGATTGACGATAACATCCCTATATCATTCCCAATGAGTAGAATGCCATCAACATATAGAAATAGGTATGCTACTGCTCTCCCACTGTCTTTCTTGTAAATACAAGATTCTTTCAAATTCTTTTGGAATCCAAATTCTTTGATCGAAAGATCAAATCTTTGGTTCCAGCTTCTAGAAGCTTGTTTCAAACCATATATTGACTTGTTGAGTTTGCATACCATGTTCTCCTGGTTAGGAGCAATGAAGCACTCTGGTTGCTTCATATAGATGTCTTCATCTAACATTCCATTAAGGAAAGCAGTTTTGACATCCATTTGCCATATTTCATAGTCATGGTGTGCATCTATCTATAGCTAGCAATATCCTCATGGATTTGAGCATGGCTACTGCAAAAAAGTATCCTTATAATCAACTCCTTGAATTTGGGTATAACCTTTTGCAACAAGTCTTGCTTTATAGGTCTCCACGTTACCATCGGTACCCTTCTCCCTTTTGTAAATCCATTTGCATCCAATTGGCCTTTTACTATCGGCACCCTTAGATGTTGGAAACTAGGTTTTCGCCCAGTCCACAATTCATAGGGTGTAACTAAAATAGACTTATATGGAACCCGGTTAAGAATATAAATGACATTTTGTAAACCATATCCCCAAAGATATAGAGGAACATTGGCATGGCTCATTATAGAGCGAACCGTATCTAATAAGGTCCGGTTTCTTCTTTCAGAAACTCCATTTTGTTGAGGAGAGGCAAGACTTTTCCATTGCGAGATAATCCCATTATCCCTTAAGTAATCCATAAACTAGTTGGTGAGGTATTCACCACCTCGATCTAATCGAAGTGTCTTTATGGATTTGTCAGTTTGATTTTCAACTTCTAATTCGAATTCTTTGAACTTTTCAAAGGTGTCAGATTTGTGTTGCATTAAATAGATATATCCATATCTGGAATAGTCATCGGTAAATGTGACAAAATACCGGTATTGTCCTCGTGCAACAATGTTAAATAGACCACATACATCACTATGTATTAGTCTTAACTTTTCTTCAGCTCTTCCTACGTTTTTAGGGTAAGGCTTCTTGGTCATCTTCCCTTCGAGACAAGACTCACAAGTAGGGAGTGGTTCTACCTTGAGAAAGTCAAGGGGACCATCTTTTACCAACCTCTTGATCCTATCAAGATTAATGTAACCAAGTCTCTTATGCAAAAGATAAGTAGAGTCAATGCAATGTCTCTTCATTCCAGACATTCTAGATGATAAGACATTGTCACTTTGCAGACATTCATTATTTACCCAAGGGAATATTAAATAAAGACCATTAATGAGATTATCAGTAATCAAGACCATTTAATCTTTCTTAATTTCAATAATTGAATTAAAAACGATAAAGAATCCACAATGTAAGAGTCTAGATACAGAAATCAAATTACGATGTGCAGAAGGCATATAAAAGCAGTCTTCTAAAATTAATGTCTTTCCATTAGGTAAATAAAGAGTAAACAAACTAATTGACTTGACTGCAACATTTGCACCTGAGCCAGATTTAAGCTTCTGCTCTTGTTTGGTCGGCTTTCTGGTTTCCTTGAACCTCTGCAAACAATTGCAAATGTGTACAGTGGATCCAGAATCCATGCACCATGAGTTAGGAGGACCTATCAGAAAGTTAGACTCAACAATAATAAGTACTTCAAAGCATCTCATACCTTAAGTACATCTGCCACCCTTCTTAAGAGTTACGAGGTAAATCCTATAATTCCTCTTCCAGTGGCCTATTTTACCACAGTGGAAACACTTTTCATTGCTCTTCTTATCCTTGCCAAATCACTTGATGAACCTTTGGCAACTTTTATCTTACCTTTATTGTCATTAAACTTACCTTTACCCTTATTCTTCTTTCTAAACTTTTTAGATTGATTGGAGGTATCAAGTTTATCAATAGTTAAAATTTTACCCTTTGTTGAGTTATTGATCAAATCTTCTGCAGACACAAGTGAGTTCATAAGCTCACTTAGTGACATTTCACACTTGTTCATGTTATAATTTAGCATGAACGAATTGAAAGACGAAGGGAGTGACTTCAGAACAGTGTCAACCTAAGTGATGGCATCCATCTCTCCACCAAGAATTTTTAGTTCATTCAATAGGCCCATCATCTTAATGATGTGCTCCCTGATTGGAGTTCCCTCAGCCATCTTGGTGTTAACAAGGGATTTCAATTTAACTTGTTGAGCTGATCTATTTTGCTCACCAAACATCTCATATAGGTTTTGCAAAATGTCAAAAGCCTTATCCATGTGTTCATGCTGGCTTTGCAAGATGTTAGACATCAAAGCCAGAATGTAACACTTGGTCATCTGATTGGACTTCTCCCATTGCTCTAACTCAGCCTTTTGGGGCGGTGAGGCATCTGAAGGAATTTCAGGTTTAGGTGTCTTAAGACATAGGTCAAGGTTATCAGCGGGAAATATTATTCTAATTTTTCTTTTCCAGTCTACATTGTTAGTTCCTACTAACTTTTCATCAAGAAGAATTTCAATCAATGGGTGTAGGCCTGTTATGATCTAATCAAATGACAAAAAAGATAGTATTAGGGATCTATTGTATTAATTAATACCTATTAGATTATGGGTCTATTTCTAATGGTATTGCCAATTTGGGAGGAATCAATTGGCATCAAAAACCTAGACACTGGCTGAATGTGATCCTGCCTTTGGGCACATCATCACATCGCCTTGAATAGGCAGATAGAAACTATCTTCTCCAATTTCATAGATCTCATCTTGTGAATTCTGGAGCATTCAATCTACTGTCTAATCTATAAGGGATGTTATACTCACGCTTTGGCGTTATTGTATAATATCTCTTATTCATGTGCCCACCTACCATGAACCTAATAAACACCTAGCAAAAGCTCACACTTTGGCGTTATTGCTCCGACTATTTGCTTATTTAGTTTTCACCATGTTCACACATAGGTGAGAGAGATTGAGCCCAGCTTTAGCCTGTTAGCTTACTCACAATCCCCATTATAGGATCACATAGTTTATGGTAGAAGATCATAATACTTAGGGACTTGTCCCCAGTCTTATATACACATGATATATCAAGGGCAATTATTTCAACAGAATAATTAAACTTATAAACGGATATCATCTCATGATAAAATAAACAAGTATCATCTCATGATAGTAAAAACAATAATATACGAGATTATTCGCTATGGGTCAATAAATTAAAATGCATGGATGCAAGAGAATGAGATAAAAATAAAGGCAGCTCACAAACTCCTTCATAATCCATTCCTTTATCATCTTATCGAGATCATCATCGAAGCATCCTCCTTAATAGCATCTCCACCAATGCATGATAAAATAATGGCATTAGGGAAACCAGTATTCCATTCGCCATTTTCAGGGAAATCGAATGACTCTGCCCTTTACAGATTGCCAAAACCTACTACATATTATCCTCTAATATGAATGCATGAATGATAAACAATTTATCATAAAATATGACCCATAACTATAATCTCATATAAAATAGATGCTACATGGTGATGGAGTAATTTTTCTTATTTTAAAAGGATTTAAAATTTGAAAACAAGTATCAATTCGCTCGATAAAATCTATATCTTATATAAATCAAACCCTGGAAAATAAAAAAATTTTCATAAAATTATTTTCTAAAATATAAGATAGAATTTTCTTAAAATCCCTACAATATTT
This sequence comes from Tetracentron sinense, assembly GCA_015143295.1. NCBI lineage: Eukaryota > Viridiplantae > Streptophyta > Magnoliopsida > Trochodendrales > Trochodendraceae > Tetracentron > Tetracentron sinense. Next base: position 21,821,798 of record CM026562.1, read on the forward strand.
TATTTCTTTCTCGAATGCAAGATCCTTTCTTATAGATTGGTTCTACTATTATCCAAGATTAAAAATAAAAATTAAGAGAATTAAAAATCCTAAATATGATCTAATCATAAATTAGGGTGTAAGCACCCAATTTTTTACACCCTTGGCTAACCATGGTTAAAGCCTTTTAACCATGATTACCCCCTGCCAAGTCACCTATACCCTAGGTAAGCCTCTAGTTAGTCCTAGGCCTCACCCTAAGTCGAACCCTAGTAAACCCTAGAACCAAACCCTAAACCTAGATAAACCCTAGTTAAACCCAAAGTAAACCCTAGGATTCAACCCTAGTTAACCCTAGGGCTCAACACTAGTTTAACCCTAGTTAAACCCTAGAGTAAAACCCATGTCCAAAACCTAGCCCTAGGTGACCCTAGCCGAAGCCCTAGCCTAGCCCTAGAGCCATTAGGGCTTAAACCCTAAAAACCATGGCCTCTAGGGCTTGAACCCTTAACTTGGGCCCACAAGGCCCAAAAACACTAAAGCCTAATTGCCAAACCCGAGTGTGCATGGGCCAGGCCCAGTTCATTCAAAACTTCATATTGGCAGTAGATGTTCTACCGCCAATTTCAATTTGGGCCAGTTTAACAATGGCGGTAGATCATCTACCACCATTATGTGATCTTCAGTTTACAGCACTGCAAATGCCTTGCACACTCCACCTTCAACTCAAGCCTCCCCACTCGACCTCTGAGAGGTCAAACCCCATCTCAGGCCTTCTTCTTAATTCCCTTAGGTCCTAAAAAACCCAAGCGTCCTAGCCGCTTCAAATGGTCTGCAAATCTGAAAATTCTCATAGGTGAAGCCCTGTACGAAATCCCCTCCCTTAGCCTCTTCAAAGACTTTGGTCTTGATCCTAAGACCACCTTTGGATTGTCCCTGATCTCCCATTTGGCTCTAACACCCGTAGCAGTGCACCACCACAGTGTGCAGACCACTACTCCTCCACGGCAGTAATAGAGTACAGGGTGGGGGCACTCCCTACCCATTTTTTTTATTGCTTTGTCCTTCATGTCAGCCCGTGGTCATTTCCATGGGACGTTTTTATGCTTTTCTTGGTGTTTAATTAGCAACCCAGGCCCTGACAGGGTGTTCACCCACCTTTGTCATAGGTGTGGTGAACCCCTATGGGTATAGCACCAGCCTCTGAGCATTGCGAGCCACCACAGACCTTTTGGGGGTCCCTCACATCATGAGGGAACCCCTGGACATCCCTGTGCATAGTCCCTATGGGAAAAATCTGGTTTTGAGCAAAACCAGGAATAACAGTAATCTCAGTACCGCCATTCCTGGCCTTTAATGTTTGAGCTTCGTTTAGCCTACTTAGGTGGGCCCTGGTTCATGTCTAGGGTGCAGGTTGGACCCCTCTCATCCCCCTTGACCTAACCTGGTCCTTCCAAGTCCATGGTTTAGCCTTGACCATGGTTAAATTTTAGAAAATACAACACTAAGCATATTGGCGGTAGACCTTCTACCACCAATAATATTTTTGCCTATTTTGAGATTGGCGGTAGATCATCTACCGCCAATATACACTTGCAGGTACTGTAGCATTGGACCTCTATGGGGCCCACTCCAGGCATCCCCTGGGGCCCACACCAGACTCAAAATCTTCACTGGAGTTCCCTCTTCAATCCCATAGTTTCACATCACCCAGGGTTACACCCTAACCTTGGTTAACAGTGGGCAAAACCTGAGTTAAAAGTACTGTTTTTAATGTCGGTAATCCTATTACCGACATTAAATTTATTTTGAGTCTGGGCTTTTGTAGGGGCCCAAGCCTGGTAGGAAGTCACTTTAGGCCCTGCCTAGCCCCCTGGGCCCACCTTGGATTCTACCATACCCTTAACTGTGGTTAAATGCACCTCCGATTAACCTTTTTACCGTAGTTAAGCATCCCTTAACCCTACAAATCTTGGGAAATTAATTAGAAAATCCTAAAAATCAAGTGGACCATAAAACTAACTTTGGCCATTTCTTAAACCTGATTGGTAATCGTAATCATGGTTAGACTCTCCTTAATCCTACTTAGCAACCTTAACCACGGTTACTTTCGATTTACAGCCTACGGGGCCTAAAAACCAAGTCTACCGGACTTATTTTCGGCCTATCTGGCCCTGCCTTAGCCTACCGGGCTAAATCTCACATCCCTTTAACTGTGGTTAGCAACCTTAACCATGGTTAGTTTTGACCTAACCCCAGTTAGCAATCCTAACCCTGACCAAACTCTGCCCTAATCTACCGGACTCCCTCTAAGCCTACCGGGCTTATACCTTGCACTTGACCCTCCTTAGTCAATCAAACCCTAGTCTACTGGACTATTCTATGTTAGCCACCCTTGGTACACACACACGCCCCTAGCCTCGACATAGACTCACGTGCCAAAACTACGCTCGATCTGATATCACCCTGTGAGTACGTAGGTAACCTAACTCGGGTTCGACCCCAGTTAGCTTTTACTTTCTTGGATTAGTGTTAACTTAAACACTCCGGTATTTTGAACACGATTAAATTTAATTGGCTTACACCTAGAGAGTATGTAACTGTTGTAAAACGGGAGCCTTGGGGTGCCTAACACCTTCCCCAGACTTAACTGAGCCCCTTACCCTACTCTTACTCGTAGACCAAGACCTTATCCAAACTTGGGGGACTTATCCCTTTTGAATAAATAGGTGGCGACTCTTAAAACATAACCCTTTCACACCCGTGAGGGTACAGGTATATACACCATTCCATTCTCCTCATGAGTGTCATGAAATTCCATGCTCATAGCTCTGGCGACTCTGCTGGGGATATGTATCTTAGGGTTCAACCGGGGACCTAGGTTTAAGCCAACTAAACTTTAATCTTATTCAAGATGGCTAAGCATTTAATTTAACACTAATCATTTTTTACATCTCTTGGTTAATTGTATAATGTGCGTCCATACATGTCATAGTAGTTTAATTATCCTATTAAACCCAATAGACAAGCTTATTACGTAAACGGCTGCTGGATGATCATCCTCAGTGTCAATAGCTTAAACGTCTTGGAGGTCTATGGAATTACTCATGTTGGGTGATTACTCTTAGGGAAGGATTCTGAACACTCCCGCTTATACCAATTGTCAGTTTTTAGGTATGTTCTATACCAGAGAGTCGCATATACGGTGATAAGTGATCCCCCCATTTTGCTAGGAACGCACTTGTATCAAACCAGTATTTATACATATAGCCTAGGCTAGGGTATAGTCTACGAGCAGCCCACCCAAGGAGGGCTACTATAAACCCTAACGTGCTTGTACCCTATACCTGTCCCCAATCATGGTTGACTACCCGGGCACATTCTACCTGGATAACCACCCACCCAGGGGCATGTAATGAGTCAAACCTGTACTTGTAAAAAACTACATCCAACCCTACTCTTTGAAATAGCACATGGGGTTCAAATCCCAAGCAGACAGGCCTTCACTGGGCCTATCCCCAACCTTGACCTGATAGGTCCCTCAGTTTCCAAACAACCTGGGCTAAAGCACGTCAGACCTATGTCCGTCTGCCCTATCGGATCACATGTGCCTTGTCACACCCAATCAAATCAAAAATCAAAAAAAAAATTGCATCATCTTTTGCATTCCATCTACATACACAGTGCACTCATAGAGTCTGTATATTATCCAGGTAGATGGCAGGTCCTCAAAGGATTGTTCAATCAATGGCTCGCCCGTCACGGCCCGTGCATCTAACTTCTCAGGGTGCATATGATGATAACCTCTAGAAAGCAATTGGGGCCTTTACCTCGAGTCAGCGTCTTGCTTGGGCTCAGTAGTATAAAACCAAGACTATCCTAGACCTATCTGTGGTTAACCCGGACCCGCGCCTCATGAACACTACTATTCAGTGTTGGAGCCCATCTCACATGGTATTCTATTTTGGTAAGAAATGTGGGTTGGGTCGAGATATACGCATTAGAAGCAACGGCATCAAAATCTGACCCCCGGTTTGGATGTGGTGCACTTTTTTAGATTTAGAAAGAAGTATACTTTCTAAGCATGAGTTTCAGCCTCTTGGTGGGAAAATCGGGCAAACGGCCTCGGATTCTATTGAAATGAATTCTCACACTTACGTTGGATCGAAATACACGCGTTAGAAGAAATCACCTCGAGATCTGATCACAAGTTTGGATTTGGTGCGCGTTTGTAGGCTTAGGCCAAAGTTTACTTTCTAAGTTTGAATTTTAGGCCTCTCGGTGCCCAAATCAAGGAAACGAACTCGGATTCCATTCAAACGAATTCTTAGACTTAGGTTCGGTCGAGATACATGCATTAAAAGAAACGGCTTCAAAATCCGACCACCGGTTTGGATGTCGTTCACTTTTTTAGGTTTAGGATGAAGTATACTTTCTAAGTAAGGATTTTGGCCTCTCGGGTTCGTAAATCGGGCAAACGACCTCGTATTCTATCGAAACGAATTCCTATACTTAGGTTTGATCGAATTACATGAGTTAGAACAAATGACATCGAAATCTGTCACTGGTTTGGATTTGGTGTGCGTTTGTATGCTTAGGCTGAAGTTTACTCTCTAAGTATGAATTTCGGGCTTCTCGATGCCCAAATCGGGGAAATGAAGTCGGATTCGCTTTGCCCAACACTGGAAGAGATTTAGCGCACCTTAGTGTTAAACATGGACAGCGAAGCCATAGTACCGTGCTACAAGATATCATACCAGGCAAACTTATCTAGGTTCTTGCATATCAAGCCAGCCTGCTTGTAACCTGGCCCTAATGGCTCTTTTAATCGGATACCCATGTCTTTTCTTGAAAAGCAGTACAAGCGCAAGTGGAACTCTAACTCCATTACAGTGGAACTTCCCGGTCTCAACGCCCTTGCACTGATAGTCATGTCTCAGCTAGTATTCCCAAGGTGTCATTCACTTGTCGAATCAGTTCTGGTCGGGATCATCGAGGACATGCACAACTCCTACTCAGTCGTACTAGTCATTCTAGCCGAGATTCTCAGGGCTCTCAACTAGTCGACAGACCGCAGAAAGGGCATCTTCTATGCCAGTACACCTCTCCTACACCTTTGGTTGGTAGGACACCTACTTACAATCGTATCAATACCAGACGGCTTCCATGAAGCTTATAGTCTACCTCGGAAGATTTCTTAGAATCAGGGTCTGATAACAACTACAGACGTCGGAGAGCTCTACTAGCTTCTCCAAACCCTGTTAGAGGAAGAAGTCACATGGCAATGCGAGTGGCTTATATTGAAGAGGCTACCTCGTGTCATCATCACCAGTAGACGATGCATGATTCTTGCTGGTCTAACAGGCTCCGCAGTCTATATACGTGTCCTAGTCCTCCGATAATTTGGACTCCCTCAGCACATCCCAGTGATAAAATAACAGGAAAATGATTGGATCACCTTCTCAGTGCACTCCGACAACCTTACCCGACACTTCCAGAAAGCTTGGCATAACTTCAGACGGGACCAGTGGCCTAACTTTGTTGTTACATCAGGACCACCGACCAACTCAGTATACCAACAGTGGGTGGATAATTCGACATTCTACCCGGCATGCCTGAACCCAAAGAACTGCCCACACTAGTCGCAGCTCCATCACATGGAACTATACCCCTAACTGAAATAGTGGTTCCTTGGACAGAGTTCTTCCTGGAGAGATAGCTCTAGATGTAGCAGAAAGAGAAAAGGCTATGGAAAGCCCAGTGAGCATTTAGGCAACAGGAAGCGAAATAGGGCCGCGAACTCCAAGCCACACAAGAACAGGTTGAACAATTGGAGCAGACAATCCAATCTCTTCTTAGGAGGTGCAAAGGCAATGCCAGAGAGACAACAGTCATCAGGGCCCAGTTGTACTTCCACCAGGAGCAGCTTGATAGTGTAAAGGTGGAGATGACCTCCCGTATCCAACAGTTTGGATACCACAATTCAACGTTATTGAGACATTTGCAAACATGGAGGTTAAGATCACATCCCTCCAGCAACAGATCTTGGATCTTAATGGTGTGCCCCGGCCACTTGACTTCGCAATCCCTGACGGGCTTGCCTAGGATCGAGTATTTTTCTCTTTTTTGAGTCGCACTATCTTGTACTCATTGCACTCTTCATGCATCAGTGAAAAATCATTTTCTTAGCATCTGCTTCCTGTCATCATGCATAATCATGATTAGTCGTTGCATTCTTTTCAGTTGCATGAGCTAAACCTGTGACTCGTTCTCTGACTGCGATTTTCGCAGAAGTAGCAGCCGTAGACGCAGTCTTGACAGAGGTACCAATCATAGAGAGAGTACCTTGCACAGCCCAATCAGAGAGTAGCTCTTATACAGCCTAATCAGAAAGCAGCTCTGGCTTAATGACAAAACCTGCAGATCAGCAATAGCGAACCAGCGAGATCCTACAGTCACATAACAGAGACATCATAGCCATGCAATCAAAGCTTGATAGTGTTCTGAAATCCCTGAAGATTCTAATTGGTGTCTGAACCGAAGAACCCTCTACTCGAACCCCAATCGGAAAACTAGCCAAGCAACCTATGCCAAAGCCTCGTCCTCCCCCCTTCATTATACCTGACCCTATACTCGCAACAGGCAGGGGAGAAGAGTTTGACCAATATGAAGAGCAATCTAAGGCCTCACACGTTAACCAAGACTGGTCATCATCCTCAGACCCCACTCCATCCTTACAGGAGAAGATTAAACAGTTGAAAGAGGAATTGAGAAGAATGAAGGGTGCATCCACCACTACCAATCTATCGCTGGAGGATTTAACTTTCCCATCAGGGGATGCTATTCCTGCAGGCTTTAAGGTCCCGGACTTTGCTAAATATAATGGTTCGGGCTATCCAAAGCAACAACTACAGTTGTACTTGGGGGACATGCTCCAACACAACAGAAATCAGCCTTTACTCATCCAGTACTTTCAACAGAATCTGAAGGGGGCAGCCATAACATGGTGGATGTCTGTGGACAAGCAGAAGGTCAAGACTTGGCAGGATGCCATCGACAGTTTCATGGAGCAATACTCCTTTAACCAGGAGCTCCGCCCTTAGAGGAGCCAACTTGAGCAGCTAAACCAATGTAACAACGTATCATTTTTGGAATACACCACCAGCTGGAGGGAAACGGTAGCTAAGATCCCAACACCAATCCCTAATGAGGAGCTGGCGAGCATGTTCATGGGTACTCTAAAGTAGCCCTACTCAACACATATGGTGACCTTGCCAGTAGTGGACTTCGGCACCATCATCAAGATGAGTGCTCGTATCCAGACTGCCATCAAGAGCGGGGCTATTCACTCCAGTCTGGGGCTTGATCCCCCCAAGGCAACTACCTCATCTAGTAGAAACATTGGTCCCAGGGACCATAGAAAGAAAGAAAACATGCACGAGGTTACTTCTACAGAGCCCATCAGATTACCAGCTCCAGCAGCTCAGCAACAATCAGTTGTCAGAAATACCGGGCCAGCCTGACCAATACGGGGGCAAAACCACCCCCCCAAAAATTTTACCCCTCTTCCATACACACTCAGCCAGTTGTTGGAATTCTTAACCAAGTAGGGTCTTCTCAAGTTAAGAGGCCCCACACCTCTCTTTCCTCCCGAGAAACGAAACAAGAACTACCATGTTGATCATCATTGCGCCTTCCATAGAGGCCCAGACCATGCCACATACTACTGCATAGGCCTGAAGTGTGCCATTTAAGATCTCTTGGATGGCGGAAGGATTGAGCTGGTCCCCAGCAACACCAGCATTAATCAGGTGCCACTGCCCCCACATTACAATCAAGTCAACTTTATTCAGTGGCAAGAGCTCGGGTAGGGCAGCCAAGACCTATTACACCAGTAGTCGATGATGGCATCATCAGGCCCTCTTACTGATCCCCTGTCATAATCTCCTTCCCCCAGTCAAACATACAGACCATTCAGTCTCCAATCCAGATACCTGTCCCCGAATAGATCATCTATACTATCCCTTGCCCTATAAATTGGCCTACAACTCCAGCTCAAGCCTCAACCTCTTTAGGTCCTGTCCGGATCGTCTACATTCCAGAGCTGCCTTTTGACCTCGACCGAGTACCCGCTCCCCTCTCTCTCATCCTTGGGAGCGAGAGCATAGCCAACCTAACGAGATCTAGCTAGGTATATCAACCTCCTATGATTGACCCAGCAAAGGCAAAGGGTGCAGAGAAAGAAAAAGAAAAATTAGGGTGTCAGACCTACAGAAGGAAGCAGCTGATTCAGCAGTATTGTTGAAGATCCTAGAAAAAGCAGAGGAATTCAATATCACTCAACAATTGAGCAAGGTCCCAACAGAGATATCTATCTTGGGTCTTCTTCTAACATCAGAACAACACATGAAGCAACTGTTCTAAGTATTCGGCAATGCCCACGTAACACCAGACATAATGGCTGAGAAACTGGGGCAAATGATAGGGCAAGTCCTCGAATCTAGAATCATTTCCTTCACAGAAGAGGAAATACCGGATAGTGGTAGGGATTATGCCCGAGACTTGTACATGGTAGTTCAGTGCATGGACAGGACATTATCATCAGTGCTTATTAACAATGGCTCTGGCCTGAATGTCTGTACACTTTCTACATTGCAAAACCTAGCCCTTAATCTCAGTCAAGCGAAGAAGAGACCCATGACCATCAGGGCTTTTGATAATACTACCAGGTAGAACCTAGGTGATATTGATTTGACCATTGGGGTTAGACCAGCTCAGTTATCGATGAACTTTCAGGTTGTAAATGTGTCAGCCTCATTCACCTTGCTCTTAGGGAGGCCGTGGATCCACGCGGCCAGAGCCATTCCCTCCTTTCTGCACCAAAGAATCAAATTCTTTCAGGATGACTGTCGAGTCGTCATTCCTTCTAAGGAGTTGGTAAGTTCCATTAGGGATGTCCAAGAGCTAGGGCAAGGCACTGCCTTCATGACATTCCAATTCAAGCAGGTTAGTTCTATCGCCCAGGTAGAACAACAAAGCAAGCAAGCAGTGCCACCATTTGTTAGAATGATGGCCAACATGAACTACCAGCCCAGAAATAGTCTCGGTGCCAGGAATCAGGGTATGAAGAAGAGATACACGCCTCCTCGCTACACATCTCCCTTCAGTTTGGGATACAATCCCAAATACGAGGACTACCTCTACAAGCTGACCAAGAAGAGCAAACAGTCGGTAAAAGCCGAACCCCGACCCCACATCACTGTAACCTTCCCCATGGGAATCTTCAAAACCTACCCAGAAACTTCTATTGCATCCATTTCCTTAATCCCCTAGCTTAGTGATAAATCTTCAGGGATTCCAGATCTGAAAGTCTTCAACATGACCCAAATGTTCAACGAGCTGACTATCGAAGATGCTACCGAAGCAGAATATCCAGCGAGAGAGCGGTCTGCACCCTCTCCAACAACACCGAAGCATCCTCCGATCGCTAGCCACTGATCCGTTGGCGGACTGAGGCTCTCATGATTGAGGCCACTCAAGGTCGGGGCAAAGCATAGTGCATGACAGGTTGGTCCAAGATAGTAGTGACCAAGCATCACTCTTCTCCTTTGTCAGGCCACGGTCGGCCTCTTTTGTTTGAGTCATTTTTGTAACAAGTCATCATTTTGTCAATGAAAATTAGATTATTTAACTCAAAAATCATGTTTTCGAAAAAACAATTCATATCGGCTGATGATGAAATCACACGGACTCTTCCTCTGGAAGGCCTAGTGCCTTGAAGCCAATAAAAAAAAAAAAAATCATAAGCATGCTAAACTAAAGCTAATTGATTTACCAAGAAATCACCTCTGACAGGGCTACCCCTCAAACCCTCCTTGAACTCTTTGAAATAGAGTATGACTCAAAACAGGAAGAGGAACTGCCTTAGGAAATTCTGGACCTCCTGGAACATAGCGAAGGGCTTCTGCAGTCGAACATGGAAGACACTGAAATAGTCAATCTAGGATCCACAGACAACCCCCAGCTAGTTAAGATCGGCACAAACATGTGCCCACAACAGAGAACAGAAATTATCAGCTTCCTGAAGAGCAACAGTGACGTCTTTGCCTGGTCATATGTAGACATGCCCGGCCTAGACCTAGCATTGGTGGTACACAGACTGCCCCTGAACCTCGACGTTAGACCAGTAAAGCAGAAACTGAGACAGATGAGGCCCGATTGATCACAGAAGGTCAAGGAAAAAGTTAAAAAGCAGATCAGCATAGGCTTCTTGGCAGTTGCACCATATCCTGAGTAGTTAGCCAACATTGTCCCGATGCCCAAGAAAGACGGCAATGTCTGAATGTGCAACGACTACTGGAATCTGAATAGGGCAAGCCCCAAGCACAACTTTCCGCTCCCGAACATCGACATCCTAGTCGACAATACTACAGGACATGAGACACTCTCATTCATGGATGGTTTCTCCAGATACAACCAAATCAGAATGGCAGAAGAAGACATGGAGAAAACCTCCTTCATAATGCCATGGGGCACATTCTGTTACAAGGTAATTCCTTTCAGACTCAAGAACGTAAGAGCAACCTACTAGAGGGCCATGACGGCACTGTTCCACCACATGATCCACAAGCCAATCGAAATTTATGTTGATGACATGATCATTAAATCTCCAACTGCCAGGTAGCACCCTGAGACTGAATCCAGCCAAGTGTGTCTTTGGAGTCTTATCAGGAAAGCTCCTTGGCTTCTTAGTCAGCAAGAGAGGCATCGAAATCGATCCAGCCAAAGCCAAGGCCATCATCGAAATGCCAACTCCCTAAATTGAAAAGGAAATCTGAGGGTTCCTAGGCAGAATTCAATACATCAGCAGATTCATCTCTCAGCTCACTCTGATATACCAGCCAATTTTTAAATTTCTTCGAAAGAACACACCGACAGTTTGGACAGCAGAATACCAGGAGGCCTTTGACAGAATAAAGCTGTATCTTTTGAATCCTCCAATACTTGTGCCCCCTACACTGGGACGTTGCTGCTATACATCTCAGTACAAGAAACCTCCATGGGGTGCGTCTTGACACAACATGACGAGACAGGCAGAACAGAGCGAGCCATCTGCTACATCAGTAAGCGCCTGCTAGAGTATGAAGAGTAGTACAACCCTCTTAAGAAGACGTGTCTGGCACTAGTCTGGGCTACTTAACGTCTTCGGCACTATCTGCTTTCCTACCTGGTAATCCTGATCTCCCAGATAGACCCACTTAAGTACTTACAAGAAAAGCCCGTCACCACTGGAAGAACTGCCCGATGGCTCATGATGTTGTCTGAATTTGATATCTCGTACATAACTCAGAAATCAATCAAGGGGCAGGCAATAGCAGATCACCTGGCCCTCAGCCCAGCACAAGACTGTGCTGCAGTACATGATCAGTTTCTAGACGAAGCCATTCTGTATGCAGAAGCAGATGAACAAGAGTACTCCGGCTAGGAGTTGTACTTTGATAGAGTTGCCAACAGTCTCGGATATAGGGCAAGAGCAGTCCTGATCTCTCCTAAGGAAGCACACCTCCTTATCTCCGTGAAGCTGAAATTCAGATGCTCCAACAATGAGGCAGAATACGAGGCATGGATAGCAGGATTAAAAGAAGCCCTGGACATCGGGATCGAGGAGGTTGATGTCTATGGTGACTCGTCTCTGGTAATCGATCAGGTGAATGAATCTTGGGCCATTAGAGAAGCAAGGCTAGTCCCATACTTGGCCTACCTCAATCTACTAATCAATCACTTCAGAAGAATTAGCTTCAGTCATAGGTCCAGGAACCAAAACAGATTTGCTGACACACTGGCCACTCTTACTTCTGTAGTACAGATCCCTACAAGCATCATGCTTTGGCTTATCGAGATTCAGCAGCAGGATCAGCCTACTTACTGCCTTCAGATCGACGAAGTATTAGACGACAAGCCGTGGTATGCAGACAACAAGCAGTATCTCGAGGATGGGACTTTCCCACTCAATGCTACCAAAATAGACCGTCTGGCAATCAGAAGACTGGCTATTCAGTTTGTCCTCTCCAGAGGAATCTTGTACAAAAGGTTACCGAACCTACTTTGGCTTAGATGCCTTGATACCAGTGAAGCAACGCAGGTAGTTGAAGAGGTTCACGTAGGAACTTGTGCCCCCCATATGAACAAGTTGATGCTGTCTAAGAAGATTCTCAAATTAGGCTACTACTGGTTCACCATGGAATCTAACTGTTACAAGTAAGTACAGAAATGCCACCAGTGCAAAATCTATGCTGAGAGGGTAAATGCATCACCAAACAGGCTGAACAATCTCACTGGGGCATCGACGTCATCGGTCCCATAACGCCGAAAGCATCTATCGGACATCAATTCCACTTGGTTACAATCGATTATTTCACGAAATGGGTTAAGGTAGCCTCTTATGCCAATGTCACAGCCTCCGTGGTTCAGCGTTTTCTAAAAAGGGATATCATTTGCCGATATAGGGTCCCGTGTGAGATTGTAACAGACAATGCTCTCAACTTCTGCAACAAGGGGATGACTGACCTCAGCCAGAAATTCAAGATCTAGCATCACAATTCTATGTCATACAGGCCACAGACTAATGGTGCACTGGAAGGTGTCAACAAGAATCTGAAGAAAATCATCGAGAAGATGGCCACCAAGTACTCTGCCTGGCATGAGATGCTACCATTTGCACTCATGGCCTACAAAAACGTTCATCCAAACCTTAATTGGGGCAACACCATTCTCTTTAGCCTATGGTACGGAAGCAGTCCTCCCCATCGAAGTACAGATTCCGTCACTCAGAGTGTTAATGGAAGCAGAGCTCTCAGCAGCTGAATCTAATTGAAGAGCGGCGACTGAAAGCCATCAACCACTCTCAAGCTTATCAGAGGCGCATGGGTAGGGCATTCAACAAGATAGTCAAGCCAAAAAGCATCGAGATCAGTGATCTGGTTCTCCGAAAAATGTTGCCAAATTGTCCTGACCCAAGGGGCACGTTTACTCCTAATTATGAAAGCTCATACATTGTCCTAGACAAATTGTCAGGTGGCGCCCTTCGACTTGGACGTATGAATAATGAAGATCTCCCAGAGACCGTCAACATGGACAAATTCAAAAGATACTACGCTTAGGGTCTAGGTCTGATAGGCGCTTTACACTTGTAGTTTCTTCGATAAATGATAGCAGGTCATCCTTGGCACACTCCCTATCCCTCTTTCCTATAACCCATTTACAAATCAATGAAATCCGCTAGTTGGCCCATTGAACCTAACAACCCTTCTTTCATTAAATATTTTTAAGGACACCCTCCCTCGCCCTTTACGATATTTGCCTGAACTAAGTTGTGACCTAATATTATAAAGGGTACGTAGGCAACCTGATAAAATCTAATGCGGTCACACCCACACAAAAGGAGATCACACCTCCCCCAGCTTTTCCCATGGAGTCAACTCTTCCCCAGAGGAGCAACACGCCTCCCCCGACTTCCCTATAAAGAGCCAGATCATTCTCAGTGGAACCAAAGCCTCTTTAAAAGCCTCCTCCCATAGAGTCCAGTGGAGCAAAAATCCTCTCAAACCCCAAGCAAGTCGGCTCTCAAGGGTACAAAATTTCCATCATAGGAAAACCCAAAATAAAAATCAAAACATTTCAAAAGCCAGAGACTCCCCACAGAGGTAATCTCTTCTGACTCTTTCCCAAGCAGAAAAATCTTTTAGGGACAAACTCAGCTCTCTATCCTTAGCAGAGACAACCTCTTTTACCATCCCCGGCAGAGACAACCTCTCTCGAATTACCCGAAGGACCCAAAAAAAAAAACCACTGGGAAACCAAAGGTACAAGCCTTCAATAGAAGAGTTCCCCCAGAGAGTGAAAATTAACTATATCAAAAACCAAAACCTCCAAGGGAGTGTAAATCGACAACAACAGGAGAAATCCTAGGATGTCCCAAACTTTGATCCTCTAGCCTACATTTCTTCCTACTCTAAGTCCTTCTAGATCCCCTAGAAGTTACGAGTGCAAGCGCAATATCACATCTGTATCCCCAACAGAAATATCGTCTCCCAATCCCCAGAGGAGCACCAGTCAGGGAAATGATGGCAGAAGATCCATTTTCCCCATCAAATGTAGATTTTGCTAGCAATCGCGGGCATGAGTGAAAAGCCGGCAGCGGCCATGCTCAAAAATCACGCGAACCCCAGACCTAATCTTGCGACTAGGGGCAAAAAAATGACAAAAATCAATCAGCTATTCAGGCATGAGGAAAACCGGCAACCGCCTCATCGTGCAAAAATTATGCGAACCGTATGACTTGGTCAGTCCAAGGATAAAAAAGGAGAAAAGCTGAAGAGCAGTTTGGCAACAGAATCCGACAGTAGTCAGTCCAGCCAGATAAATCCCCTACAGCAGTCCCCAACAGATGGCATGGAAGAGCAGCTTCCCCGACACTATCTCTAATAGAGTTTAGATCCACAACAATGATCTATGACAGTGTTATATCCCTTAGCAAATCCCCAGTAGCGGTCTACAACAATGTCCTATTCCCCAGTGAATCTCCAGAAGAAGCTTCCCATTGCTCTACATACACTCTCCCCAGCAAGAGTATAGAAGCATCCAATTTGCTCCCTAGGAAGCTTCTATCCAACCAGTCTAATTTCCAACAATCACAAGATAAACATGTCTACACATAAACATCCCCAGTGGTGACAAAACCTCTTCTGGGTCATACTCCGCTCTCCAAGAGTAAAAGATAGATTACTAGCTTCCCTAAGCCCTGACTAAGGTAACTTTCTGGTAAAACTAAAGCTAGTTGAACATTCTTGCTCTTAAAATCAAAACCTTTTACAAAAGTCAAAATACCTTTTATAAAATGTTTTCAAAACAGACCTTTTGGTATCCAGACCAGGTCATACCAGCCTGCATTGAGCAGTCAGGGCAAGACAAAGCGAAGAAGCCGACACCATGCATCCCCACGAATCGCAGTCAGTAGAGTCATGGGGAAGCATCTTCGCCTTTATCCCCTGCATGACACCCCTGTATAGTGTCACATCCCGTGACCATATTCCTCAGCATTAATCAACTTGATCAAAGCCCAGTGCCTCTCGGCCTTTTCAAATCAATCTGGCTAGTGCCTATCGGACATGCTGCAACCCTTTCGACACCCCTGCGTGTCCTCAACATCCGGTGTGCTCTTTGGCAATCTCGTCATACCGCAGCATCACCTTCTGTATGTCACTCTTTCGACAACCCCGCGTGTCCTCGATATCCGGTGTGCTCCTTGGAAATCTCATCATACCACAGCATTACCTTCTGCATGTCACTCTTTCGATATCCCCGCGTGTCCTCGACATCCGGTGTGTTCCTTGGTAATCTCGCTATCCCGCAACATTACCTCCTGCATGTCACCCTTTCGACACCCCTGTGTGTCCTCCACATCCGGTATGCTCCTTGGTAATCTCTCCATACCGTAGCATTACCTCCTGCATGTCACTCTTTTCAACACCCCCGCGTGTGTTCGGCATCCTGTATGCTCCTTGGTAATCTCACCATATCGCTGCATTACCTCCTACATGTCACCCCTTTCGACACCCCAGTGTGTCCTTGACATCTTGTGTGTACGTTTATAGTGTACACCACCCGTATGTATTTCTTTACGACACCCCATGTGTCCTCAACATACCGTGTGTACCTTTACAGTGTACACCACTTGTATGTCACCCATCAACACCCTGTGTATTCTCAACACCCCGTGTGTCTTTTCAATCAACTCGATCAAATCCCTTCGACTAATGCCTGTGGGCTATGCCATCCTTGCATCCATCAATCCCCACTGAGTAGTCTGAACTTGTAGCACCCCGGAATTTTCATCTTTAATGAATGGCACTTTCGTAGCTAATTGGCCGTTTTCATAGTCTAATTAATAAATAAGGGAGAAATCGGAAATTCCAAAACATCAGAAATGTGCGTTTTCGAAAGACGAACCCAACGCAAGTTGAATCGTCGAAATCCGACGAGCGAGTCAAAAGATATGGTCAAAACAGTCCAGACATACAGAGCACCGATCGCTCGGTCCAGTCAGCGATCGATCGGTCCATAACCGATCGATCGGTAGCTATCGTACGGTCAGAAATTTTGTATGGGTAAATTTTCCAGAGAGTGAGTTTTTGACCGGTCGATCGGTCATGAACACCGATCGATCGGTAGGCAACCGATCGATCGGTCATAACCACCGATCGCTCGGTCTTCGTGTTTTTCAGAATTTTCATTAAGGGCTTTTTCATCTTTTGGGGGTTAAACCCTTTCTCCTTAAGGCTTGCCCGAGCCTTAGGGCATCATTCACTACACTTAGAGAGATTTGGGAGATAAGAGAGAAGAGAAAAGGGTTTCCTAAACCTAGGTTGCTTTTGGAGAAGAAATCAAAGGGGTGAAGACCCTAGATCGTCCCCAAGCACGTTTTCTTCAAGATTTCAACTCAAGCTCGGGTGGGGTGCATTCTCAAAGCTAGGGCAGCCCTCACTCACATTTTTGAAAGGGATTTCTTCCCCAACTCAAGCTTCTTTCAAGCAAAGGCTTCATCTTTCAAGTTGGAGCTTCAATCAAGGTCCCTACCAAGGATCAAGCCTTGATTCAAGGTTAGTACACCCTACTAACTTCCCTTAGCAATAGTCTAGATTTTCTATTGTGAAATATGACTCTTGGTAGTATGTTTTCTTCCTTATAAAATGTATCATCTCCACTAAATATAAACAAGATAAGAAAAAGGTATGGATGTGTGGATGGGATGTCGATTGAGGCGATTGGATGCCGTATGGATGTTGTGTGATGTGTGAAATGGAAAATGGAAGATGGGCACTTTACAAATAACGAATGTACCTTGATGTCTTGATGAAAAATACGCACTAAATAAGGGAAATGGAAGGACTAAGAAATGTGGCCCAACGTGTGTTTGATAAAATGACTAAACAAGGGATAAATGGACTTAATGAAGAAAATGGAAATAGAAATTGTGTGAATTTTCTTAGGAATGATAAATTGCTCAAATGTGCTATATGTTGCATAAATTTTCATACCACAATGTTAGGGATAGAAATGCCATATTCATGTGATCCGCCCATCCAAGTATGTCATCATGATTACCACTATTGACAAGCACACAAGCACGCATGCATGCATGAATTGGGTTCTCCAAGAGTAATTGTGCATAATAAAGCAAACAAGAAAATGAAACACGACAAGGAGGTTGGTAGCCCAAGGAAGGGTGCTAGCCTCTGGCTCACAAGTGAAATGAATCAAGAACATGACAAGGAGGTTGGTAGCCCAAGGAAGGGTGCTAGCCTCTGGCTCACAAGTGAAAGGAACCAAGTACATGACAAGGAGGTTGGTAGCCCAAGTGAAGGGTGCTAGCCTCTGGCTCACAAGTGAAATGAAACAAGAACATGACAAGGAGGTTGGTAGCCCAAGGAAGGGTGCTAGCCTCTGGCTCACAAGAGAAATGAAACAAGAACATGACAAGGAGGTTGGTAGCCCAAGGAAGGGTGCTAGCCTCTGGCTCACAAGAGAAATGAAACAAGAACATGAAAAGGAGGTTGGTAGCCCAAGGACGGGTGCTAGCCTCTAGCTCACAAGAGAAATGGAACAAGAACATGACAAGGAGGTTGGTAGCCTAAGGAAGGGCGCTAGCCTCTGGCTCACAAGTATACAAGTCAAGAACAAATCAAGACATGAAATACAAGACAAGACACGATACACATACATGATTTGATCGAGACACGAAAAAGGTTTCCGAGACATGAGTTTTACCGAGGTTTTTGCATTCATACACGCTTTTCAAGATATGGCTATGTATCTTATGCTTTCACTATTGCTTTAAATTAATATCTTGTATTGCTCACTGTTGTTATGCTTTCGCTATTGTTATGGTTAGCTAGTAGTTTGTACTCGCTGAGTATTCCATGCTCAGCCGTACTTTTATGTCGGCAGGTACTGTGGATGTCCTCGACCCCGAGCCTTGGGTCGAGGAGGAGTATGTAGAGGAGAGGGAGCCACCTATCCCATGGCAGTCTCAGGAGGATGGGGACTTGGATGTGTGGCCATACCTCGACTACTGTTGAGAGGAGAGGGTTAGAGAGTTCCTTTTTGTATTTTGATAGGTGGGCATGTCCACCTTTACTTTGATTGTATTTGGTATATGTTAACTTGGAATACTATTTGGAGTTATAGAAGAAAAGAAAAAGTTGGCTTATACTTCCGCACTTATATTTAGTTTCCGCGCTCTGATTATCGTTGTATTATATTATGTTTAACCTCTTGCATTACAGGATGGTTTGACAGGTACACGTAGTCACCTCTAAAGTATCCCTTAACTCCTAGGGGGTATTTTGGGGCGTGACAGAAGTGGTATCAGAGCTCTAGGCATTAGAGTCCCTAGGGTCGCGTAATACTAGAGACCATGATTGAACAAGGCATTAGTTGTATTCCAAGTATGGACTAACAAGTTAGTCCTAGTGAAAATAGGTTGAATCTCAACCAAACTTAGAGTCCTACGCTAGGAACACGGATTGTATGGATGATGTTGTGTTTTATATCATATGTGCATTAATTGTGTGGTGCTTATTAAGTATGCTTGATGAATATGTATTGAGCGAATTGCGAAATTTGTACTGAATGCGTATCCAAGTTAGACTCATGTTGTATTGTCGTTCTCAGGAGAAATCATGAGACGCAATACCCGGGGTCGCGGGTACAACACGAGGGGTAATGGAGGTGATGCTCCATCGGGTGATGATCAACCCGATTTTGCCCAAGCATTTGCATCCATAGCCGAGACTTTGGCTATGTTGGCGGCAAGGCAACCGGCCACTCCGCCTAGTGCGACACTTATACCGGCTCCTCCTAACCAAGCCCAAGCCGGGATAGAAGCTTTCCGGAGGATGAGGCCTCCAACTTTTTGTGGAAGCATTGATCCACTTGTCGCCGAGGGTTGGATTCGGCAACTTGAGAAGATATTCTCGGTATTGGCACCTACGGAAGTAGAGAGGGTCACATGGGTTGCCTTTATGCTTGAAGGCGAGGCCAACCATTGGTGGAAGTCTGCACTTCGGACCCGAGAGTTGACCCGGCAAGGCCAAGAATGGACATGGGGAGAATTCTTGGACGTTTTCTACAAGAAGTACTTTCCGGTTGGGATGAAAGAAAAGAAAGAAATTGAATTTATTACCTTGGAGCAAGGTAATATGTCTGTAGCGGCTTACGAAGCCAAGTGCTCAGAGCTATCTCGATTTGCTCCACACATGATAGCTACCGAGGCTATGAAGGCCCGGAAATTCGAGAGGGGGTTGAAGGCCTACCTCAAGGATCGTGTCTCAATGTTCCGACATGAGACATTCAGAAGTTGTGGACAAGGCATTGTTGGCCGAGTCGAATTCCGAAGAGTTCTTTAAGAGAAGAGGAATAGAGAAGGGACAGTCTAGTAGTTCAGGGGAGAAGAGAGCTAGGACTATGTCTTATCAGTCCGCAGGGCCGGCTCAGTCACAGAGGATGTACTCAGCACCACAGGCCCCCCGCCCTTTTGCTCCACCGGCTTTTCGCCCGGCTACCTCGTATGCTCCTCGCCCCGCAGTGACTCAGGCTACGGGTTATACTCCTCCCACTTATTCACATGATGTCTGCACCCTTTGTGGAAGGAGGCATCCAGTAGGGGAATGTCGGAAGGCTACAGGAGGCTGTTTTCATTGTGGCGACCAGGGCCACATGATTAGAGATTGTCCCCGACGTCAATTGCCAGCTCAGTCTTCAGGGAGTAGGCCCCCGATTAGGCAGACATCTCAGCCTAGCTCTTCTCAGGCTTCGAGGGCCTCACAGTCTACCCGGCCTCCTTGCCCAGTCACTCAGGGTCGAGTTTTTGCTCTATCGGAGAGAGACGCACGTGCATCCGATGATGTCGTGCAAGGTACGTGAGAATTTTGAGTTTAAGTTGTATAAAATTTCTATGGTTTATTATGTGATTATTTATACTAAGGGTTACCTATGTATGATGCTTGTTGTTGTTTGAAATCTACTAATAAGTAGCTACTTAATCGCACAGGCGCTTTATTAGTGAACGAGTGTCTCGCCCGAGTGTTGATCGACACTCCTTTGTGTCACCTAGTTTCGCAAAGGGCTTTTCGACTGAGGCTACTCCGTTGGAGCGGGAGTTGACCATTGCAACTCCACTCGGCAAGTCAGTTGATACGAACAAGATATTCAGGGATAGTGTGGTTCAAGTGGGGGAGAATGAACTGTTAGCCGATCTTATCGTCCTGGATTTCCAAGATTTAGACTTTGACGTCATTCTTGGTATGGATTGGTTGGCAAACCATCACGGGCATGTTGCGTGTTTTGAAAAGATGGTGAATTTCAAGCCGGAAGGGGGTAAGCCTTTTCACTTCTGAGGATTAAGAGAAAGGGACATTGCTCGCCTCGCAGCCTTGAGTATAGCAAACCTAGAAGCACAAAACTCCTCGGCCATTCCGGTCGTGAGTGAGTTCTTAGATGTGTTCCCGGAAGAACTTCCCGGGTTACCTCCGAATCGGGAGATTGAGTTCGCTATAGAGCTTACTCCGGGCACAGCTCCGATTTCAAGGGCACCATATAGAATGGCCCCTATAGAGCTTGAAGAATTAAAGAAACAGATTGAGGAGTTACAACAACTTGGTTTCATCCAACCAAGTGTCTCACCGTGGGGAGCTCCGGTTCTCTTTGTGAAGAAGAAGGATGGGTCTATGAGGATGTGTATAGACTACCGTCAGTTGAACAAGGTAACTATCAAGAATCGTTATCCCTTGCCAAGGATAGATGACTTGTTTGACCAACTGAAGGGAGCGAGATTCTTCTCCAAAATTGATCTTAGATCGGGGTATCACCAATTAAGGATCAAGGCGGAAGATGTTCAGAAGACGGCTTTCAGGACTCGGTATGGGCATTACGAGTTCCTTGTCATGCCTTTTGGGCTGACGAATGCACCGGCGGCATTCATGGATTTGATGAACCGGGTATTCCGATCCCACTTGGATCGATGCGTGATTGCATTCATCGACGACATTTTGGTGTATTCCCAGACACGGGAAGATCACGCATGAGACCTCCGCCTTGCTCTAGAGATGTTGAGAGAGCATAGGCTATATGCCAAATTGAGAAAGTGTGAATTCTGGTTAGAGAAGGTGGCGTTCCTAGGCCACGTAGTGTCTGCCGAGGGTATTTCTGTAGATCCAGCCAAGGTTGAGGCAGTCATGAGTTGGGAGAGGCCCAAGAGCGTCACAGAGATACGTAGTTTCCTCGGGTTGGCAGGCTATTACCGAAGATTTGTGGAGGGATTCTCCAGTTTGGCTGCACCTCTCACTTACCTGACGAGGAAGAATGCTAAGTTTAGTTGGAGCGACAGATGCGAAGCGAGCTTCCAAGAGTTGAAGAAACGCCTCACCACGGCCCCCATCCTTACTGTGCCATCCGGGAGTGGTGGTTTTGTGGTTTACAGTGATGCCTCGCATGTGGGGTTGGGATGTGTACTTATGCAGCACGGCAAAGTCATTGCCTACGCATCAAGACAATTGAAGGAGCATGAAAAGAATTACCCCACCCATGACTTAAAACTCGCCGCGGTTGTGTTTGCATTGAAGATTTGGCGACATTATCTTTATGGGGAACAATTTGAGGTATTCACAGATCATAAAAGCCTTAAGTATTTGTTTTCCCAGAAGGAGTTGAACCTGAGGCAAAGAAGAAGGGTAGAATTTTTGAAAGACTATGAGTGCTCCATTCAATACCACCCGGGCAAAGCAAATGTAGTAGCCGATGCTCTTAGCCGGAAGCCTACTGGACTTTTGGCGCATTTGATACTGAAGGAGTGGAGATTGCTGGAGGATGCATCCAATCTCGACATCAGCTTTAGTCTCCCTACCTATGGGCCGGTAATGGCTAACATCACAGTTAGGCCATTTATGTTGAGCATGATCCAGGAGTTGCAGGAAATGGATGCCGAACTACTTTCTTGCCGAGACAAGTCAGTTAAAAGTGGCAGTAAGGATTTTACGGCGAGGGAAGATGGAATTATCGCTTTCAGGGGAAGAGTATGTGTCCCAGCCGATGAGAAGCTTAAGCGAGAAATCTTGTACGAGGCTCACCGGTCCAAGTACACCGTTCACCCCGGGGGTACCAAAATGTATAGGGACTTGAAGAAGCATTTTTGGTGGTGGAACATGAAGCGAGAAATAGCGGAGTATGTGTCTAAATGCTTGGTGTGCCAACAAGTCAAAGCCGAACACAGGAGACCGGCTGGACTTTTGCAGTCCCTCCCCATTCCCGAGTGGAAATGGGAACATATCTCTATGGACTTCATCGTGGGGTTGCCGAAGACGGTTAGGAAGACCAATGCTATATGGGTAGTTGTTGATAGACTCACGAAGTCCGCTCATTTCTTACCGTACCAGACTACATTCAACTCCAATCAGTTAGCGGCGCTATACATCAAGGAAATAGTCCGATTGCATGGGGTGCCAGTGAGTATTGTGTCGGATAGAGACCCAAGATTCACATCCAGGTTCTGGAAAAGCTTTCAGGATGCTATGGGTTCCCGATTAGACTTTAGCACGGCTTTCCACCCACAGACCGACGGGCAAACAGAGAGGGTGAATCAAGTGATAGAAGACATGCTCCGAGCTTGTATGTTGGATTTTAAAGGAAGTTAGGAGGATCACCTACCTTTGGTGGAATTCGCCTACAATAACAGTTATCAAGCAAGCATACAAATGGCACCTTTTGAAGCCTTATATGGAAGAAGTTGTAGATCCCCCTTGTATTGGGATGAGGTTGGAGAAAGAAAGATTTTGGGCCCTGAGTTGATTGAACGAACCGCGGATAGGGTCAAGCTTATACGAGAGAGGTTGAAGACCGCACAGGACAGACAGAAAAGCTATGCCGACAACCGAAGGAGGGATCTTGAATTCCGGGTCGGCGATTTTGTGTTTGTAAGGATTTCACCGACCAAAGGTGTTATGCGATTCGGGAAGAGAGGCAAGCTCAGCCCGAGATATGTTGGTCCGTTCGAGATCATTACTCGAGTCGGTGAAGTTGCTTACCGTGTTGCTTTGCCCGCTCACATGGTGGCGGTCCACAACGTGTTTCATATCTCCCAGCTTCGGAAGTACATCCCGGATCCTTCTCACGTCATCGAGCTTGATCCGGTTGAGATTCGAGAGGATCTCACTTTGGTTGAGAAGCCGGTTCATATTTTGGATCGAAGAGACCAAGTACTTCACACCAAGACTATTCCGCTAGTTCTCGTGCAATGGCAACATCACGCTCGAGAAGAGGCTACATGGGAACGTGAGGCCGAAGTCAAGGCGAAGTACCCCGAGTTGTTTGAATGATTTTGGGTATAACTTGTAATTTTGTTTCGAATTGTTATGCTAAGTTGTTTAAATTGTAAAGCACGCATTATCCGAATTTCAAGGACGATATTTTGTAAGGGGGGGAGAATGTAGCACCCCGGACTTTTTCATCTTTAATGAATGGCACTTTCGTAGCTAATTGGCCGTTTTCATAGTCTAATTAATAAATAAGGGAGAAATCGGAAATTCCGAAACGTCAGAAATGTGCATTTTCGAAAGACGAACCCAACGCAAGTTGAATCGTCGAAATCCGACGAGCGAGTCAAAAGATATGGTCAAAACAGTCCAGACATACAGAGCACCGATCGCTCGGTCCAGTCAGCGATCGATCGGTCCATAACCGATCGATCGGTAGCTATCGCACGGTCAGAAATTTTGTATGGGGAAATTTTCCAGAGAGTGAGTTTTTGACCGGTCGATCGGTCATGAACACCGATCGATCGGTAGGCAACCGATCGATCGGTCATAACCACCGATCGCTCGGTCTTCGTGTTTTTCAGAATTTTCATTAAGGGCTTTTTCGTCTTTTGGGGGTTAAACCCTTTCTCCTTAAGGCTTGCCCGAGCCTTAGGGCATCATTCACTACACTTAGAGAGATTTGGGAGATAAGAGAGAAGAGAAAAGGGTTTCCTAAACCTAGGTTGCTTTTGGAGAAGAAATCAAAGGGGTGAAGACCCTAGATCGTCCCCAAGCACGTTTTCTTCAAGATTTCAACTCAAGCTCGGGTGGGGTGCATTCTCAAAGCTAGGGCAGCCCTCACTCACATTTTTGAAAGGGATTTCTTCCCCAACTCAAGCTTCTTTCAAGCAAAGGCTTCATCTTTCAAGTTGGAGCTTCAATCAAGGTCCCTACCAAGGATCAAGCCTTGATTCAAGGTTAGTACACCCTACTAACTTCCCTTAGCAATAGTCTAGATTTTCTATTGTGAAATATGACTCTTGGTAGTATGTTTTCTTCCTTATAAAATGTATCATCTCCACTAAATATAAACAAGATAAGAAAAAGGTATGGATGTGTGGATGGGATGTCGATTGAGGCGATTGGATGCCGTATGGATGTTGTGTGATGTGTGAAATGGAAAATGGAAGATGGGCACTTTACAAATAACGAATGTACCTTGATGTCTTGATGAAAAATACGCACTAAATAAGGGAAATGGAAGGACTAAGAAATGTGGCCCAACGTGTGTTTGATAAAATGACTAAACAAGGGATAAATGGACTTAATGAAGAAAATGGAAATAGAAATTGTGTGAATTTTCTTAGGAATGATAAATTGCTCAAATGTGCTATATGTTGCATAAATTTTCATACCACAATGTTAGGGATAGAAATACCATATTCATGTGATCCGCCCATCCAAGTATGTCATCATGATTACCACTATTGACAAGCACACAAGCACGCATGCATGCATGAATTGGGTTCTCCAAGAGTAATTGTGCATAATAAAGCAAACAAGAAAATGAAACACGACAAGGAGGTTGGTAGCCCAAGGAAGGGTGCTAGCCTCTGGCTCACAAGTGAAATGAATCAAGAACATGACAAGGAGGTTGGTTGTAGAGCCCCAGACTTTTTCATGCTTAATACATGACACTTTCGTTGTCATCTTGCCTTTTAAGAGGTATGATTAATAAATGAGGAAGAATTTGGAAATTTCAAAATGACAGAATTGTTCCTCTTCGAAGTACGAACACAACGCAAGTTGAATCGTCAAAATCGGACGAACGAGTCAAAAGATATGGCCAAAACAATCTGTACCTGTAGGAAAACGTATACTGTGTGCATCCGTTGTACAACTCACCACGGGCACGTTGTACAACTCACCACGGGCACGTTGTACAACTCACCACGGGCACGTTTGTACAGCACAACGAGTTGACACTATTCATAGTACAACGAGTTGGCACTATTCATAGTACAACGAGTTGGCACTATTCACAGCACAACGAGTTGGCACTATTCACAGCACAACGAGTTGGCACTATTCACAGCACAACGAGTTGGCACTATTCATAGTACAACGAGTTGGCACTATTCACAGCACAACGAGTTGGCACTATTCATAGTACAACGAGTTGGCACTATTCACAGCACAACGAGTTGGCACTATTCACAGTACAACGAGTTGGCACTATTCACAGCACAACGAGTTGGCACTATTCACAGCATAACGAGTTGGCACTATTCACAGTACAACGAGTTGGCACTATTCACAACACAACGAGTTGGCACTATTCACAGCACAACGAGTTGGCACTATTCATAGTACAACGAGTTGGCACTATTCACAGCACAACGAGTTGGCACTATTCACAGCACAACGTGCTCGGCACTGTTCACAACACAACGTGTTCAGCACTCGTGTTTTTACAGAAATTCCAGTAAGGGTATTATGGTCTTTGGTCGGTTACTCTTACCTTAAGAGTTTAACCCAAGCCTTTAGGGCTTCATTCGACACTTAGAGAGTTTGAGAGAATAGGAGAAAGGGGAGAAGGCGATTCCAACCTAGGGTTCCCATTTTGGAGAGAAATCAAAGGGTTTTGAAACCCTAGATCAACCTCCAGCCCATTTTTCTTCAAGATCAAGGCACAAACTCGTGAGGAGCATCTCCTCAAACTAGGGCAGCAGCTACACAGTCGTTTTGGAAAGGGGTTTCTTCCTCATTTCTTCAAGTCGGTGCTTCTTACTACCCTCCTAGTTATAGTTCCTCTTTCCCCTTCTTTTCTCTTCATTTTCTTTCATTTACACATGTGCTATGAGATGGATAAATGGTGAATGGTGAATGGTGAATGGTGAATGGAGATGGAATGGGCGATTGGATGCCAATGGTTGTGTGTGATGAACAAATGGGGAAGGGCATTGTTCCAATAATGAATGTACATGTATGATTTGAGTAAAACCCATCTAGAAAAGCATGTTGTAGGGTAAATCCATAATGAACACACCATGTTTGATGAAATGCCAAGGTGAACACAGTGAGCTGAAAATCTGGAAATGCATGCCTAATAAATTATGAATATTGCTAGGGACTATGATAGTGTGTTTCCTGTTTTCCCATAATGCTATGAATATTACATTACTAAATCTTTGATGCTATATGTGTTGTGAAATTACCCAAATGTCATCTTTAAATTTGAATGCAAGTATGTACACGGTTTCCACGAGCACGGCATGCATGGCATGATTTATCGAGGTTTTCAAGAACATGGTTAGAGGTGGGACATATCCTACGATATGTTTTACCTCGCTTTTCACAAGAAGACAAGAACCAACATTCCACGAGGGGTCTCCCCTCACTCACAAGTGCATATCATGAAGAAGGGTCTCCCTTCCCTCGCAAGTACATACATATCATAAAGAAGGGTCTCCCTTCCCTCGCAAGTGCATTGCATAAAGAAGGGTCTCCCTTCCCTCTCAAGGCATCTCATAAGGACACCTCACAAGGATATCTCACAAGTTACATGATCACAAGCAAGCACGCATGACATGCATGACATGACACGACATACAAGAATCAAGCAAGATAGACATGACAAGCTTTCAAGTACAAAAAGATATTTCAAGTCAAGTCAAGTGCACGATGTTTCAAGAGGATTTATCGGTTTTCTACGAATTACAAGCATGATTATAAACTGCTTTACTTCCTTGTATGATGTGAATTGTTTCCGTTTGACATATATGAATTGCTCCTGATTATGTATTGCTATTTCTACGCTATAATTGTTGGTTAGTATTTAGTACCCGCTGAGTATTCCATGCTCAGCCGTACTTCTTATGTCGGCAGGTTCTGAGGGAGCTGCTGCCCCATTTGATGTTTGTGCTCCTGGTCCATGGGTGGAAGAGGAGTACGCCGAGGAGCCTTTGGAGGAACCTCCCGTAGAGGGTTATCAGTAGGTGGTGATTAGATTCTGAGTGGATTAGCTGTGGGTGAGATGAGAGTTAGATTTATGTATTTTGGCGGGCATGTCCGCACTTTCGTATGGATTACTTTTTGTATAAACTTGGATTTGTGTATGTATATACATAGAGGTTTGGTAGTCTTCCGCTGTGCTATGTTAGAGTATGTTTCCACTGTTTATATCCTCTATTGTATATGCTCTGTGGGTTTTGCAGGTTAGTTGTCAAGCAAGTCATGATTAGTCGTCCAAAGTTCACTCTAACTCTTAGGGTAGGTTTTGGGTCGCGACATTGGTAGCCCAAGGAAGGGTGCTAGCCTCTGGCTCACAAGTGAAAGGAACCAAGTACATGACAAGGAGGTTGGTAGCCCAAGTGAAGGGTGCTAGCCTCTGGCTCACAAGTGAAATGAAACAAGAACATGACAAGGAGGTTGGTAGCCCAAGGAAGGGTGGGTGCTAGCCTCTGGCTCACAAGAGAAATGAAACAAGAACATGACAAGGAGGTTGGTAGCCCAAGGAAGGGTGCTAGCCTCTGGCTCACAAGAGAAATGAAACAAGAACATGACAAGGAGGTTGGTAGCCCAAGGACGGGTGCTAGCCTCTGGCTCACAAGAGAAATGGAACAAGAACATGACAAGGAGGTTGGTAGCCTAAGGAAGGGCGCTAGCCTCTGGCTCACAAGTATACAAGTCAAGAACAAATCAAGACATGAAATACAAGACAAGACATGATACACATACATGATTTGATCGAGACACGAAAAAGGTTTCCGAGACATGAGTTTTACCGAGGTTTTTGCATTCATACACGCATGTCAAGATATGGCTATGTATCTTATGCTTTCACTATTGCTTTAAATTAATATCTTGTATTGCTCACTGTTGTTATGCTTTCGCTATTGTTATGGTTAGCTAGTAGTTTGTACTTGCTGAGTATTCCATGCTCAGCCGTACTTTTATGTCGGCAGGTACTGTGGATGTCCTCAACCCCGAGCCTTGGGTCGAGGAGGAGTATGTAGAGGAGAGGGAGCCACCTATCCCATGGCAGTCTCAGGAGGATGGGGACTTGGATGTGTGGCCATACCTCGACTACTGTTGAGAGGAGAGGGTTAGAGAGTTCCTTTTTGTATTTTGATAGGTGGGCATGTCCACCTTTACTTTGATTGTATTTGATATATGTTAACTTGGAATACTATTTGGAGTTATAGAAGAAAAGAAAAAGTTGGCTTATACTTCCGCACTTATATTTAGTTTCCGCGCTCTGATTATCGTTGTATTATATTATGTTTAGCCTCTTGCATTACAGGATGGTTTGACAGGTACACGTAGTCACCTCTAAAGTATCCCTTAACTCCTAGGGGGTATTTTGGGGCGTGACAGAACTACTCGCTCACCCCGAGCAGTGATTATACCGCGTCATTACACCCACCATTTGCACTACATGCATGCATGTTATCATACCGTTTCTCCAAGATCCGAGGTCGGTGTAAAAATAGGATGATTCTAGTCTTTACCATTCAAATCGCCAACCTTGGCATTCTCCAGCAAAGAGGGGCAGTTGCAAGCATCCAATTTTTTACACCCCTGGCTAACCATTGTTAAAGCCTTTGAACCATGATTACCCCTTGCCAAGTCTCCTAAACCCTAGGTAAGCCTCTATTTAGTCCTAGGCCTCACCCTAAGTCGAACCCTAGAAAACCCTAGAACCAAACCCTAAACCTAGTTAAACCCTAAGACTCAACCCTAGTTAACCCTAGGATCAACCCTAGTTTAACCCTAGTGTAAAACCCATTTCCAAAACCTAGCCCTAGGTGACCTTAGCCAAAGACCTAGCCTAGCCCTAGAGCCATTAGGGCTTGAACCCTAAAAACCATGGCCTCTAGGGCCTGAACCCTTAACCTGGGCCCACAAGGCCCAAAAACAGTAAAGCCTAACTCCCAAACTCAAGTGTGCATGGACCAGGCCCAGTTCATTCGAAACTTCATATTGGCGGTAGATGTTCTACCGCCAATTTAAATTTGGCCTAGTTTAGCAATGACGGTAGACCATCTACCGCCATTGTGTGATCTTCAATTTGTAGCACTGCAAACGCCCTGCACACTCCACCTTCAACTCAAGCCTCCCCGCTTGACCTTAGAGAGGTCCAACCCCCTCTCAGGCCTACCTCTTAATTCCCCTTAGGTCCTTAAAGGCCCTTCCCTATAAAACCCAAGACTCCTAGCCTCTACAAATGGTCTGCAAATCTAAAAATTCCCATAGGTGAAGCCCTATCCGAAATCCCCTCCCTCAGCCTCTTCAAACACCTTGGTCTTGATCCTAAGACCACCTTTGGCATGTCCCTGATCTTCCCTTTGGCTCCAACACCCGTAGTAGTGCACCACCACAATTTGCAGACCACCACTCCTCCACGGCAGAAATAGAGTACACGGTAGAGGCACTCCCTACCCATTTTATTGCCTTATCCTTCAGGTGAGCCGCTAGTCATCTCTAGGGGATATTTTAATGCTTTTCTTGGTGTTAAATTAGCAGCCCAGGCCCTGACAGGGTGTTCACCCACCTTTGTTATAGGTGTGGTGCACCTTGATGGGTATAGCACCATCCTCAGAGCATTGCGAGCCACCACGGACCTTCTGGGGGTCCCTCACATCATGAGGGAACCCCTGGACATCCCTGTGCATAGCCCCTATGGGCAAAATCTGGTTTTGAGCAAAACCAGGAATGACAGTAATCTCAGTACCGCAATTCCTAGCCTTTAATGTTTGAGCATCGTTTAGCCTACTTAGGTGGGCCCTGGTTCATGTCCAGGGCCCAGGTTGGACCCCTCTCATCCCCCTTGACCTAACCTGGTCCTTCTAGGTCCATGGTTTAGCCTTAACCATGGTTAAATTTTTGAAAATACAACACTGTGCATATTGGCTGTAGACCTTCTACTGCTAATAATATTTTTGCCTATTTTGAGATTGGCAGTAGATCATCTACCGCCAATATACACTTGCATGTACAGTAGTTTTGGACCTCTATGGGGCCCACTCCAGGCTTCTCCTGTGGCCCACACCAGACTCAAAATCTTCACTGGGGTCCCCTCTTCAATCTCATGGTTTCAGATCACCCAGGGTTACACCCTAACCTTGGTTAATAGTGGGCAAAACCTGAGTTAAAAGTACTATTTTTAATGTCGGTAATTCTATTACCGACATTAAATTTATTTTGATTCTGGGCATTTACAGGGGCCAGGCCTAGTAGGAGGCCACTTTAGGCCTTGCCTAGCCCCCTGGGCCCACCTCGGACTCTACCATACCCTTAATTGTAGTTAAATGCACCTCTAATTAATGTTTAACCCCGGTTAAGCATCCCTTAACCCTAAAAATCCTTGGAAAATTAATCAAAAAATCCTAAAAATCAAGTGGACCATAAAACTGACTTGGGCCATTTCCTAAACCTAATTATCAATCGTAATCATGGTTAGATTGCCCTTAACCCTAGTTAGCAACCCTAACCGTGGTTACTTTCGGTTTACGGCCTACCAGGCCTAAAAACCAAATCTATCGGACTTATCTTCGGCCTACTAGGCCCTACCTTAGCCTACCGGGCTAAATCTCACATCCTCTTAACTATGGTTAGCAACCCTAACCATGGTTAGTTTTGGCCTAAGCCCGATTAGCAATCCTAACCCTGGCCAAACTCCGCCCTAGTCTACTGGACTCCCTTTAAGCCTACTAGGCTTATACCTTGCACTTGACCCTCCTCGGTCAATAAAACCCTAGTCTACAAGACTAGTCCATGTTATCCACCCTTGGTGCACACACACACGCCCCTAACCTCAGTACAGGCTCACGTGCCAGAACTACACTCGGTCTGATCTCACCCTGTGAGTACGTAGGCAACCCAACCCTGGTTTGACCCAGTTAGCTTTTCTTTTCTTGGGTTAGTGTTAACTTAAACACCCCGGTATTTTGAACACGATTAACTTTAATTGGCTTATACCTAGGGAGTATAGAACCGTTGTAAAATGGGAGCCTCGGGGTGCCTAACACCTTTCCTAGACTTAACTAACTTACCCTGATCTCACTCGCAAACCAAGACCTTATCCAAGCCAGGGGGATGTATCCGTTCAAAATAAATAGATGGCGACTCTTAAAACATAACCGTTTCACACCCGTGAGGGTACAGGTATATATACCATCCCATTCCCCTCGTGAGTGTCACAGAATTCCGCGCTCACATCGTATATTAATTATTTTAAACAATTAATAAATATATATTAAATGTTCAAATCGTTTCAAAAGAAATTTCAAAATAAACTTTTTTATTTCAAATTTAATTATATCACATATAATGCTAGTTTTTAAAATTATGTAATT
Organism: Tetracentron sinense; assembly: GCA_015143295.1. Taxonomy (NCBI): domain Eukaryota; kingdom Viridiplantae; phylum Streptophyta; class Magnoliopsida; order Trochodendrales; family Trochodendraceae; genus Tetracentron; species Tetracentron sinense. The sequence goes on from CM026562.1 coordinate 21,853,485, forward strand.
ATCATTATCAAATCTCATTCAATAATATAATAAAATAATTATTTATTTATTCATCTCATGAACAAATAAAAAAAAAAAAACTACAACCAATATTAAATAGATATAATTAAAATTCATCTCATGAATTAAATTATCCATTTAATTACCTTATTAAAATAAACAAAAAAATACTTCCTAACTATGCTCAGAAACCACTTGAAGAGGGATCTGGAAAAAAAATTATACGGAAAACAGGATCCCCTAGATCTTAACACCATAAAAAGCATCAAATTCTATATAAAAGTCTTATTCATATCACCTAGGTTAATGTTGTTCACCGGTGAAGCTTACTCCACTCGAACCTTCAGAACTCGTTGTAGAGATTTCTCGAAGAAATACTCAAACCTCGATCCTTGTTCTTAGCTATCCCCACGAAGCTTTAGAATCTCTTTTTAGAATTTTTGAATCAAGAGGAAGAAGATGGACTAATGGTGTAGACCTTCTATCACCAACAACCTTAAGGTGCAAAACCCTAAAGTAGCAAAACCCAACTTGGACCACCCTTAATAGCTCAGGAAATTCCCTAGGGTAGACCCCAGGGGCTCACGGTTTGGAGAGAGAGGAGAGGGAGAGAGAAACAATTCTAGAGAATTATGACTAATCTCTCCACGTTTTGGTGTTGGTGTATTTATAGGATTTGGAACAATTCCAATCCTAATACAACTACAACTTATCCCTTAGGAATTGTTTATCAATAATAACTCTTATTATTAATTAAACAATATCCTAATTTATCTATAACTAACTATAGTTATAGTAAACCTACCATTTAAGGAGTCCTTATTAATTGAGGATTCCTCAAATAAAGGGATTAGTCAACAACCAACAAAGGGAGGAATCCTAGTCAAACTAGGAAACCTTAACCACAAAAGGGAAGGGGGGGGGGGGGGGGGGAGGCGTGAGCATCAAGGGGGCATGGACTTTGAGGAGCTTTAGAATCCTAGTTGCAATCCAACTTAATCTCATCTTAATCCTAATTGCAATCCAACCATTGGATTTAAATTCCATAATAAAAGGAATTATATTTTAACAATTATTCAATTAACCTAATCCTAATCCAAGTAGGATTACTCCAAGGGGGCGCCCAACCCTAGGGTTTTAATCCATGGGTTTTGGCCCTTATTAAAGGTCCATATTAATTGGGTTTATGGATATGGGTCAAACCCATTTCCACTTTAATTATGTTAATTAAATAATTACTAAAATAATTCCTATATTTAAATTACCAATTAATTTAAACCATAGATTAAATTTTAATCTATTTAATTAATGATTAAGTTTTAATCACTTAAATAATTGATTAACATTTAATCAATTATTGAGCTTGTATTTCTTATGTGAGCATCTCCATAGATTGCTCTGGGACATTCTTACCTTGGCTTACCTAATGTTATCCCATTGACCCTAAATAGGAATTATATTGGAATTGCAAGTGATCCCAGTGTATGAACATTAACCAATACGGATCCCCCCACATGAACTTTTTAATTCGATTTATCCTTCCAAATACATTATCCCTAATGGGCCTTTGAGATTGACATACTATCTAACTCATAGCCCATTGTACATCATCCGGGTTTTCAAGACTTATAATTAAGCGATGAGAAACAATTTCTCATGAAAAACATTTTGAGTCAATCCTTTTATAAGTATAATATATTTTAATAAAAGTGAAGTTCCCAACTTCACCCATAGTTATGACTATAAGGTATAAGGAACCAGACAGCTATATCTACCTGTGATAGTCTGATACCTATCACATAGCTTTCCTACAATATATCTTAAGGACCTTTTCGATATCTCATATTGTATAGATCATCTCATGATCATGGTCAATTACCCATAATGAATACACAATAGATTAAGAAGAAGTCTTTATTAATCAAATTAATAAGAATCTAACAATCTAAATGACTTTTCTGGGCATCTTGTCTAACACTAGGAACACACTTGCATTAACCTAGCATTCATACATGTAGACTAGGATATGGTATAGCCTACAAGCAGCCCACTCGGGGAGGGTTAATTTAAACCTTAACTTGCTTGCGGCCTATACCTGTCCATAATCATGGTTGACTACCAGTGCATTTTTACCCCGATAAGCACCCACCCAGGGGCATGTAATGAGCCAAACTTGTGCTTGTAATAACAAACATCCAACCCTGCATCCTAACATAGCATATGGGGTTCAAATTCCAGGTGGACATGTCATCATAGGACCTATCCCCAACCTTGACCTGATAGGCCCCCGGTTCCCGACAACCCGGGTAAAGCACGTCAGACCTCCGTCCGTCGGCCCTAATGGATCACATATGCACTGTTACACCCAATCAAAATAAAAAAAAAAAACAATCATCATCTTTGCATTTTTCATCTTTACATACACAGTACACTCACATAGAGTCCGTCTTTTATCCAGGTAGATGACAGGTCCTTCAGGAATTGTTTAGTTACTTGGTCAACCGTCATGGCCCGTGCATTTGACATCTCAGGCGGTATGTGTGACAACCTTCGGGAATTAATTAAGGCCTTCATTCCTAGTCAGCATCTTGTTTGGACTTAGTACTACAAAATGGGATCCATTCTAGACCTATCCATGGTTAAGCCAAACCCATGCCTCATGAATGTTGTTACCCAGTGTTGGAACTCATCACTTATGGTGTTCTGTTTTGTAAGGATGAACTGTGTCCAACACTTGAAGAGATTCAGCGTATTCTAGGTTTAACCATGGATGACGAAGCTATAGTACCATACTACAAGACAACATATCAAGCAGAGCTATCAAGGTTCTTGCATATCAAGCCTACTTGCTTGCAGCACGGTCCTAACGGCACTTTTGATCAGATACCCACAGAGTATCTAGAAAAGCAGTGCAAGCGCAAGTGGAACCCTGACTCCATTACAGCTGAACTTCCCGGTCTCAACGCCCTTGCATTGATAGCTATGTCTTAGTTAGTATTCACGAAGTGCCGCACCCTCGTCGAATCAGTTCTGGTAGGGAACATCGAAGACATGCGCAGCTCCAAAACAGTAGTACCAGTCATCCTGGCAGAGCTTTACAGGGCTCTTAACCTAGCAGCGGACTACATAAAAGGAATCTTCCATGCCAGTGCACTACTCTTACATCTACAATTGGTAGGACACCTGCCTACGATCATTCCGGTACCAGCTGATCTCAATGAAGTATACAATCTACCTCAGAAGATTTCTTAGAATCAGGGATAGCAACTACAGATGTCAAAATGCTCTACCAGCTTCTCCAAACCCTATCAGAGGAGGAGATCACATGACAATGTGAGTGGCTTCTCCTGAAAAGGCTACCTCACATCGTCATAACCAGAAGACAATGTGTCGCGACCCAAAACCCACCCTAGGAGTTAGAGTGAACTTTGGACGACTAATCATGGCTTACAGGACTTGCTTGACAAACCATCCTGCAAAAAAAAAAAAACCTCAGAGCATATACAGTAGAGGACAAAAACAGCGGAAACATACTCTAATATAGCACAGCGGAAGTCTAAACAAACCTCTATGTATATACTTACGCAAATCCAAGTTTATACAAAAGGTAACCGTAAGAAAGTGCGGACATGCCCGCCAAAATACATAAATCTAACTCTCATCTCACCCACAGCTAATCCACTCAGAATCTACAACCACCTATTGGTAACCCTCTACGGGAGGTTCCTCCAAAGGCTCCTCGACGTACTCCTCTTCCACCCATGGACCAGGAGCACAAACATCAAATGGAGCAGCAGCTCCCTCAGAACCTGCCGACATAAGAAGTACGGCTGAGCATGGAATACTCAGCGGGTACTAAATACTAACCAACAATTATAGCATAAAAATGGCAATACATAATCAGGAGCAATTTATATATGTCAAACGGAAACAGTTCATATCATACAAGGAAGTAAAGCAGTTTATAATCATGCTTGTAATTCGTAGAAAACCAATAAATCCTCTTGAAAACATCGTGCACTTGACTTGACTTGAAATATCTTTTCGTACTTGAAACTTGTCATGTTTGTCTTATCTTGTCATATCATGCGTGTCATGCCATGTCATGCTTGCTTGGAAAGTAAACTACTTGTGAGGGAAGGGAGACCCTTCTTCCTAGAATGCTTATGCTTGTCATGCCATGTCATGTCATGCTTGGAACAGTAAACTACTTGTGAGGGAAGGGAGACCCTTCTTCCTAAATGCTCATGTCATGTCCTTTCACTTGTGAGATGTCCTTGTGAGATGTACTTGCGAGGGAAGGGGAACCCTTCTTATGATAATGCATGATTGACTTGTCCTTGCCAAGAGCGAGGTAAAACATATCGTAGGATATGTCCCACCTCTAACCATGTTCTTGAAAACCTCGATAAATCATGTAATGCATGCCGTGCTTGTGGAAACCGTGTACATACTTGCATTCAAATTTAAAGATGACATTTGGGTAATTTCACAACACATATAGCATCAAGATTGAGTAATGTAATATTCATAGCATTATGGGAAAGCAGGAAACACACTATCATAGTCCCTAGCAATATTCATAAATTATTAGGCATGCATTCCAGATTTTCAGCTCACTGTGTTCACCTTGGCATTTCATCAAACATGGTGTGTTCATTATGGATTTACCCTACAACATGCTTTTCTAGATGGGTTTTACTCAAATCATATATGTACGTTCATTATTGGAACAATGCCCTTCCCCATTTGTTCATCACACACAACTATTGGCATCCAATCGCCCATTCTATCTCCATTCACCATTCACCATTTACCATTCTCCATTCACCATTCATCCATCTCATAGCACATGTATCAATGAAAGAAAAATCAAAAGAAATAGAGGGAGAAGAGGAACTATAACTAGGAGGGTAGTGAAAAGTACCGACCTTGAAGAAATGAGGAAGAAACCCCTTTCCAAAACGACTGTGTAGCTGCTGCCCTAGTTTGAGGAGAAGCTCCTCACGAGTTTGTGCCTTGATCTTGAAGGAAAATGGGCTGGAGGTTGATCTTGGGTTTCAAAACCCTTTGATTTCTCTCCAAAATGGAAACCCTAGGTTGGAATCGCCTTCTCCCCTTTCTCCTATTCTCTCAAACTCTCTAAGTGTTGAATGAAGCCCTAAAGGCTCGGGTTAAACTCTTAAGGTAAGAGTGAACTGACCAAAAGACCGTAATACCCTTACTGGGATTTCTGCAATGACGCGAGGACCGTGAATAGTGCTGAACACACTGTGCTGTGAATAGTGCAACTCGTGGTGCCATGAATAGTGCAACTCGTGGTGCCATGAATAGTGCCAACTCGTGGTGCCATGAATAGTGCAACTCGTGGTGCCATGAATAGTGCAACTCGTGGTGCTGTGAATAGTGCCAACTCATGGTACCATGAATAGTGCAACTCGTGGTGCCATGAATAGTGCCAACTCGTGGTGCCATGAATAGTGCAACTCGTGGTGCCATGAATAGTGCAACTCGTGGTGCTGTGAATAGTGCAACTCGTGGTGCTGTGAATAGTGCAACTCGTGGTGCCGTGAATAGTGCCAACTCGTGGTGCCATGAATAGTGCAACTCGTGGTGCCATGAATAGTGCCAACTCGTGGTGCCATGAATAGTGCTACTCGTGGTGCCATGAATAGTGCTACTCGTGGTGCCATGAATAGTGCCAACTCGTGGTGCCGTGAATAGTGCAACTCGTGGTGCCGTGAATAGTGCAACTCGTGGTGCCATGAATAGTGCCAACTCGTGGTGTTGTGAATAGTGCAACTCGTGGTACCATGAATAGTGCCAACTCGTGGTGAGTTGTACAACGTACCCGTGGTGAGCTGTACAACGTGCCCGTGGTGAGTTGTACAACGTACCCGTGGTGAGCTGCACAACGTGCCCGTGGTGAGTTGTACAACGGATGCACACAGTATACGTTGTCTGTGCTACGATTTCCTACAGATACAGACTGTTTTGGCCATATCTTTTGACTCGTTCGTCCGATTTTGACGATTCAACTTGCGTTGTGTTCGTACTTCGAAGAGGAACAATTCTGACATTTCAAAATTTCCAAATTCTTCCTCATTTATTAATCATACCTCTTAAAAGGCAAGATGACAACGAAAGTGTCATGTATTAAGCATGAAAAAGTCTGGGGCTCTACATCCTCCCCCCCTTACAAAAATTTCGTCCTCGAAATTCAGACACTACTTGCATTACGAATCAAAAAGGACATTACAAGTCATATACAGACTTCACACAGAAACTCATTCAAGTAATTCTGGGTACTTTGCTTTGACTTCGGCTTCACGCTCCCATGTAGCTTCTTCCCGAGCATGGTGTTGCCATTGCACAAGAACCAAAGGGATTGTCTTGTTGCGAAGCACCTGATTCCTTCGATCTAAAATCTGGACTGGCTTTTCAATCAAGGTGAGGTCCTCTCGAATCTCCAACTGTTCCAAGTCTATGACATGCGAAGGATCCGCAAGATACTTCCGAAGCATGGACACATGAAAGACGTTATGAACTGTAGCCATGTGAGGTGGAAGAGCTACTCGATAAGCAACTTCACCAACCCGTGTGATAATCTCAAAAGGCCCAACATACCGAGGACTGAGCTTGCCTCGCTTCCCAAATCTCATGATCCCTTTGCTAGGAGATACTTTCACAAAAACTTGATCCCCTACTTGAAATTCCAAGTCCCTACGGCGTGTGTCCGCATAACTTTTCTGGCGATCTTGAGCGGCTTTCAATCGATCCCGGATGATCTTAACTGTGTTTGCAGTTTGCTCAATCAACTCCGGACCAAGCACTTTCCTTTCTCCTACCTCATCCCAATAGAGAGGAGACCTACAACTTCGCCCATACAAGGCCTCAAACGGTGCCATTTGAATACTTGCCTGATAGCTGTTATTATAGGCGAATTCAACCAAAGGCAAGTGCTCTTCCCAACTGCCTCTGAAATCCAACATACAAGCTCGAAGCATGTCTTCAATAACTTGGTTCACTCTCTCGGTTTGTCCATCCGTTTGTGGATGAAAGGCGGTGCTGAAATCAAGTTGGGAACCCATAGCCTCTTGGAAACTTTTCCAAAATCTTGACGTGAATCTTGGATCCCGATCTGACACAATGCTGACTGGCACCCCATGTAGTCTAACTACTTCCTTGATGTATAGTGCAGCCAACTGACTAGAGTTGAAGGTAGTACGGTAGGGTAAGAAATGAGCGGACTTTGTCAAACGATCCACTACTACCCATATCGCATCTGAGCCCCTTGCCGTCTTTGGCAAGCCAACTATGAAATCCATGGATATGTTCTCCCATTTCCACTCGGGAATAGGAAGGGAATGCAATAGACCGGCGGGTCGCATGTGTTCTGCTTTCACTTGTTGACACACCAAGCACCGTGCTACATATTCCGCAACATCCCTCTTCATATTCCGCCACCAAAAGTGACTCTTGAGGTTCCGGTACATCTTTGTACCCCCTGGATGCACTGTGTACTTCGAACGATGTGCCTCATCCATGATCTCTCGTCGAAGATCTGCGTTGGCCGGAACACACAACCTTCCTTTGAATGTGATAGCACCTCGACTGATGAGAGAGAAGTCCTCACTACCCTTAGCAACTTCCTTGTCCCGATAAGCCGACAATTCGGCATCCATGGCTTGATATTCTTGGATCAAATCTATAATGTACGGCCGAACCGTAACATTTGCCAAGATAGGACCACGGACAGAGTTATTCACACTGATGTCCAGATTTGCCAAATCTTCTAGTAGCTTCCATTCTTGAACTATCATGTGTGCTAACAACCCTTGAGGTTTTCTACTCAAAGCATTAGCCACTACATTTGCTTTGCCCGGGTGGTATTGAATGGTACAATCATAGTCCTTTAGAAATTCCATCCAACGCCGTTGCCTTAGATTCAGCTCCTTTTGGGAAAAGAGATACTTGAGACTCTTGTGATCAGTGAACACATAGAACTCCACCCCATAAAGGTAATGACGCCAAATCTTAAGTGCAAACACGACCGCCGCAAGCTCCAAGTCGTGCGTGGGATAATTCTTCTCATGCTCCTTCAATTGCCTTGATGCATAGGCAATGACTTTCTTATGCTGCATGAGTACACACCCAAGTCCAACGTGTGAGGCATCACTATACACCTCATACCCATAAGGTCCAGATGGCACAGTAAGGACAGGGGCTGTAGTAAGCCTCTTCTTCAGTTCCGAGAAACTGATCTCGCACTTATCACTCCATACAAACTTGGCGTTCTTCCTTGTCAGGTAAGTGAGTGGTGCTGCAAGGCTAGAGAAACCCTCTACGAATCTCCTGTAGTAGCCTGCCAATCCAAGAAAACTACGTATCTCAGTAACACTCTTGGGCCTCGCCCAACTCATAACTGCTTCGATCTTCTTCGGATCCACCGAGATACCTTCTGCAGAAACCACGTGGCCTAGGAATGCCACCTCTTCCAACCAAAACTCACACTTGCTAAGTTTGGCATATAGCTTGTGTTCTCTTAGCATTTCCAAAGCAAGGCATAGGTCGCGTGTGTGATCTTCCCGTGTCTGGGAATAGACCAAGATGTCATCCACAAATACAATCACGCACCTATCAAGGTGTGGCCGGAACACCCGGTTCATCAAATCCATAAAGGCTGCCGGCGCGTTCGTGAGTCCAAAAGGCATTACCAAGAACTCGTAGTGCCCATACCGAGTCCTGAAAGCAGTTTTGGGAACATCTTCCGCCTTAATCTTCAACTGGTGATAACCCGATCGAAGGTCTATCTTCGAGAAAAATCTCGCTCCCTTTAACTGATCGAACAAGTCATCAATCCTAGGCAAGGGATACCTATTCTTTATGGTGACTTTGTTCAATTGCCGGTAATCGACACACATCCGCATCGAGCCATCTTTCTTCTTAACAAACAACACCGGGGCTCCCCACGGAGAGACACTTGGTCGAATGAAACCAAGACCTTGTAACTCTTCCAACTGGGTCTTCAACTCCTTGAGTTCAATAGGGGCCATTCTGTATGGAGCGCTGAAAACAGGAGCTGTGCCTGGTGCAAGCTCGATCACAAACTCAATCTCCCTGTCTGGAGGCAATCCTGGCAACTCCTCTGGAAATACATCCAGGAACTCACTCACAACCGGAATAGTCGATGAGTCCTTTGCCTCGGGATTAGCTAAGCCCAACGCCGCAAAACTAGCAATAGATCTACTTCTCAACCCGCGAAAGTGGAATGGTTTTCCTTCTACTGGCTTGAAGAGTACCATTTTCTCAAAGCAAGCTACATGCCCATGATGTGCTGCTAACCAATCCATTCCCAATATAACATCAAAGTCTTGGAATCCAAGGACAATGAGATCAACCGCCAACTCGTGGCTTCCAACTTGGACCACACTATTTCTACACACTTTATCTGCCAATACTGTTTTGCCGAGAGGAGTCGAAATGGCTAACTCCGGTTCTAGCTGACTTGGCCCTGCAGAAAAACCTTCTGAAAAACTTGGCGAGACAAACGAATGAGTAGACCCGGTATCAATCAATACTCGAGCCAAATACTCATTGACTAGTAGGGTTCCTGAAATTTTAACTAGCGGAGTTAATCCATGCATCAACAGAGTATACACATAGGTATATATATATATCATACCAAGTATGTACACAAGGAATAAAACACAACATATCAATCACGAATAACGAAATAATTCCAAACGCGTACCTTGCACCACATCATCAGATGCAAGTGCATCACCCTCTGTCAAAGCAAATACACGCCCCTGGTTCGCCTGGCGAGACTGAGGTGTAGACCGGGTAGTCTGAGATGACGCCTGATATGATCCTGCTGGGCATGCTGGTGGACTAATCCCCTGAGACTGGCCTGGTAAATACCGACTGGGGTAATCCCTGATCATATGGCCCTGGCGACCACAATGAAAACATCCACCCGATGCCCTTCGGCAATCCCCTGCCGGGTGCCTTCGGCCGCATGAAGTGCAGACCTCGTGTGCATAAGTCGGAGGGGCCGGAAGTGGAGCATACCTCATCGTCTGAGGTGCAACAGGCCGTGGGGCTGGAAGAGCCTGAGGTCTCGGTGCCTGAGGCATATACTGCCGTTGAGCTGGAGGCGCATAAGATGGCCTCATCAATGGTGCTGGCCACGCATACTGATAACGAGTCCGCCTCTCTGGAGGTGCTGAACTACTAGCTTGGCCTCTCGCCAACTCCCTCTTCTTGGACACTGTCTCCGAATTGGCCTCGACCAATAAGGCCTTGTCTACTACCTCAGGGTAGGTAGTATGCCTGAAAATGGACACCTTCTCCATAATCACATCCTTGAGCCCTTGCTCAAATCTCCTCGCCTTCATTGCCTCAGTAGCAACCATATGAGGAGCAAATCTCGACAACTCCGAGAACTTGGCCTCGTATTGTGCCACCGACATCAAACCTTGCTCAAGGTTGATGAATTCTCTCTCTTTCTTTTCCCGTGCTCCAATCGGAAAATACTTTTTGTAAAAAGTATCCTTGAACTCCTCCCAAGTCCAAGGTAGACCCTGCATGGTCAAATCTCTCGTCCTCAGTGCGGACAACCACCAATGGTGGGCTTCGCCTTCTAGCATGAAAGCTGCCCATGCTACCCTCTCCTCCTCTGTAGGTGAGAGGACCGTAAGGATCTTCTCCATCTGGAGGATCCATGCCTCCGCAGCAAGAGGGTCCACACTCCCATGGAATGGTGGAGGCCTCAATCTCCTGAATGCCTCAACTCCAGCGGTACGATGTACTGGAGCTGCGGGTGGTGGAGTAGGTGCCGCCGATGATGGTATAGCCTGCCGAGCCGCCAGTATGGCGAGTGTCTCAGCAATAGAGCCTAAGACTCGAGAGAGGTCCGGCTGCTCATCCTCATCCCGTGAAGAAGAGGAAGCTCTGGTATGTGGTCCACGACCCCGTGTGTTCCGTCTCATGACTCAAGTCCTGAGAATAATAACACCACATGAGTCTAACTTGAAACCACAATTTACTTCAACGCCATTTCACAATAATTCAATTTGTATTAGTTGTATAATACTAATATACATCGCATTAAGTCATCAGAGTATTTATAATATTATACTTTGGTGTTCTAGCGTTCCTAAGGCTCGTACTTGGTTGAAACAACCATTTTGACTAAGACTAAAGTTTAGTCTTACACTTGGATCAAGACTCTCTTCCGACTTACTTTCTTCCTAACTTGTTTCCTGACATATGCACTTGTCAAGCCGTGGTATAAGATTCTAAGTGACCCTAGAGACCTAAAGCCTAAGCTCTGATACCACTTCTGTCGCGACCCAAAACCCACCCTAGGAGTTAGAGTGAACTTTGGACGACTAATCATGGCTTACAGGACTTGCTTGACAAACCATCCTGCAAAAAAAAAAAAACCTCAGAGCATATACAGTAGAGGACAAAAACAGCGGAAACATACTCTAATATAGCACAGCGGAAGTCTAAACAAACCTCTATGTATATACTTACGCAAATCCAAGTTTATACAAAAGGTAACCGTAAGAAAGTGCGGACATGCCCGCCAAAATACATAAATCTAACTCTCATCTCACCCACAGCTAATCCACTCAGAATCTACAACCACCTATTGGTAACCCTCTACGGGAGGTTCCTCCAAAGGCTCCTCGACGTACTCCTCTTCCACCCATGGACCAGGAGCACAAACATCAAATGGAGCAGCAGCTCCCTCAGAACCTACCGACATAAGAAGTACGGCTGAGCATGGAATACTCAGCGGGTACTAAATACTAACCAACAATTATAGCATAAAAATGGCAATACATAATCAGGAGCAATTTATATATGTCAAACGGAAACAGTTCATATCATACAAGGAAGTAAAGCAGTTTATAATCATGCTTGTAATTCGTAGAAAACCGATAAATCCTCTTGAAAACATCGTGCACTTGACTTGACTTGAAATATCTTTTCGTACTTGAAACTTGTCATGTTTGTCTTATCTTGTCATATCATGCGTGTCATGCCATGTCATGCTTGCTTGGAAAGTAAACTACTTGTGAGGGAAGGGAGACCCTTCTTCCTAGAATGCTTATGCTTGTCATGCCATGTCATGTCATGCTTGGAACAGTAAACTACTTGTGAGGGAAGGGAGACCCTTCTTCCTAAATGCTCATGTCATGTCCTTTCACTTGTGAGATGTCCTTGTGAGATGTACTTGCGAGGGAAGGGGAACCCTTCTTATGATAATGCATGATTGACTTGTCCTTGCCAAGAGCGAGGTAAAACATATCGTAGGATATGTCCCACCTCTAACCATGTTCTTGAAAACCTCGATAAATCATGTAATGCATACTGTGCTTGTGGAAACCGTGTACATACTTGCATTCAAATTTAAAGATGACATTTGGGTAATTTCACAACACATATAGCATCAAGATTGAGTAATGTAATATTCATAGCATTATGGGAAAGCAGGAAACACACTATCATAGTCCCTAGCAATATTCATAAATTATTAGGCATGCATTCCAGATTTTCAGCTCACTGTGTTCACCTTGGCATTTCATCAAACATGGTGTGTTCATTATGGATTTACCCTACAACATACTTTTCTAGATGGGTTTTACTCAAATCATATATGTACGTTCATTATTGGAACAATGCCCTTCCCCATTTGTTCATCACACACAACCATTGGCATCCAATCGCCCATTCTATCTCCATTCACCATTCACCATTTACCATTCTCCATTCACCATTCATCCATCTCATAGCACATGTATCAATGAAAGAAAAATCAAAAGAAATAGAGGGAGAAGAGGAACTATAACTAGGAGGGTAGTGAAAAGTACCGACCTTGAAGAAATGAGGAAGAAACCCCTTTCCAAAACGACTGTGTAGCTGCTGCCCTAGTTTGAGGAGAAGCTCCTCACGAGTTTGTGCCTTGATCTTGAAGGAAAATGGGCTGGAGGTTGATCTTTGGTTTCAAAACCCTTTGATTTCTCTCCAAAATGGAAACCCTAGGTTGGAATCGCCTTCTCCCCTTTCTCCTATTCTCTCAAACTCTCTAAGTGTCGAATGAAGCCCTAAAGGCTCGGGTTAAACTCTTAAGGTAAGAGTGAACTGACCAAAAGACCGTAATACCCTTACTGGGATTTCTGCAATGACGCGAGGACCGTGAATAGTGCTGAACACACTGTGCTGTGAATAGTGCCAACTCGTGGTGCTGTGAATAGTGCAACTCGTGGTGCCATGAATAGTGCAACTCGTGGTGCCATGAATAGTGCCAACTCGTGGTGCCATGAATAGTGCAACTCGTGGTGCCATGAATAGTGCAACTCGTGGTGCTGTGAATAGTGCCAACTCATGGTACCATGAATAGTGCAACTCGTGGTGCCATGAATAGTGCCAACTCGTGGTGCCATGAATAGTGCAACTCGTGGTGCTGTGAATAGTGCAACTCGTGGTGCGGTGAATAGTGCAACTCGTGGTGCCGTGAATAGTGCCAACTCGTGGTGCCATGAATAGTGCCAACTCGTGGTGCCATGAATAGTGCAACTCGTGGTGCCATTAATAGTGCCAACTCGTGGTGCCATGAATAGTGCTACTCGTGGTGCCATGAATAGTGCCAACTCGTGGTGCCATGAATAGTGCTACTCGTGGTGCCATGAATAGTGCCAACTCGTGGTGCCATGAATAGTGCAACTCGTGGTGCCGTGAATAGTGCAACTCGTGGTGCCATGAATAGTGCCAACTCGTGGTGTTGTGAATAGTGCAACTCGTGGTGCCATGAATAGTGCCAACTCGTGGTGAGTTGTACAACGTACCCGTGGTGAGCTGTACAACATGCCCGTGGTGAGTTGTACAACGTACCCGTGGTGAGCTGCACAACGTGCCCGTGGTGAGTTGTACAACGGATGCACACAGTATACGTTGTCTGTGCTACGATTTCCTACAGATACAGACTGTTTTGGCCATATCTTTTGACTCGTTCGTCCGATTTTGACTATTCAACTTGCGTTGTGTTCGTACTTCGAAGAGGAACAATTCTGACATTTCAAAATTTCCAAATTCTTCCTCATTTATTAATCATACCTCTTAAAAGGCAAGATGACAACGAAAGTGTCATGTATTAAGCATGAAAAAGTCTGGGGCTCTACACAATGCATGATCCTTGCTAGCCTAACCGGCTCCGTAGTCTATGCACCACTCCGAGTCCTTCTCCATTTTGGACTCCCTTAGCGCATTCCAGTGATATACCGATAGGGAAATGATTGGATCACCTTCTCAAGCACTCTAACAGCCTCCCTCAATGCTTCCAGTCAGGTTGGCGAAGCTCCAGACGAGATCAGTGGCCAGACTTTGTGGTTACGTCAGGGCCACCAACAGATTCAACATACCGACTGTGGGTGGAAGATCCTGACAGTCCATCCAGTATGCCCACACCGAGAGAACTGTCCACACCAGTCTGAGTACCTTCACGTAGAACTATACCCATAGCTAAAATGGTAGTTCCATGGAGAGACATCTTCCTGGAGAGATAGCTACACATCTAGCAGAAGGAGAGAAGGCTACGAAAAGCCCAATAAGCGTTCAGGCAATAAGAAGCAGAGCAGAACCATGACCTTTAAGCCATGCAGGGGCAAGTTGAACAGCTCGAGCACACAGTCCAAGCTCTCCAGAAGAGGTGCAAAGGTGACACCAGAGAAATAGCTGTCATTAGGGCCCAACTGTACTTTTACCAAGAGCAGCTTGATAATGCAAGGGTTGAGATGACTGACCAGATCCCATAGTTCACATCCTTCTAACAGCAAATCATGGACCTTAACGGAGTGCCCCGGCCACTTGACTTCGTGATCCCTGATGAACCTGCCTAGGATCGAGTCTTTTTCTTTTTTGAGTCGCACAATCTTGTACTCACTTTGCATGCATCAATGAAAAATCATTTTCTTGCATCCTCTTCCTGGCATCATGTATATTCATGTTTAGCCATTGCATCATTTTCAGTTTGCATGAGCCAACCCATAACTCGATCTATGACTGCAATTCTTGTAGAAGCAGTTGCCATAGACACAATCCTAATAGAGGTACCAGTTATGGAAGAAGCACAAAGTATAGCCTCTACTAACAGTTAGTTGGAAGCAATGGCAGAACCATCCGATCAACATCAACGAACTAGTGAGGTCTTGCAATCTCACGAAAGAGATATCACGGTCATACAAGCAAAGTTGGGTAGTGTTCTAGAATCCATAAAGATTTTTATTGGTGCCCGAACCGAAAACCCTCCATCCGGATCCCTACTGGAGAAACCCCTGAACAGCCTCATCCAGAGCCGCATTAGCCCATCATTCCAAACCCTAGGCCCACAACAGGCGGAGGAGAAGAATATGATCAGTATGAGGAGCAGCCCAAGGCCTCACATGTCAATCAAGACCGGCTGTCATCCTCAGTCCCTACTCCGTCCCTCAGAGATCAACATGAGGAAATCAAACAAATGAAGAAGGAGATGAGACGGATGAAGGGGCATTTGCCTGCCCCTGTCTATCATTAGAAGACCTCACTTTCTCATCCAGGGATGCAGTACCCCCAAGTTTCATGGTGCCATACTTTAACAAGTACGATGGCACAGGCTGCTCGAAGTAACATCTATAGTTGTATCTGGGGGGACATACTCCAGCACAACAAGAACCAGCCTCTGCTCATCCAGTACTTCCAGAAAAGTCTAAAGGGGGCAACCCTTACATGATGAATATTGGTTGAAAAACAGTGAATCAAGACTTGGCAGGATGCCATGGATAGTTTTGTGCAGCAGTACTCCTTCAACCAAGAGCTCCTACCTCAGAGAAGCCAACTGGAGCAGATGAGCCAGTGCAACAATGATTCATTCCTCGAGTACGCCACCCGTTGGACGTAAATGGTAACGAATATATCTACTCTGATCCCTAAGGAAGAGTTAGTGGACATATTCATGGGCACTCTGAAGTAGCCCTACTCCACTCTGATGGTGACATTACCAGTTGTGGATTTTGGCACCATTGTCAAAATTGGTGCCTGCATCGAGACAGCCATCCAGAGTCAGGTTATTCACTCCAGTTTAGGGCTTACTCCCCACAGATTAGCAGCTCCTGTAAACAGAAACAGCTGTCCTCGGGACCAGAGTAGGAGAGAAGATGTTCAGATTGTATCTACTGTAGCACCTATCTGGTTGCCTGCTCAAGCAGCTCAATCTCAACAGGCATCCGAAAACACCCGACCAGTCAAGCAAAATCAGGGGCAAAATTATCCCCCAAGAAACTTCACCCCTTTCCCCTATTCTCTCAATCAATTGCTAGAATTTCTGACCAAGCAGGATCTCCTCACCTTGAGAGGCCCTACCCTTCTCTTATCTCCAAATAAATAAAACAAAAATTACCAAGTCGATCATCACTGCGCCTTTCATCGAGACCCAGGTCATGCAACAAACTACTGCATCGGCTTGAAGTGCGCCATCCAAGATCTCTTGGATGAGGGTATGGTTAAACTGGCTCCTGGCAACACTAGTATTAATCAGGCACCACTGCCACCAATCAATCAGGCACCACTGCCCCCATATAACAATCAGATGAACTTTATTGAGTGGGAAGAGCCCGGGATAGGGCAGCTGAGACCCAGCACACCTACAGTGAATGATGGCATTATCAGGCCCTCTTATCAGCCTCCTATCATAATCTCATCCCCCCAGTCAAACATACAAACCATCTAGTCTCCAGTACAGATCCATGTCCCTGAACAGATCATCTACATTATTGCTTGCCCTGCAAACTGGCCCATGGCCCTAGCTCAAGCCTCCACCTCTACAGGCCCTATTCAGATTCCTTACATCCCATCTCCATGTTTTGACCTCAACCGAGTACCCGCTCCTCATTCTCTCATTCTTGATAGCGAGAGCATAAGTTACCTTACCAGATTTGTCCCAGTGTACCAACCTCCAGCAACTGAGCGGGTAAAAGCAAAGGGAACAGAGAAACAGAATGCAAGGGTGTCAGACCTAGAAAAAGAAGCATCCAACTCGATAGTCTTGCTGAAAATCATAGAAAAGGCAGAGGAGTTCAACATTACTCAGCAATTGAGCAAAGTCCCAGCACAGATCTTCATCTTGGGTCTTCTTCCGACTTCTGAACATCAGTGGAAGCAGCTACTCCGGGTATTTAACAATGCTCATGTAACACCAGACATCATGCCTGAGAAACTGGGGCATATGGTGGGGTAGGTATTTGAATCCAGAATTATCTCCTTCGCAGAAGAGGAAATACCGGACAATGACAGAGAACACACCCGGGCTCTCTACATTACAATTCAATGTATGGACAAGACATTATCATCAGTGTTTATCGACAACGCTCCGGCCTGAACGTCTGCACCTTGTCAACACTGTAAAGCTTGGGGCTAGATCTCAGCCAAGTGAAAAAGAGACCCATGACAATCAGGGCTTTCGACAACTCTACAAGGTAGAACTTAGGCGACATTGACCTGACCATCAGGGTTGAACCTGCTCAATTCACAACAAACTTTCAAGTCGTGAATGTGCCAGCCTCATTTACTTTGCTCTTGGGAAGGCCGTGGATCCACGCAGCTAGAGCTATTCCCTCTTCTCTCCATCAGAGAATCAAATTCATTCAGGATGACCATCTGGTGGTGATCCCCTCAGAGGAGATGGCTAGTTCATTTGGGGACATCCAGGAGCTGGGGCAAGGTACCGCCTTCATGACATACCAGTTTGAGCAAGTCAGTTCTATCACCAGGGTAAAAAAGCAAAGCAAGCAGTGTCGCCATTTATCAAGATGATGGCCAGAATGAACTATTAACTAGGGTCAAGCTTGGGAGTTAGAAACTAGGAGAAGTGATGCGTACCTCCTCGCTACACTCCACCATTTGGATTAAGGTACAAGCCCAAGCTCAAGGACTATCTCTCCAAGCTTATAAAGAAGAGCAGCCGATCGGCGAAACCAGAACCCCGACCCCACATCTCTGAAACCTTCTCAGTAAAGACATTCAAACCCTACCCTGATACCCCTCTTGCACCAGTTGCCAGTATCTCAAACTTCCAGCCCAATGACGAGTCTTTAGGGATTCCAGATCTAGAAGTATTTAACATGGCACAGATGTTCGACGAGCTGATTGTCGAAGATGCTGCAGAAGCGAAAGATCCAACGGGAGAGTAGGTTTACACCCTCTCCAACAGTGCCAAGGAATCATCCACTCACCAGCCACTGATCCTTTGGTGGACCGAAGCTGAGGCTATTCGGGGTCGGGCCAAGCAAGTTGCAGAGTAGCTTGGTTCGATCAAGTAGTGACCGAAGCACGATTCTTCTCTTCTTTCTATCTTCTCTTTTGCTCCTATTGCAAAATCCAAATGTCGGACTCTTTTTGTTGAGTCAATTTTCTAAACAAAAGTCATGTTTTATATATAAAAATCTAATGTTTTGACTCAAAAACATATTTTACATAAAACATTTCATCCGGCTGATGAAGAAATCACATGGACTCTTTCCCTAGAAGGCCTAGTGTCCTGAAGCCAACAAAATTAACACAAAGCATGCTAAACTATGCTAAATAATTTTGCAGGAAATCACAGCCAGCCACATCAGTGGCATATCCACCTGAAAAAGCTATCCCTAAAACCTTCCTTGAACTTTCAAAAGTTGAATATGATTCAGAACAGGAAAAGGAACTGCCTTAAGAGATTCTGGACTTCCTAGAGCACAGTGAAAGGAACCTACAGTCAAACATTGAGGACACTAAGACCATAAACCTTGGATCTGAGGATAGTCCTCGGCTCATCAATATTTTCCTCGATATATCTTTTTTTCACGGCTTGACATCCATGAGCCCACCACAGAGAACAGACATGATTAGCTTCTTGAAGAGCTGCAGTGATGTTTTTACCTGTCATATGCAGACATGCCCATCCTGGACCCCGCTTTGGTGGTAGACAGACTACTCCTGAACTCAGAAGTCAAACCAATTAAGCAAAAACTGAGACAGATGAGGCCTGAATGGTCACAGAATGTCATTGAAGAGGTATCAGACAACACGCCTTGATATACAAACAATATGCAGTACCTTGAGGATGGAACCTTCTCACTCGATGCTATCAAAACAGACCGCTGGGCAATCAGAAGACTGGCCATTCAGTTTGTCCTCTCAGGGGAAAGCTTGTACAAAAGATCATAGAACCTAATCTAGCTCAGATGCCTCGACACTTGTGAAGCAGCACAAGTAGTTGAAGAAGTTCACGGAGGACTTTGCGGCCCACACATAAACGGCATGATGCTCTCCAAGAAGATACTCTGACTAGACTACTATTGGTCTACAATGGAATCCGACTGTTGCTAGCATGTACAGAAGTGCCACCAGTGCCAAATCTTTACCGACAGAATCAATGCACCAGCGACCAGGCTGCACAATCTCACTGCTCCATGGCCATTCTTAGCTTGGGGCATTGACGTCATCAAGCCCATAGCGCCGAAAGCATCTAACGGACATCGATTCATTCTAGTAGTAATCGATTATTTTACAAAGTCGGTTAAGGCAGCCTCTTATGCCAATGTCACCGCTTAGTAGTTCAGCGTTTTCTGAAAAAGGACATCAATTGCTGGTACGATGTCCCATTTGAGATTGTAAAAGACAATGCTCTCAACTTCCGCAATAAGGGGATGACTGATCTCTGTAAGAAATTTAAGATATAGCATCACATTTCCACACCATACAGGCCATAGACCAATGGTACAATTGAAGCCGCCAACAAGAACATGAAGAAAATCATAGAGGATGGTAACCAACTACTCTGCCTAGCATGAGATGCTCCCATACGCACTCATGGACTATAGAATGTCCATCCAAACTTGAACTGGGGAAACACCATTTTTTCAGGCTTATGGTATAGAAGCAGTCCTCCTTATTTAAGTGGAAATTTCATCACTCCGAGTGTTAATGGAAGTAGAAATCTCAGAAGCAGAATGAACACAAACCTGTTATGAACAGTTGAATCTGATCGAAGAGAGGCGTCTGAAAGCCTTCAAACACTCTTAACCCTATTAGAGGCGCATGGCTAGGGCATTCAACAAGAAAGTCAAGCCCCAAAGCATTGAAGTTGATGAGCTGGTTCTCCAAAAAATGTTGCCAAACCACCTTGACCCAAAGGGCAAGTTCACTCCCAACTATAAAGGCCGATACATCGTCTGAGGCAAATTCTTAGGCGACACCTTTCGACTCGGATGTATGGATGACGAAGACCTCCTAGAGCCCGTCAACATGGACAAAGTCAAACGATACTACGTTTAGGGTCTAGATCGGATAGGCGCTTTGTACTCGTAGATTCTCTGAGAAATGATGGGAGGTCATCCTTGGCACACTCCTTATCCCCAGCAATATAAACCCATTTACAAATCAATGAAATCCGTTAGTTAGCCCCTTCAGCCTAATAGCCTTTCTTTCATATAACCTTTTCAGGGACACCCTCCCTTGCTAATCTGTGGTATTTGCCTGAACTACGTCATGACTTGATCCTGTAAAGGTTATGTATGCAACCTGACAAATCAGGTGCGGTCATTAAAGGGATCAAGATATTTCCAGAATTATCTCTCAAGCAGAGTCTAGACATCCTCTAAACCATCCCCAGTGGAACCAAAAGCCTCTCCCAAGTCTTCCAGTAGAGTCCAAACAGAGCAAGAATCCTCTCAACTCTCCAGCCGAGTCAACTCTCAAGGGTATAAAATTTCTATCAAAGGAAAGCCTAAAATAGAAGTTGAAACATTCTCCAAAGTCAAAGACTCCCCACAGAGACCAATCTCTCTAGAATCTTTCCCCAGCAGAAGCCTTTCAGGGACAATCTCTCCTGAAAAATAATCCCTAAGCAGAGACAACCTCTCTAAAAAATCTCCCCGGCAGAGACAACCTCTCTCAAAAATCTCCCCAACAGAGACAACCTCTCTCAAATTCTCTAGTGGAGCAAAAAAAAAAACTCTCCACCAGAATCAAAGTACAATGGGAGAAGTCCCCAAAAGATCAACTACAAATAGGAGAAATCCTAGGGTGTCCCAAACTTCGTTCCCCTAGCCTACTTTTCATCCCACTCTAAGTTCTCCTAGATCCCCTAGAAACAATGAGTGCAAGCACAGTATCACATCTACATCCTCAACGGAACACAGATCGCCATTCAGGGCAATGAAGGAAGTAGACCTATTTCCCCCAACAATTCACGGGCATGAGTGAAAATCGGCAATGGCCTCATCGTGAAAAAATTACACGACCCCAGGCCTAGTCTTACAACTAGGGACAAAAATCAAACAAATTTGAAGGCATGAGGAAAACTGGCAACAGCCTTATTGCATAAAAATTATGCGAGCCCCATGACTTGGTCATTCTAAGGGTAAAAAGGGAGAAAAGCTGAAGAGCAGTTTGGGAAAAAAATCCAGCAGCAACCAATCTTGCCGAATTCCCAACAATCACCCGTAGATGGCACTGAGAAACAGATTCTCCGGTAGTAGTCTCCAGTAGATTTCACTAGCAGCAGTCTCCAGTAGATGCCACAACTCCCTAGCAAACAGTTGACAATCTCTAGCAAAGTGCCACTTCCCAATAGATCTCCAACAGTGGTCTACAACAGTGTCACATTCCTCAGTGGATCCCTCGTAGAAGCCTCCAAATGCTCTCTACAACACTCTTCTCAGAATGAGTCAAAAAGTTACTAATTGCTCCCCAGCAAGCTTCTCTCCGGCCAGAGTCTAATCTCAAGCAGCGGCAAGACAAGAAGGCCTGCCCCCAAGTATCCCCAATGGTGACAAAACCTCTTCTAGGTCATACTCCACTCTCCGAGAGTGAAAGAGAGATTACAAAATCCCCTAAGCCCTGACAAAGGAAACTTCCTGGTGAATCTAAAAGCTATCTAATCATTTTTTCTGTCAAAATAATTTTTTTTTGCAAAAGTCCCCAACACTTTTCTAAAAATATTTTTTCAAAAACAGAACTTCCGATACCGAAACCTGGTTGTACCAGCCTATATCAGGCATCCCTGACAGAGACAAGCAGAAGAAGCTGACACCACACATCCCCATGAGTCACAGTCAACAGAGTAATGGGAAAGCTTCTTCGCCTTTACACCCTGCATAACATCATCAAAATCTAGCATCTCAGGGCCATTTCAATATCAATCCAGCTAGTGCCTCTTAGACATGCTGCATTTCGACACCCCCGTGTGTCCCCAACATCTTGTGTGGCCTTGATAATCTCGTCATACCATGGCATTACCTCCTGCATGTCCCCAGACATCCTGTGTATACCTTAGCAATCTCTTCATCCCACGATACCTCCTGCATGTCCCCTTTTTGACACCCCCGTGTGTCCTCGACATTCGTTATTCCCCTTGATAATCTCGTCATACCGTAGCATTACCTCCTGCATCTATCCCGACATCCTGTGTATCCCTTGACAATCTTGGCATACCGCGATACCTCCTGCATGTCCCCTTTTGACACCCCCGTGTGTCCTTGACATTCTGTGTATCCCTTGGCAATCTCGTGATATCTCCTGCATGTCTCCTTTCGACACCCCTGTGTGTCCTTGACATCCTGTGTGCCCCTTGATAATCTCGTCATACCATGACATTACCTCATGAATTTCCCCAGACATCTTGTGTATCCCTTGGCAATCTCGCCATACCGCGATACCTCCCGTATGTCCCCCTTTTGTCACCTTCGTGTGTCCTCAGACATTCCGTGTATCCCTTGGCAACCTCGTCATACTGCGATACCTCCCACATGTCCTCCTTTGACACCCCATGTGTCTTTGACATCCTAGGTGAGAATCGATAGAACACGCTTTGTCGGCACCTCGCATGTCCACCCTCTGACACTCCACGTGTCCTTCGTTTCTCTTGGCTAACCACCTCTGGGTAATACCATAACAAGAAATTTGGCTGGCACCTTCATAGCATCCATCAATCCCCACCATAAGTAGCACAGACTACTCTTCATTCCCCAGAGAGCGGCCCTAGCTGCTTCCACTTTCCCTAGTTCGCCCATATCTCCAGCAGATATAGCCAGACACATCACTCATTGCACTACTTGCACAACATGCATGCTATTATTGTCCCCAAAAAATCCAATCTTGGTGTAAAAATAGGATGATTTCAGTCTTGATCGTTCAATTGCCAATTTGGCACTCTCCAGTAAAGAGGGGCAGCTACAGCTATAAGCACCCAATTCTTACACTCTACCTTAACCAAGGTCAATATCTTTAACAATGGTTATCCCTAGTTGAGTCCCTAGTCAAGCCCTAAACCCTAGGCATATCCTGATTAAAACCCCAGGTAACCCTGGTCAAACCCTAGGCCCAACCCTAGTTAAGCCCTAAACCCTAGGCAAACTCTGATCAAACCCTAGCCCTAACCCTAGGTAAACCCTAGCCTAATTCTAGGGTCCAAAAACCCTAAAATGAAGTCCAAAACCTTCTGTGGGCCCAAACATGGGCCCATAAGTCTTTAGAACCCAATACTATAGGGCCCACCTGCTTTGTTTTGAAAATTCAAATAACGGCGGTAATTTCTTTACCGCCATTACCAAGAATGGCAAAATGAACAGTGATCTAGGCCAATCGTGAGAGGGGTGGGCCTGTTTTAGATAAAAAAAAACAAGAAATGGCGGTAATACTATTACCGTCATTCCTGATTTTGGCTAAATCAGGAATGTCGGTAATAACTCTACCACCATTACCTGATCTCTAGTTTGTAGTGTAGCTGGACCCCCTACAGCACTCCTGCTCTGCCTCCCTAGTATTCTAAACCTTCCCAGTAATTCCCATACTGCCCTAAGTCACCATGAATTCTATAAATAGCAACCCCCTCCAAGCCTTGAGGCTCCATTCCAAAACTCCATACCAAATCTCTGTTGAAGTTCAGCCAGCCTGCACCAAAGCCCCTCCTTAGCCTCTGCCTTCCACCCGAAGATAATCCTTTAGCCTCCTAAGAACATCCCCAGGCCACCCCAACCTTCATCACTATCTACCACCACTGTGCACAATCCTCCCTTCCATTGTGAAGCCATAACAGGGGGTAGGATCTCCCCCCCTCTGCTTTCTTTTTTTCTACTACATTAAAGGTCCTAATCCAGGGGGTCCTTTATTTATGTTTTTCTCTACTATAAGTTTGTTCAGCCAAGCCTTCTCCATAGGCATGAGGGAATACATTGAGATTTTTGAGCTTGCCATCAATGCCCCCTAGTGGACAACACTCCCCTTTATGTTCTGGGGGTCCCTGAGGGAACCCCTGGAACACTCTAGTGCAATCCCCATGGGGGAAAAATCAAATTTCTGGGAAACTTTAGGAATAGCGGTAGAATAATTACCGCCATTCCTACCTCCTATTCACAATTGCTTTGCACCCTTTTTTAGTGGGCGCTGGTCAAATCCAGGGCCATGGTTGGACTCCCCTGACCTTCCTTTACCTAGCCTAGTCATTTCAAGCTCATCCCATGCATCTAACTAAGGTTAGTTTGGCCTAAATCAAAAGATAGCATAATGGTGGTAGACTACCTACCACCATTACAGTTTACCAACCACAGGGTGTTCAACCCACTGTGGGGCAGACTCCAGACCTCTCCTAGGCTCACAAAAGGTCCAAGACCTTCCTTACACTTCCCTTTTCCACTCCTATGGGTCCCTGACCTTGAGGTTCACCACTAACTCATGCCACAGACTCTGCAAAACCCCCTAGAACTGCAACTGTAATGGTGGTAATCTCTTTACCACCATTATGGTTTTCTATTATTTTGGGCTTTTATAAAGGGCCTAAACCTAGTAGGAGGCCACTGTATGCCCTGTCATACTCTCTGGGTCCACCTTGACCTGCTTGAACCCTTAACCAGGGTTAATCCAACCTTAGTTAACTTTTAACCATGGTTAAGCACCCTTCACCCATAGTAAAAATCTAAAAAAATACCAAAAAATCTAAAAATATTGTATGTGTCCAAAATGTTACTACTTTAGTCTGTTTACCATGGTTAGCAACCCTAACCATGGTTACTTTACCCATTTGACTCTGGTTAGGAACCCTAACCTCGATTAAATCCGATTTTGGCCTACTGGGCCTAATCCCTTAACCTACTAGGATCACCATTAGCCTACCGGGCACAATTTTAGCCTACCGGGCTTGACCATGTTACCCTCAACTGTGATTAGCAATCCTAACCATGGTTAGTTCAACCCTTAACCCCGGTTAGTAACCTTAACCTCGGTTAAATCCGATTTTGGCCTATCGAGCCTAATCTTAATCTACCGACTTAGCCCTTGGCCTATCGGGCCTCTTTCTTAGTCTACCGGACTAACCCTAAGCTTACTGGGCTTAAACCATGCACTTGACTAGCCTCAGTCAACCAAACCCTTATCTACAGGACTAGTCCATTAGCCACCTTTGGTGCACACACACATACCCCCTTAGCCTCAGCACGGGCTCATGTGTCAGAACTACGCTTGGTTTGATCTCACCCTTGTGAGTATGTAGGTAACCCAACCCGAGTTCAGCCTTAGTTAGCTTTTTCTTTCTTAGATTAGTATCATCTTAAACACTTAGGTATTTGAACAAACATTGAATTAAATTGGCTTAAACCTAGAAAGTAGGAAACCATTGAAAAATGGAAGTCTCAGGATGCCTAACACCTTCCCTGGACTTAACCGAACCTCTTACCTAGACCTCTACCACAGACCAAGATCTTATTCACATCCCGAGGACTTATCCATTCTGAATGAATAGGTGGCGACTCTAACATAAACCCGTGAGTTCAAAATCCGTGCTCACACCTAGGTTCGGGATCTAGGTTACCACTAGTTAACTAAAAGGGTATTCTTACTTTGAAGAGACTAGATCTAGTCTTGGATGGATGCTTGGACACGAACTAGAGCTTAGAATCAAGGATCCACGCCCGAGGAAGAAGCTTCAACCTCGTGGAAGCTTTGATAAGTGAGGATTCGAGCTCCTTCTTGGTCTACAAGATAATCCCTCTTAGGAACCTTAGATTTTCTCCCCTTTCTCTCCCAAATCCTTTCTTAAGTATTGGTAACCTAAAACCCACAATTTGGGTCCCTATTTATAGGTCAAGAGGGTTAAAACCCTAAAAATCCTGCATTAAAAAAACTGCTTCGTGCGCCAATGATCATTCGTATGCTTCCTAAGATCGTTCATAGGCTTTTCAGTAAGTTTTTCCAGTTTTTGGGACTCTACGATTGGTCGTAGAGTATTTACGATTGGTCGTAGAGTATCTACGATCGTTCGTAGGGTGTTTACGATCAATCGCACCTTCAACAAAAACTTCCCAGATTTTTCCCGCTTCGGTATTTTACCCATAAGTTTTGACTCACTTATCGTCTTTTAACGATTAAATGTGAGTAGGACCCTTCATTCAAAGTAGAACAATTTTGTGTCTAATGGACAAATCCTAATTCTATGTTTTTAATTACCTAAATGAGCTCTAAAGCTGACTAGTCTGGATATGGATTTCAGCAGCCCAGATTTTTCGGCAGACCCGATTTTGGAAATCCAACGTTTAACCTATTTTTGCCTAAAAATATGGAAAAATGATAATCATGAACCTTGAGGAGGGTTTTCATACCTTTCTAATGGTTCATAGTGAAGTTTATTGCTGGACAAGGTCCCGTGGTTTTTTCCCGTTAGGGTTTTCCACGTAAAAATCTTCTGTGTTTGATTTGTGTGGATTGTCTGATTGAGTTAATCATTGATTTTTAAACATATTAATTGAAAAATTAAAATTGGTTAGAAATTATTAGATAGACCTATTCACCCCCCCTCTAGGTCTTAGAGATCATTGATCTGGATAAATCTCAATTGGTATCAGAGCTAGTTCACTGATAAGGCTAATCCCTTAAGTGTGATCCTGTATTATCCGTGATCATGAGTACTCTAAGAGAAGGAGGATCCGTCTCTCGTCCCCCACTTTTTGATGGAAATAATTATGCATACTGGAAAGCCAGAATGAGAGCCTTTCTCAAATCAATTGACGAGAGAATTTGGATGTCTATACAGAATGGGTGGACTACGCCCGTAAAAACTGTAGGTGATTTGACTGTCGTCAAATATTCTGATGAATGGACCAGAGAAGAGCTTGATTCAAGTGGATGGAACACTAAAGGTCTCAATGCTATCTTTACTGCAGTCACTGCTGAGGAATTCAGACGAATTTCTTCATGTGAAACAGCAAAGGAGGCTTGGGACATTCTTGAAATTACCCATGAGGGTACTACCACTGTTAAAATCTCAAAACTCCAAATGTTAACCACCAAATTTGAACATTTAAACATGGACGACAATGACACTTTTGATGAATTCTATGCAAAACTTAGTGACATTGTCAACGCTAGTTTCAATTTAGGTGAGAAAATATCTGAGTCCAAAATAGTTAGAAAAGTCCTTAGATCTCTCCCAGAGAGATTTCAACCCAAAGTCACTGCAATCGAAGAGAGTAAAAATGTTGACTCTCTGAAGATTGAGGAATTGGTTGGATCACTCCAAACCTATGAACTCAATCTACGTCCATCCAAGAAGAATAAATCTTTAGCCTTGAAAACCATCAAGGAAACTTTGGATGAGGATGACAGTGATGGAGAAATGAATGAGGAAGAAATGGCTCTTTTCGTTAAAAAATTTCGAAAATTTTTTAGAACGAAAAAGAGGTTTAATCCCAAACAGGGAGGAAAATCTTTTGATAAGTCAAAGTCTAAGCCCTGGGAAAACAAGAAAAATTCCAAAAGTGGCGACAAGAAATCCCAAGGTGTTCAATGTTATGAATGCCATGGCTTCGGTCATATTTCACCTAACTGTCCTAACAAGAAGAAGAGTAAGGGCAAGGTGATGAATGCCTGTTGGGATGACAGTGATTCCGAGAATGAAGAATCGAACAGTTCCTCTTCAAATGAAGATACTGGAAATCATACGGCTTTCACTGTTTCCCTATCTGGGATTCTTGAGACTACCTCTGCGGTTGATGAAAAGGATAGAAGTGATGAAAGTATTCATACTGAGTCAAGTGATGACTTACAGAAGAGTCAAACTGACTCTGAAAGTGATGAAGATTTGAAAACAACTTATGATAAGTTGTATGCTGAAAGTTTAAAACTGACTAAAACAAAAATCTCTTTGAGCAAAAAACTCAAATTCATTCAAAATGAAAGAGATATCTGTAAACTAGTAGCAGAAGAGAAGAGTGCACTAGTTAGTCAGTTGGAAAATGAAAAAGAAGCATTTGTTATAAAAGTTCAATGTCTTTTGGAAGAGAATGTCTCATTGACTAATGTGGTCAGAAAATTAGAAAATGATAGAGACACTTCCATGAAAGAAATTGAAGAGTTAAAAACTCTGCAAATGGAGCTGGAAACTTTTAAAGTCTCTCTTGTTGATAAGGTGAAATTTCTTGAAAAAGAACACCAAATTACCCTTAAAGACAAGACTGACTTGATTCAGAAGGTCTATACTCTTGAAAAAGAAGTGAGAATGTTTGGTAACACCAGCTGCCTAGATGAATTAGTCAGAAAGTATGGATCAAATTCTAGTAGATCTGGGATAGGACATGTTGACACACCAACTGGTCCTTTAGCTGTTGGAACAATGGCTAGTGCAGTGTTTGAGCCAATACATTCTGAATCCAAAGAAAATTTACCTTCTACTTCAAGTACTAAGGCTTATACAAATATTGTAAAGCCGAGAAATACAGCTCCTAGAGTGAATGCTTTAAGGAATCAAATTCCAGTTAGAAGAAATCTTCCTCCTCTACCAAGATTCATACCCACATGTCACTTTTGTGGTGTGAGAGGTCACATTCGACCTAATTGTAATGCATTTAGGAGAGCTCCCCAAAATGGTTCATGGAACCAAAATCTGAGTCAAGGGACTCTTCAAAGGCAGATTCAGGTTCTAGCTGAAAAGTCTAGAATGTTGAGCGATGATGTTAACAGAATTGCTCAAATCTCTAGGACAAGGACTGGTCAATTTATTCCAAATGATTATTCAAGAGGAAATAATTTGACTTATCACAAAACTAGAACTGAACAAAACAGAAAAAGGTCAAGGAGGACAAAAAGGAAAAAGGTCTCTACTACACAGATTAATGATCAAAGATCTAAACAAAGTTTAAAGACTGTGTATGTGAGAAAGGAAGACCTTAAGTGCTTTGTCATTCATACTGCCTTGAAAGCCCAAAACACAGAAATGTGGTACTTCGATAGTGGGTGTTCTCGGCATATGACAGGTAACAAGTCCTTATTTATTCAATTTGAGGACTGTCCTGATGGGACTGTTACTTTTGGTGATGGAAGCAAGTCATTAGTCAAAGGAAAGGGTATCATCAATTCACCAGGCATACCTAAATTGAAAGATGCCTTGTTTGTTGAAGGACTGAAAGCTAATTTAATTAGCATAAGTCAACTATGTGATGATAATCATGCTGTGCACTTTACCCAAAATAAATGCTTAGTCATTAATGGTAAAGGTAAGTGTGTTCTAGAAGGATTGAGAACCACTGACAATTGCTACGGCTTAACTCCCAGTACTATTCCCTCAAATGTCTGTTATAAGACTAGAATTGAGGAGGTTGATTTGTGGCACCGAAGACTAGGTCACATGAACTTCAAAGACCTATGTAAAATCTCTAAGCAAGAGCTTGTGAGAGGTGTTCCCAAACTAGGAAAGCCTTCTACTGCTGTGTGTGGGCCATGTCAAATTGGTAAACAAATTAGGACCCCACATAAGAAGACTTCAAGTATTGCTACTTCATATCCACTGGAATTAATTCATATGGACCTTATGGGTCCTACAAGAACTGAAAGTCTAGGTGGAAAGCGATACATCCTAGTCATGGTTGATGATTTCTCTAGAATGTCTTGGGTGGCATTTATAAGAGAGAAATCCGATGCTTTTGACAATTTCAAAAGTATTTGCTTGAAAATTCAAAATGAGAAAAGATGCCCAATCACTCGAATTCGAAGTGATCATGGAAAGGAGTTTGAAAACTCTAAGTACAATGACTTTTGTGATGAGTCTGGTATCAAACATGAATTTTCTGCACCTATTACACCTCAGCAGAATGGTGTAGTAGAGAGGAAGAACAGGGTTCTCCAAGAGATGGCTAGAGTTATGCTTCATAGCAACAATCTAGCTTCTCATTTCTGGGCTGAGGCAGTTCACACTGCTTGCTATATAGTTAATAGAGTTTTTGTAAGACCTGGAACAAGGAAAACCCCATATGAGTTGTGGAATAACAAGAAACCTAGTGTAAAGTACTTTCGAGAATTCGGAAGTAAATGCTATATCCTTAAGGATAGAGAGCAACTGGGAAAATTTGAATCCCGGAGTGATGAAGGGATATTTCTTGGGTATTCCACCAACAGTAGAGCTTATCGAGTGTATAACTTGAGAACCTCTACAATTATGGAGTCCATAAATGTAATTGTGGATGACTCTGGTGTTGAAAATGTGCAATGTGAGGATGATGAAAGTGCTGAAAATGAAGATGTTGAAATTATTTCAACTTCACCTATTGATAAGCAAACATCTCCATTAAAACCTACACATCCTAGGGTCATGAGTCCTCACACCTCCACTGATATTATTGGTGATGTTGAAAGTGGAGTGAGAACGAGGAAACAAATTGAAAATGAAGTTAGCTACATTTGCTATACTTCATCTTTTGAACCCAAGAATGTAGCTGAAGCTCTTGCAGATGATAATTGGATAAATGCAATGCAAGAAGAGTTACTTCAGTTTACTAGGAATGATGTTTGGTATTTAGTACCTAGGCCTAATAATACAAATGTGATAGGTACCAAATGGATTTTCAAGAACAAATCTGATGAAAAAGGTACTATCATAAGAAATAAGGCTAGGTTAGTTGCACAAGGATATACCCAAATTGAAGGTATTGACTTCGATGAAACTTTTGCTCCTGTAGCCAGACTAGAATCAATAAGAATTCTTCTAGCTGTGGCTTGTAATATGAAATTCAAACTTTTTCAAATGGATGTTAAGAGTGCCTTTCTGAATGGCATTCTACATGAAGAAGTCTATGTGGAACAACCAAAAGGGTTTGAAGATCCACATCACCTTGATCAAGTTTATCGACTAAAAAGGGCCCTCTATGGTTTAAAACAAGCTCCAAGAGCTTGGTATGAGAGGCTGACTACTTATCTCTTGGAAAACGGATTTTCGAGAGGGGGAGTAGACAGAACCCTTTTCATAAAGAAGGTGAAAGGTGATATTGTCATCGCCCAGATATATGTTGATGACATAGTATTTGGTTCCACATTAGACTTACATGCTCATTCATTTGCTGAACAAATGAAAAATGAATTTGAAATGAGCATGGTTGGTGAGCTAAGTTTCTTCCTTGGTCTTCAGATCAAGCAATTGGATTCTGGGATCTCAGTATCTCAAATCAAATATGCAAAAAATTTAGTGAAGAAATTTGGAATGAGTTTTGCTAAGCATGCTAGGACTCCTATGAGTACTACTATAAAACTTAGTAAAGATACTTCAGGGAAAGATGTCGATCAGACTAATTATAGAAGCATGATTGGTAGTTTGCTCTACCTAACTGCTACTAGACCCGACATAGCCTTTAGTGTTGGAGCATGTGCCCGTTATCAAGCAAATCCCAAAGAGTCTCACTTAGTTGCTGTCAAGCGTATCATTCGCTATGTGAGTGGAACTTTGTCCTTAGGCCTCTGGTATTCTTTCGATACAAATGTCATTGTTGTGGGGTATTCTGATGCTGATTGGGCTGGAAATACTGATGATAGGAAAAGCACCTCCGGCGGGTGTTTCTATATTGGAAACTGCTTGGTTGCTTGGCTTAGCAAAAAGCAGAATTCCATTTCCTTGTCTACAGCCGAGGCTGAGTATATAGCAGCTGGTAGTTGTTGCACCCAACTTCTGTGGATGAAACAGATGTTGAAGGATTATGGAATTGATCAAAGCACTATGATTGTGTATTGTGATAACACAAGTGCAATCAATATCTCCAAAAATCCTGTGCAACACTCTCGCACAAAGCATATAGACATTAGGCATCACTTCATCCGTGATCTTGTTGAGCAAAAAGTTGTGTCTATTGAGTATGTCCAAACAGAGAATCAATATGCGGACATTCTCACAAAACCTTTAGATTCCCTTAGGTTTGAACTCCTTAGGAAATCCATCGGTTTGTGCGGAGTTGAGTAATGGTGTACTTGTTTTATAGCCTATGTGTTTTTCATGTTCTATTTAAGTCATAGAGCTATTTTTTTGTTATTTTCTTTAAGTAATAAAAATCCAAAAACATTCAAAAAATTGAAAAATATTGCAAAAAATAATGTGGTTGTATGACCTTATTTATCCTATCTTTTAGCTTAATGTTATTTCCTTGAAATCATATTTAACTATATAATCCAAGGATAAATATATCATAGGATTGAATAAAATAGGAAAGTTCAATTGTTGGTTTGATCTTGTGATTGAATTTGGTCATGCTAATTAACCTCAGTTAGAGTTGAGCATACAATGATGTTCTAATTTGCACAAGCACTCTGACTGATTCTTTAGATGGTTTTAGTTCCTAAATAAAGGTTCTGATATTATACCATATGGTTCCCTAGATTAATCAAATCTAGTATAACCAATGTCATAAAAATTCCATAAGGTGAGCCCCCTAGATATAAAAATTATTGACATGGAGAGGACTACCTGTGAGTTTGTGTGATAGCTACTAGTGAATGCAAACAGTAAGTAATGGCTACCTAGACAAACAGTAGGTATCTATATGGATTGCTAGTGTGAAAGCCCCTACTGTCATTAGAAAGAGCTACCTTCTCACTTGAGTGAAAGTCACCAGTGTGCTAGTGTCTATATATATGTGTACTCCAAAAAGAATTTACATAATGAGTACAATTTGACTGAAAAAGAAATGAAATAATTTATTAGTCAAATATGGGGTAAAAATTGCTCATCAGATAAATATGGATGATTATTGGGTTTAACACTAGTTTTTGAAAATTTTAGAGTCCCATTTGATATATAATGTCAAAATCTAGATTAAGGAAGGAAACCAATTCAACGAGTCAAGTTATGAAGTTTGATTTCATATTCACATTACTTCTAATTGTATCTTGACTCTGATTGTGAATTTGATGCAAATACCATATTTAATCACCGGTGAAAATCAATTAATGTTTTCATAATCCTTGTTTATGCCTATACTTGATATATCAATTCTTGGGTGATTATTATCTATGATTTTGATGAAATCACATATTGCAAATTTTTTTTAGTTGGTCATTTTGAGGTGAAAATGTATTTTAAATGTTCCATTGGTTGAGGGGGAGAAAAGGTTTTAACTGTGAAAATTTTTGAAAAATTTTCAGAGCACCGATCGCTCGGTGCTAAAGACCGATCGATCGGTCTTTCGTGAACAGGGTTATAAAACCCTCATTTCTATTTTTTTTGTTCACTTGTTCTCCGATCTCCAGAGCGATCTCTCGGTTTCCTCTCCTCCAAATCTTTCCTACGAACATTCCATTCTACTCTAAAGGTTTCCCAAGGATCTAAAAGGTAAGAGTTGTGCATTTTCTTTGCTTTAGATTGATTTTCTCATCTAGGGCATCATTTCTTGCATTTTCTTCAATGGCGTTCGTTTTGTCGTTAATCCTACTTGCATATCTCATGTCTGGCATCCCCAAACGTCGGAGGTTGGTCCTCAACAACCAAGAGGATCCTCCTCAAGATGAGGAAAACCTAGAGCCCTTTACTTTCACTCCAATAGGGCATGGTATTTCCATAGGGGACAGGCCAATTCGTAGAATGATTGATTCTACAATTGAGAATCGTCAAAAATCTCTGGCTGATAAAACTCGGAAAAATAAAGGAAAAGCTTCATCTTCCCAGTCTAGTAAGTTATCCCAGTTTATCAGTCCTACTGCTGCTCAACTCTATAGTGAGTATTTTAGTAAGAAAGGTGTTATGGTTGAAAGGGACATACATATTTCTGATTTTGGTGATTATTATCTTCCTACTCTGATTTCCGATCGTCAATGGGAAGGTATACTTACCTTATCCGGTCCTGCTTCTGTCCAGTTAGTTAGAGAATTTTACTCTAATTTTTCTGAAATCAACCAGAAAAAATGGTCATTCAAATCTCGAGCATTAGAACAATCTGTTATCATAAATGCTGATTTGGTTTCTAAATTCCTTGGATGTCCTAGAGTTCCAAATGCATATTATCCTTATAATTATAAAACTGATGAGGATAAAGACTCCATGGAACATGTAGTTACCTTTCTAAGTGGTACTCCTTCGTTTTGGGTTGGGTCTCTTATTGAAGTGGCGAAACTCACTAAGGATGCTAGACTAGTAAACCTTGTTATGAGTGCAAATATCCATCCAAAGGTTCATACTGCGGACCTTAGGGAAGAAAGAGCTAGATTTTTGTTTAGTCTTCTACGTGGGCGTGATATTGATCTTGCCGCTCACATCATTGACTTGATGATCCAAGCCCATCAAACTAATACAGCAGTTGGAGCCCTACCATTTGGTTCACTCATCACTAAACTTCTTGGTTCTCAAGGAGTTATCGCTCCTCCTGGTGTTCCAACTCGAGTTCCTAAGGGTCCAATCACCAAAAAGACCCTAGCTCAGAGTTTTTCACATGCCTCAGTTCGAGATACAGAGGAGGGAGCAGAAGTTGGTGCTGGGTCATCTCGTCCTCCTCCTACCACTATGGACGATCTTGGGAGGATGATGAGAGAGATGCAGATGGATCTCAGGACTCATATTTCTTCATACGAGGAGTTTACTACAGAGGTTCGTGGTCGACTTGGATCTCTCGATGCAGCAGTGCTTGGAGTACAGAGAGATGTTCGAGATTTTCGAACTTACTATGAGTCACAGCTCACTTCTGATGATGAGCAAGAGTGATGGTTCGTGATAGAAGTTGTTTTTTAGTCGAGTGACAGACTTTGTTTCCCATTTTGATGTACTTTGAATTGGTTGTACTTAGTACAAACCTTCTTGGTTATTATTGACTTGTTATGGATATATATATTTGAATGGTTTATGCTCCTTACTTTCTATGTCATCTCCTTTCAATGGGTTATGATTTTCTTTTCTAATCCACCTTTGGCATTTCGAGCCAAAAAGGGGGAGAATATGTTATGGATGAGTTATGGAATGGATGAGTTATGGATGATGAATGGTTATAGATTGTGTTATGGATGAGTTATGGATGATGAATGGTTATAGATTGTGTTATGGATGATGAATGGTTCTTTTGGAATACTAACCTGTTATGGATTGTGAATGGTTTGGAATACTAACCTGTTATGGATTGTGAATGGTTTTGAATGGTTATACATATTTTCATCCTATATGTTATTTCCCATGCTTCACAGGTTTTTGATTTAGCATGTGCAGGCAAACAGGTTCTAAGTTTGGTAAATCATGACAAGTTAACATGTCAACAGTCATGTAATTTTTTTTTTGAGTCATGTAAAGGTCAATTTTCCATTTTTGAATCAATTGGGAAAATTTGAACCTAGTATATGAATTAGTTTTGTTTTGTCCCGGAATTGCCAAAGGGGGAGATTGTAAATCCCTAAATAGGTGTTGGCAAATTCCGTGATCATTAGATAGGTCAGTTGAGTCGAGTCCTCGAATCATGTTCAACTTGTCAGAAAAGAAGAGAAGAGCTAAAGCTTAAAGAAGATAGAAGAAAGAGAAGAAAAAGGTTCTACTCCGGATCTAGACAGGTAATGGACTTAGAGACCCCTACCTAGGTTTGATTTGACTTAGATAACTCTAAAAATACCTAGGAGGATAGATTTAAGCCTACCAAAGTTATTTGATCTTAGTTGAATCAAATAAAAATAAAATGAATTAATTTTGGCAAAAATTCTGTCTCAACCGATCGCTCGGTATTGCGACCGATCGATCGGTGGCCTACCGAGCGATCGGTGGCTATCGACTGGACTAAATATTTGTATGGGGAAAATTTCCAGAGAGATGTTTTAAGACCGAGCGATCGGTCATTAGAACCGATCGATCGGTTGTGAACCGAGCGATCGGTTGTGAGCACCGATCGATCGGTCCCCGTAAAAAGAATTTTTCTTTTTCTGGATTCTTTTTTTAACCCTATATAAACAACTTTTGAGAGACCTAATTCGTGTCTTTGATAATTTTTGAAAGAGTAGAGGTCTGAGAAACTCTTCTAGGGTTTTTCTAATTGTTTTTAATTAGATCTTTGTGATCCCTCCTCTTTCTTAGATCCTAGAGAATGCAAGTATAGATTAATATCTTTGATCTTGCATTGTGTGATCTCAGATCTGTATGAGATCCCTCTAGGGTTTGAAATTTACTAAATTGATTCACAACCCTACACCTTGTGTGTGTGTCCGGTGATTGATCCGGAGCCTTCGTGGAAGGAGATCGATCGTGTGTGATCGTGGATTTGAAGTTGCTTGAAAAGATTTGGTCGGTGTGGAACCGAAGCTGCTAAGGCGGAGATCGAACCTGCTGGTTCGTGGAAATCAAGAGTAAGAGTCTATACCTAGGAACATAGTTTCTGTTTTGGTAAGGTCTTATCTTGTACTTGATATCTTTTCATAGTGAAGTTTATTGCTGGACAAGGTCCCGTGGTTTTTTCCCGTTAGGGTTTTCCACGTAAAAATCTTCTGTGTTTGATTTGTGTGGATTGTCTGATTGAGTTAATCATTGATTTTTAAACATATTAATTGAAAAATTAAAATTGGTTAGAAATTATTAGATAGACCTATTCACCCCCCCTCTAGGTCTTAGAGATCATTGATCTGGATAAATCTCAGAATAGGTGGCGACTCTAACATAAACCCGTGAGTTCAAAATCCGTGCTCACACCTAGGTTCGGGATCTAGGTTACCACTAGTTAACTAAAAGGGTATTCTTACTTTGAAGAGACTAGATCTAGTCTTGGATGGATGCTTGGACACGAACTAGAGCTTAGAATCAAGGATCCACGCCCGAGGAAGAAGCTTCAACCTCGTGGAAGCTTTGATAAGTGAGGATTCGAGCTCCTTCTTGGTCTACAAGATAATCCCTCTTAGGAACCTTAGATTTTCTCCCCTTTCTCTCCCAAATCCTTTCTTAAGTATTGGTAACCTAAAACCCACAATTTGGGTCCCTATTTATAGGTCAAGAGGGTTAAAACCCTAAAAATCCTGCATTAAAAAAACTGCTTCGTGCGCCAATGATCATTCGTATGCTTCCTAAGATCGTTCATAGGCTTTTCAGTAAGTTTTTCCAGTTTTTGGGACTCTACGATTGGTCGTAGAGTATTTACGATTGGTCGTAGAGTATCTACGATCGTTCGTAGGGTGTTTACGATCAATCGCACCTTCAACAAAAACTTCCCAGATTTTTCCCGCTTCGGTATTTTACCCATAAGTTTTGACTCACTTATCGTCTTTTAACGATTAAATGTGAGTAGGACCCTTCATTCAAAGTAGAACAATTTTGTGTCTAATGGACAAATCCTAATTCTATGTTTTTAATTACCTAAATGAGCTCTAAAGCTGACTAGTCTGGATATGGATTTCAGCAGCCCAGATTTTTCGGCAGACCCGATTTTGGAAATCCAACGTTTAACCTATTTTTGCCTAAAAATATGGAAAAATGATAATCATGAACCTTGAGGAGGGTTTTCATACCTTTCTAATGGTTCAAGAATCATTCGATTCCGATCAACGGTGACAAAAATAGAGCTTCTTAAAGCGGAGGGTAATGCTAAGGCATAACCTTTTTTTTTGACACTTAGAGTATTTTGTACTCTTATTCCTTCATCCCAACACCGTTAAACTTAAGAAAATATCCTTAAGACTATAATATATGTCATAACATATCATCTACCCGAAATATATCAAAAACAAGGTTCTCATTAGCTTTAATAACCATTCAAGGCATTGTAATATGATTTAAGCCTTAGACACTATTCACAGTACTATTCACCATGCTATGTCAAAAATCCGGGGTTCTACATCCTCCCACCCTTACAGAAATTTCATCCTCAAAATTAGGAAAATATAAATACATGAAAGAAAAATACAAAAACAAATGAGGGTACTTTTCCCTCACTTCGGCCTCACGCTCCCATGTAGCTTATTCCCTAGAGTGATGTTTCCATTGCACTAGTACTAGGGGAATCACTTTGGTGAGCAATACTTGCTCCTTGAGGTCTAATATTCAGGCCGGTTGTTCCACCAATGTGAGGTCTTCCTGAATCACCAAAGGATCCAACTCGATGACATGTAATAGATCTGGGATGTATTTCCGGAGCATGGAAACATGGAATACGTTGTGAACTGCTGCCATGTGAGTGGATAGAGCAACACGATATGCAACTTCACCAACTCTAGTGATGATTTCAAAAGGACCAACATATCTAGGGCTGAGCTTGCCCCTCTTTCCAAACCTTATAACACCCTTTGTCGGCAAAATCTTGACAAACACAAAGTCACCAATAAGGAATTCAAGATTTCTCCTACGGTTATCAGCATAGCTCTTTTGTCGATCTTGTACAGTCTTCAATCTTTCCCTAATGAAATTGACCCTATCTGCGGTCTACTCGATCAACTCGGGATCCAATACTTTCCTCTCCCCAACTTCGTCACAGTATAGAGGAGACTTGTAACTTCGCCCTACAAGGCCTCGAAAGATGCCACTTGGATGCTCACCTGATAACTCTTGTTGTAGGTGAACTCAACCAGAAGCAAGTGATCCTTCCAACTGCCTTTAAAGTCTAACATGCACGCTCGGAGCATGTCCTCAATAACCTGGTTCACCCTCTCAGTCTGCCCATCTGTCTAAGGATGAAAAGCAGTGCTAAAGTCCAAACTGGAACCCATAGCACTCTAGAAGCTCTTTCAGAACTTGAAAGTGAATCTCAGATCCCAATCTGAAACAATGCTCATTGACACCCCATGCAACCGAACCACTTCTTTGATGTATAGTGCTGTAAGTTGGTTCGAGTTGAACATAGTCCGATACGTAAGAAATGGGTGGACTTTGTTAGACGGTCAACCACCACCCAAATGGAATCGGAGTTCTTCACAGTCCTTGGCAATGCAACAATGAAATCCATGGAGATATTCTCCCATTTCCACTCGGGAATCAGAAGGGATTGAAGAAGACTTGCTAGCCTCATGCTCAGCTTTAACCTGCTAGCATACTAAACACCGAGACAAATTTTTTGTCACTTCTCTCTTCATGTCTCGCCACCAAAAGTGCCCCTTGAGGTTTCGATACATCTTTGTACACCCAGGATGCACTGTATATTTGGACCTGTGAGCTTCATTCAAGATTTCGCATCTAAGCTCCTCATTGGATGAAACACATAACCTTCCCTTGAATGTGATGATCCCTTCAGTATCCAAGGCAAAGTCTTCATTGCCACTGCTAACAGGCTTATCTCGGTAAGCAAGTAACTTGGCATCCGACCCTTATAACTCTCGGATCCGAACCCGAATGTAAAGCCAAACAGTGAGATTTACCATCACTGGTCCATAAGTAGGAAGGTTAAAGCTGGTGTTGAGGTTAGACACATTCTCCAACAACTTCCACTCTCATACCATCATATGAGCCAAGAGTCTAGGAGGCTTTCTGCTAAGAACATCTGTTGCCACATTCGCCTTACCTGGGTGGTACTAAATAGAGCAGTCATAGTCCTTCAAGAACTCCATCCATCGACATTGCCTCATGTTCAACTCCTTTTGGGAAAATAAATATTTTAGACTTTTGTGGTCTATAAACACATCAAACTGTTCACTATAAAGGTAATGCCGCCAAATCTTCAATGCAAACACCACTGCGGCCAACTCCAAGTCGTACGTCGGATAGTTCTTTTTGTGATCCTTTAACTATTGGGAAGCATAGGCAATGAATTTCCCGCGCTACATAAGAACACATCCTAGCCTAATATATGAGGCATCACTATAGATTATAAAACCGCCACTCCCAGATGGCACTGTGAGAATGGGGGCCATAGTAAGCCTCTTTTCAACTCCGTAAAACTTGCTTCTTACCTGTCATTCCAAGCAAACTTGGCATCCTTCCGTGTCAAGTACATGAGCGGTGCTACTAAACTGGAGAACCCCTCTACGAATCTCCAATAGTAGCCTATCAAACTGAGGAAACTACATATCTCAGTAACACTCTTGGGTCTCTCCCAACTCATCACTACCTCTATCTTCGTCAGATCAACTAAGATGCCCTCGACCAATACCACGTGGCCAAGGAACGTCACTTCCTCTAACCAAAATTTGTACTTATTTAACTTAGCGTACAGTTGGTGCTCTCAAAGAGTCTCAAGAATAAGGCGAAGGTCTCGATCATGATCTTCCCAAGTCTGGGAATACACCAAGATGTCGTCGATGAATACAATGACACATCGATCGAGAAAAGGTCTGAACAGCCGATTCATCAAATCCATGAATGTCGTCGGTGCATTCGTCAAGCCAAAAGGCATGACAAGGAACTAGTAGTGCCCATACCGAGTCCTGAAAGTATTCTTGAGAACATCTTCGGCCTTGATCTTCAATTAATGAGAACCCGATCAAAGATCAATCTTGGAGAAAAATCTTGCTCCCTTCAGTTGGTCAAACAAGTCGTCTATCCGAGGTAATGGATAATGATTCTTGATCGTGACCTTGTTCAATTGCCTATAGTCGATGCACATCCTCATCGACCCATCCTTTTTCTTCACGAAGAGTACTGGTGCTCCCCATGGTGACACACTTATTTGGATGAAACCAAGTTGTTGCAACTCTTCGACTTGCTCCTTTAACTCTTTAAGCTCTATTGGGGCCATTCTATACGGAGCTCTTGAAATCGAAGCTATGTCAGGAGCAAGCTCTATTGCAAACTCGATCTCCCGATTTGAAGGCAATCCAAGTAGATCTTCGAGAAACACATCTAAGTACTTGCTCACTACTGGAATAGCTGAGGAGTCTTGTGCCACTAGTTTTGCTAATCTTAGAACCGTGAAGCAGGCAATGTCTCTTCTTTGTAGCCCTTAAAAGTGAAACGACTTAACTCCTTCTGGCCCGAAATTCACCATCTTCTCAAAGCACGCCACATGTTCGTGGTGTGCAGTGAGCCAATCCATCCCGAGAATGATGTTGAAGTCTAGGTCTTAGAACTCTAGGATGATAGGTCGGCCAACAACTCATTCTGCCCCACTTAAACCACACAATCCTTGTATATCTGGTTCGTATCAACCGACTTGCCAAGCGAAGTCGAAATGGTCAACTCATGCTCCAACGGACTAGCCTCAAATGAAAATTCCTTGGCAAAACTCGGCGAGACGAAGGAATAAGTGGATCCTGTGTCAATCAATACTTGAGCTAGACATTCATTCACTAATAAAGCGCATGTGTGATTAAATAGTTCACATCATTAGATTTCAAACAAGAATTTCATAAGGTATAGATAGCATGCTGTACATATAAGCAATCATATCATATAATAGCAACCAATCACAACTTGAGAACATTAGCATTCTAGTGTACCTTGCACGACATCGTCAGATGCATGAGAGTCTCTTTCCGACAAGGCAAAGACTTGGCCCTGATTTGCTTGGCGAGGCCGCTGTGTAGACTGTGAGGGCCTCGATGCTTTTGAAGAGCCCAGTTGAGATGGATGCCTAACTGGGGGCCTACTCCCTTGAGACTTGGATGACAATCGATGGCGGGGACAATCTCTGATCATGTGGCTCTGGTCACCACAGTGGAAGCATACACCCAAAATCTTCCTACACTCCCCGGTCGAATGCTTCCTCCTACAAAGAGTGCAGACCTAATACGAGTATGTGGAGGGCGCATATCTCGTGGCCTGAGATAGCACGGGGAGATGAGCCTGCGTAGTAGTAGGGTGAGGCACTTGTGTCATCGCCAGGCGTGACACTTGTGGAGTAAAAGGACGAGGAGCCTGCGATGTAGAGTAAAGCTTCTATGACTGTCCTGGCTTGACTGTCTGGTATGGGGCCGTTCTTGCCCTTTTCTCTAGTGGCCCCGAGCCACTAGACTGGCCTCTCAAAAAGTCTCTATCTCTCCTCTTGAAGAACTCCTCAAAATTCTTCTTGGCAAGCTTCGTCTTATTCACCACTTCTCCCCAGGTTCCCACCTGGAACATTGAGACTCTGTCTCTAGTAGAGGGCTTCAATCCTCGCTCAAACTTTCTGGCCAGCATGAGTTTGGATGCGATCAGGTGAGGTGCGAATCTTGACAATTCTATGAAAGTAGCCTCATAGTCGGCCACACTCAACTCTCCTTGCTCAAGAGTCATGACCTCAATCTCCTTCTATTCTCTGACAGCAACTGGAAAATACTGCTTGTAGAAGACATCTAGAAACTCTGGCCATGTCCATAGCTCCCCTAACCTGGTGGACTCCCTCTGTCTCTGTGTAGCTCTCCACCAGTGCTCAGTCGCACCTTCCATAATGAAGGTGGCCCAGTCCAGACGCTGCTAATCCATGTAGTGGAGTGCCCTAAAAATCTTCTCCAACTGCATCACCTATGCTTCTGCGACCATGGGATCAGTAGTACTGAAGAAATTGGGAGGATGTAATCTCCTAAACACCTCAAGTCCTGAAGTATGATGTACTGGAGGATGTGTAGGCGTAGCAAGGGCAACAACAATAGGCCTGGCTACTAGCATTGCCAAGGTCTCTACTATGGAAATAAAAGCCTGAGCAAAGTCGGGTTGTTCATCCCCCGATGGAGCATCACCTCCATTACCCCTTGTATTAGCACTGCGTCTCATGATGAGATCCTTGAAGGAGGATCCGGATAAAAATTTATGCGAAAACTGGATCCCCTTAGATCTTAACACCATAGAAAGCATCAAAATTATCAAAGAGTTTTAGCCATATCACCTCGGTGAATGATGTTCACCGGTGAAGCCTAATCTACTCGAACCGTCAGAACTCTTTGTAGAGATTTCTCCAAAAAATACTAGAAGCTCGATCCTTGTTCTTCGCTATCCCCACGAAGCTTTAGAATCTCCTTTGGAATTACAGAAGCAAGAGGAAGAAGATGCAGTAATGGTGTAGACCTTCTATCACCAAAAGTACTAAGGTTCAAAACCCTAGAATAAACAAAACACAACTTTCACCACCTTAGAAGCTCACGAAATCCCTAGGGGTATCCCCTAGGGCTCACGATTTGGAGAGAGAGTGGAGAGGAGAGAAAATAAGTCTGGAAAAAAAGTGCTTAATGGTTTAGGGTGTTGCGGTATATATAGACTAGGATCCTATCCTAATCCTATCTCAACTACAACTTATCTAGTTGGAATTATTAATTAATAATAACTCTTACTGTTAATTAATTAAACACCTACTTAATCCATAACTACTTTAGTTATAGTAATCCTACTAATTAAAGAGTCCCTATTAAAAGAGGATTCCTTAATTAAAAGGGATAACTCAACAACCAACTCAAAGAAGGAATCCTAGTCAAACTAGGAAACCCTACACAAGGGTGGGCGTGAGACTTGGGGAGTTGAAACTCCTTTTTGTAATCCAATTACAAATCCATCTTAATCTTAATTGTAATCCAACCATTGGATATTAATTCCATAATTAAAGGAATTATATTACAACAATTATTCAATTAACATAGTCCTAATCCAATTAGGATTCCTCAAGTGGGCGCCCCACCCTAGGGTTTAAACCCATTGGCTTTGGCCCATATTAAAGGTCTATTTTAATGGGTTTATGGATATGGGTCTAACCCATTTCCCCTTTAATTCTGTTAATCAAATAATTATTAAAATAATCCCTAGATTTAAA
This sequence comes from Tetracentron sinense, assembly GCA_015143295.1. Classification (NCBI taxonomy): domain Eukaryota; kingdom Viridiplantae; phylum Streptophyta; class Magnoliopsida; order Trochodendrales; family Trochodendraceae; genus Tetracentron; species Tetracentron sinense. Next base: position 21,897,398 of record CM026562.1, read on the forward strand.
TTTACAATTAATTTAAACCATAGATTAACTTTTAATCACTTAAATAATTGATTAACTTTTAATCGATTATTGAGCTTGTATTTCTTATTTGAGCACCTCCACAGATTGCTCTAGGACATTCTTACCCTGGCTTACCCAATGTTATCCCATTGACCCTAAATAGGATTTTCATCGGAATTGCAAGTGACGTGAGATATCCATGTTGCAATTGAATCCCAGTGTATGAACAATAACCATTACGGATCCCACCACATGAACTTTTAAATTCGATTTATCCTTCCAAATACATTATCCCTAATGGGCCTTCAAGATTGACATACTATCTAACCCATAGCCCATTGCAAATCATCTGGGTTTCCAAGACTTATGATTAAGCCATGAGATACAATTTCTCATGAAAAACATTTTGAGAAAATCCTTTAATAAGTATAATACCTTTTAATAAAAGTATATTTCAAAACTTATTTTGTTTTCAAAATCACCTTCACAAGATTTGAACTTAATCAACTGTCTTACCCGGAACTTGGATAATCTCTCAAATTAATGAGCATGGATTTCTTGTTTGAAATCCATCATGACTCGAACAGCTTTCTGACTATCCAACTATCACTGTAGTGTATCATACAATTTGTGTTTCTAGCGTAGGATAGTAAATTCGGCTGGGTTCCAACCGGTTATGGACTAAGACTAAATAATTAGTCTACTTTGAATACAACTCTTTTCTTAAACCTAATTCCTTGTTTCAATCATGGTATCAATTTCTAAATGACCCTAGTGACTCTAATGCCTAAACTCTGATACCAACTCTATAACACCCCAAAATCCCTCCTACGAGTTACGTGAGACTTTAGACGTTGCTGTCATGACCTGAGAAACCATCCTGCAAAATATACAAGGCATACTATAACGGAAATGAAATAAATGAGGAAGTGAAATAATGCGGGAGCGTGAACTCAATTTTTATTTTCTAAACATGATAAGTATTTCAAGGTAAGAGTGGACATGCCCACCCATCAAAATAAAAAATAAGAAAACTTCACTGACTCTCCACTCAACAATAGTCTAGATAGGGTTACCTATCTAGATCTCTGTCCTCCTAAGACTGCAATGGAATAGGCACCTCTTCTTTAACATACTCTTCCTCAACCCATGGCTCGGGGTTGAAGATATCTACCGGACCTGCCGACATGAAATGTACTGCTGAGCATGGAATACTCAGCGAACACAAGCTACTAGCTAACAATAGCAATAACATAATTTAATTCATATTATCAAATTAAACAGTTGTCACGCCCCAAAAAACCCCCTAGGAGTTTAGGGATACTTTAGGTGGACTATACAACCCTGCCAAACCATCCTGTAATGAACAAGATAAATAAGGTACTAAACAATGATAATCAGAGCGCGGAAGCTAAACATAATTTGCGGAAGCGAAAACTAAAATTTCTTTTCTTTATAATGATCCAAACTGTAGTATTCCAAGTTAACATAAATACAAAACACGTCTAAGTCTAAGGTGGACAGGCCCACCTAACAAAATACAAAAGACAAAATACAACTCTGTCTCGCTCAATAGTCATCCCCGTGAGGCCAATGGTCTAAGTCTCTCGTCTCCGCCTGAGGCTCGACTACTAGATCCTCATAAGGTTCCTCCTCGCCATAGTCCTCCTCTATCCAAGGACCCGGATCACAAATGTCGAGAGGGACTCGGGTACCTGCCGACATGAAAGTACGGCTGAGCATGGAATACTCAGCGAGTACAAGCCCCTAACTAACAATGGTAATAACGAACAACATCATATACAAGAAATGGGAGGAGTATAGTTCATAATCATTTCTAGCAACCTCATACATAAACATTTTATCAAGTCATAATTATTATGAAACTAAAACATGTCTATGCATCATACAATTCCTCTTTGAGTTGTCCTTTTAATATTTCTTATGAGCCAGAGGTTAGCACCCGCATATCCCTGGGCTACCAACCTCCTTGACAGTACAATACCTTTCTTATGAGCCAGGGGTTAGCACCCGCACATCCCTGGGCTACCAACCCCCTTGACAGTACAATACACTTCTTATGAGCCAGGGGTTAGCACCCGCACATCCCCTTGACAGTATAATACCTTTCTTATGAGCCAGGGGTTAGCACCCGCACATCCCTGGGCTACCAACCCCCTTGACGGTACAATACCTTTCTTATGAGCCAGAGGTTAGCACCCGCATAATCCTGGGCTACCAACCTCCTTGACAATACAATACACTTCTTATGAGCCAGAGGTTAGCACCCGCACATCCCTGGGCTACCAACCCCCTTGACGGTACAATACCTTTCTTATGAGCCAGAGGTTAGCACCCGCATAATCCTGGGCTACCAACCTCCTTGACAATACAATACACTTCTTATGAGCCAGAGGCTAGCACCCGCACATCCCTGGGCTACCAGCCTCCTTGACAGTACGATACCTTACTTATGAGCCAGAGGTTAGCACCCGCATAATCCTGGGCTACCAACCTCCTTGACAATACAATACCTTTCTTATGAGCCAGAGGTTAGCACCCTTAACCGGGGCTACCAACCTCCTTGACAGTGCAATAATTCCGAGTACTTTCTTATGAGCCAGGGGTTAGCACCCGCATGATCCCTGGGCTGCCAACCCCCTTGACAATGCAATACATTTCTTATGAGCCAGAGGCTAGCACCCTTAACCGGGGCTACCAACCTCCTTGACAATATCCTTTTCTTTTACATATGTGCTCGTGCATAGAAATCGTGAAATCATGATGACGCATAGCATTTTAACAATTTCAACTCACATGAGAATTGAAGAAGCGAAATAGACACATGTATACAACTTACCAAATGGGGAACATTTATGTGACTCATGCTTTCAAATCTTAGTTTATTCATGCATTCTATCGAACATGTGGTATTCAACCTTTTTACCTTTAGTTATTTCATATTTTTTCATTCGAACATTTCATCAAATACTTGGGGTGTGTTCATTATGCGTAATATGCCCTTCCACCATTTTTCCCATCATTCAACACATCACAACATGGCATCCAATCGCCTCCACTCCTCATCCATTCATACATTCCACCATTTGTTTGTATTATCTTGTTTATGTTTTAGGGATTTAGCATATACCAACACAAGGGAGCAATGGGGAAGATCCAACACATATTTTCTTAGAAAAATCCTAGGTTATTACCAAAGTAACTAGGAAGAGTGTACTAACCTTGAAAAGGGAAAGAAAATCCTTGAGGATGATGTAGAAACGCTGCCCTAGCTTGGAAGAGGTACTCCACACGAGATTGAGGTTGGATTTGGAGAATCCAAGCCTTTAGAACGGTTCTAGTATTCTAAAACCCTTGATTCTCTCAAGTGGAAAACCCTAGATGTAAATCCCCCTTCTCTTCTTCTCTCTCAAAACCTTCTAAGTGAGGTGAATGAAGCCCTAAAGGCTCGGGCAAGCCCTTTTGGGAAAGGGTTTAACCCCCAAAAGATGAAAACGCCCTTAATGAAATTTCTGCAAAAACGCGAAGACCAAGCGATCGGTGGTCATGACCGATCGATCGGTTGCCTACCGAGCGATCGGTGTTTATGACCGATCGACCGGTCAAAAACTCACTCTCTGGAAAATTTTCCCATACAAAATTTCTGACCGTGCGATAGCTACCGATCGATCGGTTATGGACCGATCGATCGCTGACTGGACCGAGCGATCGGTGCTCTGTATGCCTGGACTGTTTTGACCATATCTTTTGACTCGCTCGTCGGATTTCGACGATTCAACTTGCGTTGGATCCGTCTTTCGAAAATGAACATTCCTGACATTTCGGAATTTCCGATTTCTCCCTTACTTATTAATTAGACTACAAAAACGTCCAATTAGCTACAAAGGTGCTATTCATTAAGGATGAAAAAGTCCGGGGTGCTACATTCTACCCCCCTTACAAAAATTTCGTCCCCGAAATTTGGACGATACATACATGCGTAAAACTATAACAAAATACAAGGGAATGTCAAGGCCTTAAACAAATAAATGGGGGTACTTTTCTCGTACTTCGGCTTCTCGTTCCCAAGTAGCTTCCTCCCTTGAATGGTGTTGCCATCTTACCAAGACCAAGGGAATGGTCTTGTTGCGCAAGACTTGATCTCGCCTATCCAAGATCTGCACCGGTTGTTCAACTAGGGTGAGGTCCTCTCGGATCTCTATCGGATCATGCTCGATGACATGAGAAGGATCCGGGATATACTTCCGAAGCATGGAGATGTGAAATACGTTGTGGATCGCCGCCATGTGAGCGGGCAAGGCAACTCGGTAAGCTACCTCACCAACTCGAGTAATGATCTCGAATGGACCCACATATCTCGGGCTAAGCTTGCCTCTTTTCCCGAATCTCATAACCCCCTTGGTTGGTGAAATCTTGACAAAAATAAAGTCACCAACTCGATATTCAAGATCCCTCCTTCGGTTGTCGGCATAGCTTTTCTGTCGGACTTGTGCGGTCTTCAACCTTTCCCGGATGAGCTTGACTCTATCCGCAGTTTGTTCAATCAACTCGGGGCCCAAAATTTTTCTTTCTCCCACTTCATCCCAATACAACAGAGATCTACAACTCCTTCAGTACAAAGCCTCAAAGGGTGCCATCTGTATGCTTGCCTGGTAACTATTGTTGTAGGCGAATTCCACCAAAGGTAGGTGATCCTCCCAACTTCCCTTGAAGTCTAGCATACATGCACGGAGCATGTCTTCAATAATCTGATTCACTCGCTCGGTTTGCCCATCCGTCTGTGGATGGAAGGCCGTGCTAAAGTCTAGTCTGGAACCCATAGCATCTTGAAAACTTCTCCAAAACCTGGATGTGAACCTTGGATCCCGGTCTGAGACAATGCTCACTGGCACTCCGTGCAATCGGACTATCTCTTTGATGTATAAGGCAGCTAACTGATTTGAGTTGAATGTAGTCCGGTACGGTAAGAAATGGGCAGACTTCGTGAGTCTGTCAACCACAACCCATATCGCATCAGTCCTTTTAACTATCTTTGGCAACCCCACGATGAAGTCCATAGAGATATGTTCCCATTTCCACTCGGGAATAGGGAGAGACTGCAACAGACCCGCCGGTCTCCTGTGCTCGGCCTTGACTTGTTGGCACACTAAGCATCGGGACACGTACCCCGCTATTTCTCGCTTCATGTTCCGCCACCAAAAGTGCTTCTTCAAGTCCTTATACATCTTGGTACCCCCGGGGTGAACGGTGTACTTGGACCGGTGAGCCTCGTACAAGATTTCTTGCTTAAGCTTCTCATCGGCTGGGACACATACTCTTCCCTTGAAAGTGATGATTCCATCATCCCTCACCGCAAAATCCTTGCTGCCACTTTTAACTGACTGGTCTCGGTAAGACAGTAGCTCGGCATCCACTCCCTGTAACTCCCTGGTCATGCTTAGGATATATGGCCTAACTGTGATGTTAGCCATTACTGGCCCAAAAGTAGGGAGACTAAAACTGATGTTGAGGTTGGATGCATCTTCTAACAACCTCCATTCCCTCAGCATCATGTGTGCCAAAAGTCCAGTGGGCTTCCGGCTAAGAGCATCGGCTACAACGTTCGCCTTGCCCGGATGATATTGAATGGAACATTCGTAGTCCTTCAAAAACTCTACCCATCTCCTCTGCCTTAAATTCAATTCCTTTTGGGAGAACAGGTACTTCAAGCTTTTATGGTCCGTAAATACGTCGAACTGTTCCCCATAGAGATAATGTCGCCAAATCTTCAAGGCAAACACAACCGCGGCGAGCTCTAAATCGTGAGTGGGATAATTCTTCTCATGCTCTTTCAATTGCCTGGAAGCGTAAGCAATGACTTTGCCGTGCTGCATAAGTACACATCCCAACCCCACGTGCGAGGCATCACTATAAACCACAAAACCACCACTCCCGGATGGCACACTAAGGACGGGGGCCGTGGTGAGGCGCTTCTTCAACTCTTGGAAGCTCGCTTCGCATCTGTCGCTCCAACTAAACTTAGCATTCTTTCTCGTCAGGTAAGTGAGAGGTGCAGCCAAACTGGAGAATCCCTCCACGAATCTTCGATAATATCCTGCTAACCCGAGAAAACTACGTATCTCCGTGACGCTCTTGGGTCTCTCCCATATCATAACTGCCTCTATCTTTGCCGGGTCAACAGAAATACCCTCGACCGACACTACGTGGCCTAGGAAGGCCACCTTTTCCAACCAAAATTCACACTTGCTTAACTTAGCGTATAGCCTATGCTCTCTCAATATCTCCAGAGCAAGACGAAGGTCTCGTGCGTGATCTTCCCGTGTCTGGGAATACACTAAAATGTCATCTATGAACACAATCACACATCGATCCAAGTACGATCGGAACACCCGGTTCATCAAATCCATGAACGCCGCCGGTGCATTCGTCAGCCCAAAAGGCATGACAAGGAACTCGTAGTGCCCATACCGAGTCCTGAAAGCTGACTTCGGAACATCTGCCGCCTTGATCTTTAACTGATGATACCCCGATCTAAGATCAATCTTGGAGAAAAATCTCGCTCCCTTCAGTTGGTCAAACAAGTCGTCTATCCGAGGCAAAGGATAACGATTCTTAATAGTTATCTTGTTCAACTGCCGGTAATCTATGCACATTCTCATTGACCCGTCTTTCTTTTTCACAAAGAGGACCGGAGCTCCCCATGGTGACACATTTGGTTGGATGAAACCAAGTTGTTGTAACTCCTCAATTTGCTTCTTTAATTCCTCAAGCTCTATTGGGGCCATTCTATATGGTGCCCTTGAAATCGGAGCGGTGCCTGGAGTAAGCTCTATACCGAACTCAATCTCCCGATCCGGAGGCAATCCGGGAAGTTCCTCCGGAAACACATCCAAGAACTCACTCACGACTGGAATGACCGAGGAGTTTTGTGGTTCTGGGTTTGCTAAGCTCAAAGTTGCGAGGCGAGCAATGTCTCTTTCCCTCAACCCTCGAAAGTGAAATGGCTTAACTCCCATCGGCTCAAAGTTCACCATCTTCTCGAAACATGCCACATGTCCGTGGTGAGCCGATAGCCAATCCATACCAAGTATGACATCGAAATCTAAGTCTTGGAAGTCCAGGATGATGAGGTCGGCTAACAACTCATTCTGTCCCACTTGGACTACACAGTCCCTGTATATACGGTCCGTGTCCACTGACTTGTCGAGCGGTGTGGAGATGGTTAATTCATGCTTCAACTGACTGGACTTGGTTGGAAATCCTTTCGCAAAGCTAGGCGATACAAAGGAATGAGTGGATCCTGTGTCGATCAACACTCGAGCTAGGCATTCATTCACTAATAACGCGCCTGTGTGATTAATTAAATTCACGTTAATAGATTTCACGCAATAACACATAAGTATAGGTAGCATGTCATATATATAAGCAATCACATTTCATAATAATAGCCGATTACAACTCGAAACTTTAGCATGATAGCGTACCTTGCACGACATTGTCAGATGCACGTGCATCCCGTTCCGATAAGGCAAAAACCTGACCCTGGTTTGCCCTACGAGGCGGTGGAGTGGATAACGTGGGTCGTGAAGGCCTAGACGCAGAAGCCTGTGAGGATCCCGGCTGGGAATCCTGACGAACTGGGGGCCTACTCCCCTGGGGTTGGATAGGCTGCAGCTGCCTGCGTGGGCAATCCCTGACCATGTGATCCACATCTCCACAGTGAAAGCACCCACCCGAAATTCTCCGACATTCACCAATCCGGTGACTCCGACCACAATAGGAGCACTCCTCAAATGCTGATGAGGATGAAGGCGGAACATATCGGGTGGCCTGTGAAAGTGTGGGACGAGGTACCGGTGTAGTGGTAGGCCGAGATACCTGTGATGTCAAGGGAGGCCTCTGTGACCGTATCGGTTTGGATGCCTGATATGGGGCTGCCCTAGCCCTCTTCTCTGCCGACCCCGAACTACTCGATTGGCCTCGAGCCACATCCCTTCTCTTGAAGAATTCTTCCGAATTCTTCTCGGCAAGCTTCGCCTTGCTCACAACCTCTCCCCAGGTAGCCACCTGGAACATCGAGACCCTATCTCTAATGGAGGGTTTCAATCCCCGCTCAAATTTCCTGACTCGCATATGCTCCGATGTAATTAGGTGAGGTGTGAATCTCGACAACTCCACGAAGGTAGCCTCATAATCGGCCACACTCAATTCTCCTTGTTCAAGAGTCATGAATTCAATCTCCTTCTGTTCTTTGACAGCTGCTGGAAAATACTGCTTATAGAAGACATCCAAAAATTCCGGCCATGTCCACGGCTCCCCCGCCCTGGTGGACTCCCTCTATCTCTGTGCGGCTCTCCACCAATGCTCGGCCGCACCTTCCATCACGAAGGTGGCCCAGTCCACTCTCTGTTCATCCGTGCAGTGGAGCGCTCTAAAAATCTTTTCCAATTGCATCACCCATGCCTCGGCGACCATGGGGTCAGTAGTACCGAAGAAGGTAGGAGGACGCAATCTCCTAAATGCCTCCAATCCTGAAGCATGGTGTGCCGGAGGTGGCGGAGGCGTAGAAGGAGTAACGGCAACCGGCCTTGCTGCTAACATAGCCAAGGTCTCGGCTATAGATGCAAAAGCTTGGGCAAAATCGGGTTGCTCGTCACCGGAAGGGGCATCACTTCCACTTCCCCTCGTATTGTATCCGCGACCTCGAGCACCGCGTCTCATGATGTGATCCTGAGAACGACAGTACCACATGAGTCTAACTTGGATACGCATTTAATACAATTTCGTAATTCACTTAATACATATTCATCAGACATATTTAATAAGCACAACACAATTTATGCACACATGGTATACAACATCATATCATAACATACATGTCGTGTTCCTAGCGTAGGATTCTAAGTTTGGTTGAAGTTCAACCTATTTTGACTAAGACTAACTTGTTAGTCTATACTTGGAATACAACTTTTTCCTACACCTAATGCCTTGTTCAATTTTGGTATCTAGTACTAAGCGACCCTAGGGACCTAAAGCCTAGGCTTTGATACCACCTCTGTCACGCCCCAAAATACCCCCTAGGAGTTTAGGGATACTTTAGGTGGACTATACAACCCTGCCAAACCATCCTGTAATGAACAAGATAAATAAGGTACTAAACAATGATAATCAGAGTACGGAAGCTAAACATAATTTGCGGAAGCGAAAACTAAAATTTCTTTTCCTTATAATGATCCAAACTGTAGTATTCCAAGTTAACATAAATACAAAACACGTCTAAGTCTAAGGTGGACAGGCCCACCTAACAAAATACAAAAGACAAAATACAACTCTGTCTCGCTCAATAGTCATCCCCGTGGGGCCAATGGTCTAAGTCTCTCGTCTCCGCCTGAGGCTCGACTACTAGATCCTCATAAGGTTCCTCCTCGCCATAGTCCTCCTCTATCCAAGGACCCGGATCACAAATGTCGAGAGGGACTCGGGTACCTGCCGACATGAAAGTACGGCTGAGCATGGAATACTCAGCGAGTACAAGCCCCTAACTAACAATGGTAATAACGAACAACATCATATACAAGAAATGGGAGGAGTATAGTTCATAATCATTTCTAGCAACCTCATACATAAACATTTTATCAAGTCATAATTATTATGAAACTAAAACATGTCTATGCATCATACAATTCCTCTTTGAGTTGTCCTTTTAATATTTCTTATGAGCCAGAGGTTAGCACCCGCATATCCCTGGGCTACCAACCTCCTTGACAGTACAATACCTTTCTTATGAGCCAGGGGTTATCACCCGCACATCCCTGGGCTACCAACCCCCTTGACAGTACAATACACTTCTTATGAGCCAGGGGTTAGCACCCGCACATCCCTAGGCTACCAACCCCCTTGACGGTACAATACCTTTCTTATGAGCCAAAGGTTAGCACCCGCATAATCTTGGGCTACCAACCTCCTTGACAATACAATACACTTCTTATGAGCCAGAGGTTAGCACCCGCACATCCCTGGGCTACCAACCCCCTTGACGGTACAATACCTTTCTTATGAGCCAGAGGTTAGCACCCGTATAATCCTGGGCTACCAACCTCCTTGACAATACAATACACTTCTTATGAGCCAGAGGCTAGCACCCGCACATCCCTAGGCTACCAGCCTCCTTGACAGTATGATACCTTACTTATGAGCCAGAGGTTAGCACCCGCATAATCCTGGGCCACCAACCTCCTTGACAATACAATACCTTTCTTATGAGCCAGAGGTTAGCACCCTTAACCGGGGCTACCAACCTCCTTGACAGTGCAACAATTCCGAGTACTTTCTTATGAGCCAGGGGTTAGCACCCGCATGATCCCTGGGCTACCAACCCCCTTGACAATGCAATACATTTCTTATGAGCCAGAGGCTAGCACCCTTAACCGGGGCTACCAACCTCCTTGACAATATCCTTTTCTTTTACATATGTGCTCGTGCATAGAAATCGTGAAATCATGATGACGCATAGCATTTTAACAATTTCAACTCACATGAGAATTTAAGAAGCGAAATAGACACATGTATACAACTTACCAAATGGGGAACATTTATGTGACTCATGCTTTCAAATCTTAGTTTATTCATGCATTCTATCGAACATGTGGTATTCAACCTTTTTACCTTTAGTTATTTCATATTTTCTCATTCGAACATTTCATCAAACACTTGGGGTGTGTTCATTATGCGTAATATGCCCTTCCACCATTTTTCCCATCATTCAACACATCACAACATGGCATCCAATCGCCTCCACTCCTCATCCATTCATACATTCCACCATTTGTTTGTATTATCTTGTTTATGTTTTAGGGATTTAGCATATACCAACACAAGGGAGCAATGGGGAAGATCCAACACATATTTTCTTAGAAAAATCCTAGGTTATTACCAAAGTAACTAGGAAGAGTGTACTAACCTTGAAAAAGGAAAGAAAATCCTTGAGGATGATGTAGAAACGCTGCCCTAGCTTGGAAGAGGTACTCCACACGAGATTGAGGTTGGATTTGGAGAATCCAAGCCTTTAGAACGGTTCTAGGGTTCTAAAACCCTTGATTCTCTCAAGTGGAAAACCCTAGATGTAAATCCCCCTTCTCTTCTCTTCTTCTCTCTCAAAACCTTCTAAGTGAGGTGAATGAAGCCCTAAAGGCTCGGGCAAGCCCTTTTGGGAAAGGTTTTAACCCCCAAAAGACGAAAACACCCTTAATGAAATTTCTGCAAAAACGCGAAGACCGATCGATCGGTGGTCATGACCGATCGATCGGTTGCCTACCGAGCGATCGGTGTTTATGACCGATCGACCGGTCAAAAACTCACTCTCTGGAAAATTTTCCCATACAAAATTTCTGACCGTGCGATAGCTACCGATCGATCGGTTATGGACCGATCGATCGCTGACTGGACCGAGCGATTGGTGCTCTGTATGCCTGGACTGTTTTGACCATATCTTTTGACTCGCTCGTCGGATTTCGACGATTCAACTTGCGTTGGATCCGTCTTTCGAAAATGAACATTCTTGACATTTCAGAATTTCCGATTTCTCCCTTATTTATTAATTAGACTACAAAAACGTCCAATTAACTACAAAGGTGCTATTCATTAAGGATGAAAAAGTCCGGGGTGCTACAACAGTATAATGATGATGACATACATAGAACTAAATGCAAAAAATCCGTATAAAACACGTGCTCATAATTCTTAACTTATTCTTGAAAATATATTTTCATGTTTTCAAAACTTGCTTGTCGTATTTAAAACTCATTCATGTCTTGTTCTTGTCTCGTGAGAATCATGTGTGTCTTGTCTTAGTTGTCATGTTTGAAATCATACTTGTCTTGTCTTGTCTTGCTTGTCTTGTCATGCTTGTCTTGCTTATCTTATGAGTAAATACCCTTCAAGGAATTCTTGAAAGCAACTTGTGAGCCAGGTATGTAAATACCCTTAAGCGAAAATAGAAAAGGTGCACCAAAATCCTTGATTTTCTTGAAAGCCAGATGTGACATATCCTTGGATATGCCCCATCCTTGACCAACCCAAAGTTCGGCTTTATCATTCGTTTCGTAAATCACTTGTCTTGTTCTTGTTTGTTTATCATAAAACTCGGTCATGCATACATGCTTGTACATAGAAAATTGTGAACCTCATAATGGTATGAAAAAGCTTACGTAATTGCATACATTGATTTAAGGTATTTCTATAATCATGGAACAATTCAAAAAAATCATAAGGCATTTTTATAATCATGGAAAAGCTCCAAAGCATCATAGTATAATTGGAAAACATGAAAAATGGAAATCATGGTCATAAGTACCATACATGGCATGCAGCATGGTCGCTTAGCCTATTACATCCCAATCATGCTTAATAATCCATATATTTTAGGGAACCATGCTTGGTTTGGAATTTGGAAACCATCGTACAAAATCTCAACATTGAAAAGCATGAAAACCTAGGTTTGGGATCTAGGTTACAATTAGGTTAACTAGAAGGGTGTAAATACTTTGAAGAGACTAGATCTAGTCTTGGATGGATGTTTGGACACGAACTAGAGCTTGGAATGAAGGATCCACACCCGAGGAAGAAGCTTCAAGCTGGTGGAAGCTTTGAGAAGTGAGGATTCGAGCTCCTCCTTGGTGTCCAACAAAATCCCTCTTTGGAACCCTAGATTTTATCCTCTTTCTCTCCAAAATCCTTTCTTAGGTGTTGGTAACCTAAAACCCACAATTTGGGTCCCTATTTATAGGCCAAGAGGGTCGAAACCCTAAACATCCCGCACTAAAAAAAACTGATTTGCACACCTATGATTGTTCGTAGGCTTTCCAATGAGTTTGCCCAGTTTTTGGGACTCTACGATCATTCGTAGTGTTTCTATAATCGTTCATAGGGTGTTTACGAATGATTGCACCTTTAGCAGAAACTTCCCAGATTTTTCCTGCTTTGGTATTTCACCCATAACTTTTGACTCGCTTATCGTATTTTAACGATTCAACTTGCATTGGACTCGTCATTCAAAGGAAAAAATTTGTGTCTAATGGATAAATCCTAATTCTGAGTTTTTAATTACCTAAATGGTCTCTAAAGCTGACTGGTCTGGAAATGGATTTCAGTAGCCCAGATTTTTCGGCAGACCCGATTTCGGAAATCTAACGGGTAACCTATTTTTGACTAAAAATATGGGAAAATGATAATCATGAACCTTGAAGAGGGTTTCCATACCTTTCTAATGGTTCAAGAGTCATTCAATTCCAATCAACGGTGACAAAATTAGAGCTTCTTAAAGCGGAGGGTAATGCTAAGGCATAACCTTTTTTTCTTTTACACTTAGTATTTTGTACTCTTACTCTTTCATCCCAACACCCTTAAACCTAAGAAAATATCCCTAAGACTTTAATAAATATCATAACACATCATCTACCTGAAATATATCAAAAATAAGGTTCTCATTAGCTTTAATAACCATTCAAAGCCAATAAGATTTAAGCCTTAGATACCATTCACAGCACTATTCACCATGCTATGCCATAAATCTGGGGTTCTAAACTCTATCTCTAAAGGTATACTTATTTTTAAAAAATGAATTAAATGTCAAAATAAGCATTAGATACAAAAATATTCCATCACTAATGTTCATTAAAATTAGATACAGAAATTAATTTGTCTCCATAGGTACTTTAATGTCGAAATATGCATTAGAGACGGAATATTAGTGACGTTTGTTTTTTAATTATCATCTCTATATCAATAGTCTCAGATCGAGATGCTAGGTTTACATCTCAATTTTGGAAGATTTTTTAGAAAGCTTTGTGAATATTCTTAGATTTCAGTACAACATTTCATCCCTAGACTGATGGAAATGGAGCATGTCAACCAAGTGATGGATGATATGCTTCGGGCTTGCATTTTGGATTTTAAGGGTGGTTGGGAGGATCTCGTGTCATTAGTGGAGTTTTCATACAAAAAAACTACCATGCTAATATCGTACGACACCTTATAAAGAGTTGTACGTATGGCTTTTTGATCACCTATTTATTAGGAAGAGGCAGGGGAGGTGGTCTACTCGGACCTGAATTGGTTTGTGAGACTACTGAAAAGGTAGTTGTGATAAGAGAGTGGTTGCGTACAACTCAAAGTCAACAAAAGAGTTATGACTGAAGAAGAATGAGTTTAGAATTTGCAGTTGGCAACCATTTTTTTTTAAAGGTATCACCTATGAGGGGTGTGATGAGATTTGGGAAGAAGAAAGGGAAGTTGTCACCAAGATTTATCGGGCATTTTGAAATTCTAAAGAGGATTAGGTTATGGCATATAGGCTTGCTTTGCCACCTAGTTTTTTCAATGTGCACAATGTGTTTCATGTATCAATCTTGAGGAAAATGTGCGAGATGAGTCTCACACCATCAATTTCAGTGTGTTGGAGCTTAGCCATGCATGATGCTCCGTATGTGTTGAGACCCGAATCTTTTTCATGTTTTTAGTGCATTGCATTAAGGGTATTTTAGTCTTTATAAGGTGTTAAAGTGTGTGTATTTATATCTAATTATGGTGATGTAAACTAGGCTTAATCAACTTGTAACGGATGGATGTCATAGCACATCCTAAACTTTAGGAAGCGCTAGTTTTGGCACCGTTCACGGGAAGTGAGTGATTCTTGAACCATTAGAAAGGTGTTGGAACCCTCTTCGAGGTTCATGTTTAGTGTTTTTCCTCATTTTGAGTTTAAGTCAAGTCAATAGTGAGTTTTGTCTAATGGAATTACAGATCAGTCAACTTTGGGGATGTTTTAGTCTATAAATTAAGTGGAAATTCTAAAATGTCAGAAATGTTCATTTTCGAGAGACGAATCCAACGCAAGTTGAATCGTCAAAATCCGATGAACGAGTAAAAAGTTATGGCCAAAACAGTAAAGGGAGTCAAAACCTGCAGGAACCGATTGCTCGATCAGAACCAGCGATCGATCGGTCCAAAACCGATCGATCGGTATCTATCGACTGACCCAGAATTTTGTATGGGAAAAATTTCCAGAGAGTGCTTTTTTGACCGATCGCTCGGTTGAGAACCGATCGATCGGTCATAACCACCGATCGCTCGGTCTTTCGTGATTTTTTTACAGAATTTTAGTAAGGGCTTTTTGGTCTTTTTGTTCTCAGACCTTGAGGCTATAAATAGGGGGTCCTACTCGAAATATTAAAATACTCCACCTAGTTCTAACCTAATTTGGCAAAAAGGGGGAGAAACCCTAGGGTTTTGAGAGAGGGTTTTCTTGGAGAAGGAGGAGATTGATAGGAGATTACAAGAAAAGTTTGAGAAGCTTCTCCAAATCGTCTCAGGAGTGTTTTGAATCCAAGGGAGGGATTCCTACGGTCGATATACTATCCTAATCAACTCTATTTTAATGTTTTGTGAATATTAATTTGATAGAAATGATAGAATAGAGATTAAATGCATTTTTTCCAAATTTTCTATCAAGTAAGCTAATTATTGATGGAAATGTGGATGGAAATGTGGATTGGATGTGGATAGAATATATGGAGGATGGGAAATGTATGGAGGATGGTATTAATATGTGGATGTGGATAGTGAATTGATTGTATGGATGAATTATGGTTTGATGAATGCTTGAAAATGTAGAGGGGAAATTGATTTATATTATGCGTACACAAGGTGTTTGCGAAAATGCTTGAAAGGATAAATGCTATTATACTCTTATGAAATGGTGGTAAATTGATTATGAATTGCGATATGAATTATGATAAGATATGTATATGGGAATGGTTGTTAAGTATGTCTAATTATTTGCATGGAAATTGATAGTCGGGAAGGTAAGAACTTAGAGGAACATCTCTCAAACCGGGAATTCTCTAACTATTTGGTATGGGACAGTATAGTGGAGTTTCCATGGTGGGAGATCGGAATCTAAGCAATTACCAACTCGAATGTTAATTTTGACACTTAAGCACATATGCACGTGTATGTTAAGATAAGAGTCTCACAAGTCACACATGTGGACCACAAGCATGAGCATGGCATACGTATGACATTCTGAATAACCATAAGCATGGCATGGTCCGTATCCGCCAAGAACGGCATGTCAATTACATTTGATTCATAGGCATGGTCCGTATCCACCAAGAACGGCATGTCACATCATTGTATGATCTGAATAAGTGCATAAGCATCTCACAAGCACGTGGTCTCATAAGCATAAGCAACTCATAAGTGTATTGTCTTCGAAGTCTAAGATTCTCACAAGTACACGAGTCAAGGTGATGATATGATGTATATGCGCACACGTTCTTCCGCACTCTGATTATGTTATTATGTTATTGGATATGTTTCTGACTAAGTGCAGGTATATTATTATTGTTGGTTGGATTTTATATACACTGAGTACCTTTGTACTCAGCCGGACTTTGTCTTGGCAGGTTTAGAGCAGGAGTACACGGCGGAGCCATGGGTTGAGGAAACATACGCGGAGGAAGGAGGTGAAGGTGAGCCTTCTGATGAGGGAGCCAGAGACTTGGGTGGCTACACCTCTTAGGTTTTATTTCATTTGATTGAGAGAGTTGTATTAGACTTGAGTAGATGTTGCTTAGTAGACTTTTATAGTTGTGTATCAGACTCTTTGGTTTTAGTGGGTTGTATTTGTTGACTATAGACTCGTGCTATTTAGTCGGTTACAGTTGATATATCAAAAATTTTATTATCCTCATTTTTGGAGACTCGTGTTAGTGTGCCTTGCATGTCATGGATTCTAAGCAGGTTTAAGTAATGTGGCGATCCCAAAGTCCAATTTTAGCCTTGTAGGATTTTGGGGTCGTTACAGTATGTGGAGAAGTTGTTAGACATTTATGCCCATAAAAGCCATTCCAGACTTGTATTTATCTACTTTATTAATAGAACCTCCTTGCATTCACACATTGTCTTCTACATTGGGTAATATATTATAAAGTATCTTATAAGATGAGACTACTTTGTCCCATAGGTAAATTGTAGGAAAACCATCATGTTGGTTTTGAACCAAATGCTAATGAGATATGGTTTTCCGGTTCCTTGTAGACCTAAAATTGTTCCAAGTTATTTAGGATACATCTGGACTAACTTGCACATGGTTATTTTCATATGATGGAGTGATGAATCTCAATCATTGAGTGTAGCACCCCGGATTTTTCTATACTTAATGAATACCGTTTTCGTAGCTAATTGGCCTTCCTCATAGTCTAATTAATAAATAAGAGAGAAATCGGAAATTCTGAAACGTCAGAAATGTGCGTTTTCGAAAGATGAACCCAACGCAAGTTGAATCGTCAAAATCCGACGAGCGAGTCAAAAGATCTGGTCAAAACAGTCCAGGCAAATAGAGCACCGATCGCTCGGTCCAGTCAGCGATCGATCGGTCCATAACCGATCGATCGGTAGCTATCGTACGGTCAGAAATTTTGTATGGGGAAATTTTCCAGAGAGTGAGTTTTTGACCGGTCGATCGGTCATAAACACCGATCGCTCGGTAGGCAACCGATCGATCGGTCATAACCACCGATCGCTCGGTCATCGTGTTTTTGCAGAAATTTCATTAAGGGTGTTTTCATCTTTTGGGCGTTTCACTCATACCTTAAAGGCTTTGCCCGATCATTTGAGGGTTCATACACAACCCTTAGAGTCTTTTGAGAGATAGAGAGAAAGGAGAAGGTTTTCCAAAACCTAGGTTTCCATTTTGGAGAGAAATCAAAGGGTTTTGAAACCCTAGATCAACCTCAAGCCCGATTTCTTCAAGATTTCGGTTCAAGCATTCGTGGAGCTCGTGTTCCAAGCTAGGGAAGCAACTTACGTGCATTTTGGAAGGGGATTCCTTCCCTCTTTTGTCAAGGTCGGTACTTCTTACTACCCTCCTAGTTATAGCTTCCCTTTTTCCTTTGTTTCTCCTTGTTTTCCTTCACATATATATGTGTTATGAGATTGGTGGTATGAATGGTGAATGGAGATGGATGTTGGAGAATGGATGCCGTGTGGATGATGTGATGAACGAATGGGAAAGGGCATTGTACTAATAATGAACATACAAGTGTGATGTGAGCATAACCCACCTAGAAAAGCATGATCTAGGTTTAAGTGAATAATGAACACACCCCATGTTTGATGAAATGCCAAGGTGAACAAAATAAATGATAAATTAAGGGAACCCACGCTTGATTGCTCTTGAAATTGTTAGGGTTCATGATAGTGTGTTTCCTACATTTCTTAAAATGCGTAGATTATTACTCACTTAAATTGCTATATGCTATGCTTTGTGAATTACCCCAAATTGCCATATTTAATTCCAAATGCAAGTATGCACACGATCTCACGAGCACACATGAAATGACGTGATTTACAAGTATGGGACGTAGAGGTGGGGCATATCCTAAGATATGTTTCACTTCGCTTTTGAGAAGGGCAAGACAATCATGCATTGCATAGGGAAAGCTCTCCCATCCCCTCGCATGACATGCATAGCATCGCATGACACGCATAGCATAGCATGGCATGACACGCATAGCATAGCATCACACATCACGCATGGATGCTAGTTGCGACGGGCCATGAACGGCAACTAGGCATTCACATTCTGCATGGATGCTAGTTGCGACGGGCTATGAACGGCAACTAGGCATTCACATTCCGCATGGATGCTAGTTGCGACGGGCTATGAACGGCAACTAGGCATTCACATTCTGCATGGATGCTAGTTGCGACGGGCTATGAACGGCAACTAGGCATTCACATTCCGCATGGATGCTAGTTACGACGGGCTATGAACGGCAACTAGGCATTCACATTCTGCATGGATGCTAATTGCGACGGGCTATGAACGGCAACTAGGCATACCCATTTGCATATAGGGCACTAGTTGCGACGGACTATGAACGGCAACTAGGCATGTGAACATGTTTAAATTATGAACAAGCAAGCATGATACTCGCATGACACGACATGGCACGCATGACGCAAGCATGACAAGCATGGCACGGTTAACAAGTTCCCAATCACGCAAAGGGTATTTCAAGTCAAGTCAAGTGCACAATGTTTTCAAGGATTTTATCAGTCTTTTTGAATGCAAGCATGAATATAAATTGCTTTACTTCCTTGTATGATATAAATTGTTCCTGTTCTATATATGAAATTTGTTTCCTACTTTATGTATGCTATCTGTATACTATGACTGTTGGTTAGTATTTAGTACCCGCTGAGTATTCCATGCTCAGCCGTACTTCTTATGTCGGCAGGTTCTGAGGGAGCTGCTGCTCCATTTGATGTTTGTGCTCCTGGCCCATGGGTGGAGGAGGAGTACGTCGAGGAACCTTTGGAGGAACCTCCCGTAGAGGGTTATCAGTAGGTGGTGTTAGATTCTGAGTGGATTAGTTGTGGGTGAGCATGAGAGATTATATCCATGTATTTTGGCGGGCATGTCCGCACTTTCTTTGTTTTGATTTCTTTGTATTAAACTTGGACCATGTGTATATACTAAGAGGTTGTTAGACTTCCGATGTGTTTTATAGTTATGTTTCCGCTGTCATCTTCTATTGTATATGCTCTGTGGGTGTTTTGCAGGTTGATTTAAGGTTAGGTCACGTCGCCAAAGTATCCTAACTCCTAGGGGGTATTTTGGGGCGTTACATCAAAGAAGGGTCTCTTGACTAAGATGTGGATGACATCTTCTCTTGTATTTGCCTATATAGCTTTGATGTAGCCAATCGTTAAAATCCAACACACCAGATTAAATAGGGCTCATTGGGTTATGTATGCTATACTTGATGAAGTGTGTGCACGCTCAACAAGGACTCCACCGCTCTTCACCTAGAGTAATTTATATTGAGTTGATACTTGTCAAACCGAACTTGATAAACCAAAGCTGGTGTTTATTGATGAAATGGTTTTATCAAAGAAGTTATTTTCTGTGTAAAAGAAAAGTAATAATTATTATTATTCCGTTTAAATAATTTCATATAGTAATTGAAAGTCCAAGTTTGACTAAAACTATCGAAGAGAAAGAGTTCTCAATATAAGCTAGGGATCACAGACAGTATACGATATTGTTCCGTAAGCTTATAACAATATTAGATGGTGGAAGGACATGTTGTAGAACCCGGGATCTTGATGGCCATGTACGACTAATGATATCATATACTAAAGCATGTAAGAATGTATTTATGGTGTATGGGTGTTTGGAATGAAATAGGCAAGAGTATAGAATACTCTTGAGTATTGACAAGGGTTATGCCTTGGCATACCCTCGACTCTAAATAGCCCTAGCGTTCATACCGCTCGTCGGAATCAAGCGATTCTTGGATTTTTGGAAAGTTAATTGAACCCTCTTTGGGGTTCATGTTGATCACTTGTCTTGGTTTTGAGTTGGTGTTAGGTCAAATGACCGATTTCTGAAGTCGGGTCGGTTTAAAATCTGGATTGACGAAACCCAATTTCGGATCAGTCAGGGTTAGGGGCAAAATGGTCCAATAAAAAGGAAGAATTGGAAGTTGTGAAAAACCGGAAAGTTGTTCTCCTTCGAAAGACAAATCCAACGCAAGTTGAATCGTCAAAATCGGACAAGCGAGTCAAAATTTATGACCGAGATACAAAAACGCAAAAATGCTAAAGCTTTCTGCAAAAGTTGCGATCGCTCGTAGGGACCCTACGAACGATCGTAGCGGAGCTACGAACGATCGTAGAGTTGCTACGATCGATCGTAAAGCCCCAGAAATGCTGGAAACTCTCGGGTGAAACTACGATTCATCGTAGGAAGCTACGATCGATCGTAGAAGGCTATGATCAACCGTAAATCGCTACGAACGATCGTAGATACGCGATTTTACTTTCTTGGATGCGATTTTTTTAGGGGTTTTTCACCCCTTACACTATAAATAGAAGACTTTAGGAGGGTTTTTGGGTTACCCTAAACCAAGGAGAGTTCCTAGAAAGAGAAGGAAAGGATCTTGAGCATTCCAAAGAGGGTTTTGCTTGAAACCAAGAAGAGCTTCAATCAAGGGTTGGATCTTCCCCAAATCAAGCTTGGATCATTCAAATCAAGTGAGGATTTCTCAAGGGGTTTCTTCAACCTAGAAATTGATCCAAAGAGGTTAGTAAACTACTATCTAGCCTTGTTATCATACAAAGATGATTCAAATAGGTGATTTTAATTCTATTATGATACAAATAGGAAGTGTGGAAATTTGGGTGAACTAGATCATGAATAAACAATCAAATAAGGTTTTACAAAATGGGGGTTTTTCAATAACAAGGATGAATATGGCTAAACTTGTAAGAAAATTGTAATACCTTTAAATGAACCATGATTTTAAGTATACTATGATGCAATGACAAACAAGGGATTTTGGGTGAACTTGATTATGTTCAAATAAGCAAATAAGGATTTAAGATTTTGAGGGTTTTCCAATAAAAGAGTGAATATGACTATAAGTGCAAGTAAGTGTTAATATCCTCCAAGGAATCATGATTTTAAGTGTGATATGATGAATTAGGCTTAGAAGCCATGATTGTTATGATGTGACGCAATGAATGAAATGTTCTACATTCTAGAATTGTTTAAGTATGTTATGATGCTAATATACCTTGTATGAACCATATGAGTTACTTAAGGTCTTCAAGTATACTATAATGATCATTATGCCTTGCATGAACATGTTTAATTAGTTAAAGCTTTCCACATAGATGTTATAATGCTCACAAGCACTCTACGCATGATAAGTATTGCACGACCGTGGTTTTCTCATAAGCATGAATTTTCAAGAAAACATAAGAGGATTTTCAAAGGCATTCATAAGTAAGAAGCATACATGCATAAGCATAGACTAAGCCAAACTTTGGGTTGGCATTCTAAGATCGGTTACTCCACGCTCACAAGGATCAAGTCTAGATCTTGCATGAACTCCACGGATCATAAGTCTCGCAAGGCTTTTCAAGAACTCATAAGAAACTCACAAGTCTAAGATCTTGCATATGTCTCCAAGGAGAACAAGCTCACAAGGATCATAAGCTCACAAGAAGCTCACAAGTACTCATAAGCTCACAAGAAGCTCATAAGCTCACAAGTACTCACAAGCTCACAAGAACTCTAAGCTCACAAGAACTCATAGGAAAACACGAGGCTCACAAGCATTCATAAGAACTCATAAGCATACATGAGAGGGTTTGTTTTCCATGAAAAGAACAAGTTTTATGAAAGGTTTTTCCCGACGGGTTTTAAGCATGGATTTTGGTGATTTGTATTCTTTTACGCAGCATTGTATAAAATATCGTGATTATGATAGCATTGTTAGCTAGTAGATTTTGCTCGCTGAATATTCCATGCTCAGCCGTACATGTTATGTCGGCAGGTACACGGACTCCATTTGACATCTGTGATCAGGGGCCCTGGATAGACGAGGATTATGGTGAGGAGGAGCCATATGTAGAGCCTCAGGAGGAGGCAAATGACTTAGACCACTGGCCCTTTTAGAGTGATTACATAGAGAGAGAGAGAGAGTATTATCATTTTGTATTTTGATAGGTGGGCATGTCCACCTTTACTTTTGTGATGTATGTACAAACTTGGAATACACAGCATGTATAGAAAAGAAATTTTTGGATTATGCTTCCGCACATTGGTTTAAGCTTCCACCTTATTCATGATTATGTTTGTCATGACTTGGATATTATTACAGGATGGTTTGGTATCGGATATGGCACATCACGAGCCAAAGTATCCCTAACTCCCAGGGGGTATTTTGGGTCGCGACAGAGGTGGTATCAGAGCTTAGGCATTAGAGTCCCTAGGGTCACTTAGTACTCGATACCACGATCAAAACAAGGCATTAGTATTGAGGAAAGAGTCGTATTCCAAGTATAGACTAATCTTTAGTCTTAGTCCATAACCGGTTGGAATCCGACCGAACTTAGTACCCTACGCTAGAACCACACATTGTATGATTATCTACTTCAATGTATACCTTGATGTATACTATCAATTACCTTATGAATTTGAAATGAGCTTGAAATTGTGATTGAGATGAAGTTGGTTTCCAAGTTAGACTCATGTTCTGCTACTGTTCTCAGGATTAACATGAGACGTGGTAGTGGACGGGGTCGCGGTTACCAAACTCGGGGCAACAGTAATGGAGGAGACCCTCCCTCGGGTGATGATCAACCCGATATATCTCAGTTGTTAAATACTATGGTGGAGACCATCACCATGCTAGCAGCCCGATAGCCCGCTGCTACTACTGCGTTGGCACACCCACCTCCTTCACATCACACCTCGGGACTCGAGGCATTCCGAAGGCTACATCCACCTACCTTTTATGGGACCACCGACCCCATGGTTGCAGAGGCGTGGATTATGCAACTGGAGAAAATATTCCGTGCTCTTCGTTGCATTGATGAGCAAAGGGTAGATTGGGCTGCCTTCATGATGGAAGGAGAAGCCGACCATTGGTGGAGAGCGGCGTTGAGACAGAGAGACACCGCCAGGGCAGGAGAGCCGTGGACTTGGGGTGAATTCCTTGATGCCTTCTATGGGCAGTACTTTCCCAAGATTGTCAAGCAACAGAAGGAGATGGAGTTCATGTCCCTAGTGCAAGGGAATATGAGTGTGGCCGAGTATGAGGCCAAATTCGTTGAATTGTCCCGATTCGCACCACACTTGATCACGACGGAGGAGATGCGAGTCCGGAAATTTGAGAGTGGGTTGAAGCCCTTCATCAAGGATTGAGTCTCCATTCTTCAAGTGGAGTCTTGGAGAGAGATTGTGGGGAAGGCAAGGATTGCCGAATAGAACTTAGAGGAGTTTCTTAAAAGAAGAGAGGGTGGCTTTGGGAGAGCCATGCAGAAGGGTCAGTCTAGTGGCTCAGCACCACCGGAGAAGAGGGCCAGGATTTCCCAGTACCCACCTCCTAGGCCTACACAGACACAGAGGTCTTCGTTTGCATCACCAGTGCCTCGCCCGACTACTTCACAGGCACCTCGCCCCGCTTTTTCTCAGGGCACCAGATATGTACAGCCGTCACCCTCTTCATCCTTTGAGGAGTGTGACTATTGTGGTCGGAGACACCCGGCTGGAGAGTGTCGGAGAGCATCGGGAGGATGTTTCCATTGTGGCGAGCAGGGCCACATAATTAAAGATTGCCCATGCCGACAATCACGGGCTCAGCCTCAGGGGAGTAGGCCCCCAGTTCGGCAGACTTCTCAGCAGGGGTCTTCACAAGCTTCGGCATCTAGACCCGCACGGCCCACTCAGACCACCCAGCAGCCTCGCCAGGCAAACAGAGGCCGGGTCTTTGCCTTAACAGAATGGGACGCACAGATATCAGACGATGTTGTGCAAGGTACGCGAGAATTTCTAAAGTGTTCAAGTATGAAATGATGAGTGCTATAAGTATACGTATAATCACTTGTATGTCATGCTACCTATACTCTATGTATGTTGCTGAAAACCGCTGATATAGTTAATTACAATGCACAGTCGTATTGCTAGTGAACGAGTGTCTAGCTCGTATGAAATGATGAGTCTAAGCCGAGTCGCCTACGTCACGAGTTAACCATTTCGACTCCGCTTGGTAAGTCAGTTGACACAGACCGAGGATATCAGAATTGTATAGTTCAAGTCGGGCAGTATGAATTGCCGATTGATCTAATCATCCTTGAGTTCCAGGACTTGGACTTCGATGTTATTCTTGGGATGGATTGGCTAGCTGCACACCACGGGCATGTGGCTTGTTTTGAGAAGATGGTGAAGTTCAAGCCAGAAGGCGTCAAGCCATTCCACTTTCATGGACTTCGGAGGAGAGATATAGCCCGTCTAGCAGCTCTAAGTCTTGCAAATCCGGAGGCACGAGACTCCTCAGCCATACCGGTTGTGAGTGAGTATTTGGATGTGTTTCCCGAGGAATTACTAGGGTTACCTCCAGATAGGGAGATAGAATTTGCAATAGAGCTTGCTCCTGGAACGGCTCCAATTTCTAAGGCTCCATACAGGATGGCCCCTATTGAACTGAAGGAATTAAAGGAGCAGATAGAAGAGTTACAACGGCTTGGTTTCATCCAACCAAGTGTGTCACCGTGGGGAGCACCGGTACTCTTTGTGAAGAAGAAGGATGGGTCGATGAGGATGTGCATCGACTATAGACAGTTGAACAAAGTCACCATCAAGAATCGATACCCCTTGCCACAAATAGATGATTTGTTCGACCAATTGAAAGGAGCAAGGTTCTTCTCCAAGATTGATTTGCGGTCTGGCTATCATCAGTTGAAGATCAAGGCCGAAGATGTGCCAAAGACTGCCTTTAGGACTCGGTACGGGCACTACGAGTTCCTAGTTATGCCTTTTGGTCTAACAAATGCACCGGCGGCGTCATGGATTTGATGAACCGGGTATTCAAGCCTTATCTCGACAATTGTGTTATCGTCTTTGTCGATGACATCTTAGTATATTCTCCGACCAAGGAGGATCATGATCGAGATCTTCGCCTTACACTTGAGACTCTTCGAGAGCATAAACTATACGCCAAGTTGAGTAAGTACGAATTTTGGTTGGAGAAGGTGGCGTTCCTTGGCCACGTAGTATCTGTCGAGGGTATTTCAGTAGACCCAGCAAAGATAGAAGCGGTGATGAAATGGGAGAGACCCAAAAGTGTTACCGAGATACGCAGCTTCCTCGGTTTAGCAGGATACTATAGGAGATTCGTAGAGGGATTCTCCAGCTTAGCGGCACCGCTCACGTATTTGACACGAAAAAATGCTAAGTTCACTTGGAGCGATAAGTGTGAAGCGAGCTTCACGGAGTTGAAGAAGAGGCTTACTACTGCCCCCATTCTCACAATGCCGTCTGGGAGTGGAGGTTTCGTGGTTTACAGTGATGCCTCGAATGTTGGGCTAGGATGTGTTCTTATGCAGCGCGGGAATGTCATCGCCTACGCTTCCCGGTAATTAAAAAAGCATGAAAAGAACTATCCTGCTCACGATTTGGAGTTGGCCGCGGTGGTTTTCGCATTAAAGATTTGGCGGCATTACCTTTATGGGGAAGAGTTTGATATTTTCACATATCATAAAAGCTTAAAATACCTATTTTCCCAAAAGGAGTTGAATATGCGACAGCGCCGATGGATGGAATTCTTGAAGGACTATGAGTGTTCGATCCAGTACCATCCGGGCAAGGCTAATGTAGTGGCAGATGCTTTGAGCAGGAAGTCCACTAGGCTTGTAGCACACATGATGGTGCAAGAGTGGAAGTTGTTGGAAGATGTTTCTAACCTTGATATTAGTTTCAGCCTTCCTACCTCTGGGCCAGTGATGGCTAATGTCACAGTTAGGCCTTACATATGGGCCATGATCCGAGAATTACAAGAGTTGGATGCCGAACTACTGGCCTATAGAGACAAGTCGGTTCGCGATGGCAGTAAGGATTTTGCAGTGCAAAGTGATGGGACAATCACATTCAAGGGAAGGATATGTGTTCCAGCCGATGAGAAGCTCAAATAAGAAATCTTAGATGAAGCTCACCGGTCTAAGTACACTGTGCATCCTGGCGGTACAAAGATGTATCGGAACCTCAAAGGACATTTTTGGTGGCGGAACATGAAGAGGGAAGTTGCCGAGTATGTGACAAGATGCTTGGTATGCCAACAAGTGAAGGCCGAGCATATGAGGCCAGCAGGGCTTTTACAATCCCTCCCTATTCCCGAGTGGAAATGGGAGAACATCTCCATGGATTTCATCACTGGGTTGCCAAAAACGACAAAGAAATCGGATGCAATATGGGTAGTGGTTGATCGTTTGACAAAATCCGCCCATTTCTTGCCTTATCAGACTACGTTCAACTCGAACCAACTTGCAGAATTGTACCTCAAAGAAGTGGTTCGGTTGCACGGGGTGCCAGTCAGTATCGTGTCAGACAGGGATCCAAGATTCACTTCCAGGTTCTGGAAAAGCTTTCAGAGCGCTATGGGTTCCCGTTTGGACTTTAGCACCGCCTTTCTTCCTCAGACAGATGGACAAACCGAGAGGGTGAACCAGGTTATAGAGGACATGCTCCGAGCTTGCATGTTGGACTTCAAAGGCAGTTGGGAGGATCACTTGCCATTGGTGGAATTCGCCTACAATAACAGCTATCAGGTGAGCATCCAAATGGCTCCTTTTGAGGCCTTGTATGGTCGAAGTTGTAGATCTCCCCTATACTGGGATGAAGTTGGAGAGAGAAAGATATTGGGCCCGGAATTGATTGAACAAACCGCGAATAAAGTCAAGATCATTAGAGAGAGATTAAAGACGGCTCAGGACAGGCAAAAGAGCTATGCCGACACCCATAGACGAGATCTTGAGTTCCGTATTGGCGATATGGTATTTGTGAAGGTTTCACCGACAAAGGGTGCTATGAGGTTTGGCAAAAGAGGAAAGCTCAGCCCGAGGTATGTTGGTCCATTTGAAATTATCACCCGAATTGGTGAAGTTGCATACCGGGTTGCTCTACCCACTCACATGGTGGCGGTTCACAACGTATTCCATGTATCTATGCTTCAGAAATATTTTCCGGATCCTTCTCATGTGATCGACCTTGATACGCTAGAAGTCCGGGAGGATCTCACTTTGGTGGAAGAGCCGGTTCAAATTTTGGACCGTAGGGATCAAGTCTTGTGCGATAAGGTCAACCACTTGGTTCTTGTTCGATGGCAACACCATTCACGAGAAGAAGCTACATGGGAGCGCGAAGCGGAAGTGAGGGAAAAATAACCTAATTTGTTTGAGTGATGTTTATGTAATTTTGTTCTTTATAATCTCTATGTATCGTTCCAATTTCGAGGATGAAATTTCTGTAAGGGGGGGAGGATGTAGAACCCCGGATCTTGATGGCCATGTACGACAAATGATATCATATACTAAAGCATGTAAGAATGTATTTATGGTGTATGGGTGTTTGGAATGAAATAGGCAAGAGTATAGAATACTCTTGAGTATTGACAAGGGTTATGCCTTTTCATACCCTCGACTCTAAATAGCCCTAGCTTTCACACCGCTCGTCGGAATCAAGCGATTCTTGGATTTTTGGAAAGGTAATTGAACCCTCTTTGGGGTTCATGTTGATCACTTGTCTTGGTTTTGAGTTGGTGTTAGGTCAAAAGACCGATTTCTGAAGTCGGGTCGGTTTAAAATCTGGATTGACGAAACCCAATTTCGGATCAGTCAAGTTTAGGGGAAAAATGGTCCAAGAAAAAGGAAGAATTGGAAGTTGTGAAAAACATGAAAGTTGTTCTCCTTCGAAAGAAAAATCTAACGCAAGTTGAATCGTCAAAATCGGACAAGTGAGTCAAAAGTTATGGCCGAGATACAAAAATGCAAAAATGCTGAAGCTTTCTGCAAAAGTTGCGATCGCTCGTAGGGACCCTACGAACGATCTTAGCGGAGCTACGAACAATCGTAGAGTTGCTATGATCGATCGTAAAGCCCCAGAAATGCTGGAAACTGTCGGGTGAAACTACGTTTCATCGTAGGAAGCTACGATCGATCGTAGAAGGCTACGATCAATCGTAAATCGCTACGAACGATCGTAGATACGCGATTTTACTTTCTTGGATGCGATTTTTTTAGGGGTTTTTCACCCCTTACACTATAAATAGAAGACTTTAGGAGGGTTTTTGGGTTACCCTAAACCAAGGAGAGTTCCTAGAAAGAGAAGGAAAGGATCTTGAGCATTCCAAAGAGAGTTTTGCTTGAAACCAAGAAGAGCTTCAATCAAGGGTTGGATCTTCCCCAAATCAAGCTTGGATCATTCAAATCAAGTGAGGATTTCTCAAGGGGTTTCTTCAACCTAGAAATTGATCCAAAGAGGTTAGTAAACTACTATCTAGCCTTGTTATCATACAAAGATGATTCAAATAGGTGATTTTAATTCTATTATGATACAAATAGGAAGTGTGGAAATTTGGGTGAACTAGATCATGAATAAACAATCAAATAAGGTTTTACAAAATGGGGGTTTTTCAATAACAAGGATGAATATGGCTAAACTTGTAAGAAAATTGTAATACCTTTAAATGAACCATGATTTTAAGTATACTATGATGCAATGACAAACAAGGGATTTTGGGTGAACTTGATTATGTTCAAATAAGCAAATAAGGATTTAAGATTTTGGGGGTTTTCCAATAAAAGGGTGAATATGACTATAAGTGCAAGTAAGTGTTAATATCCTCCAAGGAATCATGATTTTAAGTGTGATATGATGAATTAGGCTTAGAAGCCATGACCCAGACATCGATGCCTGGCCCAAACGTTGATGTCGACTTGGCTGGATGCTAAAACCGGGTTTTTTTAGGGGTTTAAGCTTGATTTTTCTGAAGGGGGATCGGATAAAAATTTATGTGGAAACTAGATCCCCTAGATCTTAACACCATAAAAGCATCAAAATTATCTAAGAGTTTTAGTCATATCACCTCGGTGAATGTTTTTCACCGGTGAAGTTTAATCCACTCGAACCGTCAGAACTCTTTGTAGAGATTTCTCCGAAAAAATACTAGAAGCTCAATCCTTATTCTTCGCTATCCCCACGAAGCTTTAGAATCTCCTTTGGAATTATAGAAGCAAGAGGAAGAAGATGGATCAATGGTGTAGACCTTCTATCACCAATAATACTAAGGTTCAAAACCCTAGATTTGCAAAACCCAACTAGGACCACCAATATAGCTCACGAAAATCCCTAGGGGTCTCCCCTAGGGCTCACAGTTTTGAGAGAGAGAGGAGAGCAGAGAAAAAATTCTGAAGAATTCTACTTAATAGTCTAGGGTGTTAGGGTATTTATAGACTAGGATCTTATCCTAATCCTACTCCAACTTGATCTTATCTAGTAGGATTTATTAATTAACAATAACTCTTATTATTAATTGAATAAACTCCTACTTAATCTATAATTAAACTACTTTAGTTACAGTAATCCTATTATTTAAAGAGTCCCTATTATAAGAGGATTCCTTAATTAAAAGGGACAAGTCAACATCCTACACCAAAGTAGGAAACCTAGTCAAACTAGGAATCCACAAGGGGGGGCGTGGGATTTGAGGAGTTAAAACTCCTTATTGTAATCTAATTACAATAACATCTTAATCCTAATTGCAATCCAACACTTGGATTTTAATTCCATAATAAAAGGAATTATATTTCAATAATTATTCAATTAAACAAATCCTAATCCAATTAGGATTCCTCAAGTGGGCGCCCCACCCTAGGGTTTAAACCCATGGGCTTTGGCCCATATTAAAGGTCCATTTTAATGGGTTTATGGATATGGGTCAAACCCATTTCCCCTTTAATTATGTTAATCAAATAATTACTAAAATAATCCCTTGGTTTAAATAAACAATTAATTTAAATAATAGATTAACTATTAATCTATTTAATTAAATGATTAACTTTTAATCACTTAAAATAATCGATTAACTTTTAATCAATTATTGAGCTTGTATTTCTTATGTGAGCACCTCCACAGATTGCTCTGGGACATTCTTACCCTGGCTTATCCTATGTTATCCCATTGACCCTAAATGAGAATTACATCAGAATTGCAAGTGACGTGAGATATCCATGTTGCAATTGAATCCCAGTGTATGAACATTAACCATTACGGATCCCGCCACATGAACTTTTAAAATCGATTTATACTTCCAAATACATTATCCCTAATGGGCCTTTGAGATTGACATACTATCTAACCTATAGCTCATTGCAAATCATCCTGGTTTCTAAGACTTATGATTAAGCCATGAGAAACAATTTCTTATGAAAAACATTTTTAAAAAATCCTTCTATACGTATAATACCTTTGAATAAAAGTATATTTCGAAACTTATTTTGTTTTCAAAATCATCTACGCAGGATTTGAACTTAATCAACTGTCTTACCCGGAACTTGGATAATCTCTCAAATTAATGAGCATGGATTTCTTATTTGAAATTCATCATGACTCGAACAACTTTCTGACTATCCAACTGTCACTGTATTGTATTCCCTAAGTTAGAAAATACGTTGGTGGACTCAAAACAGTCAGATCACTACCCAGTCATAGATGAACTCATCAGATAAGGATCATCGAAACCATTCAATGTGAATGAGAGACCAACTATCTGATAGTATGTTTATGCAAGAGGTCTCTCTTTGAATGCAATCAGTCAGTGTACATTTAAGCACCCATATGCTGATGTGTAGTCTCCACTACAATAGTTTGAGATAGAACTACATCTCAACTATTGATAACATCTTAGCATTCTGGCAGCCATATAAGTGAAGTGCCCAGCTTCACCCACAGCTGTGACTATATAAGGTATAAGGAACCGGAAAGTTATATCTACCTGTGATAATCTAATCACATAACTTTCCTACAATATATCCTATGGACCTTTATCGATATCTCCTATCGTATAAATCATCTCATGATCATGGTCAATTACCCATAATGAATACACAATGGATTAATAAGAAGCAATTATTAATCAAATTAATAAGGTTCTAACAATCTAAATGACTTTTCTGGGCATCATGTCCAACATTTTCAACCCTAACAGTATAAATACCCAATTTCGTGGGATTAAGGGTTTTAACATTTTGAGAAACATCTTTTGAGAGGGAAATGGAGAGATCTAGGGTTTCCAAAAGGGGTTTTCATTTGTGATCATGAGGAGCATGATCCTTGTATCTCAATGCTTGGATTTTCTTCCTAAAATCTTGGATCTTCTTCCTCAAGCACGATTTCACTTCTCCAAGCTTCTCAACCATCTCAAAGATTGAAAAGGAGATTGAATGTGTGATTTTCAATAATATTTGTAAATACACTCTCCTATTTAGCTTTGTTAGAATCCAAGTCATAGAATGTCGATTGTAAATGGAGTTTTCTTAAGAGTAAAAGTAACTACACTCTAGTCACTAGCTTGTTGTAATCTCATAAGTAAATACACCTATTTTCTAACTTTACTATGAATTAACCTAGAAATAACGGTTTTAAATTGGGGGATTTTCTCAAGGTCAATGGTAAATCTAATTTTTGGATATTATCTTTAAATAAAATGTGATGTAGGTATGATGTAGATGAAATAGGCCTAATGGCCAAGATTATTGTGAGGTAATGCCATGAATGAAGATGTTCTATGTTTTTAATAATTTTTCAAGTATACTATGATGTTAATATATCTTATATGACCATGTATAAAATGTTTAAAGTTTCCTAAGTATATTGTGCTGCTCACAAGCACTCCACGCTCTCTATGTTTTACATGACCGACATTTTCTCATAAGCAATAGGAATTAAAACAATTAAGTGAAACTCATAAGGAAATACAAGTATGATCTCATATGCATGATTACAGTGGATTGTCAAGGATGTTGGTAGCCCAAGATAGTTCGGGTGCTAACATCTTTCTCATAAGCTAAAATATAAGAAATTCTCATAAGTTGAAGGATCATACAAGGAGGTTGGTAGCCCATGATTTGTGGGTATTAACCTCTTGCTCACAAGAAATTCTCATAAGTTTGGTGGAATATTAAGGAGGTTGGTAGCCCAGGTTTTAAGGGTACTAACCTCTTACTCACAAGAAATTCTCATAAGTTTGGTGGATCGTCAAGAAGGTTGGTAGCCCAAGGGTACTAACCTCTTGCTCACAAGAATCTTGAAAGGAAATCTCATAAGAAATATCACAAGGTTCATAAGCTCATAAAGAACTCACAAGAACTTATAAGGCTCATAAGAACTCATAAGCTTATAAGGAACTCACAAGAAATCATAAGCTCATAAGAACTCATAAGCTCATAAAGAACTCATAAGCAACTCACAAGGAACTCATAAGAACTCATAAGCTCATAAGGAACTCCCAAGCACTCATAAGAACTCATAGGAACTAACAAGGCTCATAAGGCTTATAAGAACTCATAAGGCTTATAAAAGGTATTTTGTTTTCCATGAGAGATAAGATTTGATGAATGATTATCTATGTTGATTTTAAGCATGATTTATGAACTGTATTCTTTTAAGTACTCGCATGTGATATTATGGTTGTTATAACATTGTTAGCTAGTAGTATGTATACGCTGAGTATTCTATGCTCAACCGTATATTTTATGTCAGCAGGTCCATTCGACATCTACAACTCTGAGCCATGGGTTGAGGAGGAGTATCCAGAAGAAGAGGCGGCTATCCTGTTACAGCCTCAAGAGGACAGGGATCTAGATGGGTGGCCCTATCTAGACTATTTTTGAGTGGAGAGATAGTGAGGTTTCCTTTTTTTGTATTTTGATGAGTTGGCATGTCCACTCTTGTTTTGGTTTAATTATTGTACAAACTTGAAATACAGTCATATGTTGTGGGCAGTGAAATCACACTGCCCGTAAGGCGGGTGCATGATGCACCTGCCTACACAGGATCACCACCTATTGGATGGGCGGTTAGGTGTCATACATACCAAAAGCACACGTACCAGCTGGCCAAGGGCTGGCTTACCCCCAGCCCACTTACATTAAAAGCTAAGCAGCAGGGCATTAATGCCCTGCAGACACCCTTTGTGTCAGTCCTTAGGGGACTGACACATGGATAGGGTTTGCCTTTACGGACAAACCTTTATTCAAGCTTGCGGATAGACTCCATGGGTCTATCCGCGGGCCAGTTAATGACTATCCTAGTCAGTGACCATTAAACACCATGGACCTAACTCAGACAAAGGGTTGAACCCATGGTCCCACTGTATATTGGTCCGCGGACTGACTAAGGTCAGACCCTGGTCCACAGCCCAAATATACTTGGACTTGACCTTGACCGTGGGTGAGACCATGGGTCTCACCTCTTTAATTGCGGATTGACCAAGGTCAGTCCTTTCCCAGATGGCAGCCATTATTTGACTGCCATCTGGAAAGGAATCCTTAATACCAAAGACTCTCTACCAGATTTGGGGGATCCCAAGATAGAGATCCTCTCTCTTTCTCTAATGAGAGAGTGCCATATGGCACCCTATTTGAAAGGGGAAGTTATCTATTCCCTTCTCTGAAAGCATAAGAATCTTTCCATTTTTTGGGGGAAAGTTTTATCCTCCCAAGTTTCCCAGAAAAGGAAACCAATTCAGAGTCCTTCAAAGAGGACTCCTATCTGTGTGGTTTCTCTAAGATAAGAGAAGCATAGCTGTCTTATATAGGTGGCCCTCTCTAAGGAAAGTTGGCCTCTTTTAATTTCCTAAAAAAGAGGAAGTCAAAGGGGAGTCCAAAGAGGACTCTCCAAAAGATATAAGAAGAGGATTTCTCAAGAGAAACCCTCACGAACAGGAAGAGGACGAGATACGAATGTACGCACAAGAACCAAGAGGAAGATACTCGAAAAGCACAACAACATACAGAGCAGAGCTTTCTTGGCAAGAACAACAGCAACAAAAAGAGTTTGAAGAAGGATCTCCCCATATGGAGAATACTAGGTGAACCCTCAATAAGGCCACCTCTCTTTCTTTTCTTTCTTTTTGATTCTAATAACATCTATGAGGTATCTTTATTCAAAACATCTATTCCTTTAATTATGTAGAACCCCGAATCCGCATTTCACTAAGTGGTGAATAGTGTGTGAATAGTGCTCAAGTGTGGTTTTGTACACTAATGGGCCTTATGTTAACATACGTGTTTGGATATTTGGCGTACATGTTTTAATAGGTCTATATATCCTTAAGGAGTATATTTAAAGCATAAAAGGTCTTAGAAATTGGATTGGAGAAGGTTCAAGTAGTGAAAACAAGGTTTTATAGCAAAACAGAAGATCACTGATCGCTCGGTGATAACCTCCGATCGACCGGTCTTCTACTGATCGCTCGGTATCTATCGATCGGTTAACTTATTTATATGGGGAAAAATTCTAGAGAGGGAGTTTTTAATCGATCTCTTGTTGAAACCACCGATAGCTCTGTCTGTACCACCGATCGATCGGTCATACGCAGATTTTCTTCATTAAGGGTGTTTAAGAATTTAGCCACTACCCTGTGCCTATATAAGGGCTGGGTTCATACCTTAGGGTTTCAGAAACCCTTTGTACACTATTTTATGAGATTTTGAGAAGAAGAAGAAGGAGAAGCTAGGTTTGTTACTCAAGCTTGAAGGGAGATCAAGATCCTTCCTTCCTTGGGTGTTTCTTATCAAAGAACTCAAGGTTTTCAAATGTTGCAAGCTTTTGGAATCAAAATCACCGATTTCATCAAGGTAGATACACTCTACTACCAATCTTCTGATACTACTAGTTACCACATGATGTTCTTCTCATTCTATACTATACATATATCTTGATTGTTATGGTGTGAAAGGTTGTTTTTATACTTGGATGTAAGTTATCACTAGTATGCACTCTATGTGTTTGTGGAAATGCCACTAAGGGCTTTTGGGTGTTTAAACATGATATTACTCTCATATGTTCATATGCTCACATGTCTTGCATGAACCGATGTTTTCCATGGATTTCTCAAAGTTACGAAAAGGTTTTTGACTAAGGGGCTTATATGAATGATTCTAAGCAACTCCATGATTTGTCTACGATCGGTTCACAAGCTCAAAAGGATCATACTAAACTCACAAGAACTCTATGATAAGCTCTAAGATCGTTTCACAAGCTCTAAGGATCATGAACACAAGTGCTCTAAGATCTCTATGTTTTGCTATATGGATATGCTCTACGGTATTACTCTATGTCTCTACGGATCATAAATAACTCTATGAACTCTATGAACTCCAAGAACTCACAAGGCTATGATTATCGCATGACTCACACGGTTTTGGTTTCGGATTTCGGATTTCATCATATGTGTTATTTTACGGTTTCCACACTTTGATACGCTTTAAGGATTTCATTCTCCATGATTCGCATGCTCTATGCTATTATTGCTTTATTGTTAGTAGTTTGTATACGCCGAGTATTCCATGCTCAGCCGATATTTGTTATCATCGGCAGGTGCTCAGGTCCCTTTTGATTTGTGTGGCACGGAACCTTGGGTCGAGGAAGAGTACCATGACCCGGAGCCTTCTATGGACCACTACCATGATGATGGCCCGATAGACAGGTGTTACGACTTCGAATTTTGTTGATGGACTTAGATAGATTTGATATTTTGTTAAGTGAGAGTGAGGCTTGTCCACTTCACATGTGATATACTTATACAGTTATATTTTGTTGGTTCAAAATTGGACCGAGTAATAGGAGTGTTTACTTTGCTTCCTATGTTAGTATGTTTTGATTCTGCTGTGCATTGTAAATCATTTCCGCTATGTATGTCTATGTACTTTGACAGGTTTCCATGTGTGCCTTATGTATCAAATTGGAGGTATGATACAGCGGTCACGAGTCGAAGTATCCCTAACTCCTAGGGGGTATTTTGGGTCGCGAATATTATCTTTCTTCTTAATCAGATGTACTTCCCCAAATAAGGAAGGTAATTAACAATCTGAGTTTATTTATATTGGAGGGATAGTCTCCCACATCAAACAATAAACCCCATACAACAATAGAGGAAATTTGAAAGCAAAGAAACAATTTTGCACTTATAAATTAATGGCACACCATGTGGGACTTTTTTCGCCTCTCATGTTTTAAGAAAGATAAAAAATAAGAAGAACAAGAAAGAAAAGATGAGTGATTATTTTCTCTCTTTTCTTATTATCGCTTACAATGATCATCGAAACCGTCTGTGTTCGTCGGGCCTACATCCTGAGCATCAACCGATGGGTGTATGTACCCCCGATCCGGATCCCGGTGACTCATCCACTCACCTGGGCTGAGGTAGCAGTAGCTCCTGCCAGGCAGGTCTGGCCAACTGGCCAGACCTTTGCAAAAAGGTCACGGTCACTAGTCCAGGCCTCTGTTAAAGATGCACCGGTCTGTTGTAGAAGCAGAACCCACCCCATCAACTCAGGGGTGGAAAGCCAGTCTACCCACCTAAATCAAAGGCATGCAGCCCGCTCACATCAGACTGCCCACCAACAGTAGGTCGCCAGCCCACGGGCATCCCAGAGGATGCCAACCAGCCCGCTGGCACATCAGAAAAGAAGTGCCCACTTGCAGACATATCTGTCCGCAAATATTAAGAAGGGTGCACCCAACCGGGTGCACACAAGACAAAGTGACTCAGCCACTTCGCGAAAGGTCAGCCCTATGTCAACAGAAACCCTGAAAGGGGATTCCAAATTTGTTTACCCTTCGGGTTCAACTAATGGAGCAAGCTCGTTTCGAGCCAAACCATATGCCAGTTAAGGTCTAAACAGGAAAAGCCCTATGGGTCGATCCTAAGATAGACTGTTGAAGTCCCCCAGCCCAACTCTATTGATGGGACTTACCCTTTAAAATTTTATCAACAGAAGGGAGAAGCTGTCCAAATTATCTCAGGGCAAAAGAACAAGGCCACTGGCCTAAAAGATGTTACAGAGGCTTTCCTAGCAAAATTACAGGGAACTAATACGCGGACCAAATCCCCGGATCAGAAGATTGGTCCACAAGATAATCTTACGGGTAGAAGGAGAAGTGGCCAAGGCCACTTCGTGAGCAAGGGGCAATGCCCATCTGTGGATACTAATCAAGGTCCACGGACCGAAAGCCAAGCCAGAGCCAAGGGTCTAGCCTAGGCTTATCCCCTGGGCAGAGTTGCAAGCAACTTCGTGGACAGGTTTAGAAGTAGACCTGAGTCCATGGACAGAAGAGTCCATGGACAAGCTCCTCTTAAAAGAGGAAGGGACTTGTGGATAGAATCATCCACATATTGTTCCTCTTCTAAGAAAGAGAAAAGTTGGCAGTTAAAGGCCAACAAGAGCAAAGTCCCCCTAGACAGCACTCAACTCTTGATGACATCATTAATGATGTTATCAGATCAAGAAGTGAAGGTGTGAACTTGTAAATTTCTTCAAACTATGCAAGGGGCATTAACAGTCGTGATCAAAGTCACCTGGCTGTTAATGCAAACACAAACCTGGACTCAGCACTAGCAGATAGGAACTTGTTGTTTAGGCTAGGTCCAAATGCATTCAGAGGCGTTAATTCAATGACCTTCGCAGCAATGACGATAAATATTCATCATCAACATCAATGGCCTCCGTCCAGAGATGTTAGCCCATTCTAGGGCCAAACAAATGCAGAACTAGAAAGAAGAACCAGAGCACTGTATGACCCTCGGGTAGAAACCAAATCAAGCCTCCCTCATAGGAGAAAACTCTTGAGGAAATCCTCTAGCGTAGAAACCAAAAATACCCCTCAGCTCT
The DNA here is from genome assembly GCA_015143295.1 of Tetracentron sinense. Lineage (NCBI taxonomy): Eukaryota > Viridiplantae > Streptophyta > Magnoliopsida > Trochodendrales > Trochodendraceae > Tetracentron > Tetracentron sinense. Next base: position 21,935,723 of record CM026562.1, read on the forward strand.
GCCAAGGAGGGCATACAATTACCGGTTAAAGCTGAGAAGGTCTAGAAAACAAAGACCATCTCATACTCATCGTGTTCGAGAAGAACCAAGGACTAGAACATCGTACCGCTACTATGAAAGGGTGTCGGTAAATCTAGTTGGTATAAGGAACAGCCCCGATCCAGCGTAGTTTACAACTCTGTTGTTCTAAGGAACCGGTATACCGCTCGAGCAAAATCTCTCGAAAAGGCAACGTTTCTGAAAATCAGTCACTGTTGTTTTAGCTACTTTGGATGAGGCAAAATCTGCAAGAGCTGTTGAAACAATAGCTCCTGGCCAAACGATTCCAAGAAGGAGGAGAAGCCGCAGAAATAGGGCCAAAGGCAAAGAAATAGCCCAAGACCCAGCTTAGTTAGTTCCAGGACCTAGCATCAGTGAATCCCAAGATGGATCAGAGCAAGAAACAACCCCAAAACCTCTCCAAGAGAATTAGGAAGAATCATTCCAACTGAGGGTTATGACTCTGATGAACCAATGGTCCAATAATGCCGGAGGTAGTATCAGAAATACCTCGAATGGTTTTCAATGCATCTAATCCTTTATACGGGATGCCTGGCACTTACTTCACGGAAGAAGAATTTCTGAATCTGTTCCAACTACAGGGAGCAGCATCAGGACGATCGGTAGAGGTCATGATGGCAAATTTAGACAGGAACGTAAGTCAAGGGAATAACCTTTCAACTTCGAAACCTCTCCCATTAAATGATTAAACAGTGGCCTTACAGGCTCAACTCCGGTACAAGGATGATGAGATCACAGTTATGATGTCTCAAATGCAAGAATTTGTTACTTAATTGTCAGCTCTCAAATCTACGTTGACACCTGGACCCCATTTCTTGTACCAAGAAGATAACAGTAATCAAGGCACAACCCCTGCACCTCCAAATCATCAAAGGGTACCCAGAACAGGTCCGATTCCAAATCAAGCCTCCCTCATAGGAGAAATTCTACCGTTTCTTCTCCCTACCATCGAAGAGACTGTTCGTAATCAAATGCGGCAGGTTAAAGAAAAAGAAGAGGATGTTCGGATGATCATGAAGCCCTATCCAGACATTATGGATGCGGTTCCATTCTCGCCAGACTTCGTTCAACCAACATTCAAAATGTTTGATGGTACCGGAGATCCGAGGTAACATTTATCTCATTTTCTCGCGAGATGTGGATTTGCATCCAAGACGGGAGTTCTCTGTCTCCATCTCTTTATGCAATCCTTAGAAGGTGCTGCTTTCACCTGGTATGCCAATCTCCCCGAGGCTTCGATCCTTGATTGGAGCACGATGGTGATCGAATTCAACAAGTAATTCTACAACACTCAAAGAAGAGTGGGTGTTTCAGAATTGATTAAAACCAGATAGAGAGACAATGAGTCTGTAACAGAATTCATTGCCCGATGGAGAGCTTTGAATTTCTCTGCCCTCAAAAGTTCACTCAACTAGAACTTATCCGGATGTGCCTCAACAACTTTAGGCATTATTTGTCAACCGCCCTCGTGGCTCAAACCTTTATGGGTTTTGACTATCTGTGCACAAAGCACAGGACATGGAGAGCCACATATGAAAGAGAAGGCGAGGTAAAGGCACTGATCGCTTTGAGTCCACAACAGCCGCAGTAGTTGAAATGAAAAAGACTGTACAACCAGTACCAAATGTCGGTAGACCAATTGGTCGATCAAACAATGATAAAGTACTAATCAAGATTGGTGTTAAACTAGCTCAAGGTGAAGCCAAGAAGCCACAATGGCAAGATAAGCGTGACCCACCAAGGAAGATCACCATTGAGAAAAGAATGAATAAAACATATTCATTCTCTGAAGACATTGTCGAAGATCTGTTCGAGGACCTCCTCGCCAATGAGTTCATCACTCTCCTCGAAAGCAGGAGACCTCAAGAGATTGGGATGAAAGATGATTCTAAATATTGTCATTACCATCGTATGATCAGTCATAAAATAGGTGACTACTTTATACTGAAGAACATCATTTAAACACTTCTAGACAATAAAGAGATTGTCATTGGTCAGGATCTCTCAACAGGTAGCTACATCCAATACGGTGGTGGCTTTAGAACCATTTAAAAACATGAAGCATCTTCAACTGGTAACCATCTTGATGATAGATCGCCAAATGAAGAAGATTGGACTCTCTTTGAAAGCAATGGAGCCAAGAAGAAAAAGCAGTTGGCCCAAAACGCCGATGCTAAAGCACAAGCTCAGGCTACAGGGTAGGCTCAAGCCTGAAGAAAAGATGGGAAGCACATAGCCAAGACTGAAAAGAAGAAGAAAAGGTAAAGAGTAAGGAAAGTCAAGAAAAATGGCCCCACCCAAGATACTCCTCTGGAACAAAAGCCATTGATGGTAATCACCTTGATGGACTTCATCCATTTGGGATTCTGCTTCGACTGTGATTATGATAGCCTCTAGTCAACAGACTCGAGAGATGAATCTAATATCTTCTCTTGTTATGTTATTGATGCGAGCCTAAATGAAGACCCTGAATGGTTGAACATGCCAATACAAGCGGCAGCCTACAGTCTAGAAAGGTACCAGGTATTTCAGGATTGGCTAGATCAATCTGAAGTTAACGAACTTCCAGAAAGGAGACAATCCACACTAGGATGGGCCCCTATGGGGCTTTCAGATCTCTTTGAAGGATTCTCATCTGGAGGAGAACAAGAGGTGGATGATGAATAAATGCAATCTGGTTCCTTTAAGAAAGGCTAAATATACCTGAGGCCCCAAATCAAAACCATCGTCAGATGCGACGATCGGTCCAAACCTCAACTCAGCTTGAGAATCAAAATTCACTTACTGTAATCAGTTTGAACAAGGACTCTCAAACAGAAGAAGCAGTTCTAAACTCAGGGCTAGCTGATAGTTCACTGGCATCTGAACAAATTTTAGCCCAACTTGGAAGTCTGATAGGGCAATGTGAAAGAAAAAGGCGGTTGCCCTTTCAAAGCAAGAAGAGGAAACTGGACTTCAGTTCCATGAACATGGTCCAACTGTTGGAAGGAGATTCGTCTGAAATAATAGATCAGATGATTGCCAAAGTCTATCAACTCAACCTCTGGTGAAGTAGAAAGCTACAACCGAGGTTTGTGCCAATCTAACATGAAAATCGGACTAGAGCTCAATCGGCCCAAGCTTAAACAGCTCCCGATAATAAGAGGGTTAAGTACGATATTCTGGCCCATCTAAGAAAAATTCCTTCTCTGTTAAGCGTCTATGATGCTCTCAAGATGTCCCCTGAGTTGAGAAGGTCTCTTATATATGCCCTCTCTAATCCAGAAGACTTCTTTGAAGAAGTTACAGGTTAGTCGCTATAGCCTCCTGAAACAGGGACTTCCTGGCTCTTCATAATCACCTTTGATGACGAAGACATGCAAGCTAAAACTCTCTAGCATAATCGGCCACTGTTTGTTTCAGGACTAGTTAATGAAACTAGTATCTCCAGAGTAATGATTGATGGAGGTTCGGCTGTCAACATCCTCCCAAGAAGGATGATGTCCAAGCTCGACGTATAAATAAGCCAATTACATGAAAGCAACCTGGTCATCCAAGGCTTCAACCAAAATGAGAAAATGCCCATGGGTATGATCAACCTCAAAACCAGGTTTAGGGATATCGCTGAAACCACAAAGTTTCTGGTGATCGATGTTTATACATCATATAATGCCTTGTTGGGGTATCAATAGATGCATAACCATCTAGTTGTGTCGTCCACTTATCACCAATGCCTTAAATACCATCAAGGGAACAAGCAAGCAAGGATCGATGCTGATGATGATTCTTTCAATGATGCGGAGGTATATTACGCAAATGCACGTTTCTATTTCAAAAGTGCCCAAAGAAGCATTCAATAGAAGCCTAAAGGAGAAAAAGTTGAAAGTGGCCCAAAGACCAATCATGGACCTGCCCAAACTGCAGTTTCGAAAAGGGTGTTCAAATATACCCTAAAGTCCCAAAGAAAAGAAGGACAACCAACCCTGGCTTTGGTCGAATCCCTCCAGAAGTCTGTGGAGGACAAACTAGCAGATCCATTTCGGATTCATGAGGTTGAACAAGTTGACCCTCTTGAAGCTTTGAAAGATGATCATATAGTCCCTTTGAGGAAGATGGACTGTACAATGGTAGAAACTACCATTCAAGAAAAGAGGACAGAAGTCGATGCTCTTCAATTTTCTAGGTACATATGACAGGATAAACTCCTCATGGATCGATGAAAAAAGCAGGATTGTTAATCCTCACAGGATTCTAATAAGCTTTGGTAAAACAACTACCAAGCTCCTCAAAGACCAGGGGCTTAGTCTCGAAGAAGGAGAGCAAGTAAAAGGAACTCTCCTACTAGCTTATGAAGCTATACTCAAAATGGAGCATCATAAAGCCCTGGATATTGGTAACTATATTGATAGAGATACGCCAAGAATTGGGTATGATCCTCCAGTCTTTGTATTTGGAGGAAATCATAACCAGACCGTGAATACCATGGTCAGGGAGGAGTCCATGTTAGAAGAAGTCTCCATGGAATGGATTCCAGAAGAAGCGGAGTCTCAATAAGCATCCCTATGGGTTGAAGCGGTACATCAAGATATGATTGATGGTCTGGCTAAGGTTAATCTCGGTGCATGGCAGAAATGGCCGACAATTGAAATCGTTCCCAGTGTCATTATTCCATCCAAAGGAAAATGGGAAAAGCCCATTGTTTTTCATTCTGTAGGGTAAGTAGGCAAAGCCACCCCCAGAACAATAGAAGGGATTGAAAAATGAACCCTTATCAAAGGAAACCCGTGTTTAATCCTCAATCAAGAAAATGCTTGAGAAACATGGATTTAACACTGAAGAAGAAAAGCAAGCTGAGCATGAAATCATGCCGACACTCAGGACTTCAGCTAGCTATAAGTAGGTTAGCTCCAACTTGGGAAAATCTGAGTTAGGAAGTCCTGATCCTCCATCAAATGAAGATCTGGTCTGGGCCGTGAATACTATTATGGTAGATGAAGACTCCTCTTCGGAAGAAGAAATGATTATGGAAGAACCACTGAAAGAAACGAAAGTCCGTCAGGCTCCTCCAAAATTTGAAGGAGGAGGTCAAACAACAGTTGACGATCTTCTCAAAATTAACCTTGGCTCAGAACAAGACCTAAGGCCAACCTTCATCAGTGTCTCTCTCTCTCAAATGGAAAAAGAGGAATATCTTTGTCTCCTAAAAGAGTATAAAGATGTCTTTGCTTGGAACTACGCAGAGATGCCTGGTTTAGATTCGAAAATCATAGTTCATCATCTCATAACTCGAGAAGATGTCAAGTTGATCAAACAGGCACAAAGACAAGCTCGCCCAGAACTGGTTGCTCAAATTGAAGCTGAGGTAGATAAACTCCTTAAATTCGGGTTCATAAGAGAGGTTCAATACCCTACTTGGCTTGTCAACATTGTTCCTGTAAAGAAGAACGGACACATCCGGGTTTGTATAGATTTCCGAGATTTGAATGAAGCTTGCCCTAAGGATGAATTCCCTTTGCCCATTACAGAAATGATGGTCGATGCCACAATCGGCTTCGAAGCCTTATCCTTTATGGATGGATATTTCGGCTACAACCAAATCAAGATGGCCCTGGAAGATAAAGAGCTTACAGCCTTCCGCACCCCTAAGGGAGTGTTCTACTACAAGGTCATATCATTCGGCCTCAAAAATACTTGATCAACTTATCAAAGGGCCATGACTATCATATTTAGGGATATTCTCTATGACAAGGTCGAGTGATATGTCGATGACTTGGTTGTCAAAACAAGGCAACGAAGCAATCATCTAGATGATCTTCGAGAAATATTTGATTAATTGCGACAGCATCAGCACAAAATGAACCTGCTCAAATGCACGTTCAGAGTTGCATTTGAGAATTTCATAGGCTTTGTGGTACGCCACAGAGGAATCGAGATTGACCCCACTAAAATAAAGACCATTCGCGATATGCCCCTCCAAGAAATTTACACGAGTTGAAAGGACTTTAGGGTCAACTCGCTTATATCCAGAGGTTCATCTCCAATTTGGCCGAAAGGTGCCAACCGTTTTCCCGACTAAAGAAAAAGGGAATACTATTCCAGTGGGATCAGACTTTTCAAGATGCCCTCAATAGCATCAAAACCTATCTCACTAATCCACCAGTCCTCATAGGTCTTATCAGAGCGCTCGAAGGATCTCTCGGAGCTCTTCTTACTCAGCATAATGACCAAGGAAAAGAAAGTGCCCTATACTACCTAAGCAGGACTCTGGTTGGAGCAGAATGTAGATACAGCCCAACAGAAGAAGTTTGTTTGGCCCTCATCTACACTCTGAAGAAATTAAGGCATTATATGCTCGAGCATTCGGTGAAACTGATATCCAGAGCCGATCCTCTCAAGTACATAATGTCCTGCCTACTCTTTCTAGTAGAATGGCAAAATGGGTGGTACTCCTGTCCGAATTCGAAATCGAATCTGTGCCCCAAAAGCCAGTAAAAAGGCAAGCCCTCGCTGACTTCCTAGCAGCACATCCGATTCCTATAGACTCACCTTTAGTCACCGATCTCCTTGACGAAGAAGTTATGCAGGTAGGGGTAAATCCAGGATGGAAGATGTATTTTGATGGAGCTTCAAGAAGTCCTGGTGGAATCAAATGCATCAACCCAAAGGAGAACAAGTTAAGTGTTGGTATTGTCTTTGTCACACCAGACAATGCAATCCTACCCTATTCCTTCACCCTAATAGAAGCATGTTCAAACAATGAAGCTGAATATGAAGTCCTGATAGTAGGTCTTGAGTTAGCTCTTGAGATCCCGATGGATGAACTAACCATATATAAGGATTCGAAACTCACCATCAAACAAGTCTGAGGTGAGTATACCGTGCGAAGAGTCAGCCTCCTTCCCTGCCAGAAAAAAGTGGACCAGCTACTTGCCCAAATTCTAAGAAGCAGCCTCTTCCATGTTCGTAGAGGACTTAACAATCAAGCCGATGCTTTGGCCGGTCTTGCAGCATCCCTAACTCTGCCAACAAATAAGAAGCTGACTATCACAGTGGGGGAAAGAAGAACTCCCAAATGCCTTCCAGAGATAGATCTCTTGGAAACAGTTTGTTCTGTGAAAATCAAAGAAAAAGATGAAGACTGGAGATAAACCTTCATCGATTATCTCTAACATGGTTGATTGCCCAAATATCGTGCCAAACGCGCTGAAGCCCGTCGACGAGTCACGAAATTTGTGATGTTAGAAGAAACCTTATATAAAAGGTCCCTGGACAGTATCTTAATGAGATGCCTCTCAGGAAATGAAATAGATCAAGCCATAGAAGAAACTCATGCCGGGATCTGCGGTGCTCACCAAGCTGGGCCTATGCTACAAATACAACTGAAAAGATTAGGCTACTACTGGCCTACGATAATCTCTGACTGTCTCAACTATGCAGAAAAGTGCAAAATTCATCGGCTTCATGTTAATGTTATACATCAGGCTCCCGAGCCTCTTCACAAGACCACATGTTCATGACCGTTCGCGGCATGGGGAATGGATGTCATAGGATAATTCACCCCACCATCATTTGTTGGGCATCAATAAATCCTAGCTACAATAGACTACTTCTCAAAATAGGCTGAAGTTCTCGCTCTCAAAGAAGTCAAACACCACTAAGTAGCAGACTTCATCCGGACCAACATCATATATTGGTTCGGGGATTCCAGAAAGCATTATCACGGATAATGGGCAACCTTTTTGAAGATCCCCTATACACAAGTTTTATGCCAAATTTGGTATCCGAGAGTACCATTTCATCTGATACTATGTAGCCGTAAATGGTCTTGCCAAAGCCTTCTAAAAGACTTTGTGAAAAATCCTCAAGAAAGGATTAGATAAAAGCAAATGGGACTAGCATGAACGCTTACCTGAAGCCCTCTGGGAATACAAAACTACTTATCGAACTCCGACACAGGCCACGTTGTATTCTCTGGTCTTCGGCGGTGAAGCAGTTCTGCCCCTTGAAATTCAAATTCTTTCCCTATGGGTGGCAATTCAGCAGTCTATCACAAAAAAAGACTGAGCTAAAGTTCATCTTGCAGAGCTCAAAACTCTTGATGAACGTCATCTCCAAGCCCAACAGAGTTTAGAGATGTATAGACAAAGGTTAACTAATGCCTTCAACAAAAGAATAAGACTAACGTATTTTAAAATAGGAGATTTGATTTTAATGGTTAGAACTCCAATCATCGTCACTCGTCGAACCAAAATGGGAAGGGCCATATGTCGTCGAGAAGGTATATTCTAACGGAGCATACCTACTGACCTCAATGGATGGAGAGTGAATTATCCCTCCAACCAATGCAAGATTCCTTAAGCGATATTATTCCTAGGAATCAAAACCTTCACTAGACAAAACTTTTAAAAGACGGTCTAGGAAAAATTTAGAGCACAAATGACTCACTAAATTGAAAACCCTAAGGGGCGGCTAAGACAAAAATTAGAGTCATGCTCGCTAAGTCGAAAACCACAAGGGATAGCTTAGGCAAAAATTAGAGCGATAATGACTCACTAAGATTAAAACCCTAAGGGGCGGCTTAGAAAAAAGAAATTGAGTCAAAATAAAATGCCTGCTAGACCAAAACCTCAAGGAGAGGGTCTAGGCAAAAATTAAGGCAACAAATAGCTCACTAGACTAACACTCCAAAAGTCAGTCTAGCTAAAAATTAGAGTGATTTGACAGGCTCCTGAATATAAGCTAAAAAGGTTTACGATGCTTCAAAAGTCTCCTAAATACCAGGACGAAGTCCAAAACCTCCCTGGCATGAACGGAAACTGCCGACTCGCTATCAAATTGTGAATCGAAGCTTCAAAAGCCCCCCAAATACAAGGTCGAAGTCCAAACCCTCCCATGCATGAACAGAAACTGCCTATTCGCTATCAAATTGCAACTCAAAGCTTCAAAAGGCCCCTAAATACAAGGTCAAAGTCCAAACCCTCCCAAGCATGAACGAAAACTGCCTATTCGCTATCAAATTACGAATCAAAGCTTCAAAAGCCCTCCAAATACAAGGTTAAAGTCCAAACCCTCCTAGGCAAGAACGAAAACTGCCTATTCACTATCAAATTACGAATCAAAGATTCAAAAGCCCCCAAATGCATGGCCGAAGTCCAAACCCTCCCAGGCATAAAACAAAAACTACCTATTCGCTATCATATTACGAATTAAAGCTTCAAAAGCCCCCTAAATACAAGGCCAAAGTTGAAACCCTCCTAGGCATGAATGGAAACTGCCTATTTGCTATCAAATTACGAATCAAAGCTTCAAAAGCCCACAAATACAAGGCCGAAGTCAAAACCTTCCAAGGTATGAACGGAAACTACCTATTCGCTCTCAAAATGTGTATCCAAACGTCCCTTCTAAATTACATTTGACTTGATCCTATCATGGGTACATAGGCGGCCTGAGAAAATTAGCTGGGTTTAGTCAGTTCTTTAAAAGAACACCATCCCTCTGGGATACAAAATCATTATTATTGCCCCTCAATATGGGTGAAATGAAGAAAATGCTATCTGATGCATGAAGAAAAAACCACAATTCTAAGGAAGGACTTCTCACTATCGGAAGCATATTTGCTATTTACAACGGACAGACAATGGAATTTCTCCCCCGACCAATGTAAGAGTCTCAAAGCCTGCTACACCAAAATCTCAAAACATGGTCTAGGCAAAAATTAAGGCACCAAAATACCCAATAAGTTGAAAATCTGAAAGGACAGCTTAGGCAAAAGTTAGGATAAAATGCTCGCTAAGTTGAAAATCTAAAAGGATGTCTTAGACAAAAAAAAATGAGTCAAAATAAAATGCCAACTAGACCAAAACTTCAAGAAGAAGGTCTAGGTAAAATTAGGGCAACAAAAAGCTCGCTAAACTAATGCTTCAAGAGTTAGTTTAGGCAAAAATTAGAGCGATTTGATAGGCTCCTGAATACGAGCTAAAAAGATTCATCATTGCTCAAAAAGGCTTGCCTCTAAATTACAAGTCTAAACCTTCCTAGGTACGAACGGAAACTACCTACTTGTTCTCAAATTACAAGTCCAAACCTTCCTAGATATGAACGGAAACTATCTACTCGTAAATTACGAGTCTAAAATCACCCCTATTTTGGAACTACATTTGGCCTGATCCTATCATGAATACGTAGACAGCCTAAAAATGGGTTCAGCTAGTTCTTTTGAAAGAATACCAATTCCTCAAGATACAAAGGGGAAATCATAAAAAAAGGGGAGGCCTACAAGACAAAAAAAAATAAAGTCTCTTATTCATGGCATTGAATATAAATTAGAGAAATCACCCAAGTTAAACAAACATTATCTTGAGAATATGTTATCAACTCCAACAAGCTACTCAGTTAAACAAGCAGTATCTTGAGAATATGTTTTTAGCTCTAACAAGCTCTTAGATCTGACAAATATGGCATTGAATATAAGGTCTAAGGTCCGAACGCCGTATTGATGGATGCTATTTAGAGTAGAAGTCCTCTCACGTCTGACTTCTTCACCATCATCTTTGGTGCTGATCCATCTCTAGGGGAGGAATCTAGCCCATCAATAGCAATAGAGGTGACATCTGAAAGCAAAGCCAGGAATTGCCTCTCACTATTGTCAACCACAGCAAGCTCTAAAGCTGAATAAGCAATACCTTGAAAAGTAGGCCCCTCGACATCAATGAGGTGGCTGTTCAATAGCATCAAGCAACCCAGGCTAGCTTCATTAGGATCGATTGATAGAATACAATGTATTCCCTTCAGCGCATGTTCAAGCTCACTGTTAAGAACATCTGAACTTTTAACAGGTTCTAAGATATCAAGTTTCTCCTTATGTTGTCTTATCATTAAACTAATGATAAGGTTGTAAGGAAATATGAAAGCATTGTTTGTAGCCATCTGCTTCACCAAGTCACATAGCTCGACAACTTCAGGATTACTTGTAGTCTTCAAATAATGAATGAAGGCAAATCCGAATTCGTTAATCTATGACTAGTCAGGGACATTCCATCTTAAAGCATGGTTTGATGAAAGGTTCATTCTGCAAAAGAAAGAAAGCATAAAGTCAGTAAAGGTACATATATATATATATATATCATTTACTGATATAAAAAACTATCATCACATTTCATGGATAAACCTTTTGGACTTAACCAAAATTGGAAAAGTCCAAGTATGTGGACAAACAATTGGACTTAACCAAAAATTGGAAAAGTCCAAAGCCCGCGGGCAAACTTTTGGACTTAACCAAAATTTGGAAAAGTCTAAGTCCGCGGATAAAATGTTTGCGGACAATAATTAATGCCCGCAGGTATGATACCCACAGACATTAAATTAAAATCCACACACAAAAGTCCATGAACAGGATCAGTCTACAAACAAGTCTGTGGAAAGATGGTTATCTTTTAGATGAGCCTTTAGGTTTCCCTCATCGAAAAACCTTAAACTCCAGTAAATGGCACTGGAAGTCTTATCAGAATGTCCATAAAGACATTTTGAAGCTTTTGGATGAGGAAAGTCCTCATCCCTTCTTCTGAAGAGCCAAGAAACCCAAGAAAGGGTTTCTTCCCTGAAAATTGGATCAAACATACCTTAAAAAGGGATGATCGAAGCAAAGAAGAAGGAAATTCTTCTCTAAAAAGAGAAGAGAGTTCAGGAAAAGAAATAGAGTTCTCTCTGATTCTGGAGAAGGAGAAGGCGAAATGCCTTCACCAAAGGCTAAGGGTCCTTTATATAGAGGACCTCTTATTGGATCCAGGCCATCCATTTCGTTGAAATGGTTGGTCTAGATGGATGGAATTTCTCTAGCCACTCTTGCGTACGTAGTTGGAGTCCCTCATTATGGGGACTCCTTGAAACCAGGAAGGTTTCTCGGAACCCACTACTATGTAGTGGGCTGTCTGCTAAGGTATAACCCGTGGAATAGGGAGACAATAAGTCCCCCCATGCTCACTGCCATATGGCAGGATCTGAATGACTGGAACATTCTCAACCGTTCAGATCCTGAGGGGCATTTGTGGGCAATGAAATCTCACCGTCCGTAAGGTGGGTGCATGATGCACCTGCCTACACAAGATCACCACCCATTTGATGGGTGGTTAGACTTCACGCATGTCAAAGGCACGCACACCAGCTAGTCAAGGGCTGGCTTACCGCTATCCCGCTTACATTACATACTAAGCAGTAGGGCATTAATGCCCTACTGACACCCTTTGTGACAGTCCTTAGGGGACTGACACGTGGATAGGGTTTGCCTTTATGGACAAACCCTTATTTAAGCTTCTGGATAGACTCTAGGTGAACCCTCAATGCTATCAAAACCTATCTTCACTAATCCACCAGTCCTCATAGGTCTTATCAGAGCGCTGAAGGATCTCTCGGAGCCTCTCTTACTCAGGCATTAATGGACCAAGGAAAGAAGTGCCCTATACTACCTAAGCAGGACTCGGTTGGAGCAGAATGTAGATACAGCCCAACAGAAGAAGTTTGTTGGCCCTCCATACACTCTGAAGAAATTAAGGCACTTATATGCTCGAGCATTCGGTGAAACTGATATCAGAGCGATCCTCTCAAGTACATAATGTCCTGCCTACTCTTTCTAGTAGAATGGCAAAATGGGTGGTACTCCTGTCCGAATTCGAAATCGAATCTGTGCCCCAAAAGCCAGTAAAAAGGCAAGCCCTCGCTGACTTCCTAGCAGCACATCCGATTCCTATAGACTCACCTTTAGTCACCGATCTCCTTGACGAAGAAGTTATGCAGGTAGGGGTAAATCCAGGATGGAAGATGTATTTTGATGGAGCTTCAAGAAGTCCTGGTGGAATCAAATGCATCAACCCAAAGGAGAACAAGTTAAGTGTTGGTATTGTCTTTGTCACACCAGACAACGCAATCCTACCCTATTCCTTCACCCTAATAGAAGCATGTTCAAACAATGAAGCTGAATATGAAGTCCTGATAGTAGGTCTTGAGTTAGCTCTTGAGATCCCGATGGATGAACTAACCATATATAAGGATTCGAAACTCACCATCAAACAAGTCTGAGGTGAGTATACCGTGCGAAGAGTCAGCCTCCTTCCCTGCCAGAAAAAAGTGGACCAGCTACTTGCCCAAATTCTAAGAAGCAGCCTCTTCCATGTTCGTAGAGGACTTAACAATCAAGCCGATGCTTTGGCCGGTCTTGCAGCATCCCTAACTCTGCCAACAAATAAGAAGCTGACTATCACAGTGGGGGAAAGAAGAACTCCCAAATGCCTTCCAGAGATAGATCTCTTGGAAACAGTTTGTTCTGTGAAAATCAAAGAAAAAGATGAAGACTGGAGATAAACCTTCATCGATTATCTCTAACATGGTTGATTGCCCAAATATCGTGCCAAACGCGCTGAAGCCCGTCGACGAGTCACGAAATTTGTGATGTTAGAAGAAACCTTATATAAAAGGTCCCTGGACAGTATCTTAATGAGATGCCTCTCAGGAAATGAAATAGATCAAGCCATAGAAGAAACTCATGCCGGGATCTGCGGTGCTCACCAAGCTGGGCCTATGCTACAAATACAACTGAAAAGATTAGGCTACTACTGGCCTACGATAATCTCTGACTGTCTCAACTATGCAGAAAAGTGCAAAATTCATCGGCTTCATGTTAATGTTATACATCAGGCTCCCGAGCCTCTTCACAAGACCACATGTTCATGACCGTTCGCGGCATGGGGAATGGATGTCATAGGATAATTCACCCCACCATCATTTGTTGGGCATCAATAAATCCTAGCTACAATAGACTACTTCTCAAAATAGGCTGAAGTTCTCGCTCTCAAAGAAGTCAAACACCACTAAGTAGCAGACTTCATCCGGACCAACATCATATATTGGTTCGGGGATTCCAGAAAGCATTATCACGGATAATGGGCAACCTTTTTGAAGATCCCCTATACACAAGTTTTATGCCAAATTTGGTATCCGAGAGTACCATTTCATCTGATACTATGTAGCCGTAAATGGTCTTGCCAAAGCCTTCTAAAAGACTTTGTGAAAAATCCTCAAGAAAGGATTAGATAAAAGCAAATGGGACTAGCATGAACGCTTACCTGAAGCCCTCTGGGAATACAAAACTACTTATCGAACTCCGACACAGGCCACGTTGTATTCTCTGGTCTTCGGCGGTGAAGCAGTTCTGCCCCTTGAAATTCAAATTCTTTCCCTATGGGTGGCAATTCAGCAGTCTATCACAAAAAAAGACTGAGCTAAAGTTCATCTTGCAGAGCTCAAAACTCTTGATGAACGTCATCTCCAAGCCCAACAGAGTTTAGAGATGTATAGACAAAGGTTAACTAATGCCTTCAACAAAAGAATAAGACTAACGTATTTTAAAATAGGAGATTTGATTTTAATGGTTAGAACTCCAATCATCGTCACTCGTCGAACCAAAATGGGAAGGGCCATATGTCGTCGAGAAGGTATATTCTAACGGAGCATACCTACTGACCTCAATGGATGGAGAGTGAATTATCCCTCCAACCAATGCAAGATTCCTTAAGCGATATTATTCCTAGGAATCAAAACCTTCACTAGACAAAACTTTTAAAAGACGGTCTAGGAAAAATTTAGAGCACAAATGACTCACTAAATTGAAAACCCTAAGGGGCGGCTAAGACAAAAATTAGAGTCATGCTCGCTAAGTCGAAAACCACAAGGGATAGCTTAGGCAAAAATTAGAGCGATAATGACTCACTAAGATTAAAACCCTAAGGGGCGGCTTAGAAAAAAGAAATTGAGTCAAAATAAAATGCCTGCTAGACCAAAACCTCAAGGAGAGGGTCTAGGCAAAAATTAAGGCAACAAATAGCTCACTAGACTAACACTCCAAAAGTCAGTCTAGCTAAAAATTAGAGTGATTTGACAGGCTCCTGAATATAAGCTAAAAAGGTTTACGATGCTTCAAAAGTCTCCTAAATACCAGGACGAAGTCCAAAACCTCCCTGGCATGAACGGAAACTGCCGACTCGCTATCAAATTGTGAATCGAAGCTTCAAAAGCCCCCCAAATACAAGGTCGAAGTCCAAACCCTCCCATGCATGAACAGAAACTGCCTATTCGCTATCAAATTGCAACTCAAAGCTTCAAAAGGCCCCTAAATACAAGGTCAAAGTCCAAACCCTCCCAAGCATGAACGAAAACTGCCTATTCGCTATCAAATTACGAATCAAAGCTTCAAAAGCCCTCCAAATACAAGGTTAAAGTCCAAACCCTCCTAGGCAAGAACGAAAACTGCCTATTCACTATCAAATTACGAATCAAAGATTCAAAAGCCCCCAAATGCATGGCCGAAGTCCAAACCCTCCCAGGCATAAAACAAAAACTACCTATTCGCTATCATATTACGAATTAAAGCTTCAAAAGCCCCCTAAATACAAGGCCAAAGTTGAAACCCTCCTAGGCATGAATGGAAACTGCCTATTTGCTATCAAATTACGAATCAAAGCTTCAAAAGCCCACAAATACAAGGCCGAAGTCAAAACCTTCCAAGGTATGAACGGAAACTACCTATTCGCTCTCAAAATGTGTATCCAAACGTCCCTTCTAAATTACATTTGACTTGATCCTATCATGGGTACATAGGCGGCCTGAGAAAATTAGCTGGGTTTAGTCAGTTCTTTAAAAGAACACCATCCCTCTGGGATACAAAATCATTATTATTGCCCCTCAATATGGGTGAAATGAAGAAAATGCTATCTGATGCATGAAGAAAAAACCACAATTCTAAGGAAGGACTTCTCACTATCGGAAGCATATTTGCTATTTACAACGGACAGACAATGGAATTTCTCCCCCGACCAATGTAAGAGTCTCAAAGCCTGCTACACCAAAATCTCAAAACATGGTCTAGGCAAAAATTAAGGCACCAAAATACCCAATAAGTTGAAAATCTGAAAGGACAGCTTAGGCAAAAGTTAGGATAAAATGCTCGCTAAGTTGAAAATCTAAAAGGATGTCTTAGACAAAAAAAAATGAGTCAAAATAAAATGCCAACTAGACCAAAACTTCAAGAAGAAGGTCTAGGTAAAATTAGGGCAACAAAAAGCTCGCTAAACTAATGCTTCAAGAGTTAGTTTAGGCAAAAATTAGAGCGATTTGATAGGCTCCTGAATACGAGCTAAAAAGATTCATCATTGCTCAAAAAGGCTTGCCTCTAAATTACAAGTCTAAACCTTCCTAGGTACGAACGGAAACTACCTACTTGTTCTCAAATTACAAGTCCAAACCTTCCTAGATATGAACGGAAACTATCTACTCGTAAATTACGAGTCTAAAATCACCCCTATTTTGGAACTACATTTGGCCTGATCCTATCATGAATACGTAGACAGCCTAAAAATGGGTTCAGCTAGTTCTTTTGAAAGAATACCAATTCCTCAAGATACAAAGGGGAAATCATAAAAAAGGGGAGGCCTACAAGACAAAAAAAAATAAAGTCTCTTATTCATGGCATTGAATATAAATTAGAGAAATCACCCAAGTTAAACAAACATTATCTTGAGAATATGTTATCAACTCCAACAAGCTACTCAGTTAAACAAGCAGTATCTTGAGAATATGTTTTTAGCTCTAACAAGCTCTTAGATCTGACAAATATGGCATTGAATATAAGGTCTAAGGTCCGAACGCCGTATTGATGGATGCTATTTAGAGTAGAAGTCCTCTCACGTCTGACTTCTTCACCATCATCTTTGGTGCTGATCCATCTCTAGGGGAGGAATCTAGCCCATCAATAGCAATAGAGGTGACATCTGAAAGCAAAGCCAGGAATTGCCTCTCACTGTTGTCAACCACAGCAAGCTCTAAAGCTGAATAAGCAATACCTTGAAAAGTAGGCCCCTCGACATCAATGAGGTGGCTGTTCAATAGCATCAAGCAACCCAGGCTAGCTTCATTAGGATCGATTGATAGAATACAATGTATTCCCTTCAGCGCATGTTCAAGCTCACTGTTAAGAACATCTGAACTTTTAACAGGTTCTAAGATATCAAGTTTCTCCTTATGTTGTCTTATCATTAAACTAATGATAAGGTTGTAAGGAAATATGAAAGCATTGTTTGTAGCCATCTGCTTCACCAAGTCACATAGCTCGACAACTTCAGGATTACTTGTAGTCTTCAAATAATGAATGAAGGCAAATCCGAATTCGTTAATCTATGACTAGTCAGGGACATTCCATCTTAAAGCATGGTTTGATGAAAGGTTCATTCTGCAAAAGAAAGAAAGCATAAAGTCAGTAAAGGTACATATATATATATATATATATCATTTACTGATATAAAAAACTATCATCACATTTCATGGATAAACCTTTTGGACTTAACCAAAATTGGAAAAGTCCAAGTATGTGGACAAACAATTGGACTTAACCAAAAATTGGAAAAGTCCAAAGCCCGCGGGCAAACTTTTGGACTTAACCAAAATTTGGAAAAGTCTAAGTCCGCGGATAAAATGTTTGCGGACAATAATTAATGCCCGCAGGTATGATACCCACAGACATTAAATTAAAATCCACACACAAAAGTCCATGAACAGGATCAGTCTACAAACAAGTCTGTGGAAAGAAGGTTATCTTTTAGATGAGCCTTTAGGTTTCCCTCATCGAAAAACCTTAAACTCCAGTAAATGGCACTGGAAGTCTTATCAGAATGTCCATAAAGACATTTTGAAGCTTTTGGATGAGGAAAGTCCTCATCCCTTCTTCTGAAGAGCCAAGAAACCCAAGAAAGGGTTTCTTCCCTGAAAATTGGATCAAACATACCTTAAAAAGGGATGATCGAAGCAAAGAAGAAGGAAATTCTTCTCTAAAAAGAGAAGAGAGTTCAGGAAAAGAAATAGAGTTCTCTCTGATTCTGGAGAAGGAGAAGGCGAAATGCCTTCACCAAAGGCTAAGGGTCCTTTATATAGAGGACCTCTTATTGGATCCAGGCCATCCATTTCGTTGAAATGGTTGGTCTAGATGGATGGAATTTCTCTAGCCACTCTTGCGTACGTAGTTGGAGTCCCTCATTATGGGGACTCCTTGAAACCAGGAAGGTTTCTCGGAACCCACTACTATGTAGTGGGCTGTCTGCTAAGGTATAACCCGTGGAATAGGGAGACAATAAGTCCCCCCATGCTCACTGCCATATGGCAGGATCTGAATGACTGGAACATTCTCAACCGTTCAGATCCTGAGGGGCATTTGTGGGCAATGAAATCTCACCGTCCGTAAGGTGGGTGCATGATGCACCTGCCTACACAAGATCACCACCCATTTGATGGGTGGTTAGACTTCACGCATGTCAAAGGCACGCACACCAGCTAGTCAAGGGCTGGCTTACCGCTATCCCGCTTACATTACATACTAAGCAGTAGGGCATTAATGCCCTACTGACACCCTTTGTGACAGTCCTTAGGGGACTGACACGTGGATAGGGTTTGCCTTTATGGACAAACCCTTATTTAAGCTTCTGGATAGACTCTAGGTGAACCCTTAATAAGGCCAGCTCTCTTTCTTTTCTTTCTTTTTGATGGTAAAAACATCTATGAGGTATCTAGTACCGCCTACATGGAATCTAGGCAACCCCATTAAATAAATAGAAATACTTTATTCAAAACATCTGTTCTTCTTATTATCTTTCTTCTTAATTAGAGGTACTTCCCCGAATAGAGAAGGTAATTAACAGTCTGAGTTTACTCAGATTGGAATGATAGCCTCCCACATCAAACAATAAACTTCATACAACAATGGACGAAATTTGAAAGCAAAGAAACAATTTTGCGCTTACATATGTATTGAAAGAAAATTTTAAACCACACTTCCGCAATTGTAACAGCCCGAACCTGCGCCTAAGGAATCAAGTTCTGAGACGCGCTCCCGCTCGCCATAACCACGCATACGAAAGACTTTACCCATGAAAATGTGAGAATTTTTAAATTTTCCTATGAGCTTATATAAGCAATAACAACTGGTCATCACAATAACCCATCATAAGCAAATACGTTACCTCACTGACTATAATAGCCTTTACTTTTGGCACCACAACTGTGCCAGTACACTACCCAAACTCTATCAAGCGTAGCTCTTTGTCAATCGGCAACCGTTACAGAACCTAAAGGCATAAAATAAGAAGAGTGAGCTATAGAGTTTGCAAAATCCACAATCTATATAGGCTATTTTCCACCTAGTAACAATCATCACTAACGATATAACATTTCATTACAATTCTTATATTATAATCATATTTAATAACATAATCCGTGACCAGAGGTCACTCAGGGCTATTTCATCCTATTCTGAGGTTTCTGATCTCAATTTTGCAACTTCATTTAATCATTATCTACGACATCAAGTTATTGATCTAGATAACAACTCACACTTTATTCTCGAGTCCACAACTCGGTCGACTAGGTCTTTGCCCGTGTATAACCTTTACACTTGAGTGTGTAGACTCACTTATTAACTAACCGAGCCCACGTCCAATTAAACCATACATTGAGTCTTCAGCCTCAATACATAATCTGGCCCTTCACCCGATATAACCAACACAAATCATCAAATCTTGGCTAATGCGGGGAACCTATCCTCATGGCCGATCCATCAATAACAACACAACACCTTTGACCTCAGCCACGACATTCCTGTCAGATGACACAACACCTCTAACCTCAGCCATTATAGCGAACCATGAAATTTTTGTCAGATGACAAAACACCTCTAACCTCAGCTACTATTGCAAACCATGGTATTTCTGTCAGATGACACTGTGAGCACGGAAATTTACTCATGGGTTTTAGAGTCGCCACCTATTCATTCAAAAAAGATAAGTCCCTCGAGAGAATAAGGTCTTGATCTACAATTGAGATCAGGATAAGTGGGTCGATTAAGTCCAAGAAGGTATTAGGCATCCCGAGGCTTCCGTTTTACAACAGTTCCTTACTCCATAGGTTTAAGCCAATTAAAGTCAATGTTTTCTAAAATACCGGAGTGTTTAAGTTAACACTAATCCAAGAAGGGAAAAAGCTAACTAGGGTCGAACCTGTCGCGACCCGAAACCCACCCTAGGAGTTAGAGTGAACTTTGGACGACTAATCATGGCTTACATGACTTGCTTGACAAACCAACCTGCAAAAACCCATAGAGCATATACAATAGAGGATATAAACAGCGGAAACATGCTTTAACATAGCACAGTGGAAGTCTAAACAAACCTCTATGTATATATATACGAATCCAAGTTTATACAAAAGGTAACCATAAGAAAGTGCGGACATGCCCGCCAAAAATACATAACTCTAACTCGCATCTCACCCACAGCTAATCCACTCAGAATCTAACACCACCTACAGATAACCCTCTACGGGAGGTTCCTCCAAAGGCTCCTCGACGTACTCCTCTTCCACCCATGGACCAGGAGCACAAACATCAAATGGAGTAGCAGCTCCCTCAGAACCTGCCGACATAAGAAGTACGGCTGAGCATGGAATACTCAGCGGGTACTAAGCACTAACCAACAGTCATAGCATACGGATAGCATACATCAAGCAGGAGAAATTCATATATGTTAGACAGAAACAATTTATATCATACAAGGAAGTAAAGCAATTCATAATCATGCTTGTATTTCGTAGAAAGCCGATAAATCCTCTTGAAAACATCGTGCACTTGACTTGACTTGAAATATCTTTTCGTACTTGAAAGCTTGTCTTGTCTATCTTGCTTGATTCTTGTATGTCGTGTCATGTCATGCATGTCATGCGTGCTTGCTTGTGATCATGTAACTTGTGAGATACACTTGTGAGATATCCTTGTGAGATTCACTTGAGAGGGAAGGGAGACCCTTCTTTATGCAATGCACTTGCGAGGGAAGGGAGACCCTTCTTCATGATATGTATGTACTTGCGAGGGAAGGGAGGCCCTTCTTCATGATATGTACTTGTGAGTGAGGGGAGACCCCTCGTGGAATGTTGGTTCTTGTCTTCTTGTGAAAAGCGAGGTAAAACATATCTTAGGATATGTCCCACCTCTAACCATGTTCTTGAAAACCTCGATAAATCATGCCATGCATGCCGTGCTCGTGGGAACCGTGTACATACTTGCATTTAAATTTAAAGATGACATTTGGGTAATTTCACAACACATATGGCATCAATGATTGAGCAATGTAATATTTATATCATTTAGGGAAAGCAGGAAACACACTATCATAGGCCCTAGCAATATTCAAAATTTATTAGGCATGCGTTTACTAATTTACAGCTCACTTTATTCACCTTGGCATTTCATCAAACATGGTGTGTTCATTATGGATTTACCCTACAACATGCTTTTCTAGATGGGTTTTTCTCAAATCATACATGTATGTTCATTATTGGAACAATGCCCTCCCCATTTTAATCATCACCATACAACCATTGGCATCCAATCGCCCATTCCATCTCCATTCACCATTCACAACCATCCATCTCATAGCACATGTTTAAATAAAGGAAAATAAAGAGAAATGAAGGGAAAAGAGGAACTATAACTAGGAGGGTAGCAAGAAGTACCGACCTTGAAGAAATGGGGAAGAAACCCCTTTCCAAAACGACTGTGTAGCTGTTGCCCTAGCTTGGAGAATGCTCTCCAAGAGTGCTTGAGCCGAGATCTTGGAGAAAACCAGACTTGAAGTGATCTAGGGTCTCGAAACCCTTGATTTCTCTCCAAAATGGAAACCCTAGGTTTAGGAATCGCCCTCTCCTCTCTTCTTATCTCCCAATCTCTCTAAGTGTCGAAAAATGAAGCCCTAAAGGCTCGGGTTAAACTCTTAAGGTAAGAGTGAACCGACCAAAAGACCATAATACCCTTACTGAATTTCTGTAAAAACACGAGTGCCGAACTCGTTGTGCTGTGAACAGTGCCAACTCGTTGTGCTGTGAACAGTGCCAAACACGTTGTCCGTTGTGAAGGGTGCCGAGCCCGTTGTCACGTCGTGTTGCGCACAGTGCTGAGCTCGTATTCCGTTGTGCTGTACAACGTACACGTTGTCTGCTGTACAACGTATACATTATCTGCTACACGACGGATGCACAACGAATACGTTATCAGAGTACGCCCTTAGCGCCTTCCGAGCTACGTCCTTAGTGCCTAACCGAGCTAAGTCCTTAGTGCCTAACCGAGCTACGTTTTCCTACAGGTCCAGACTGTTTTGGCCATATCTTTTGACTCGTTCATCCGATTTTGACGATTCAACTTGCGTTGTGTTCGTACTTCGAAAAGGAACATTTCTGACATTTCGAAATTTCCAAATCCTTCTTTATTTATTAATTATACCTCTTAAAAAGGCAAAATGACAACGAAAGTGTCATGTATTAAGCATGAAAAAGTCTGGGGCTCTACATCCTCCCCCCCTTACAAAAATTTCGTCCTTGAAATTCAGACACTACTTGCATTAGAAATCAACAAGGAAATTACAGTCATATACAAACTCATTCCATTAATTCTGGGTACTTTGCTTTGACTTCGGCTTCACGCTCGCATGTAGCTTCTTCCCGAGCATGGTGTTGCCATTGCACAAGAACCAAAGGGATTGTCTTGTTGCGAAGCACCTGATCCCTTCGATCCAAAATCTGAACTGGCCTTTCAATCAAGGTGAGGTCCTCTCGAATCTCCAACGGTTCCAAGTCTATGACATGCGAAGGATCCGCAATGTACTTCCGAAGCATAGACACATGGAAGACGTTGTGAACTGTGGCCATGTGAGGTGGAAGAGCCACTCAATAAGCAACTTCACCAACCCGTGTGATAATCTCAAAAGGCCCAACATACCGAGGACTGAGCTTGCCTCGCTTTCCAAATCTCATGATCCCTTTGCTAGGAGATACTTTCACAAAAACTTGATCCCCTACTTGAAATTCCAAGTCCCTACGGCGCGTGTCCGTAGAACTTTTCTGGCGATCTTGAGCGGCTTTCAATCGATCCCGAATGATCTTAACTGTGTTTGCAGTTTGCTCAATCAACTCCGGACCAAGTACTTTCCTTTCTCCTACCTCATCCCAATAGAGAGGAGACCTATAACTTCGCCCATACAAGGCCTCAAATGGTGCCATTTGGATACTTGCCTGATAGCTGTTATTATAGGCGAATTCAACCAAAGGCAAGTGCTCTTCCCAACTGCCTCTGAAATCCAACATACAAGCCAGAAGCATGTCTTCAATGACTTGGTTCACTCTCTCGGTTTGTCCATCCGTCTGTGGATGAAAAGCGGTGCTGAAATCAAGTCGGGAACCCATGGCCTCTTGGAAACTTTTCCAAAATCTTGACATGAATCTTGGATCCCTATCCGACACAATACTGACGGGCACTCCGTGCAACCTCACCACTTCCTTGATGTACAAAGCGGCTAACTGACTAGAGTTGAAAGTAGTTCGGTAAGGTAAGAAGTGAGCGGACTTCGTCAAACGATCCACTACTACCCATATCGCATCTGAGCCCCCTTGCCGTCCTTGACAAGCCAACTATGAAATCCATGGATATGTTCTCCCATTTCCACTCGGGAATCGGAAGGGACTGTAATAGACCTGCTGGCCGCATGTGTTCTGCTTTCACCTGTTGGCACACTAAGCACCGTGCTACATATTCCGCAACCTCCCTCTTCATATTCCGCCACCAAAAGTGACTCTTGAGGTTCCGGTACATCTTCGTACCCCCTGGATGCACTGTGTACTTCGAACGGTGTGCTTCATCCAAAATCTCTCTTCGAAGGTCTGCATTGGCCTGGATGCACAGCCTTCCCTTGAATGTGATAGCACCCCGACTAGTGAGAGAAAAGTCTTCACTGCCCTTGGCAACTTCCTTGTCCCGATAAGCCAACAATTCAGCATCCGTGGCTTGGTATTCTTGGATCAAATCTATAATGTACGGCCGGACCGTAACATTTGCCAAGGTAGGACCGCAGACAGAGTCATTCACACTAATGTCCAGACTTGCCAAATCTTCTACTAGCTTCCATTCTTGAACCAACATGTGTGCTAACAACCCCTGAGGTCTTCTACTCAAAGCATCAGCCACTACATTTGCTTTACCCGGGTGGTATTGAATGGTACAATCATAGTCCTTCAAAAATTCCATCCAACGCCGTTGCCTTAGATTCAATTCCTTTTGGGAAAAGAGGTACTTGAGACTCTTGTGATCGGTAAACACATAGAACTCCACCCCATAAAGGTAATGACGCCAAATCTTAAGTGCAAACAACGACGGCGGCAAGTTCCAAGTCGTGCGTGGGATAATTCTTCTCGTGCTCCTTCAATTGCCTTGATGCATAGGCAATGACTTTCTTGTGTTGCATGAGTACACACCCAAGTCCAACGTGTGAGGCATCACTATACACCTCATAACCATAAGGTCCGGATGGCACATTAAGGACAGGGGCTGTAGTAAGTCGCTTCTTCAGTTCCGTGAAACTGATCTTGCACTTATCACTCCATACAAACTTGGCGTTCTTCCTTGTCAGGTAAGTGAGCGGTGCTGCAAGGCTAGAGAAATCCTCTACGAATCTCCTGTAGTAGCCTGCCAACCCAAGAAAACAGCGTATCTCCGTGACACTCTTGGGCCTCGCCCAACTCATGACTGCCTCTATCTTCTTTGGATCCACCAAGATACCTTCTGCAGAAACAACGTGGCCTAGGAATGCCACCTCTTCCAACCAAAACTCACACTTGCTAAGTTTGGCGTATAGCTTGTGCTCTCTTAGCATTTCCAAAGCAAGGCATAGGTCGCGTGTGTGATCTCGTGTCTGGGAATAGACCAAAATGCGATCAACAAATACAATCATGCACCTATCAAGATATGGCCGGAACACCCGGTTCATCAAGTCCATAAAGGTTGCCGGCGCGTTCGTGAGTCCAAAAGGCATCACCAAGAACTCGTAGTGTCCATACCGAGTCCTGAAAGCAGTTTTGGGAACATCTTCCGCCTTAATCTTCAACTGGTGATAACCCGATCAAAGATCTATCTTTGAGAAAAATCTCGCTCCCTTCAACTGATCGAACAAATCATCAATTCTAGGCAATGGATACCTATTCTTTAAAGTGACCTTGTTCAATTGCCGGTAATCGACGCACATCCGCATCGAACCATCTTTCTTCTTAACAAACAACACCGGGGTACCCCACGGTGAGACACTTGGTCGAATGAAACCAAGACCTTGTAATTCTTCCAACTGGGTCTTTAACTCTTTGAGTTCAATAGGGGCCATTCTATACGGAGCCCTGAAAACAGGAGCTGTGCCTGGTGCAAGCTCGATCACAAACTCAATCTCCCTGTCTGGAGGCAATCCTGGCAAATCCTCTGGAAATACATCCAGGAACTCACTCACAACCGGAATAGTCGATGAGTCCTTTGCCTCGGGGTTAGTTAAGCTCAACGCCGCAAAACGAGCAATATATCTACTTTTCAACTCGCGAAAGTGGAATGGTTTTCCTTCTACTGGCTTGAATAGTACCATTTTCTCAAAGCAAGCTACATGCCCATGATGTGCTGCTAACCAATCCATTCCCAATATAACATCAAAGTCTTGGAATCCAAGGACGATGAGATCAACCGCCAATTCGTGGCTCCCAACTTGGACCACACTATTTCCATACACTTTATCGGCCAATACTGTTTTGCCGAGAGGAGTCGAAATGGCTAACTCCGGTTCTAGCTGACTTGGCTCTACAGAAAAGCCTTCTGCAAAACTCGGCGAGACAAATGAATGAGTAGACCCGGTATCAATCAACACTCGAGCCAAATACTCATTGACTAGTAGGGTTCCTGAAATTTTAACTAGCGGAGTTAATCCATGCATCAACAGTGTATACATGTAGGTATATATACATATATAACATGCCAAGTACGTACACAATCAATTAATACTTAACAGTTTAATTCACGGATAATTAAATGAGCTACAACTGCGTACCTTGCACTACATCGTCAGATGCAAGTGCATCACCCTCTGTCAAGGCAAAAACTCGCCCCTGGTTTGCCTGGCGAGACTGAGGCGTAGACCGGGTAGTCTGAGATGACACCTGATATGATCCTGCTGGGCGTGCTAGTGGACTAATCCCCTAAGACCGGCCTGGTAAATGCCGACTGGGGCAATCCCTGATCATATGGCCCTGGCGACCACAATGAAAACATCCACCCGATGCTCTTCGGCAATCTCCTGCCGGGTGCCTTCGGCCGCATGAAGTGCAGACCTCGTGTGTATAAGTCGGAGGGGCCGGAGGTGGAGCATACCTCACCGTCTGAGGTGCAACAGGCCGTGGGGCTGGAAGAGCCTGAGGTCGCGGTGCCTGGGGCACATACTGCCGTGGAGCTGGAGACGCATAAGAAGGCCTCATCGGTGGTGTTGGCCACGTATACTGATAGCGAGCCCGCCTCTCTAGAGGTGCTAAACTACTAGCTTGGCCTCTCGCCAACTCCCTCTTCTTGGACACTGTCTCCGAATTGGCCTCGACCAATAAGGCCTTGTCTACTACCTCAGGGTAGGTAGCATGTCTGAAAACCGAAACCTTCTCCATTATAAGATCTTTGAGCCCTTGCTCAAACCTTGTTGCCTTCATTGCCTCGGTGGCAACCATGTGAGTCGTGAAGCGTGATAGCTCCGAGAACTTGGCCTCGTATTGTGCCACTGACATCAAACCTTGCTCGAGGTTGATGAATTCTCTCTCTTTCTTTTCCCGTACTCCAATCGGAAAATACTTCTTGTAAAAAGTATCCTTGAACTCCTCCCAAGTCCAAGGTTGACCCTGCATGGTCAAATCTCTCGTCCTCAATGCGGACAACCACCAATGGTGGGCTTCGTCCTCTAGCATGAAAGCTGCCCATGCTACTCTCTCCTCCTCTGTAGGTGAGAGGACCGTAAAGATCTTCTCCATCTGGAGGATCCATGCCTCCGCAGCAAGAGGGTCCACACTCCCATGGAAGGATGGAGGCCTTAATCTCCTGAATGCCTCAACTCAAGCTGTACGATGTACTGGAGCTGCGGGCGGTGGAGTAGGTGCCGCTGATGCCGGTATAGCCTGCCGAGCCGCCAGTATGGCGAGTGTCTCAGCAATAGAGCCTAAGACCTGAGAGAGGTCTGGCTGCTCATCCTCATCTTTGGAAGAAGATGAAGCTCTGGTGTGTGGTCCACGACCCCGTGTGCCCCGCCTCATGACTAAAGTCCTGAGAACAATAGCACCACATGAGTCTAACTTGAAACCACAGTTTATTTCAATGCCATTTCACAATAATTCAATTTGTATTAGTTGTATAATACTAATATACATCACATCAAGTCATCAGAGTATTCATCACATTATACTTATACTTTAGTGTTCTAGCGTACCTAGGACTCGTACTTGGTTGAAACAACCATTTTAGACTAAGATTAAAGTCTTGTCTTACACTTGCATCAAGACTCTCTTCCGACTTACTTTCTTCCTAACTTGTTTCCTGACATATGCTCTTGTCAAGCCGTGGTATAAGATTCTAAGTGACCCTAGAGACCTAAAGCCTAAGCTCTGATACCACTTCTGTCGCGACCCGAAACCCACCCTAGGAGTTAGAGTGAACTTTGGACGACTAATCATGGCTTACATGACTTGCTTGACAAACCAACCTGCAAAAACCCACAGAGCATATAAAATAGAGGATATAAACAGCGGAAACATGCTTTAACATAGCACAGCGGAAGTCTAAACAAACCTCTATGTATATATATACGAATCCAAGTTTATACAAAAGGTAACCATAAGAAAGTGCGGACATGCCCACCAAAAATACATAAATCTAACTCGCATCTCACCCACAGCTAATCCACTCAGAATCTAACACCACCTACAGATAACCCTCTACGGAAGGTTCCTCCAAAGGCTCCTCGACGTACTCCTCTTCCACCCATGGACCAGGAGCACAAACATCAAATGGAGTAGCAGCTCCCTCAGAACCTGCCGACATGAGAAGTACGGCTGAGCATGGAATACTCAGCGGGTACTAAGCACTAACCAACAGTCATAGCATACGGATAGCATACATCAAGCAGGAGCAATTCATATATGTTAGACAGAAACAATTTATATCATACAAGGAAGTAAAGCAATTCATAATCATGCTTGTATTTTGTAGAAAGCCGATAAATCCTCTTGAAAACATCGTGCACTTGACTTGACTTGAAATATCTTTTCGTACTTGAAAGCTTGTCTTGTCTATCTTGCTTGATTCTTGTATGTCGTGTCATGTCATGCATGTCATGCGTGCTTGCTTGTGATCATGTAACTTGTGAGATACACTTGTGAGATATCCTTGTGAGATGCACTTGAGAGGGAAGGGAGACCCTTCTTTATGCAATGCACTTGCGAGGGAAGGGAGACCCTTCTTCATGATATGTATGTACTTGCGAGGGAAGGGAGGCCCTTCTTCATGATATGCACTTGTGAGTGAGGGGAGACCCCTCGTGGAATGTTGGTTCTTGTCTTCTTGTGAAAAGCGAGGTAAAACATATCTTAGGATATGTCCCACCTCTAACCATGTTCTTGAAAACCTCGATAAATCATGCCATGCATGCCGTGCTCGTGGGAACCGTGTACATACTTGCATTTAAATTTAAAGATGACATTTGGGTAATTTCACAACACATATGGCATCAATGATTGAGCAATGTAATATTTATATCATTTAGGGAAAGCAGGAAACACACTATCATAGGCCCTAGCAATATTCAAAATTTATTAGGCATGCGTTTACTAATTTACAGCTCACTTTATTCACCTTGGCATTTCATCAAACATGGTGTGTTCATTATGGATTTACCCTACAACATGCTTTTCTAGATGGGTTTTTCTCAAATCATACATGTATGTTCATTATTGGAACAATGCCCTCCCCATTTTAATCATCACCATACAACCATTGGCATCCAATCGCCCATTCCATCTCCATTCACCATTCACAACCATCCATCTCATAGCACATGTTTAAATAAAGGAAAATAAAGAGAAATGAAGGGAAAAGAGGAACTATAACTAGGAGGGTAGCAAGAAGTACCGACCTTGAAGAAATGGGGAAGAAACCCCTTTCCAAAACGACTGTGTAGCTGCTGCCCTAGCTTGGAGAATGCTCTCCAAGAGTGCTTGAGCCGAGATCTTGGAGAAAACCAGACTTGAAGTGATCTAGGGTCTCGAAACCCTTGATTTCTCTCCAAAATGGAAACCCTAGGTTTAGGAATCGCCCTCTCCTCTCTTCTTATCTCCCAATCTCTCTAAGTGTCGAAAAATGAAGCCCTAAAGGCTCGGGTTAAACTCTTAAGGTAAGAGTGAACCGACCAAAAGACCATAATACCCTTACTGAATTTCTGTAAAAACATGAGTGCCGAACTCGTTGTGCTGTGAACAGTGCCAACTCGTTGTGCTGTGAACAGTGCCAAACACGTTGTCCGTTGTGAAGGGTGCCGAGCCCGTTGTCACGTCGTGTCGCGCACAGTGCTGAGCTCGTAGTCCGTTGTGCTGTACAACGTACACGTTGTCTGCTGTACAACGTATACGTTATCTACTACGCGACGGATGCACAACGAATACGTTATCAAAGTACGCCCTTAGCGCCTTCCGAGCTACGTCCTTAGTGCCTAACCGAGCTACGTCCTTAGTGCCTAACCGAGCTACGTTTTCCTACACGTCCAGACTGTTTTGGCCATATCTTTTGACTCGTTCATCCGATTTTGACGATTCAACTTGCGTTGTGTTCGTACTTCGAAAAGGAACATTTCTAAAGTTTTGAAATTTCTAATTTCTTCTTTATTTATTAATTATACCTCTTAAAAAGGCAAAATGACAACGAAAGTGTCATTTATTAAGCATGAAAAAGTCTGGGCCGAGAGCGGGCCCGGAGGCCAAGGTAAAGCCTGAATACAGGGGTAAGCCTGGTAGGCTTAAGTGTTTGGGCCTGATAGGCCTGGATTGGGCCCGGAGGCCAAGATTGGTCCCGGAGGCCAGGATTAGGTCCAGTAAGCCAAAGGGTGAGTCTGGTAGACTGAATTTAGGCCCGGTAGGCCAAAAATATGATTTAACCACCGTTAGGGGTGCTAACTGGGGTTAAGGGTGATCTAATTGTGGTTAGGGGTGCTAATCAGGGTTAGAAATGGGTCAAGGTCGGTTTTATGGTCCATGGGTATTTTCAAAGATTTTTCCAGGATTAAGGGCTACAGGTCACCATGGTTAGGGGTGCTAACCACGGTTAAAATGGCCAAAGAAAGTCAATTTAGGCTTCTTACAATATTTCTAATTTTCTAAGCATTTTCCAAATTGTTTTGGGTTAAAGTCTGCTTAACCATGGTTAAAAAGTTAACCAAAGATAGGTTTTAACTATGATTAAAGGTCCTAACCAGGGTTAAAGTGATCACAGAAGACTATTCTGGAATGCTTAAATTATTTCTGATTTTTTTGTTATTTTTCCAAGATTTATGGGGTTAAGGAGTGCTTAACCATGGTTAAAAGTTAATCGAGGGTTATTTAACCATGGTTAAGGGTATGGTTAAATCCAAAATGGGCACAGGGGGCTAGGCAGGGCCTAAAGTGGGCTCCTACCAGGCCTGGGCCCCTTGCAGAAGCCCAAAAGAAAAAAAGCTTAATAGCGGTAATAGGATTACCGACATTAACACTGTAACTTTAACCCTGGTTTGCACACTAATAACTTGGGTTAGAGGCGTTAACCCAAGGAGATCTGAGAGCATGGTCTTGAAGTGAGCAGTCCATGGAAGAGATTGAGCCCTGGGTGGACCCCAGGAGTGGCCTCGAGTAGGCCCCCCAATGATCCAAAGGTGGCCTATCCACCATAACATGAAATGATAAATAGCGATAGATAATCTACCGCCATTGCCAAAATAAGCAAACAAATGAATGGCGGTAGATGATCTACCGCCACTTTGCACAGTTGTTGGTTTTTAAATTTTAACTATTGTTAAGACCATGGCTTGAACCTGGAAGGACTAGGTTAGGCTCAGGAGAGGCAACAGGGTTCAACCCAGGCCCTAGACATGGACCAAGGCCCATCTAAGTAGACTAACCTGGGCTGCAAAACAAAAGCTAGGGATGGCAGAACTGAGTTTACTGTTATTCCTAGGTTTGCCCAGAAATCGATTTTTGCCCATAGGGGCTGTGCTTATGGGTTCCCTCGTGAACTGAGGGACCCCCAGTAAGTCTGAGATGCTCCTAAAGCTTCAGGGGTGGTGTTATACCCGTAGGGAGTTCCCCTCACCTATGATCAAGGTGGAGGAATATCCCTATGTTGGGTTTGAACAAGACAATCGACAAGAACTAAAAGAAAAAGTCCCCTAGAATTGACTAGGGGCTCACAGTGCTTACAAACAAAAGAAAGAGGGGAGGGGACAGGGCCCTACCCTGATACTATGTTCCTGCCGAGGTGGTGAGGGTGGTCTGTAGGTGGTGCTACTGTGGTGGTCCTTGCACTGATGCAAAATGAGGAGCTGGGGTTTATTTTCGGAGCTACTCAAGGCTTAGGGAAGCTTGGATGAGGGTCATGTGGCTAGAGAAATGCTCAGGGATTCAACTAATGGGTTTTGCCAATCTATTTACAGTGGTGGAGGCTAGGTTTTATAGAAGGGAGTTCTAGGGACCTAAGGGGGATTGAGAGTTAAGACTGAGAGCTGGTAGGACCTTCTGGAGGTTGAGTGAGGTGCTTGAGTTGATGGTGGAGTGTGCAGGGGGTTTGTAGATTACAAACTGGGAAATTGAATAATGACAACAGATGGTCTACTGCCATTGCTAAACCAGGCAAAGTTTTGATTGGCGGTAGAACATTTACCACCAATCTGAGATTTTTTAAATTCTGGGCCAGGCCCATGCTCACTTAGGTAAGGGAGTTAAGCTTAGGACTCTTGGACTTTATGGACCCAAGCTAAAGGGTTCAGGCCCTAGGGGCTATGGCCTTAGGGTTTAAGCACTAAGGGCTCTAGGGCTAGGCTAGGGCTACGGCGTAGGGTTACCCAGAGCTAGGGTTTGGTACTAGAGTTGTCCTAGGGTTTGATTTAGGGTTTCACTAGGGTTAGGTCCTAGGGTTTAGGTAGGGTTTACCTAGGGTTAGGTCCTAGGGTTTAGCTAAGGTTCAACTAGGGTTAGGTCCTAGGGTTTAGGTGGCATTTGGCTAGGGTTTACCTAGGTTAGGGTTTGGTTCTAGGATTTTCTAGGGTTTAACTTAGGGTGAGGCCTAAGACTTAACTAGGGGTTTACCTAGGGTTCAGGGGACTTAGCAGGGGGATAACTACGGTTAAAAGGCCTTTATCATGGTTAGATAAGGGTGTAAAAATTGGGTGATTACAGCTATCCCTCTTTGCTGGAGAATGCCAAGATTGGCTATTTGAACGGCAAAAACTAGAATCATCCTATTTTTACACCGAGCTCGGATCTTGGGAATGCAGTATGATGACATGTATGCATACAGTACAACTGGTAGGTGCAATGAAGCAGTACGGCCACTACTGGGGGGAGAGCGAGTAGTTCAGTTTACTCACTGGGATTGATGGATACAGGAATGGCACAGCCTGGAGGCGTTAGCCGAAGGTATTTGATCAAATTAATTGAAAGACACATTGGGTGTCGAGAACACAGAGGGTGTTAGACGAGGGGACATGCATGTCATGTACACTTTAAAGGTACACACGAGATGTAAAGGACACAATTTTTTTCAAAGAGGCGACATGCAGGAGGTAATGCTACGGTATGGCGAGGTTGCCAAGGAGCATACAGGATGTCAAGGACACGCGGGGGTGTCGAAAGGGTGACATGCAGGAGGTAATGCTGCGGTATGGTGAGATTGCCAAGGACCACACAGAATGTCAAGGACACGTGGGAGTGTCGAAAGGAGTGACATGTAGGAGGTCATGCTGCGGTATGATGAGATTGTAAAGGAGCACACAGGATGTCGAGGACACGTGGGGGTGTCGAAAGGAGTGACATGTAAGAGGTAATGTTGTGATATGACGAGATTGCCAAGGCAGTAGAAAGGATGTTGAGGACACGTGGGGGTGTCAAAGGGGTGAGATGCAGAAGGTAATGCTGCTGTGTGATGAGATTTTCATGGAACACACAGGATCTCGAGGACATGTGGGGGTGTCGAAAGGAGTGACATGCAGGAGGTAATATTACGGTATGGTGAGATTGGCAAGGAGCACACAGGATGTCAAAGACACACAAGGTGTCGAAGGGGTGACATCCAGGAGGTAATGTTGTAGTATGATGAGATTACCAAGGAGCATACAAGATGTCAAAGACACGTGGGGCGTGTCGAAAGAGTGACATGTCGAAGGTAATACTACGGTATGGAGAGATTGCCAAGGAGCATACAGGATGTTAAAGACACGCGGGGGGTGTCAAAAGACTAACATGCTGGAGGTAATGTTGTGGTATGACGAGATTGCCAAGGAGTATACATACAGGATGTCAAAGACACGCGGGGCGTGTCGAAAGAGTGACATACTAGAGGAAATACTGCGGTATGGTGAGAGTACCAAGGAGCATACAAGATGTCAAAGACACACGGGGTGTCTGAGATTGCAGCATGCCCAAGTGGCACTAGCCGGATTGATTTGAAATGGCCGAGAGGCGCTGGATTTTGATCAAGAATGATGCTGAAGAGTTTGGTCACATGGCGTGTGATGCTATGTAGAGTGATGTCATGTAGGGGATAAGGGCAAGGATGCTTTCTCATGACTCTGCTAATTGGGACTTGCGGGGTTGTCTAGTGTCGGCTTCTTCTGCTTTGTCTTGCCGGGGCTGTTCAGTACAGGCTGGGATGACCAAGGTCTAGATACCGGGAGGTCCAGCTTTGAAAACATTTTTAGTAAAGTGCTGAAATTTTAAAAAAGGTTTTTGATTTTGACACAAGGAAAGCTTAGCTTAGCTTTTTAGATTTGCCAAGAATTACCTTTATCAGGGCTTGGGGATTTATGTAATCTGTCTCTCATTCTCAGAGCGTGGATTATGACCCAAAAGAGGTTTCGTCACCTTTAGGGATGTCTGTAGGTAGACCTATTGTCTTGCCACTGCTAGAGATTGAACTCTAGCTGGGGAGAAACTTATTGGGGAGCAAATTGGATGCTTCTATACTCTTGCTAGGGAGAGTGCTTGTCTAGAGCAAAGATAACCTTTTTCTGGAGATCCAGACCGTAACTAGGGGTCTACTGGCTAGGGACTGAACTTTAGCTGAGGATTACCTTGCTGAATGCTACCAAAGATTTCTTGGGGAATTACTGTCTCTACTGGAGACTATTGCCTGGGAGTCTGTTTCTCCATTCTGTCTGTTGGGGATTACTACAGGGGACTTATCCGACTGACTGACTGCTGCCGAATTCTGCGGCCAAACTGCTCTTCAATTTTTCTCCCTTTTTTACCCTTGGAATGACCAAGTAATGGGGTTCACATAATTTTTGTGCAATGAGGCCATTGCCAATTTTCCTCATGCCTGCGAAGCTGGTTGATTTTTTATCTCTTTTTTGCCCCTAGTCGCAAAACTTGGTCTGGGGTCACATGATTTTTTCCCAATGAGGTCGTCGCCGGTTTTCACTCATGCCCGCGAATTAAAAAAGAATGGGCTTCTCCCGTTATTGCCCTGAATGGAGCACCTCTGGGTTTTAGAGACTATATTTCTGCTGAGGATACAGGTGTGATGTTGAACTTGCACTTATAGTTTCTAGGTGATCTAGAAGGGCTTAGAGTAGGACGAAATGCAGCCCGAGGGACCGAAGTTTGGAACACCCTGGGATTGCTCCTGTTTTAGTTGATTTACACTCACTTGGAGGTTTGTTTTATCATAGTTGATTTTCATAGTCTTGGGTAGTTCTTCTGGCTTTTTTTTTTTTGGGGTCCACCGAGGAATTCAAGAGAGGTTGTCTCTACCAGAGAGGGTGAGAGAGGTTGTCTCTACTGAGGATAGAGAGGTTATCTTTGTTTAAGGATTGTTTTTCAGGCAAGGTTGTCCCTAAAAGGTTTTTCTATGGAGAGATTTTCATTGTGGGGAGTCTCTGGCTTTTGAAAATGTTTCAACTTCTATTTTGGGCTTTCCTTTGATGGAAACTTTGTACCCTTGTGACCGATTCATTTGGGAAAGTTTGAGAGGATTTTTACTCTACTGGACTCTAGGGGAGAGGTTCTTAGAGAGGCCTTGATTCCACTGGGGTGATTTGACTCTGCATGGGGAAGCTTTGAGAGAGATTTTGACTCTTATGGGGAGGAGTTAATTTCACAGGAGAGAGTTGGGGGAAGTGTGATCCCCTTTTTAAGACCGCACCTGATTTTTCAGGTTGCCTATATACCCTTTGCAGGATTAGGTCATGACATAGTTCAGGCAAATGCCATAGGTTGGCAAAGGAGGGTGTCCCTGAAAAGGCTATATAAAAGAAGGGTTGTTAGGCTCAAGGGGCTAATTAGTGAATTTCATTTTATTTGTAAACAGATTACTTTTGCTAGGATAAGGAATCTGCCAAGAATGGCCTCTTGTCATTTCCCGTAGAAACAACAAGTGCAAAACGCCTATCAGATCTAGACCTTAATCGTAATATCGTTAGACTTTGTCCATGTTGACAGGCTCTGGGAGGTTTTCGTCATCCATACATCCGAGTTGAAGGGCACCATCTTAGAATTTATCTCAGATGATGTATGAGCCTTCATAACTGGGGGTGAATTTGCCCCTCGGGTCAAGGCGGTTTGGCAACACTTTCTGGAGAACCAGGTCACCGATCTCAATGCTCTATGGCTTGAATTTCTTGTTGAATGCCTTAGCCATACGCCTCTAATAGGCCTGAGAGTGATCAATGGATTTCAGTCGCCGCTCTTCAATTAGATTCAGCTACTCGTACTGAGTCTGTGCCCATTCTGCTTCTAACAATTCTGCTTCCATTAACAGTTGGAGTGACGGAATTTGTACTTCGATGGGGAGGACTGCTTCCATACCATAGGCCAAAGGAAATAGTTTTGCCCCAGTTAAGGTTCGGATAGACGTTCTGTAGGCCATGAGTGCATAGGGGAACACCTCATACCAGGCAGAGTAGTTGGTTGTCATCTTCTCTATGATTTTCTTCATGTTCTTGTTGGCGGCTTCAACTACACAATTAGTCTATGGCCTATATGGCATGGAGTTGTGATGTAGGATCTTGAATTTCTAGTAGAGGTCAGTCATCCTCTTGTTACAGAAGTTGAGAGCATTGTCTATTACAATCTTATACGGGACCCCATATCGGTCGATGATATCCCTTTTTAGAAAACACTGAACTACTGAGGCTTTGATGTTGGCATAAGAGGCTGTCTTAACCCATTTTTTAAAATAATGGATTGTAACCAGGATGAATCGATGTCGGTTAGATGCTTTCAGTGTTATGGGACCGATGACATTGATGCCCTAGGCAGAGAATGACCAGGAGCAGTGAGATTATGCAACCTGGCTGGTGGTACATTTACCTTGTCGGCATAGATTTAGCACTAATGGCATTTCTGTACATGCTTGCAACAGTCTGATTCCATTGTAGACTAGTTGTAGCCTAGCCTGAGTATTTTCTTAGAGAGCATCAACTCGTTCATATATGGGCCGTAAGTTCCTCCATGAACTTCTTCGACTACCTGTGCTACTTCATTGGTATCTAGGCATCTGAGCCAGATTAGGTTCAGCAAACTTTTATACAAGATTTTTTTTTAGAGGACAAACTGAATGGCCAATCTTCTGATTACCCGACTGTCTGTTTTGGTAGTGTCGAGCGGGATAGTCCTATCCTCGAGATACTGCTTGATGTCTGTAAACCAAGGTTTGTTGTCTGATACCTCTTTGATCTGAAGGCAGTAGGCAAGCTGAACCTACTGTTGAATCTCGATTGGCCAGAGGATGATGCCTGTGGGGATCTGGACCATGGAAGCGAGAGTGGCCGGTGCGTTGATGAATCTATTTTGGTTCCTAGACCTGTAACTGAAGTTGATTCTTCTGAACTAAGTGATTAGAAGATTGAGGTAGGCCAAGTACGAGACTAGTCCTACTTCTCAGATGACCCAATATTCATTCGCCTGACAGATTACCAAAGATGAGTCACCATAGACGTCTACCTCTTCAATCCTGATGCTTAGGGCTTCTTTCCGTCCAGCTATGCACGCCTTGTACTGTGCCTCATTGTTAAAGCATCTAAATCTCAGCTTGACGATATAGGGAGGGTGCTCCCTCAGGAGAGATTAGGACTGCTCCTGCCCCATGGTCGTGACTGTTAGTGGCCCCATCAAATTATAACTCCCAGTTAGAGTACTCTTGTTCATCTGCTTCTGCATACAGGATGGCTTCATCTGGAAACTGCTCATGTACTGAAACATAGTCTTGTGCTGGATTGAGGGCTAGGTGATCTACTATTGCCTGCCCCTAGATTGACTTCTGAGTCATGTACGTGATGTCAAATTCAGACAACATCATAAGCCATTGGGCAATTCTTCAGGTGATAGCTGGCTTTTCTAGTAAGTACTTGAGTGGATCCATCCGAAAGATCAGGATTGCCGAGTAGGAAAGCAGATAATGCCGGAGACACTGAGTAACCCAGACCAGTGCTAGACAAGTCTTCTCAAGAGGGTTATACCACTCTTCATACTCTAGCAGGCGCTTACTAATGTAGTAAATGGCTTGCTCTGTTCTGCCTGTCTCGTCATGTTGTGCTAGGATGTACCCCATGGAGGTTTCTTGTACTAAGATGTAGAGTAGCAGGGGTCGTCTCGGTGTAGGGGGCATAAGTATTGGAGGGTTGAGGAGATATTGCTTTATTATGTCAAAGGTCTCTTGGCATTATGCTGTCTAGACTGTTGGTGTATTCTTCCGGAGAAGCTTGAAAATTAGCTCGCATATCAAAGTGAGCTGGGAGATGAATCTACTGATGTACTAAATACTGCCTAGGAATCCTTGGATTTCCTTTTCAGTGTGGGCTGCTGGCATTTCGATGACAGCTTTGGCTTTAGCTGAATCGATCTCAATGCCTCTTTTGCTGATTATGAAGCCGAGGAGCTTTCTAGATGAGGCTTTGAAGACACATTTGGCCAGATTTAGTCTGAACCGAACTCTCGAAGTCTGTCGTAAAGTCTCTTCTAGTCTTCAGAGTGCTGCCTAGCAGTAGGTGATTTGATGATCATGTCATCCACATAGATTTCAGTTGACTTGTGGATCAAATCGTGAAAAATTATTATCATAGCCCTCTGCTAGGTTGCCCCTGCGTTCTTGAATCTGAAAGGCATTACCTTGTAGCAGAATGTGCCCCAAAGTGTAATGAAGGAGGTTTTCTCCATGTCTTCTTCTGTCATCCTGATTTGGTTATATCCGGAGAAACCATCCATGAATGAGAGCGTCTCGTGTCCTATAGTATTGTTGACTAGAATGTCGATGTGCGGGAGAGGAAAGTTGTCCTTGGGGCTTGCCCTATTTAGATTCTGGTAGTCAATACATATTCAGACCTTACCATCCTTCTTAGGTACCAAGACAATGTTGGCTAACCACTTAGGGTAGTTTGCTACTACCAGGAAGCCTGCACTGATCTGCTTTTTAACCTCTTCTTTGACCTTTCATGACCATTCGAGCCTCATCCGTCTCAGTTTCTGCTTGACTGGTCTGACGTCCGGGTTGAGGGGCAATTGTGTACCACTAATGCCGGGTCTAGGCCAGGCATGTCTGCATATAACCAGGCGAAGACGTCACTGTAGCTCCTCAAGAAGCTGATCATGTCTGCTCTCTACTGTGGGTCCATGTTTATGCCGATTTTGATAACTGGGGGTTATCTACGTATCCCAAGTTGACTATCTCAGTGTCTTCGATGTTTGACTACAATAGCCCTTCACTATGTTCTAGGAGGTTTAAAATTTCCTGAGACGGTTCCTCTACCTATTATGAGTCATACTCTACTTCCGAGAGTTCAAGGAGGGTTTGAGGGGTAGCCCTGTCAGAGATGATTTCCTGGTAAATCAACTAGCTCAAGTTCACCATGCTTATGTTTTTTTTTGTTTTTGTTGGCTTCAGGACACTAGGCCTTCCAGGAGAAGAGTCCTTGTAATTTTGTCATCAGCCGTTATGAAATGTTTGTTTATGAAAACATGATTTTTGAGTCACAATATCTGATTTTCATTTGATAAAGTAGATGACCGTTTACAAAAATGACTCAAACAAAAAGAGAGGCCGACAGTGGCCTGATATTTCGATTTTACAAATGGGAGCAAAGAGAGATAGAGGGAGTAGAAGGGTGATGCTTATTCACTGTTGTCTTAGACCAACCGGTCTTGCACTGTGCTTGTTCCGGCCCTAAATGGCTTCAATGGTGAGAGCCTCAGTCCACCAATGGATTAGTGGCTGGCAACTGGATAACACTTCGGCACTATTGGAGAGGGTGTAGACCTGCTCTCCCACTGATATTCTGCTTCAGTAGCATCTTTGACAGTCAACTCATCGAATATTTGGGCTATGCTAAAGATCTCTGGATCTGGAATCCCTAAAGATTTGATACTAGGCTGGGGGATTAAGGCAACAGGTAGAATAGAGGTTTCTGGATAGGTTTTGAAGATTCCCATGGGAAATGTTACAGAGATGTGGGGTCGGGGTTCAGGTTTCACCGACCGTCTGCTCTTCTTAGTAAGCTTGGAGAGATAGTCCTCGTATTTGGGCTTGTATCCCAATCCGAAGGGAGATGTGTAGTGAGCAGGAGTGTATCTCTTCTTCATGCCCGAATTTCTGGCACCCAAATCCTTCCCTGGCTGGTAGTTCATTTTGGTCATCATTCTGATAAATGGTGGCATTGCTTGCTTGCTTTGCTATTCTACCTGGGCGATAAAACTAACCTACTTGAACTGGAATGTCATGAAGGCAATGCCTTGCCCCAGCTCTTGGATGTCCCCGAAGGAACTTGCTAAATCCTCAAAAGGAATGACGACTAGGTGGTCATCCTGGATGAATTTGGTTCTCTGGTGCAGAGAGGAGGAAACGGCTCCGGCCATGTGGATCCACGGTCTCCATAAGAGCAAGCTGAATGAGGCTGGCACATTTACAACCTGAAAGTTGTTATGAACTGAGCTAATCTGATGCCAATGGTTAAATCAATGTCACCCAAATTCTGCCTGGATGTATTGTCAAAAGCCCTGATGGTCATGGGTCTCCTCTTCACTTGGCTAAGGTTTAGGCCCAAGCTTTGTAGTGTGGAAAGTGTGCAAACATTTAGGCCTGAGTCATTGTCGATGAGCACTGATGATAATGTTCTGTCCATGCATTGAACTGTAATGTATAAAGCCTGAGTATGATCCCTGTCTCCGTCCGGTATTTCCTCCTCTGTGAAAGAGATGATTCTGAATTCAAGCGCTTGCCCCACCATCTACCCCAGTTTCTCGGGCGAGATGACTGGTGTACATGGGCATTGTTAAATACCCCGAGGAGTTGCTTCCTATGATGTTCTGATGTTAAGATGAGACCCAAGATTGAGATCTATGCCTGGGTTTTGCCCAACTGTTGGGTGATATTGAACTCTTCCACTTTTTCTAATATTTTGAGCAGGACTGCAGAGTCCGCTGCTTCCTTCTCTGGGTTTGACACCCCTGCTTTCTCTTTTACCAGCTCAGCTACCGGAGGTTGGTACGCCTGACCGAATCGGGTAAGGTAGGCTATACTTTCGCTCTCAAGGATGAGGGAGTGAGGAGCTGGTACATGGTTGAAGTTGAAAGGCGGAGATGGGATGTAAGGGATCCTGATAGGGCCTATAGAGGTGGAGGCTTGAGTTGGTGCTGTGGGCTAATTGGCGGGACAAGGAATTGCGTAAATAATTTGCACTTCTCCAGCTTTAAGAGTGGGGATTTGTATTGAAGCTTGGATGACTTGCATGTTTGACTTATTGTCCAGGTAATGACCCTAAAGGGGGGCTGAATAAGGTCTATGGCAGCTTTTTAAAAAATTGAACTACAAATTCAAAAGTGCGGAATAAAATTAAATATGCAACAAGCTGAACTGTAGAATATTTAAAGGAAAGAGAGAAGAGATAAGGAGAATGCAAACTCAAGATTTGTTTACGAGATTCAGCAATCCAACCTACTCCCCGCCTTAGCTTCCAGCTAGAGGATTCACCACGATTCCTTAATCGCACTGGCTCCTTTACAGGTGGACTCCAAACCTTTACAATCTCTCTTACAGGTCGAGATATTACCTTACAACCTCTCCTTTAGGCCAAGCTGAAACCTCTCAAGAACACAACCCTCTCTTGAAATAACTGAAGCAACAGCTTCAGTGCAAGAATCCTGGATTCTTGACTACTTTCAATAAATGAGTTTTTGGATTAAAAATCCAAAGAGAAAGCTCCTTAAATAAGCTGAATAAGAGTGAAATTCAAACTCTAATTAAGTCTCTCAAAGTAGGTAGGAGTCAAGTAAGCTCAGGAGAGAATTTTTTGGGGATTTTCTAAGTATGAGAGTAAGTGAAAATCAATAGCAGTGAATAGGTGATCGATGTGAGTTATTGTTGTGATCAAAAGTTGTTATATGTTCATAAATGAACTCCTTTTATAGCATTTGATCCAATAGTGCCGTTGGGGTAGCATTAAATGCTTTTAGATCCGTTGCAAACTAGCCGTTGCAAAGATTTTTCAGTTTCAGACATGATTTCGTCGACGAAGTGGAGTTCCCACTTGAGTTAGTCGCCGAATTCAAAAGATGGAATTTTAATTTTTAAAAATCCTGTAGTGACTTCGTCATCGAAGTTAACCCAACCAAAGATTTTGTCACTAAAATCAAGAAACAGAACTGAAGTTGAAAATTTTTCTAATGACTTCATCGCCGAATTCAATCTACCTAGAGAATTCATCGACGAATTCAGAGTAAAAATTCTGAATTCAGTCTTGGATCAAATTAAAGGGATGTGATTGATTTCCTAGGTCAATTAGCTATACTCTTATCATAATTTTATGATTAATTAGAACTTTGGAGTGATCTTCAAAAATGTCCTAGGCTCCTTTGGTCAATCTATGATTCTTGAGCTTTTCAACTTACCATCCTTCTAAGGACATTTTACATAAGTCCTATACATTCTCAGAATAAAAAGTAAATACATTTAAAAATGATGAGAGATGATCTTGGCTTGACTTGGATCTTGTGATTTTGCCTTTTGTCTTCAATGGACCTGACTTGGACTAAGGTCTTATCTTGGATCTTCATCTTGTATTCAATGAGTTGAACTTCCTCTTGGGTAATTCCATCATTTTTCATGATTGGAGTGCTATCAACTTATGTAATCTGAAATGTTCACGCACTGAAATGGTTTTATTAGTACCAAATATTTCATTATATTATTATGTTATTATCAAAATTAATAGGGGTACTTATGGTTGTAACCTTGAGGCTAACAATCTCCCCATTTTTGATGATGACATAACAATGTAATAAAATTGGGTTAAGCTCCCCCTCACGACATGTTTTTCATAAAATCTTTTAGGTAAGCTCCCCCTACGCATATGCATTTGTAAACATAATCACAGTTGTTATTTAGATGCATATTTATGATGAGGTAAAGGATATATCACCCTGGTTATGTACCAAGAAAAGTTCCACAAAGATAAGTTTCAATTTTAATTTCTCTTCACAACATATTGGATCAAGACAAGAAGAGAATTGCATAAGCAAAAGACATATTATGTGTGTACTGCCAAAGATGCAAAAAAAAAAAAAACATCATATTTCAAATAGTTCAAATGTCATTTCATTTATCAATCATCAATCATCAAATTTTCAACAAATTTAAATTTTCATTACATTTCATGTTTCTCCCCTATGTCAACATCAAAAAAAAATTAAAGAAAAAAAAAAAAAATTATAGCCCGTCTGCTTTCTGCTTTTTGATGAGGTCTGCAACCTTTGACAGGGCATCTTCTGATGGCTCAGCTGGATCAGAGTCATCATGGGAGTCTGAGGAAGAGGAGGTGGGATCTGAGTCTGAAGGAAGGGAGATGATAGGGGAATCAGTAGCTTGACCCCTTTTGGAGGGGGTTACCTTTATTGGTCTCTTGCCTTTGGAAGAAGAGGGAGCTTGAGAGGGAGGCTGAGAAGGAGTGGCTCCACTAGCCAGACTCACCAGAAAATTATTCATTTTCTTCAACTCATCAGTGGCCTGCAAGGTAATTGAGGCAGCTATGGAGTCATGCTCTGCCATATCCAAAAGAAACTTGCCTTGAGTCTTCAACTGAAGAGCTGACGATTCTATAATTCCTTGGATTGTCTTTGTGACCTTTTTCATTCGGATACTTTCTTCGGATTGTTCTGCCCACAATCTATGTAGATATGAAGATACAAAGTCAACTCTATCTTTGGTGACTGAGGCATCCATGTTAACTGTCTCTAAGACAGAGTAAGTGGCATTAGCACACTCTCTAAGATCATTATGCACCAAGGCAAGAGAAGACTGGACTGCTTTGAAGATTTTTCTCATCTCAGACTCAAAAGCTGCAAAACGGGAGAGAGTAGAGGAATGGAGATTATGAAAAATTTCCCTTGATTCGATTTGAATGGCAGTTAGATTTTCCCTTGTTGATGCCATGAAGGAGAGCAGGGATGCCTTTATTTCCTCTTGAAAAGCCTGCTGGCTCGTCCTCATTTCCAATTGAAATTGCTCCAAGCTGGAAGACATGGAGGCAATTTGCCCTGCCATAATGTTCAACTGCTCATCTGAAGCTGCTGGCCTGCTGGGCACCTCATAGAACTGACCAGGGTCCTCAAAATGAGGAGACACCTGTCTACAAGAACTCTCTGGAA
Organism: Tetracentron sinense; assembly: GCA_015143295.1. Taxonomy (NCBI): domain Eukaryota; kingdom Viridiplantae; phylum Streptophyta; class Magnoliopsida; order Trochodendrales; family Trochodendraceae; genus Tetracentron; species Tetracentron sinense. The sequence goes on from CM026562.1 coordinate 21,979,598, forward strand.
TCTCTCCAGCATCCACGAAATCAGACCAGTCAGGCAGCTCATTTCTGGTGTGCTGCTCACCCTGAAGCTCATCTGCAGGATCCTCTTCTAGTACTGACTGCTGCTCAACCTGGGGTTCCTCCTCTGGCACTAAATCTTGCTGCTGCTCAGCCTGAAGTTCTGCTGTGGGTGCAGATGAAGAGGAAGGAATAAATGAAGAGGGAGCAGAAAAAGGTATAGATGGAGTATAAATAGGAACTTGAGTACTGGAAGGAAGGGAGGAGGACTGAGAAGCAGAGGGTTTGGGAGTCCAAACCTTCTAGGAGTCATTCAAGATATAGCCCATTCTTTTAATGGTTGCTTTGCTATAAATGGAGGAATCATCAGGGGTGACGATATCTATTTGAGAGGCTAAAGGAATATTGAAGTATTTAAAGATTTTAGTTAGAGCCTGACCAAAAGGGAGACCCCCTGATTTTCTCTTAAATGCATCATCCATACAATGGACAATGATGTAGGAGAGATCAATGGGTGTGGAGGTAAGGATGCACCATATAAGGAATACATCGAAGTAGGTGAGATACTCCCTAACACCAGCCCTGGGAACTAGGTTATAAGTGATTATGTGGTGAATCAGTCTAGCAGTGAGGGTAAGATCTTTAACCTTAGGTTGAAAAGGAGAAGTGAAATCTTGGTTTATGCACATCATTTTTAGTGCTTCAACTACATCAAATCCTTCATGACTGGTCCACTGACCATTCACAAAGGTTTGAAGGGTACACTGAGGGATCTTTAAAATTGAGTACAATTGATTTAAATGAAGAGAATTGTTTTTACCTAAGACAAATGAGGTAATAAGAGATTCGGATTGATTGAAATGGAAGTGAGTGTAAAAGAGTTTGACTAACTCAGGAAACATGGGTTCATTTGATTCAAGAAATTTATCCCATTTTAGGGTAGAAAAGAGAGTTTTTATGGGTTTGAGCCCATAGGCATCAAAACTAATGAAATTAACGACTTTACCGTACAGAGGGGAACGAGATAGGAATTTTTCTTTGAATAATTTCTCGAACTTTGCTTCCTTGAACTTTACTGGGACTGGAGTTGGACTTGAGGCCGGTTCTTTTCCTTTGTCGGTTCGTGATTTCTTCTTTGGTGGCTCCACAGATGCGTTCTTCATTCTAGGAGGCATATTCTGAGAGATTTAGAAAGATTTGCTAGAGCATGGAACAAATAAGGGTGCACGAGCAATGGAATAGGGACTTTGGAGGGAAGGATTAGGTTTAACAAGTTTGGATTTTGGGGGTTACTATTTATACACACGACTCAATTCGTTGCCGAAATGGGTTTCGTCCCTGAATTCGTCACCGAAATTGAGTTAGGAGCCCTAATGTGTTTAATTTTGGATTGACTTCGTCGACGAAATGGATGAGTCATCCAGGTTCGTCGCCGAAATGGGTACAGAAAACATTTTGTTTTCTATATTTCCCAAAGATTCGTCGCCGAAATCATATTCTAGATTGAATTCGTCGTCGAATTCAGTCCTGAATATGAAGAATTATTCTACCTATTTTCCTTTAAGTCAAAGATTCATGAAGACATCTAAAATAATCATAATGTATTCAAATCAATCTATTTATCAATTAAGTAAGTTATAGGCATATCAAATCAAAGATTTCAATTTTTGATTGCTTTTGATTAAGTTAAATCACTTAGACAAGTCATACCCAGTTCTCTTCTCAAAGCACTAAATCTATCAGAATGTAAAAGTTTGGTGAAAATATCAGCAAACTGATTAATTGTATCAACAAATTCCAAGATAACATTTTCATTTTGCACATGATCTCTAATAAAATGATATCTTATTTCTATGTGTTTAGTCCTTGAGTGTTGAATAAGAGTCTTAGTCATACAAATAGCACTTGTGTTATCACACTTAATAGGAATTTTAGTATAGATAAGTTTAAAATCTTCTAGCTGTTGTTTCATGTAGAGAGTTTGAGCACAACAAAGTCCAGCTGCCATGTACTCAGCTTCAGCTGTGGATAAGGCTACTGAATTTTGTTTCTTACTAAACCATGAAACAAGAGAATGTCCTAAAAAGTGACAAGTTCCACTAGTACTTTTTGTAGAGCCCCGGACCTTTTCACAGTTAATGCATGGCACTTTCATTGCCATTTTGCCTTTAAAGAGGTATAATTAATAAATAAGGAAGAAATTGGAAATTCTGAAACTTCAAAAATGTTCCTTTTCGAAGCACGAACACAACGCAAGTTGAATCGTCTAAATCGGATGAACGAGTCAAAAGATATGGCCAAAACAGTCTGGACCTATAGGAAATCGTAGCTCGGTTAGGCGCTAAGGACGTAGCTCTAGCTCTGATAACGTATTCGTTGTGCGTCCGTTGGACAGCAACAACGGTACGTTGTACAACTCACAATGGGTACGTTATACAGCACCACGGGCACGCTGTACATAAGACAACGGACAACGGGTTCAGCACCCTTCACAACGGACAACGTGTTTGGTACTATTCACAGCACAACGTGTTTGGTACTATTCACAGCACAACGTGTTCAGCACTGTTCACAGCACAACGAGTTGGCACTGTTCACAGCACAACGAGTTGGCACTCGTGTTTTTACAGAAATTCAGTAAGGGTATTATGGTCTTTTGGTCGATTCACTATTACCTTAAGAGTTTGACCCGAACCTTTAGGGCATCATTCGAAACTTAGAGAGATTGGGAGATAAGAAGAGAGGAGAAGGCGATTCCTAAACCTAGGGTTTCCAGTTTGGAAAGAAATCAAAGGGTTTTGAGACCCTAGATCACTCCCAGTCCAGTTTTCTTCAAGATCTCGGCTCAAGCTCGTGCGAAGCTCGTGTTCCAAGCTAGGGCAGCAACTCACAGTCGTTTGGAAGAGAGATTTCTTCCTCATCTCTTCAAGGTCGGTACTTCTTGCTACCCTCCTAGTTATAGTTCCTCTTTTCCCTCTATTTCTCTTTGATTTTCTTTCATTTACACATGTGCTATGAGATGGATGAATGGCGAATGGTGAATGGTAAATGGTGAATGGTGAATGGAGATGGAATGGGCGATTGGATGCCAATGGTTGTGTGTGATGAATGAACGGGGAAGGGCATTGTTCCAATAATGAACATACATGTATGATTGAGTAAAACACATCTAGAAAAGCATGTTGTAGGGTAAATCCATAATGAACACACCATGTTTGATGAAATGCCAAGGTGAATACAGTGAGCTGAAAATTTGGAAATGCATGCCTAATAAATTATGAATATTGCTAGGGACTATGATAGTGTGTTTCTTGCTTTCCCTAATGATATGAATATTACATTGCTCAATCATTAATGTTATATGTGTTGTGAAATTACTCAAATGTCATGTTTAAATTTAAATGCAAGTATGTACACGGTTCCCACAAGCACGGCATGCATGACATGATTGATCGAGGTTTTCAAGAACATGGTTAGAGGTGGGACATATCCTACGATATGTTTTACCTCGCTTTTCACAAGAAGACAAGAACCAACATTCCACGAGGGGTCTCCCCTCACTCACAAGTGCATATCATGAAGAAGGGCCTCCCTTCCCTCGCAAGTACATACATATCATGAAGAAGGGTCTCCCTTCCCTCACAAGTGCATTGCATAAAGAAGGGTCTCCCTTCCCTCTCAAGTGCATCTCACAAGGACATCTCACAAGGATATCTCACAAGTTACATGATCACAAGCAAGCACGCATGACATGCATGACATGACACGACATACAAGAATCAAGCAAGATAGACAAGACAAGTTTTCAAGTACGAAAAGATATTTCAAGTCAAGTCAAGTGCACGATGTTTTCAAGAGGATTTATCGGCTTTCTACGAAATACAAGCATGATTATAAACTGCTTTACTTCCTTGTATGATATGAATTGTTTCCGTTTGACATATATGAATTGCTCCTGATTATGTACTGCCATTTTTATGCTATAATTGTTGGTTAGTATTTAGTACCCGCTGAGTATTCCATGCTCAGCCGTACTTCTTATGTCGGCAGGTTTTGAGGGAGCTGCTACTCCATTTGATGTTTGTGCTCCTGGTCCATGGGTGGAAGAGGAGTACGTCGAGGAGCCTTTGGAGGAACCTCCCGTAGAGGGTTATCTATAGGTGGTGTTAGATTCTGAGTGGATTAGCTGTGGGTGAGATGAGAGTTAGATTTATGTATTTTTGGCGGGCATGTCCGCACTTTCTTACGGTTACTTTTTGTATAACTTGGATTCGTATATACATAGAGGTTTATTTAGACTTCCGTTATACCATGTTAGGGTATGTTTCCGCTGTTTTTTTCCTCTATTGTATATGCTCTGTGGGTTTTTGCAGGTTAGTTGTCAAGCAAGTCATGATTAGTCGTCCAAAGTTCACTCTAACTCCTAGGGTGGGTTTTGGGTCACGACAGAAGTGGTATCAGAGCTTAGGCTTTAGGTCTCTAGGGTCACTTAGAATCTTATACCACGGCTTGACAAGAGCATATGTCAGGAAACAAGTTAGGAAGAAAGTAAGTCGGAAGAGAGTCTTGATCCAAGTGTAAGACTAGACTTTAGTCTTAGTCTAAAATGGTTGCTTTAACCAAGTACGGGTCCTAGGTACTCTAGAACACCAAAGTATAAGTATAATGTGATGAATACTCTGATGACTTGATGTGATGAGTATTAGTATTATACAACTAATATAAATTGAATTATTGTAAAATGGCATGGAAATAAACTGTGGTTTCAAGTGAGACTCATGTGGTGCTATTGTTCTCAGGACTTTAGTCATGAGGCGGGGCACACGGGGTCGTGGACCACACACCAGAGCTTCATCTTCTTCCAGAGATGAGGATGAGCAGCCAGACCTCTCTCAGGTCTTAGGCTCTATTGCTGAGACACTCGCCATACTGGCGGCTCGGCAAGCTATACCATCGTCGGCGGCACCTACTCCACCGCCCGCAGCTCCAGTACATCGCACCGCTGGAGTTGAGGCAATCCGAAGATTGAGGCCTCCACACTTCCATGGGAGTGTGGACCCTCTTGCTGCGGAGGCATGGATCCTCCAGATGGAGAAGATCTTTGCGGTCCTCTCGCCTACAGAGGAGGATAGAGTAGCATGGGCAGTTTTCATGCTAGAAGGTGAAGCCCACCATTGGTGGTTGTCCACATTGAGGACTCGAGATTTGACCATGCGGGGTCAACCTTGGACTTGGGAGGAGTTCAAAGACACTTTTTACAAGAAGTATTTTCCGATTGGAGCCCGGGAAAAGAAAGAGAGAGAATTCATCAACCTTGAGCAAGGTTCGATGTCTGTGGCCGCTTATGAGGCCAAGTTCTCGGAGCTATCACGCTTCGCGACTCACATGGTTGCCACCGAGGCAATGAAGGCAAGAAGGTTTGAGCAAGGGCTCAAAGATGTTATCATGGAGAAGGTTTCTGTTTTCAAGCATGCTACCTACCCTGAAGTGGTAGACAAGGCCTTATTGGTCGAGGCCAATTCTGAAGCGGTGTCTAAGAAGAGAGAGTTGGCAAGAGGCCAAGCCAGTAGTTCAGTACCTCTAGAGAGGCGGGCTTGTACCGGCCCTTATCAGTATGCGTGGCCAGCACCACCGATGATGCCATCCTATGTGCCTCCAGCTCCACAGCAGTATGTGCCTCAGGCACCGTGACCTCAGGCTCTTCCAGCCCCACGGCCTGTTGCACCTCAGACGAGGAGGTATGCTCCACCTCCGGGCCCTTCGACTTATACACACGAGGTCTGCACTTCATGCGGCCGAAGGCACCAGGCAGGAGATTGCCGAAGAGCATCGGGTGGATGTTTTCATTGTGGTCGCCAGGGCCACATGATCAGGGATTGCCCCAGTCGGCATTTACCAGGCCAGTCTCAGGTGATTAGGCCACCAGCGTGCCCAGCAGGATCATATCAGGCGTCATCTCAGACTACCCGGTCTACACCTCAGTCTCACCAGGCGAACTAGGGGCGTGTATTCGCTTTGACAGAGGGTGATGCACTTGCATCCGATGATGTGGTGCAAGGTACGCGTTTGGAGTTATTTTTTTTATTCGTGATTGTTATGTTATGCTATATTCTTTGTGTATGTACTTGGCATACTATATATGTATATATACCTACATGTATACACTGTTGATGCATGGATTAACTCCGCTAGTTAAAATTTCAGGAACCCTACTAGTTAATGAGTATTTGGCTCGAGTGTTGATTGATACCGAGTCTACTCATTCGTTTGTCTCGCCGAATTTTTCAGAAGGCTTTTCTGTAGAGCCAAGTCAGCTAGAACCGGAGTTAGCCATTTCGACTCCTCTCGGCAAAACAATATTGGCAGATAAAGTGTATAGAAATAGTGTGGTCCAAGTTGGAAGCCACGAGTTGGCGGCTGATCTCATCGTCCTTGTATTCCAAGACTTTGATGTCATATTGGGAATGGATTGGTTAGCAGCACATCATGGGCATGTAGCTTGCTTTGAGAAAATGGTACTCTTCAAGCCAGTAGAAGGAAAACCATTCCACTTTCGCGGGTTGAAAAGTAGATATATTGCTCGTTTTGCGGCGTTGAGCTTAGCTAACCCCAAGGCAAAGGACTCATCGACTATTCCGGTTGTGAGTGAGTTCCTGGATGTATTTCCAGAGGAGTTGCCAGGATTGCCTCCAGACAGGGAGATTGAGTTTATGATCGAGCTTGCACCAGGCACAGCTCCTGTTTTCAAAGCTCCATATAGAATGGCCCCTATTGAACTCAAGGAGTTGAAGACTCAATTGGAGGAATTACAAGGCCTTGGTTTCATTCGACCAAGTGTCTCACCGTGGGGTGCCCCGGTGTTTTTTGTTAAGAAGAAAGATGGCTCGATGCGGATGTGTGTCGATTACCGGCAATTGAACAAAGTCACTATAAAGAATAGGTATCCCTTGCCTAGGATTGATGACTTGTTCGATCAGTTGAAGGGAGCGAGATTTTTCTCAAAGATAGACCTTCGATCGGGTTATCACCAGTTGAAGATTAAGGTGGAAGATGTTCCCAAAACTGCTTTCAGGACTCGGTATGGACACTACGAGTTCTTGGTGATGCCTTTTGGACTCACGAACGCGCCGGCAGCCTTTATGGATTTGATGAACCGGGTGTTCCGGCCATATCTTGATAGGTGCGTGATTGTATTTGTTGATGACATTTTGGTCTATTCCCAGACACGGGAAGATCACACACGCGACCTATGCCTTGCTTTGGAAATGCTAAGAGAGCACAAGCTATACGCCAAACTTAGTAAGTGTGAGTTTTGGTTGGAAGAGGTGGCATTCCTAGGCCACGTTGTTTCTGCAGAAGGTATCTCGGTGGATCCAAAGAAGATCGAAGCAATTATGAGTTGGGCGAGGCCCAAGAGTGTTACCGAAATACGCAGCTTTCTTGGGTTGGCAGGCTACTACAGGAGATTCGTAGAGGGTTTCTCTAACCTTGCAGCACCACTCACTTACCTAACAAGGAAGAATGCCAAGTTTGTATGGAGTGATAAGTGCGAGATCAGTTTCACGGAACTGAAGAAGAGGCTTACTACAGCCCCGGTCCTTACTGTGCCATCTGGACCTTATTAATATGAGGTGTATAGTGATGCCTCACACGTTGGACTTGGGTGTGTACTCATGCAGCACAAGAAAGTCATTGCCTATGCATCAAGGCAATTGAAGGAGCATGAGAAGAATTATCCCGCGCACGACTTGGAGCTTGCAGCGATCGTGTTTGCACTTAAGATTTGGCGTCATTACCTTTATGGGGTGGAATTCTATGTGTTTACCGATCACAAGAGTCTCAAGTACCTCTTTTCCCAAAAAGAATTGAATCTAAGGCAAAGGCGTTGGATGGAATTTTTGAAAGACTATGATTGTACCATTCAATACCACCCGGGTAAGGCAAATGTAGTGGCTGATGCTTTGAGTAGAAGACCTCAGGGGTTGTTAGCACACATGTTGGTTCAAGAATGGAAGCTACTAGAAGATTTGGCAAATCTGGACATCAGTGTGAATAACTCTGTCCATGGTCCTACCTTTGCAAATGTTACGGTTCGGCCATACATTATAGATTTGATCCAAGAATATCAAGCCATGGATGCGGAATTGTTGGCTTATCGGGACAAGGAAGTTGCTAAGGGTAGTGAGGACTTCTCTCTCACTAGTCGGGGTGCTATCACATTCAAAGGAAGGTTGTGTGTTCCGACCAATGCAGATCTTCGATGAGAGATCATGGATGAGGCACATCGTTCGAAGTACACAGTGCATCCAGGGGGTACAAAGATGTACTGGAACCTCAAGAGTCACTTTTGGTGGCGGAATATGAAGAGGGATGTTGCGGAATATGTAGCACGGTGCTTGGTGTGTCAACAAGTGAAAGCAAAACACATGCGACCCACCGGTCTATTGCATTCTTTTCCTATTCCCGAGTGGAAATGGGAGAACATATCCATGGATTTCATAGTTGGCTTGCCAAAGACGGCAAGGGGCTCAAATGCGATATGGGTAGTAGTGGATCGTTTGACGAAGTCCGCTCACTTCTTACCTTACCGAACTACTTTCAACTCTAGTCAGTTAGCCACTTTGTACATCAAGGAAGTGGTGAGGTTGCACGGGGTGCCCGTTAGTATTGTGTCAGATCGGGATCCAAGATTCACATCACGATTCTGGAAAAGTTTTCAGGAAGCTATGGGTTCCCGGCTTGATTTCAGCACTACTTTTCATCCACAGACGGATGGACAAACCGAGAGAGTGAACCAAGTCATTGAAGACATGCTTCGGGCTTGTATGTTGGATTTCAGAGGCAGTTGGGAAGAGCACTTGCCTTTGGTTGAATTCGCCTATAATAGCAGCTATCAAGCAAGTATCCAAATGGCACCATTTGAGGCCTTGTATGGGCGAAGTTGTAGGTCTCCTCTCTAGTGGGATGAGGTAGGAGAAAGGAAAGTGCTTGGCCCAGAATTGATTGAGCAAACTGCAAACACATTTAAGATCATTCGGGATCGATTGAAAGCCGCTTAAGATCGCTAGAAAAGTTATGTGGACACGCGCCATAGGGACTTGGAATTTCAAGTAGGGGATCAAGTTTTTGTGAGAGTATCTCCTAGCAAAGGGATCATGAGATTTGGAAAGCGAGGCAAGCTCAGTCCTCGGTATGTTGGGCCTTTTGAGATTATCACACGAGTTGGTGAGGTTGCTTACAGGGTAGCTCTCCCACCTCACATGGCCGCAGTTCACAACGTCTTCCATGTGTCTATGCTTCGGAAGTATATCACGGATCCTTCGCATGTCATAGACTTGGAACCGTTGGAGATTCGAGAAGACCTCACCTTGATTGAAAGGCCAGTTCAGATTTTGGATCGAAGGGATCAGGTGCTTCGCAACAAGACAATCCATTTGGTTCTTGTGCAATGGCAACACCATGCTCGGGAAGAAGCTACATGGGAGCGTGAAGCCGAAGTCAAAGCAAAGTACCCAGAAATGAGTTTTTGGTATGAAGTCTGTATATGACTTGTAATGTTCTTTTTGGTTTGTAATGCAAGTAGTGTCTGAATTTCGAGGACAAAATTTTTGTAAGGGGGGAGGATGTAGAGCCCCGGACCTTTGCACAGTTAATGCATGGCACTTTCGTTGCCATTTTGCCTTTAAAGAGGTATAATTAATAAATAAGGAAGAAATTGGAAATTCTGAAATGTCAGAAATGTTCCTTTTTCAAGTACGAACACAACGCAAGTTGAATCGTCTAAATCGGATGAACGAGTCAAAAGATATGGCCAAAACAGTCTGGACCTGTAGGAAATCGTAGCTCGGTTAGGTGCTAAGGACGTAGCTCGGAAGGCGCTAAGGACGTAGCTCTAGCTCTGATAACGTATTCGTTGTGCGTCCGTTGTACACTAACAACGGTACGTTGTACAACTCACAATGGGTACGTTGTACAACTCACAACGGGTACGTTGTACAGCACCACGGGCACGCTGTACATAAGACAACGGACAACGGGTTCGGCACCCTTCACAACGGACAACGTGTTTGGTACTATTCACTGCACAACGTGTTTGGTACTATTCACAGCACAACGTGTTCAGCACTGTTCACAGCACAACGAGTTGGCACTGTTCATAGCACAATGAGTTGGCACTGTTCACAGCACAACGAGTTGGCATTGTTCACAGCACAACGAGTTGGCACTCGTGCTTTTACAGAAATTCAGTAAGGGTATTATGGTCTTTTGGTCGGTTCACTATTACCTTACGAGTTTGACCCGAACCTTTAGGGCATCATTCGACACTTAGAGAGATTGGGAGATAAGAAGAGAGGAGAAGGTGATTCCTAAACCTAGGGTTTCCAGTTTGGAAAGAAATCAAAGGGTTTTGAGACCCTAGATCACTCCCAGTCCGGTTTTCTTCAAGATCTCGGCTCAAGCTCGTGCGAAGCTAGTGTTCCAAGCTAGGGCAGCAACTCACAGTCGTTTGGAAGAGAGATTTCTTCCTCATCTCTTCAAGGTCGGTACTTCTTGCTACCCTCCTAGTTATAGTTCCTCTTTTCCCTCTATTTCTCTTTGATTTTCTTTCATTTACACATGTGCTATGAGATGGATGAATGGCGAATGGTGAATGGTAAATGGTGAATGGTGAATGGAGATGGAATGGGCGATTGGATGCCAATGGTTGTGTGTGATGAATGAACGGGGAAGGGCATTGTTCCAATAATGAACATACATGTATGATTGAGTAAAACACATCTAGAAAAGCATGTTGTAGGGTAAATCCATAATGAACACACCATGTTTGATGAAATGCCAAGGTGAATACAGTGAGCTGAAAATTTGGAAATGCATGCCTAATAAATTATGAATATTGCTAGGGACTATGATAGTGTGTTTCTTGCTTTCCCTAATGATATGAATATTACATTGCTCAATCATTAATGTTATATGTGTTGTGAAATTACTCAAATGTCATGTTTAAATTTAAATGCAAGTATGTACACGGTTCCCACAAGCACGGCATGCATGACATGATTGATCGAGGTTTTCAAGAACATGGTTAGAGGTGGGACATATCCTACGATATGTTTTACCTCGCTTTTCACAAGAAGACAAGAACCAACATTCCACGAGGGGTCTCCCCTCACTCACAAGTGCATATCATGAAGAAGGGCCTCCCTTCCCTCGCAAGTACATACATATCATGAAGAAGGGTCTCCCTTCCCTCACAAGTGCATTGCATAAAGAAGGGTCTCCCTTCCCTCTCAAGTGCATCTCACAAGGACATCTCACAAGGATATCTCACAAGTTACATGATCACAAGCAAGCACGCATGACATGCATGACATGACACGACATACAAGAATCAAGCAAGATAGACAAGACAAGTTTTCAAGTACGAAAAGATATTTCAAGTCAAGTCAAGTGCACGATGTTTTCAAGAGGATTTATCGGCTTTCTACGAAATACAAGCATGATTATAAACTGCTTTACTTCCTTGTATGATATGAATTGTTTCCGTTTGACATATATGAATTGCCCCTGATTATGTACTGCCATTTTTATGCTATAATTGTTGGTTAGTATTTTGTACCCGCTGAGTATTCCATGCTCAGCCGTACTTCTTATGTCGGCAGGTTCTGAGGGAGCTGCTACTCCATTTGATGTTTGTGCTCCTGGTCCATGGGTGGAAGAGGAGTACGTCGAGGAGTCTTTGGAGGAACCTCCCGTAGAGGGTTATCTGTAGGTGGTGTTAGATTCTGAGTGGATTAGCTGTGGATGAGATGAGAGTTAGATTTATGTATTTTTGGCGGGCATGTCCGCGCTTTCTTACGGTTATTTTTTGTATAACTTGGATTCGTATATACATAGAGGTTTGTTTAGACTTCCGTTATACCATGTTAGGGTATGTTTCCGCTGTTTTTGTCCTCTATTGTATATGCTCTGTGGGTTTTTGCAGGTTAGTTGTCAAGCAAGTCATGATTAGTCGTCCAAAGTTCACTCTAACTCCTAGGGTGGGTTTTGGGTCGCGACACTTTTTCTATCTACTTTGCATCTAACAAAATCTGCATCTGAATAGCTTATTAGATCTAAGTTTGTATCATTTGGATACCATAAGCCTAAATCAATTGTTCCAAGTAAGTATCTAAAGATTCTTTTTACAGCAGTTAAGTGAGATTCTTTTAGACAGGATTGGAATCTTGCACAAATGCAAACACTGAACATAATGTCAGGTCTGCTTACAGTGAGATACAAAAGGCTTCCAATCATGCCTCTATAGAGTTTTTCATCAATACTTTTCCATTTTTCATCCTTATCAAGTTTGGTTTATGGACTCATAGGAGTATCCATTATTTTAGTGTTTTTCCATTCCAAATTTTTTGAGTAGTTCTTTAGTATAATTAGCTTGATTAACGTAAGTTCCTTGTTTGGTTTGTTTGATTTAAAGTCCTAAGAAATATGTTAATTCACCCATCATACTCATTTCAAATTCTTTTTACATTGTTTTAGCAAACATTCTACAGAAAGATTCATTTGTTGATCCAAATATGATGTCATCTACATAGATTTGGATTATTAGCATATCATCGTTTTTGGTCATTATGAATAAAGTTGTGTCAATTTTACCCTCTTGTGAAATCGTTTTCAATTAGGAAGCTACTTAGCCTATCATACCAAGCTCTTGGAACTTGCTTTAATCCATATAAGGCTTTAGTTAACTTAAATACATGATTAAGAAATTTATGATTTTCAAAACAAGAAGGTTGATTTACATAAACTTCCTCATTGATATACCCATTTAGAAATACACTTTTTACATCCATTTGATATAGTTTAAATTCTTTATGACTAGCGAATGCAAGTAACATTCTTATAGCTTCTAGTCTAGCAACTGGGGCAAATATTTCATCATAATCTATCCCCTGTTCTTGGTTGTAACCTTGAGCTACTAATCTTGCTTTATTTTTAACTACATTCCTTTTTTCATCATTTTGATTCCTGAAGACCCATTTTGTTCAAATAATAGATTTATCATTTGGTCTAGGTACTAGATCCCAAACTTGATTTCTATCAAATTGATTTAACTCTTCTTGCATAGCAATGCCCCACGAGTTATCTTCAATAGCTTCTAAGGTATTTTTAGGTTCAGTTTGACTTAGGAAAGCAAGATTCATTAGATTTCTTCTTGTTCTAACCCATTGTTCCATATTACCAAGTATTAGATCCTTAAGGTGATCTTTTATTAATTTCCAAGCTTTAGGAAGTTGATAGGATTCTTCAGTTTCAATTTCTTCTTCATTATCTATTTCAATGGAGTTGTTACTTGATTTTTCTTTTTCTTGATCATTTTTATTTTCTTTGTTGATTTGTAAATTTGATATTACTTTTGGAAGATTATCAATTTCATCATCTATATCAGTATTGATTTTGTTAAAAGGATTTGATTCATCAAAAACTACATGAATTGATTTTTCAACAATTAATGATTTCTTATTAAACACTCTATAAGCTTTGCTATTAGTAGAGTATTCTAAGAAGATTCCTTCCACAGATTTAGCATCAAATTTCTTAAAATGTTGTTTATCATTAAGTATGAAGCATTTACATCCAAACACCTTAAAATAACTTATATTAGGGATTCTTCCATTCCAAAGCTCATAGGGAGTTTTATTTAGTTTGTTTCTTATAACAACTCTATTAATTACATAACATGATGTGTTAATGGCTTCAGCCCAAAAATAATTTGGTAATTTATTTTCATTAAACATTGTTCTAGCCATTTCTTGAAGAGATCTATTCTTTCTTTCTACTACACCATTCTGTTGTGGAGTTCTAGGTGCTGAAAAATTCTGATTAAAACCATTTTCATCACAAAATGATTCAAGTTCTTTATTTTTAAATTCTTCTCCTCTATCACTTCTTATGTTGTTAATTGAATAACCTTTTTCATTTTGAACTCTTTTACAAAACTTTGTAAATAGAGAGGGTGTTTTATTTTTATGAGAAAGAAATAGTACCCATGAATATCTTGAAAAATCATCCACTATAACAAAAGCATAAGTTTTTCCAGCTAAGCTAGCTACTTCATTTGGACCAAAAATATCCATATACAAAAGTTCTAAGGGCCTAGTGGTAGAAATCATTTTCTTGGTTTGAAATGAAGATTTTATTTGTTTTCCAAGTTGACAGGCATCACAGATTTTGTCTTTGATAAATTTAGTTTTAGGTAATCCTTTAACTAATTCATTTTTACAGAGTTTAGACAAAAGATCCATACTAGCATGTCCTAGTCTACTATGCCATAACCAGCTAGCTTCATCTATAGCAGAGTGACATATCATGTTTTGAGATTTAAGTTCATCAAAATCTAAGGTATAAACATTTTCATTTCTATGTGCTACAAACAAAGTATTTAGATTATCTTTATCCTTAATCATGCAGATATTTGACTTGAGTGAAACATTTAGTCTCTTATCACAAAGTTGACTAATACTAATGAAATTATGCTTGAGTCCATCAATAAGTAGTACATTCTCAATAAAAACGGATTTATTCTTACCAATGTTACCTATGCCAATGATCTTCCCTTTAGCATTGTCTCCAAATGTTACATGACCGCCATCCTTTGGAGTGATTGATGCAAATAGTTCCTTGTTCCCGGTTATATGCCTTGAGCATCCACTGTCCAAGAACCATATTGTCTTGGAAGTTCTTGATTTAAAGCATACCTACACATCCAATTCAAGTAACTCCAAGATACTTTCCCCCCGATACCCAAACAGTTTTGGATGGTACCCAAAGTGATCTGGATTCTGGTTTGGGAGGATTAGTTCCCTTAGGAACCCATATCATTCTTGGTCCTTTATGGTTAGATTTTGAAAGAGAAGATGTTCCTTTTGGAACCCAAACTTTCCTAATTATTTTACCATTATAAAATGACGTGGATGGTGGAGTTTGGTGATTACTTAATTTTGTAAAGAAGTTTTGATAATCTTTTTGTTTTGAAAAAGTATTATAACCAAGTCCAGCCTTGTTAAAAACACATCTTTGCTGTCCTAAAAGTCTTTCTAGATTCTTTTGACCATTTGTGAATGTGAGGACAGTATTGGTCAAGTCATTGACTTTAACTTTTAACTCATCACATTCACATGGTGAGTTATGAGGAGCATTTTCAATATCATTTAATTTCTTACTCAATTCCTCATTCTCAATGGCTAACACACTCTTTTCTTTTTGTAGATTTTCACATGATTGTGAGAGAGTGTGAATTTCTTTTTTAAAGAATTTATTTAATTTAGTTATTCTACCAAATTCAGTGTAAAGTTCATCAAATGCTTCTCTTATTTCATTATATGAGAGAGATCTATTTGGGGAAGAAGTTACCTCATCCTTATTTGCCATGAGGCACAGATTTGCCACTTTTTCATCACTTGAATCTTCCGACTTGCTTCCCTCTGAGTTATCCCAAGTTGCCATCATAGCCTTTTTCTTGTGCTTTTGGCTCTTCTTGAGTTGAGGGCAGTCGTCCTTATGTGGCCTGACTTCTTGCATTCATAACACGTGAGAGGTTCTTTCTTGCTAGCTTCAACTTTGTTCACTTCTTTTGAGAACTCCTTGTATGGTCTCTTTTTGAAGTTCTTCTTATGCTTGAGGAACCTTTTGAACGTTCTTTCCATCAAAGCTATATCTTCATCATCACTAATTTCAACTTGAGTAGACTTGAGAGCCAGCCCTTTCTTGGTTCCAGGTTCATCAGGCATTTGATCCTTCATTATGACTTCATGAGTCATAAGAGATCCCAGTAGCTCATCCATAGGCAGTTTGGTGAGGTCCTTAGCTTCTTGGATTACTGTTACTTTTGGAGTCCATTCCTTGGGCAGTGATCTTAAAATCTTTCTTACATTTTTTGTATTAGAATACACTTTACCCAGAGATTTAAGACCATTTAAAATGTTAGTAAATCTGGTGAACATATCACCGATAGATTCTTCTTTTTCCATTTTGAATAATTCATACTTGTGAACAAGCATGCTAATCTTTTGTTCTTTAACCTGATTAGTTCCTTCATAGGTGACTTTCAGTTTATCCCATATTTCTTTAGCATAGTCACATCCAGAAACTCTATTAAATTCTTGGGAACTTAAGGCACAATAGAGGTTGCTAATAGCTTTAGCATTGATTTGAATGAGCTTAATGTCAGCTTCATTCCATTCTTCCTCTACCTTAGGAAATCTGACATCATCCACAGTTTTTGTGGGAAGATGAGGGCCATTGACTATTACTCTCCAACACTCATAATCTAGAGCTTGAATATAATACATCATCCTAGTTTTCCAATAGTTATAATTTTCTCCGTGAAACAGAGGTGGTCTAGTGGTGGACTGTCCTTCTCCTAGGCTTGTTGCAAAAACATTATTTGCCATAATGAACTTGATTACTCAGATTGTTTAGATCTATTTAGAGTATTAGGCTTTGATACCAATTGTTGGCCAGGTAATGACCCTAAAGGGGGGGTGAATAGGGTCTATGGCAACATTTTAAAAAATTGAACTACAAATTCAAAAGTATAGAATAAAATTAAATATGCAACAAGCTGAACTGTAGAATATTTAAAGGAAAGAGAGAAGAGATAAGTAGAATGCAAACTCAAGATTTGTTTACGAGGTTCAGCAATCCAGCCTACTCCCCGCCTCAGCTTCCAGCTAGAGGATTCACCACGATTCCTTAATCGCACTGGCTCCTTTACAGGTGGAGTCCAAACCTTTACAATCTCTCTTACAGATCGAGATATTACCTTACAACCTCTCCTTTAGGCTGAGCTGAAACCTCTCAAGAGCACAACCCTCTCTTGAAATAACTGAAGCAACAGCTTCAGTGCAAGAATCCTGGAATCTTGACTACTTCGATAAATGAGTTTTTGGATTAAAAATCCAAAGAGAAAGCTCCTCAAATGAGCTGAATAAGAGTGAAATACAAACTCTAATTAAGTCTCTCAAAGTAGGTAGGAGTCAAGTAAGCTCAAGAGAGAATTTTTTGGGGATTTTCTAAGTATGAGAGTAAGTGAAAATCAATAGCAGTGAATAGGTGATCGATGGGAGTTATTGCTGTGATCAAGAGTTGTTATATGTTCATAAATGAACTCCTTTTATAGCATTTGATCCAATAGTGCCGTTGGGGTAGCATTAAATGCTTTTAGGTCCGTTGCAAACTAGCCGTTGCAAAGATTTTTCAGTTTCAGACATGATTTCGTCGACGAAGTGGAGTTCCCACTTGAGTTCATCGCCGAATTCAAAAGATGGAATTTTAATTTTAAAAAATCCTGTAATGACTTCGTCGCCGAAGTTAACCCAACCAAAGATTTCATTGCCGAAATCAAGAAATAGAACTGAATTTGAAAATTTCTGTAATGATTTCGTCGCCGAATTCAATCTACCTAGAGAATTCGTCGACGAATTCAGAGTAAAAATTCTGAATTCAGTCTTAGATCACACTGAAGGGATGTGATTGATTTCCTAGGTCAATTAGCTATACTCTTATCATAATTTTATGATTAATTAGAGCTTTGGAGTGATCTTCAAAAATGTCCTAGGCTCCTATGGTCAATCTATAATTCTTGAGCTTTTCAACTTACCATCCTTTTGAGGATATTTTACATAAGTCCTATACATTCTTAGAATAAAAAGTAAATACATTTAAAAATGATGAGAGATGATTTTGGCTTGACTTGGATCTTGTGATTTTGCCTTTTGTCTTCAATGGACCTAACTTGGACTAAGGTCTTATCTTGGATCTTCATCTTGTATTCAATGAGTTGAACTTCCACTTGGGTAATTTCCATCCTTTTTTATGATTAGAGTGCTATCAACTTAAGTAATCTGAAATGTTCACGCACTTAAATGGTTTTATTAGCACCAAATATTTCATTATATTATTATGTTATTTTCAAAATTAATAGGGGTACTTATGGTTGTAACCCTGAGGCTAACATGACTGAGGGAAGGGGATTATGATAGGGGATCAGTAAGAGGGCCTGATGATGTCATCTTTAACTGCTAATGTGCTAGGTCTGGCTGCCCTATCCCGGGCTCTTCCCACTGAATTAAGTTGATTTGATTGTTATGTGGGGGTAGTGGCACCTGATTGATGCCGATGTTACTGGGGGCCAAATCAACCTTTCCGTTATCCAAGAGATCTTGGATGGCAGACTTCAGGCAAATGTAGTAGTTTGGGCCTCTATGGAAGGCGCAATGATGATCAGCATAGCAGTTCTTGTTCTGTTTATCTGGAGGTAAGAGAGGTGTGGGGCCTCTCAATTCGAGAAGGCTCTGCTTGGTCAGAAATTCTAACAACTGGTTGAGTGTGTATGACAGAGGGGTAAAGTTTCTAGGGGGACAGTTTTGCCCCTAATTTGGTCAGACTGGCCGAATGTTTCTGACAACTGATTGTTGCTAAGCTATTGGAACTAGTAATCTAATGGGTGTTGTGGAAGCAACCATATGTACATCTTCCTTCTTTCTGTGGTCCCTCGAACCGATGTTTCTGCTGGATGAGGCGAATGTCTTGGGTGAAGCAAGCCCTACACTGAAGTGGATTGCCTCACTGTTGATAGCGGTCTCGATGCGGGCACCTATCTTGACAATGGTGCTGAAGTCTACTACTGCTAAAGTTACCATCAGCATAGAGTATGACTGCTTTAGAGTGCCCATGAACATGCATGTCAGCTCTTCCTTAAGGATTGGAGTTGAGATCTTAGCTGCCATTTCCCTCCAGTGGGCGGCGTATTCCAGAAATGATTCGTTATCACGCTGGCTTAGTTACTCGAGCTAGCTCCTCTGAGGTCAGAGCTCCTAGTTAAAGGAATACAGCTCCACAAAGTTGTCCATGGCATCTTGCCAAGTCTTGACTTTCTGCTTATCTATAGACATCCACCATGTGAGGGCTACCCCCTTCAAACTCTTTCGAAAGTACTGGATGAGCAGGGGTTGATTTCTGTTGTGTTGGAGCATGTCTCCCAAGTATAACTGTAGATGTTGCTTCGGACAACCCGAGCCATCATATTTATCAAAGTCCGAGACCTTGAAGCCTACAAGAGCAGCATCCCTTAATGAAAAAGTCAGGTCATCTAAGGATAGACTGGTACTGGTAGATGTACCCTTCATTCTCTTCATTTCTTCTTTCATCTGCTTGATCTCCTCATGTTGGTCCCTGAGGGATGGAGTAGGGTCTGAAGATAATGGCCGGTCTTGGTTGACGTGTGAGGCTTTGGGCTACTCATCATATTAATCAGTCTTCACCTTCGCCTGCTGCAGGTCCAGGGTCAGGCATGACGAGGGGGGAGAACGAGGCTCTGGTATGGGTTGCTTGGATGGTTCTCCGATCGGGATCTGGGTAGAGGATTCATCGGTTCGGACACCAATTAGAATCTTCAGAGATTTTAGAACACTATCAAGTTTTGAATGCATAACAGCGATGTCCCTATCATGAGCTTGTAGGATCTCCTGAAAAGAATGCAACTACTAATCACAATTATGCATGATGATAAGAAGAAGATGCTAGAAAAAAAGATTTTTCATTGATGCATGCACAGTGTAATGAGTACAAGATAGTACAACTCAAAAAGAGAAAAAGACTCGATCCTAGGCAGGCCCATCAGGGATCGCGAAGTCAAGTGGTCGGGGCACCCCATTGAGGTCCATGATCTACTGTTGGAGGGATGTGATCTCAATCTCCATGTTTTTAATTGTTTCTGAAGCGTTGAATATTCGAAATCTGAACTATCGGATTCAATCGGTCATCTCAACCTTTTACACTGTCAAGCTGCTCTTGGTAGAAGCGCAGCTAGGCCTTGATGACGCCTGTCTCTCTGGTATTGCCTCTATGCCTCCTATGGATAGACTGGATTGTCCATTCCAATTATTCAACCTGCTCTTGCACAGCTTGGAGTTCATAGCTCTGCTCTGCTTCCTACTGCCTAAACGCTCGCTGGGCTTTCCGTAGCCTTTTCTCTTTTTACTGGATCTGGAGCATTTCTCCAGGAAGAAGTCTCTCCAGGGAACCACCATTTCAATTAGGGGTATGGTTCCGTGTGATGGAGTTGAGACTGGTGTGGGCAGTTTCCTAGATGTGGGCATGCTGGGTAGAATGTCAGGATTATCCAACCACTATCGGTATACTGAATCGGTTGGTGGCCCTAATGTAACCACAAAGTCAGGCCATTGGTTCCATCTGGAGCTACGCCAAGCTATCTCGAAGCGTCGGGTGAGGCTGTCGGAATGCACTGTGAAAATGATCAAATCATTTTCCTGCCGGTCTATCACTGGGATATACTAAGGGAATCCAAACGGTCAAAGGACTCGGAGTGATGTACAGACTACGGAGTCTGCTAGTGATGACGACACGGGGTAGCCTATTCAGCACAAGCCACTCACATTGCTATATGATCTCTTCCTCTAACAGGGCTTGGAGAAGCTGGTAGAGCTCTCCGACGTCTGTAGTTGCTATCAGACCTTGATTCTGAGAAATCTTTCGAGGTAGACTGTAGGCTTCACGGAGACCGTCTGGTACTGATATGGTTGTAGGTAGGTGTAGAAGAGGTATACTAGCATGAAAGATGCACTTTCTATGGTCTACCGACTAGTTGAGAGCCCTGAGAAGCTCTGTTAGGATGACTGGTACGATTGGGTAGGAGTTGTGCATATCCTCGATGATCCCGACCAGAACTGATTCGAAAAGTGTACGGCACCTCAGGAATACCAGTTGAGACATGGCTATCAGTGCAAGGGCGTTGAGACTGGGAAGCTCCGCTGTAATGGAGTCAGGGTTCCACTTGCGCTTGTACTTCTTTTCAAGAAAAGACACGGGTATCCGATCAAAAGAGCTGTTAGGGCTGGGCTGCAAGCAGGCAGGCTTGATATGCAAGAACCCAGTATTGGACACAGCTCGTTCTTACCAAAACGGAATAAAATGTGAGATGGGTTCCAACACTGGAAAGTTGCGTTCATGAGGCACGGGTCTGAGTTAACCACGTATAGGTCTAGGATAGTTCTGATTTTGTAGTACTTAGTCTAAGTGAGATGTTGACTTATCGTAAAGGCCTCAATTATCTTCTGGAGGTTGTCCTCACATGCCCCCTGAAAAGTTAGATGCATGGGCCGTGACGGTCGACCCATTGACTAAACAATCCTTGAAGAACCTGCCATCTACCTGGACAACATACAAATTCAGTGAGTGTACTATGTATGCAGATGGAATGCAAAAGATGATGCAATATTTTTTTGATTTTTAATTTCATTGGGTGTGACAAGGCACATGTGATCCGATAGGGCAGACGGACGGAGGTCCGACGTGCTTTAGGCCAAGTTGTGGGGAACCGGGGAAGCTATTAGGTCAAGGTTGGGGATAGGCCCAGTGAAGGCCTGTCTGCCTGAATTTGAACCCTATATGTTATGTCAGGAAGCAGGGTTAGATGTAGTTTATTTCAGTACAGGTTTGACTCATTACATGCCCTTGGGTGGGTGGTTATTCTGGTAGAATGTGCCCAGGTAATCAACTATGATTGGGGACAGGTATAAGGTGCAAGCAGGTTAGGGTTTAGAGTAGCCCTCCCTAGGCTATATGTATGAATGCTGGTTTTATGCAAGTGTGTTTCTAGCAGGATGGGGGGATCACTTATCACCGTATATGTGACTCCCTGGTATAGAACATACCTGAAAATAGACGATTGGTGAAAGCGGGAGCGTTCAAAATTCTTCCCTGAGGGTAATCACCAAACATGAGAAACTCCGCGGACCTCCAAGAATGTTAAGCCACTAGAACTGAGGATGATCATCCAGCAGCTGTTAACGTAATAAGTCATTCTACTAGGTTTAATAGGATAATTACACTACAACGACATGTATGGATGCACAATACACAATTAACAAGAGATGAAAATGATTAGTGTTTAGTTAAAAATTTTAGGCATTTTAGAAATTTTGAGGTTTAATTGGCTTAAACCTAGGTTCCAGGTTGAACCAAAACACAGTCCCCAGTAGAGACCCGTCAACTACTTTGACCGGTTGACTTTTTAACGATTTTTCTCGCGTATACTCCCTCCATAAACCTACTATATGACTTCCAATTTTGTCGAGACTTCAGGTGATCGAACTAGGGGTAGTCTAACACCTACTGTAAAAAGTTTGGGAAAAAATACTGAGTTTTGACAGGAAAAAGTAAATCTGTAAGAAAACTACAAAACTCACTAATTTTCTGATTTCAGACACAAAATACGCTGTGGTTTCTTCATATGAGATAATAAACTGATGAAACGATATATGGTAGTCCTTATGGCTGACCGGCACGCTATTGTACCAGCCACATGGATTTTTATTCAAATCTTTGCAAAATATTGAGTCCCAACGAAACTCTGAAAATCTGTAAATTTCCCGTTTTCTCGATTTTCTTACATACAAGACCCCCGCGGTCCCACTATAAGATACACAACGGATCTGGCACGATAGCTGATCATCCAAGTAGTCGAATCGCACATTGTGTATGATTTTTGAGTAAAAACACTGAATGTTTCTCGGTGCAATCCAATTCCGAGCAAAACCCACTTTTCACCAATTTAACAAATACTTAACTTTTTAATCACAGTTAAGGACCCATAAACCCTTAATTTTATTATATTAAAATTTTGAGTCATTACAATCTCCCCTCATAAAAATTTCGTCCTCGAAATTTGATCAACTTGTATATCTCAACAAGAGAGGGTGCAATGTTTCAGCCACATTACAAAATATATCCATTCCATTCAAAAAGATTCCAAGTCTTTACATACATATTATCAAATGAAGAAATTCATAACATAAAAAACATACATCCTAACAATGCCTATTATGGCAAAACAAAAGTTTCTAAAGTCTATCCCTACCGATATCCTCATTGTGCTGGACCTCTTCCTGTGAAATCGTGATGACATGACCCTTCTCTCCTCCGCCTTACTATTTCTCCAAGGTTGGGCAATACTTCTTAATGTGTCCTGGCTTGCCACACTGGTAGCAAACCTCTATCCTACAATCTTCGGTCCGATGATACCGACCGCAGCGTCCACATTTCCATAGCTTCACTGTCGCGACCCAAAACCCACCCTAGGAGTTAGAGTGAACCTTGGACGACTTAATCATGACTTACATGACTTGCTTGACGAATTAGCCTGCAAAACTCACAGAACATATACAATAGAGGATAACAGCGGAAGCATAACTATAAAACACAACGGAAGTCTAACAAACCTCTAAGTATATATACACATGGTCCAAGTTTAATACAAAAGAAAACAAAACAAAGAAAGTGCGGACATGCCCGCCAAAATACATGGATATAATCACTCATGCTCACCCACAGCTAAACCACTTAGAATCTAACACCACCTACTGATAACCCTCTACGGGAGGTTCCTCCAAAGGTTCCTCGACGTACTCCTCCTCCACCCAAGGGCTAGGAGCACAGACATCAAATGGAGCAGCAGCTCCCTCAGAACCTGCCGACATAAGAAGTACGGCTGAGCATGGAATACTCAGCGGGTACTAAATACTAACCAATAGTCATAGCAAAACCATAGCAGTATAGGAAGCAGGAAGCATTTCACATATATAAAGCAGGAAACAATTCAAGCATATAAAGCAGGAATAATTCATATCATGACAATAAAGTAAAGGAGTATATAATCATGCTTGAATTCATAAAAGCCGATAAAACCCTTGAAAACGCCGTGCACTTGACTTGACTGAAAATACCATTTCCTTGCTTGAAAACTTGTCATGTTTGTCTTATCTTATCGTATCATGCATGTCATGCCATGTCTTGTCATGCTTGGAAAGTAAAGTACTTGTGAGGGAAGGGAGACCCTTCTTCCTAGAATGATTATGCTTGTCATGCCGTGCCATGTCATACTTGTATCGTGCTTGGAAAAGTAAACTACTTGTGAGGGAAGGGAGACCCTTCTTCCTAAATGCTCATGTCATGTCCTTTCACTTGTGAGATGTTCTTGTGAGATGTACTTGCGAGGGAAGGGAGGCCTTTCTTATGTTATGTATGCACTTGCGAGGGAAGGGAGACCCTTCTTATGAAAATGCATGATTGTCTTGTCCTTGCCAAAAGCGAGGTAAAACATATCGTACGATATGCCCCACCTCTAAATCCCATTCTTGAAAACCTCGGTAAATCATGTCATGTATGCGTGCTCGTGAGGTCGTGTGCATACTTGCATTTGGAATTAAATATGGCATTTGAGTAATTCATAACACATAACATCAATGATTTGGGCAATTTAATATTGATATCATTTAGGGAAAGCGAACAATCACACTATCATAACCCTAGCAATTTCCATAAACCTTAAACATGCATTTTCTTAATTTATCATTCATTTTATTCACCTTGGCATTTCATCAAACATGGTACATTCATTATTTATTAACCCTACAACATGCTTTTCTAGGTGGGTTATACTCACATCACACTTGTATGTTTATTATTAGTACAATGCCCTTCCCCATTCATTCATTACATCATCCACACGGCATCCATTCGCCAACATCCATCTCCATTTACCATACATACCACCCATCTCATAATATATATATATATATGAAGGAAAACCAGAAGGAATAAGGAAATGAGAGGCTATAACTAGGAGGGTAGTAAAAAGCACCGACCTTGATCAAGTGGGGAAGAAATCCCCCTTTCCAAAACGACCGTGAGTTGCTGCCCTAGCTTGGAACACGAGCTCCACACGAGCTTGAGCCGAGATCTTGAAGGAAAACGTGCTTGAGGATGGTCTAGGGTCTCAAACCCCTTTGATTTCTCTTCAAAATGGAAACCCTAGGTTTAGGAACCCCTTCTCCTCTCTTCTAATCTCCCAATTCTTCTAAGTGTTTAGAATGAGCCCTAAAGGCTCGGGCAATCCTATATAAGAAAAGGTATAACACCCTTATTCCGAAAATGCCCCTAGTGAAAATTCTGCAAAAACGCGAGTACCGAGCGATCGGTGTTAATGACCGATCGATCGGTTGCCTACCGATCGATCGGTTTCATAACCGAGCGATCGGTTGAAATTTCACTCTCTGGAAAATTTCCCCATAGTAAAATCTCGACCAGTCGATAGCCTCCGAGCGATCGGTTTTGGACCGATCGATCGCTCCATGGACCGAGCGATCGGTGGTCTGCAGGTCCAAACTGTTTTGGCCATAACTTTTGACTCGTTCATCCGATTTCGACGATTCAACTTGCGTTGGGTTCGTACTTCGAAAACGAACATTTCTAACGTTTCGAAATTTTCAATTTCTTCCTTATTTATTAATTGCATTACTTTAAAGGAAAATGGCTACGAAGGGTCATGCATAAATGTCAAAATTTCGGGGCTCTACATCCTCCCCCCCTTACAAAAATTTCGTCCTCGAAATTTGGACGAGACATGCATTACAGAATCAAACAATATTACAAGCTACATATACAAACCTATACAAAATTCATTCAAACAATTCCGGGTACTTCGCTTTGACTTCGGCTTCACGCTCCCATGTAGCTTCTTCCCGAGCATGGTGTTGCCATTGCACAAGAACCAAAGGGATTGTCTTGTTGCGAAGCACTTGATCTCTCCGATCCAATATGTGAATCGGCTTCTCAACCAACGTGAGATCTTCTCGAATTTCCAACGGTTCCAATTCTAGTACATGCGAAGGGTCCGCAATGTACTTCCGAAGCATAGACACGTGGAAAACGTTGTGAACCGCGGCCATGTAAGGTGGAAGAGCTACTCGATAAGCAACTTCACCAACCCGCTTGATAATCTCAAACGGTCCAACATAGCGAGGACTAAGCTTGCCTCTTTTGCCGAATCTCATAATCCCTTTGCTAGGAGATACTTTCACAAAGACTCGATCCCCTACTTGAAATTCCAAGTCCCTGCGGCGCGTGTCTGCATAGCTCTTTTGGCGATCTTGAGCGGCTTTCAACCGATCCCGGATGATCTTGACTATACTAGTAGTTTGCTCAATCAACTCCGGACCAAGTACTTTTCTTTCTCCTACCTCATCCCAGTAGAGAGGAGACCTGCAGCTTCGCCCATACAAAGCCTCGAACGGAGCCATTTGGATACTCGCCTGATAGCTATTGTTGTAGGCGAACTCCACCAAAGGCAAGTGCTCTTCCCAACTGCCTTTGAAATCCAGCATACAAGCCCGAAGCATATCTTCTATTACTTGGTTCACCCTCTCGGTTTGTCCATCCGTTTGTGGATGAAAAGCAGTGCTGAAATCAAGTCGGGATAGCTTCCTGAAAGCTTTTCCAGAATCGTGATGTGAATCTTGGATCCCGATCCGACACAATACTGACAGGCACTCCGTGCAACCTCACCACTTCCTTGATGTACAAAGCAGCTAACTGACTAGAGTTGAAAGTAGTTCGGTAAGGCAAGAAGTGAGCGGACTTCGTCAAACGATCCACTACTACCCATATCGCATCTGAACCCCTTGCCGTCTTTGGCAAACCAACTATGAAATCCATGGATATGTTCTCCCATTTCCACTCGGGAATCGGAAGGGACTGTAATAGACCTGCGGGCCGCATGTGTTCTGCTTTCACCTGTTGGCACACCAAGCACCGTGCTACATATTCCGCAACCTCCCTCTTCATATTCCGCCACCAAAAGTGACTCTTGAGGTTCCGGTACATCTTCGTACCCCCTGGATGCACAGTGTACTTTGCCCGGTGGGCTTCATCCATAATCTCCCTCCGAAGATTTGCATTGGCTGGAACACACAGCCTTCCCTTGAATGTGATAGCACCTCGGCTAGTGAGAGAGAAGTCCTCACTACCCTTAGCAACTTCCTTGTCCCGATAAGCCAACAATTCAGCATCCGTGGCTTGGTATTCTTGGATCAAATCTATAATGTATGGCCGAACTGTGACATTTTCCAAGATAGGACTACGGACAGAGTCATTCACACTAATGTCCAGATTTGCCAAGTCTTCAAGTAGCTTCCATTCCTGCACTAACATGCATGCTAACAACCCCGGAGTTCTTCTACTCAAAGCATCAGCCACTACATTTGCTTTACCCGGGTGGTATTGAATGGTACAATCATAGTCCTTCAAAAATTCCATCCAACGCCGTTGCCTTAGATTCAGCTCCTTTTGGGAAAAGAGATACTTGAGATTCTTGTGATCAGTGAACACATAGAACTCCACCCCATAAAGGTAATGACTCCAAATCTTAAGTGCAAACACGACCGCCGCAAGCTCCAAGTCGTGCGTGGGATAATTCTTTTCATGCTCCTTCAACTGCCTTGATGCATAGGCAATGACTTTCTTGTGCTGCATGAGTACACACCCAAGTCCAATGTGTGAGGCATCACTATACACCTCATACCCATAAGGTCCGGATGGCACAGTAAGGACAGGGACTGTAGTAAGCCTCTTCTTCAGTTCTGTGAAACTGATCTCACACTTGTCGCTCCATACAAACTTCGCGTTCTTCCTTGTCAGGTAAGTGAGCAGTGCTGCAAGGCTGGAGAAACCCTCCACGAATCTCCTATAGTAGCCTGCCAACCCAAGAAAACTGCGTATCTCCGTGACACTCTTGGGCCTCGCCCAATTCATGACTGCCTCTATCTTCTTTGGATCCACCGAAATGTCTTCCGCTGATACAACGTGGCCTAGGAATGCCACCTCTTCCAACCAAAACTCACACTTGCTAAGTTTGGCGTATAGCTTGTGCTCTCTTAGCATTTCCAAAGCAAGGCGTAGGTCGCGTGTGTGATCTTCCCGTGTCTGGGAATAAACCAAAATGTCATCAACAAATACAATCACGCACCTATCTAGGTATGATCGGAACACCCGGTTCATCAAATCCATAAAGGCTGCCGGCGCGTTCGTGAGACCAAAAGGCATCACCAAGAACTCATAGTGCCCATATCGAGTCCTGAAAGCAGTTTTGGGAACATCTTCTACCTTAATCTTCAACTGGTGATAACCCGATCGAAGATCTATCTTTGAGAAAAATCTCGCTCCCTTCAACTGATCGAACAAGTCGTCAATCCTAGGCAATGGATACCTATTCTTTATAGTGACTTTGTTCAATTGCCGGTAATCGACACACATCCGCATCGAGCCATCTTTCTTCTTAACAAACAACACTGGGGCACCCCATGGTGAGACACTTGGTCGAATGAAGCCAAGGCCTTGCAATTCCTCCAACTGAGTCTTCAACTCCTTGAGTTCAATAGGGGCCATTCTATATGGAGCTCTGAAAATAGGAGCTGTGCCTGGTGCAAGCTCGATCACAAACTCAATCTCCCTATCTGGAGGCAATCCTGGCAACTCCTCTGGAAATACATCCAGGAACTCACTCACAACCGGAATAGTTGATGAGTCCTTTGCCTCGGGGTTAGCTAAGCTCAATGCCACAAAACGAGCAATAGATCTGCTTTTCAACCCGCGAAAGTGGAATGGTTTTCCTCCTACTGGCTTGAAGAGTACCATTTTCTCAAAGCAAGCTACATGCCCATGATGTGCTGCTAACCAATCCATTCCCAATATAACATCGAAGTCCTGGAATCCAAGGACGATGAGATCAACCGCCAATTCGTGGCTTCCAACTTGGACCACACTATTTCTATACACTTTATCTGCCAATACTGTTTTGCCGAGAGGAGTCGAAATGGCTAACTCCGGTTCTAGCTGACTTGGCCCTGCAGAAAAACCTTCTGAAAAACTCGGCGAGACAAACGAATGAGTAGACCCGGTATCAATCAATACTCGAGCCAAATACTCATTGACTAGTAGGGTTCCTGAAATTTTTAACTAGTGGAGTTAATCCATGCATCAACAGAGTATACACATAGGTATATATATATATCATACCAAGTATGTACACAAGGAATAAAACACAACATATCAATCATGAATAACAAAATAATTCCAAACGCGTACCTTGCACCACATCATCAGATGCAAGTGCATCACCCTCTGTCAAAGCAAATACACGCCCCTGGTTCGCCTGGCGAGACTGAGGTGTAGACCGGGTAGTCTGAGATGACGCCTGATATGATCCTGCTGGGCGTGTCGGGGGCCTACTACCCTGAGACTGGCCTGGTAAATGCCGGCTAGGGCAATCCCTGATCATGTGGCCCTGGCGACCGCAATGATAACATCCACCAGATGCTCTTCGGCAATCTCCTGCCGGATGCCTTTTGCCGCATGAAGTGCAGACCTCATATGTGTAGGCTGGAGGGACCGGAGGTGGTGTATACCTCGCTGCCTGAGGGGTAACTGGCCGTGGGGCTGGAAGAGCCTGAGGTCGAGGTGCCTGTGGCACGTACTGCCGGGGTGCTGGAGGAGCATAAGTCGGCCTCATCTGTGGTGCTGGCCATGTATACTGATAAGGACCAGTCCGGGCCCGCCTCTCTGGAGGTGCTGAACTATTGGCTTGGCCTCTCGCCAACTCTCTCTTCTTAGACACCGCTTCGGAATTGGCCTCGACCAATAAGGCCTTGTCTACCACTTCAGGGTAGGTAGCATGCCTGAAAATGGAAACCTTCTCCATAATAACATCCTTGAGCCCTTGCTCAAATCTTCTTGCCTTCATTGCCTCAGTAGCAACCATATGAGGCGCGAATCTCGACAATTCTGAGAACTTGGCCTCATAAGCGGCCACAGACATCGAACCTTGCTCAAGGTTGATGAATTCTCTCTCTTTCTTTTCCCGTGCACCGATCGGAAAATACTTCTTGTAAAAAGTATCTTTGAACTCCTCCCAAGTCCACGGTTGACCTTGCATGGTCAAGTCCCGTGTCCTCAATGCAGACAACCACCAATGGTGGGCTTCGCCCTCTAGCATAAAAACTGCCCATGCCACTTTCTCTTCCTCTGTAGGAGAGAGCACCGCAAATATCTTCTCAACCTGGGGGATCCAAGCCTCCGCAGTAAGAGGGTCCACACTCCCGTGGAAAGATGGAGGCCTCAATCTCCTGAATGCCTCAACTCCAGCTGTACGATGTACTGGAGCTGCGGGCGGTGGAGTAGGTGCCGCCGACGATGGTATAGCTTGCCGAGCCGCCAGTATGGCGAGTGTCTCAGCAATAGAGCCTAAGACCTGGGAGAGGTCAGGCTGCTCATCCTCACCCCGTGAAGAAGAGGAAGCTCTGGTATGTGGCCCACGACCCCGTGTGTTCCGTCTCATGACTAAAGTCCTGAGAATAATAACACCACATGAGTCTAACTTGAAACCACAGTTTATTTCAATGTCATTTCACAATAATTCAATCTGTATTAGTTGTATAATATTAATATACAGCACATCAAGTCATCAAAGTATTCATCACATTATACTTATACTTTAGTGTTCTAGCGTACCTAGGACCGTACTTGGTTAAAGCAACCATTTTAGACTAAGACTAAGGTTTAGTCTTACACTTGGAACCAGACTCGCTCCCGACTCACTTCATTCCTAACTTGTTTCCTAACATATGCTCTTGTCAAGCCGTTGTATAAGATTCTAAATGACCCTAAAGACCTAAAGCCTAAGCTCTGATACCACTTCTGTCGCGACCCAAAACCCACCCTAGGAGTTAGTGTGAATCTTGGACGACTTAATCATGACTTACATGACTTGCTTGACGAACCAGCCTGCAAAACTCACAGAACATATACAATAGAGGATAACAGCGGAAGCATAACTATAAAACACAACGGAAGTCTAACAAACCTCTAAGTATATATACACATGGTCCAAGTTTAATACAAAAGAAAACAAAACAAAGAAAGTGCGGACATGCCCGCCAAAATACATGGATATAATCACTCATGCTCACCCACAGCTAAACCACTTAGAATCTAACACCACCTACTGATAACCCTCTACGGGAGGTTCCTCCAAAGGTTCCTCGACGTACTCCTCCTCCACCCAAGGGCTAGGAGCACAGACATCAAATGGAGCAGCAGCTCCCTCAGAACCTGCCGACATAAGAAGTACGGCTGAGCATGGAATACTCAGCGGGTACTAAATACTAACCAATAGTCATAGCAAAACCATAGCAGTATAGGAAGCAGGAAGCATTTCACATATATAAAGCAGGAAACAATTCAAGCATATAAAGCAGGAATAATTCATATCATGACAATAAAGTAAAGGAGTATATAATCATGCTTGAATTCATAAAAGCCGATCAAACCCTTGAAAACGCCGTGCACTTGACTTGACTGAAAATACCATTTCCTTGCTTGAAAACTAGTCATGTTTGTCTTATCTTATCGTATCATGCATGTCATGCCATGTCTTGTCATGCTTGGAAAGTAAAGTACTTGTGAGGGAAGGGAGACCCTTCTTCCTAGAATGATTATGCTTGTCATGCCGTGCCATGTCATACTTGTATCGTGCTTGGAAAAGTAAACTACTTGTGAGGGAAGGGAGACCCTTCTTCCTAAATGCTCATGTCATGTCCTTTCACTTGTGAGATGTTCTTGTGAGATGTACTTGCGAGGGAAGGGAGGCCCTTCTTATGTTATGTATGCACTTGCGAGGGAAGGGAGACCCTTCTTATGAAAATGCATGATTGTCTTGTCCTTGCCAAAAGCGAGGTAAAACATATCGTACGATATGCCCCACCTCTAAATCCCATTCTTGAAAACCTCGGTAAATCATGTCATGTATGCGTGCTCGTGGGGTCGTGTGCATACTTGCATTTGGAATTAAATATGGCATTTGAGTAATTCATAACACATAACATCAATGATTTGGGCAATTTAATATTGATATCATTTAGGGAAAGCGAACAATCATACTATCATAACCCTAGCAATTTCCATAAACCTTAAACATGCATTTTCTTAATTTATCATTCATTTTATTCACCTTGGCATTTCATCAAACATGGTACATTCATTATTTATTAACCCTACAACATGCTTTTCTAGGTGGGTTATACTCACATCACACTTGTATGTTTATTATTAGTACAATGCCCTTCCCCATTCATTCATTACATCATCCACACGGCATCCATTCGCCAACATCCATCTCCATTTACCATACATACCACCCATCTCATAATATATATATATATATGAAGGAAAACCAGAAGGAATAAGGAAATGAGAGGCTATAACTAGGAGGGTAGTAAAAAGCACCGACCTTGATCAAGTGGGGAAGAAATCCCCCTTTCCAAAACGACCGTGAGTTGCTGCCCTAGCTTGGAACACGAGCTCCACACGAGCTTGAGCCGAGATCTTGAAGGAAAACGTGCTTGAGGATGGTCTAGGGTCTCAAACCCCTTTGATTTCTCTTCAAAATGGAAACCCTAGGTTTAGGAACCCCTTCTCCTCTCTTCTAATCTCCCAATTCTTCTAAGTGTTTAGAATGAGCCCTAAAGGCTCGGGCAATCCTATATAAGAAAAGGTATAACACCCTTATTCCGAAAATGCCCCTAGTGAAAATTCTGCAAAAACGCGTGTACCGAGCGATCGGTGTTAATGACCGATCGATCGGTTGCCTACCGATTGATCAGTTTCATAACCGAGCGATCGGTTGAAATTTCACTCTCTGGAAAATTTCCCCATAGTAAAATCTCGACCAGTCGATAGCCTCCGAGCGATCGGTTTTGGACCGATCGATCGCTCCATGGACCGAGCGATCGGTGGTCTGCAGGTCCAAACTGTTTTGGCCATAACTTTTGACTCGTTCATCCGATTTCGACGATTCAACTTGCGTTGGGTTCGTACTTCGAAAACGAACATTTCTGATGTTTTGAAATTTCCAATTTCTTCCTTATTTATTAATTGTATTACTTTAAAGGAAAATGGCTACGAAGGGTCATGCATAAATGTCAAAAGTTCGGGGCTCTACATTCACTACATCTGGAGTATTACTTTTACCCGAATCTTCAAACTTCCTCTTTTTGTCATTTTCAAATCTTTTCTTTTCTCCTGGTCTTTCAGCTGATTCCTTTCCCTTATGTCCAGCTGATTTATGCATTTCATTATGCACTTTTTCCACCCTTAATGCTCGGTCTAACATTGTCGGAAAAGATGTGAATCTTTGTACTGCCAGTTGTCCTTTAATTATTGGCTTCAATCCATCCTCGAACTTGTCGACATGTCATTGATCGTCCTCGACTAGTCTTGCAGCAAAACAGGAGAGTTGATTGAACTTTTGTTCATATTTGCTAACGGACATGCTGCCCTTAGTCATCTGAAGGAATTCCATCTCCTTCGTCTTCCTTATGGAGACTGAGAAATATATCTTATAGAACAACTCCGTAAACTTCTCCAAGGAGATAGGTTTCTGGTTAGCCGGAATTGTTCTTTCCACCGTGGTCCACCAGTGTTCAGCCTTCCCTTCTAGCATAAAGATGGCCAATTCTGGCTAAAGTTCCTCAGGGCATGCTATTGCTCGAAAAATCTTCATGATTCCCCAAGTCCAATTTTCAGCTACTATTGGATCAATGGCACTAGGGAAGGACGTTGGTTTGAGTCTCCTGAACTTCTCAAGTCTACTTCCATTTCCTTATTCTCGCACTGGAACATTGGGACTGTGAGTATCACTTTGTTGTTGTTGGATCAACTCAGCTAGAGCAGTGATAGCCTCGAATGCTCCGACCAGAGTATTTCCAAGTGCTTGTCTTGGTGGCATGATGTTCCAATTACAAAACAACCATGTTTTAGTATCTCGAAGGAGGATCGCCAAAATCTAATTCATCAAAAGAATGCCCAAATACCTCACCTATCGATCCTACTTAGTCTAATCATGCTTAATCTCATTGAACCATAATAAGACCACCTCTTACACTCCACTGGAGATGAGTCATATCTCCAGCGCTCCCTCCTAACGTATACACAAGGTTTTAAATCATCATTTGATTCAAAACCAACAATGTATCGGATACAATTTGTTATGATAGTTATTGGTTTTGGCTTTGATACCAACTGTGACGCCCCGAACCCGCGCCTAAGGAATCAAGTTCCGAGATGCATGCCCGCTCGTCATAACCACGTATACGGAAGACTTTACCTACGAAAATGCAAGTATTTTAACTTTTCCCATGAGCTTACGTAAGCAATAACAATTGGTCATCACAATAACCCATCATAAGCAAATGCGTTACCTCATTGGCTACAGTAGCCTTTACTTTTGGTGCCATAATTGCGTTCTTACACTTTCCAAACTCTACCAAGTGTAGCACCTTGCCAATCGGAAACCGCTATAGAACCTGAAGGCATAAAATGAGAAGAGTGAGCTATAGAGCCCAGCAAAATCCACATTATATCTAGGTTATTTTCCACCTAGTAACAATCATCACTAACGATATAATATTCCATTACAATTCGTATGTCGCGACCCAAAACCCACCCTAGGAGTTAGAGTGAATCTTGGACGACTTAATCATGACTTACATGACTTGCTTGACGACCCAACCTGCAAAACTCATAGAACATATACAATAGAGGATAACAGCGGAAACATAACTATAAAACACAGCGGAAGTCTAACAAACCTCTAAGTATATCCACATGGTCCAAGTTTAATATAAAAGAAAACAAAACAAAGAAAGTGCGGACATGCCCGCCAAAATACATGGATATAATCACTCATGCTCACCCACAGCTAATCCACTTAGAATCTAACACCACCTACTGATAACCCTCTATGGGAGGTTCCTCCAAAGGTTCCTCGACATACTCCTCCTCCACCCAAGGGCCAGGAGCACAAACATCAAATGGAGCTGCAGCTCCCTCAGAACCTGCCGACATAAGAAGTACGGCTGAGCATGGAATACTCTGCGGGTACTAAATACTAACCAATAGTCATAGCATACAGATAGCATATAAAAAGCAGGAGACAATTCAAGCATATAAAGCAGGAATAATTCATATCATGACAATAAAGTAAAGGAGTATATAATCATGCTTGAATTCATAAAAGCCGGTAAAACCCTTGAAAATACCGTGCACTTGACTTGACTGAAAATACCATTTCCTTGCTTGGAAACTTGTCATGTTTGTCTTATCTTATCGTATCATGCGTGTCATGCCATGTCATGCTTGCTTGGAAAGTAAACTACTTGTGAGGGAAGGGAGACCCTTCTTCCTAAATGCCCATGCTTGTCATGCCGTGCCATGCCATGCTTGTATCATGCTTGGAAAAGTAAACTACTTGTGAGGGAAGGGAGACCCTTCTTCCTAAATGCTCATGTCATGTCCTTTCACTTGTGAGATGTCCTTGTGAGATGTACTTGCGAGGGAAGGGAGACCCTTCTGATGTTATGTATGCACTTGCGAGGGAAGGGAGACCCTTCTTATGAAAATGCATGATTGTCTTGTCCTTGCCAAAAGCGAGGCAAAACATATCGTACGATATGCCCCACCTCTAAATCCCATTCTTGAAAACCTCGGTAAATCATGTCATGTATGCGTGCTCGTGAGGTCGTGTGCATACTTGCATTTGGAATTAAATATGGCATTTGAGTAATTCATAACACATAACATCAATGATTTGGGCAATTTAATATTGATATCATTTAGGGAAAGCGAACAATCACACTATCATAACCCTAGCAATTTCCATAAACCTTAAACATGCATTTTCTTAATTTATCATTCATTTTATTCACCTTGGCATTTCATCAAACATGGTACATTCATTATTTATTAACCCTACAACATGCTTTTCTAGGTGGGTTATACTCACATCACACTTGTATGTTTATTATTAGCACAATGCCCTTCCCCATTCATTCATTACATCATCCACACGGTATCCCTTCGCCAACATCCATCTCCATTTACCATACATACCACCCATCTCATAATATATATATATATATGAAGGAAAAACAAGAAGAAATAAGGAAAGGAGAGGCTATAACTAGGAGGGTAGTAAAAAGTACCGACCTTGAAGAGATGAGGAAGAAATCCCTCTTCCAAACGACCGTGAGTTGCTGCCCTAGCTCCGAACACGAGCTTGAGCCGAGATCTTGAAGGAAAACGTGCTTGAGGATGATCTAGGGTCTCAAACCCCTTTGATTCCTCTTCAAAATGGAAACCCTAGATTTAGGAACCCTTTCTCCTCTCTTCTAATCTCCCAAATCTTCTAAGGGTTGAGAATGAGCCCTAAAGGCTCGGGCAATCCTATATAAGAAAGGGTATAACACCCGAATGCCGAAAATGCCCTTAGTGAAAATTCTGTAAAACGCGAGGACCGAGCGATCGGTGTTAATGACCGATCGATCGGTTGCCTACCGATCGATCGGTTTCATAACCGAGCGATCGGTTAAAATCTCACTCTCTGGAAAATTTCCCCATACAAAAATCTTGACCAGTCGATAGCCTTCGAGCGATCGGTTTTGGACCGATCGATCGCTCCATGGACCGAGCGATCGGTGGTCTGCAGGTCCAAACTGTTTTGGCCATAACTTTTGACTCGTTCGTCCGATTTTGACGATTCAACTTGCGTTGGGTTCGTACTTCGAAAAGGAACATTTCTGACATTTCGGAATTTCCAATTTCTTCCTTATTTATTAATTGTACTACTTTAAAGGAAAAATGGCTACGAAAGGGTCATGCATAAATGTCAAAAAGTTCGGGGCTCTACATCGTATATTATAATAATATATAATATCGTGATCTGTGACCAGAGGTCACTCAGGGCTATTCCATCCTATTCTAAGGTTTTCGACCTCAATTTTTCAAGTTCATCCGATCATTATCCATGACATTAGGTTATCGATCTAGATAACAACTCACACTTTATTCTTGAGTCCACATACTCGATTGACTAGGCCTCTGCCTGTGTACAACCTTTACACCTGAGTCCGTAGACTCACTTATTAACTAACCGGGCCCATTCCCATTTAAACCATACCTTGAGTCTTTAGCCTCAATACGTAATCCGGGCCTTAACCCGATATAACTAACACAAATCATCAAATCTCAGCTAATGTGGGGAACCTGTCCTCACTGTCTCTCCATTAGAAACAACACAACACCTCTGACCTCAACCACTGTGGCGAGCCACGACATTCCTATCAGATGACACAACACCTTTGTCCTCATCCACTGTGGCAAACCACAGTATTTCTGTCAGATGAAATAACACCTCTGACCTCAGTCATTGTGGCAAACCACAGCATTTCTGTCAGATGACACACACCTTTAACTTGAGACACTGTGGTGAACCATGAAATTTTTGTCAGATGACACAACACCTCTGACCTCAGTCGCTATGGCGAACCACGACATTTCCTCAGATTACCCAGCACCTCTGACCTCAGCTATAGTGGTGAACCATGAAATTTCTGTCAGATGACACAATACCTCTGACCTCAACCACTATGGTGAACCATGACATTTCTGTCAGATGACTAAACACCTCTGACATCAGCTACTGTGGTGAACCACGACAGTTTTGTCAGATGACACAACACCTCTGACCTCAGCCACTATGGCAAACCACGACATTTCTGTCAGATGACCTAACACCTCTGACCTTAGCTACTGTGGTGAACCCCGACATTTCTGTTAGATGATCCAACACCTCACACCTCAGCCACTATGTAAGTCACGGAAGACTTACATAACACCATCACTCCAGACCTAGCCAAAGAGGATCTATGGATATCAAATCCACCCACTCCTGACTACCAGTCACGGAGAAACCATAACCACCATCTTTTGTCATTCTAGCCTCTGTTGGGTGCATACCTGCCCATACAGGTTAATGCCCCCTCTAGGTAACTTTCTTGAGTTTGTAACCTCAATACAATCCTAGGTCTGTAAACCAGATATATCTTTGGATCCATAGACCTGATGCCATCCTAACTCTCCTGACTATCAATCACATAGGACTATACTTTAACCCTGGTTAAATTTTCTAACCAACGAGTAACCCCAGTTAACCCAAGTCTTGCTTGATTGACTGAAACAGTTGAGCCTCGTGCCCATGAACCAAATCCGGTAACACATCGTCCAGTTAGGGAACGTTTCCAAGCTAATGGATGTGTCCATAGCCTTATACAACCTGCAAAACAACTTTTCGACACCCCAGGGCGACGATACTGTAACGCCCCAAAATACCCCTTAGTAGTTAGGATACTTTGGTGACATGACTTATCTTTCAAACCATCTTGCGAGAATATACAAGGCAAGCTAAATAGTGGGCTGAAAATTTCATTCATAACTTAGTTGTATTCCAAGTACAATTGTTTACAATAACTAAATAGAAACTAAAACATGTACATGACTCCTTAACTTGAGTCCCAACTCAAGTGATACAAATATCCCCAGTCATAAGAACTCAAAATACATGTCTCTCTCACTCAACCCAACCATTGGCCACATGCCAAGACTCCTAACATCGGGATGACAATCCCGAGTAACTCCTACCCTCCATGAATCCATCTTAATCTAATGAGATTCTTTAGTTCACTTATCTTATTTGGCTAGTACCTGAACAATGGAATAGACGGAGATACTAGCGGCTTGTTATTCATGCTTGTCTTGATTAACTAGTACCCGAACTATGAAATGGACGGACATACTAGGATCTTGTCATGATTTACTAATGCCCAGATTATGATGGAACAGAACACATTAGTAAATTAACTTGCTTGTTTTTCTTGTGAGCCAGGTATGACATATCTAGGGGATATGCCCTACCCTTGACCAACCTGATGTCCGGCTTTATCATTTGTATTGTAAATCACATGTATTGTTCTTGTTCGTTTTTGTATGCTTTATACTTTAGAAAACATCAGTTCATACATGCATGTGTGCGTGTGTGTAGCATTCGTGTAATCATGATGAGATGTATAACACAAACATAAAGTGCAATATTTCAATTCTCAGTAGGATCATGAGGAAAACTAGATAACATATAGAGCATTTGATCAATTTAACATTTTAGGGAAAACTACATGAGTCCTACTTTCATATTCTTCGTTAAATTTATTTAATTCCCATTTAGACATTTTATCAAACACTTGGTATACAACTTATTCCTAACCATTTATTTGAGTTCTTACTTTATGCATTTCATCAACAATACACTTGTGTTCGTTATGTGTACAATGCCCATCCACCATTCTCTACCACATATCATACATCACATTCATACGGCATCCAATTGCCTCAAACCCCCCAACCATTCATACATCCACAACCATCTCTTTATCTTGTTTAATTTAGGGATATTAAGCATTACCACGAAAGAGAAAATGGGGGAGATCAATACACTATATTCACAAAGAAATCTAGGTTATTAAAAAAGTAGTTAGTAGGGTGTACTGACCTTGAGGATTTACTCTAAATCTTGAAGAGAAACCCTCTTCGGTGTGAAATCCAAGCATGATGAAGAATGCAACCCTTGAAGAGGAAGATCCCACTTGAACCAAAATGCTCCAAGCTTGAAAATGGTGAAAGATCCACACCTTAAAAACTTTAAGGACCCTTGCTTGATTTGATCCAAGCTTGGCTTGAGCTCCCCTCTCTTCAATCCAAAGCCTCCTTGAAAAAATCCCCAATCTGGCTTCTTCCTCTCCTTTCCTTTCTCTCAATATCTCCCAATTGTGAGCTTGAGGGTTTATGAAACCCTCAACCCACGAAATTGGGTATAAACAGAAAAAAGGGGGTGGTCAAATGACCGTCCTACCCTTAAAATTGGCTAAAACTGACCAAAATAGGCAAAATGCTCGAGGAGCGATCTACTGGTCATGAGGAGCGGTCGAATGGTCCAAAGATCCCTCACTGGAAAATTCTCCCATACATATCTTAGTGGGAGAGCGGTTGACCGGCTGGTCTATGTTTTGCCCATTTTGTTGATTTTTTCTTATCTTGGTATTTCGGTCATAACTTTTGACTCATTCATCAGATTATGACAATTCAACTTGTGTTGGATTCGTTATTCAAAGAGGAACAATTCTGGCAGTTTAAAATCTTCTAATTCTTCTTTATTCATGGACCAAATTGTCCCCAAGTTTGACTGATCTGCAAATGGAGTTCAGCAACCCGGATTTTCAATAGATCCGACTTCGAAAATCCAACGTATAATTCAAAGAAATAACCTTAAGGCTTTAATACATGTCAAAAATATTCGGGGTGCTACATTCTCCCCCCTTACAAAAATTTCGTCCTCGAAATTTTGACGATACGAAATCAAGCAGGGACACCTTTTTTTTTTCCACCCTCAACCTTGAACTTTGTTACTTAGTTGCATTAAAGACATACTAATTCATCAATAATCAATACAAGACTAGGCGCTTGCTTGTTAGCAAAGCATTTACTACCGAACACCCAACCCATGAGAGTAAGAAAGTTTTCATAATATAATATAGTATATTTATACACATAGGCAACATTCTGACACACAACATCACATCATTCTTTACAAAAATTGTCATCCGAGCACTTTACTCTAGCTCGCCTAGAGAGGCGACGGTAAGAGCTACTGAGGCTTGCTTCCCCAAGGTTGGGCCGGAGGTGGACGGTGAGGACAACCTCTAATCAAGTGGCCTTGATTACCACAATGGAAACATCCACCCTTGAGCTTCCGAAAATCCCTAGTATGCTT
Organism: Tetracentron sinense; assembly: GCA_015143295.1. Classification (NCBI taxonomy): domain Eukaryota; kingdom Viridiplantae; phylum Streptophyta; class Magnoliopsida; order Trochodendrales; family Trochodendraceae; genus Tetracentron; species Tetracentron sinense. Next base: position 22,020,218 of record CM026562.1, read on the forward strand.
TCTTCCACAGGGATCACAGAGCTCACATCCCGACGTAGAAGATGAAGGTTGTAAGAATCGGGTGATTTGAGTCGTAGTGGGGCTAGGGATTTGTGGTGCAAAAGGAGGCCTCTGAATTGGTTTAGACTCAGAGATCTCATACGGGGCAGTCCTGGCCCTCTTCTCAAGCTGCATTGAGCTACTGGTTTGGCCTCTCAACATTTCTCTCCTCTTGTGGAATTCCTCAAAATTTTTTTCTACCAACTGGGCCTTATCCACAACTTCGGCATAGGTCTCGTGCCTGAACATGGAGACCCTGGCTTTGATGTAGGCCTGCAATCCCCTCTCAAACTTCCTGGCCTTCATTACCTCTGTGGCTATCAGATATGGAGTGACCCTTGACAATTCAGAGAACTTGGCCTCGTACCCAGCCACTATATATTCCCTTGTTCCAAGGTAATAAAATCTAGTTCTTTCATTTCTCTAACTTCTACTGGGAAGTATTTCTTGTAAAAGACAACGAGAAACTCTTCCCAAGTCCATTCTTGGCTTACTCAAGTCAAGTCCCTCATTCTGATGGTGGATCTCCACCAGTGATCGGCCTCACCTTCTATTCTAAAGGCGGCCCATGCAACTTTCTCAACCTCCACAGGCATCAAGACAGAGAACAACTTTTCCAGCTACCTGACCCATGCCTCTGCAACCAATGGGTCTGTGTGTAGAGCCCCAGACCTTTTCATGCTTAATACATGACACTTTCGTAGTCAATTTGCCTTTAAAGAGGTATAATTAATAAATAAGGAAGAAATTGGAAATTTCGAAATGTCAGAAATGTTCCTTTCCGAAGTACGAACACAACGCAAGTTGAATCGTCAAAATCGGATAAACGAGTCAAAAGATATGGCCAAAACAGTCTGAACCTGTAGGCAATCGTAGCTCGGTTATGCACTGAGGACGTAGCTCGGAAAGCACTAAGGACGTGCTCTGACGTCGTACTCTGATAACGTAGCACAGACAACGTACTCTGATAACGTATACTATGTGCATCCGTTGTACAGCTCACAACGGGTACGTTGTACAACTCACAACGGGTACGTTGTACAGCACCACGGGCACGCTGTACATAAGACAACGGACAACGTGTTCAGCACTGTCCACAACAGACAACGTGTTTGGCACTGTTCACAGCTCAATGAGCTCAGCACTATGCACAACACAACGTGACAACGGATTCGGCACCCTTCACAACGGACAACGAGTTGGCACTGTTCACAGCACAACGAGTTGGCACTGTTCACAGCACAACGAGTTCGGTACTCGTGTTTTTACAGAAATTCAGTGAGGGTATTATGGTCTTTTGTCAGTTCACTCTTACCTTAAGTGTTTAACCCGTGCCTTTAGGGCATCATTCGACACTTAGAGAGTTTGAGAGAATAGGAGAAAGGGGAGAAGGCGATTCCAACCTAGGGTTTCCATTTTGGAGAGAAATCAAAGGGTTTTGAAACCCTAGATCAACCTCAAGCCTGTTTTCTTCAAGATTTCAGTTCAAACATTCGTGGAGCTCGCGATCCAAGCTAGGGCAGCAGCTACACAGTCGTTTGGAAGAGGGATTTCTTCCTCATCTCTTCAAAGTCGGTACTTCTTGCTACCCTCCTAGTTATAGTTCCTCTTCTCCCCTCCATTTCTTATGATTTCTTTCATTTACACATGTGCTATGAGATGGTGAATGGTGAATGGTGAATGGTGAATGGTGAATGGTGAATGGTGAATGGTAAATGGTGAATGGTGAATGGAGATGGAATGGGCGATTGGATGCCAATGGTTGTGTGTGATGAATGAACGGGGAAGGGCATTGTTCCAATAATGAACATACATGTATGATTGAGTAAAACCCATCTAGAAAAGCATGTTGTAAAGTAAATCCATAATGAACACACCATGTTTGATGAAATGCCAAGGTGAATACAGTGAGTTGTAAATTAGTAAATGCATGCCTAATAAATTCTGAATATTGCTAGGGCCCATGATAGTGTGTTTCCTGCTTTCCCTATATGATATGAATATTACATTGCTCAATCATTGATGCTATATGTGTTGCGAAATTACTCAAATGTCATATTTAAATTTAAATGCAAGTATGTATACGGTTTCCACGAGCACGGCATGCATGACATGATTTATCGAGGTTTCCAAGAACATGGTTAGAGGTGGGACATATCCTACGATATGTTTTGCCTCGTTTTTCGCAAGAAGACAAGAACCAACATTCCACGAGGGGTCTCCCCTCACTCACAAGTGCATATCATGAAGAAGGGCTTCCCTTCCCTCGCAAGTGCATACATATCATGAAGAAGGGTCTCCCTTCCCTCGCAAGTGCATTGCATAAAGAAGGGTCTCCCTTCCCTCTCAAGTGCATCTCTCAAGGCATCTCACAAGTGTATCTCTCAAGTTACATGATCACAAGCAAGCATGCATGACATGACACGACATACAAGAATCAAGCAAGATAGACAAGACAAGCTTTCAAGTACGAAAAGATATTTCAAGTCAAGTCAAGTGCACGATGTTTTCAAGAGGATTTATCGGCTTTCTATGAAATACAAGCATGATTATAAACTGCTTTACTTCCTTGTATGATATGAATTGTTTCCGTTTGACATATATGAATTGCTCCTGATTATGTACTGCCATTTTTATGCTATAATTGTTGGTTAGTATTTAGTACCCGCTGAGTATTCCATGCTCAGCCGTACTTCTTATGTAGGCAGGTTCTGAGGGAGCTGCTACTCCATTTGATGTTTGTGCTCCTGGTCCATGGGTGGAAGAGGAGTACGTCGAGGAGCCTTTGGAGGAACCTCCCGTAGAGGGTTATCAGTAGGTGGTGTTAGATTCTGAGTGAATAGCTGTGGGTGAGATGAGAGATTACATTCATGTATTTTGGCGCGTCTGTCCGCACTTTCTTATGGTTACCTTTTGTATAAACTTGGATTCGTATATATATATATACATAGAGGTTTGTTTAGACTTCCGCTGTGCTATGTTAGAGTATGTTTCCGCTGTTTATATCCTCTATTGTATATGCTCTGTGGGTTTTTGCAGGTTGGTTTGTCAAGCAAGTCATGTAATCCATGATTAGTCGTCCAAAGTTCACTCTAACTCCTAGGGTGGGTTTTGGGTCTTGACAGAAGTGGTATCAGAGCTTAGGCTTTAGGTCTCTAGGTTCACTTAGAATCTTATACCACGGCTTGACAAGAGCATATGTCAGGAAACAAGTTAGGAAGAAAGTAAGTCGGAAGAGAGTCTTGATCCAAGTGTAAGACTAAACTTTAGTCTTAGTCTAAAATGGTTGCTTTAACCAAGTACGGGCCCTAGGTACGCTAGAACACTAAAGTATAAGTATAATGTGATGAATACTCTGATGACTTGATGTGATGTATATTGGTATTATACCACTAATACAAATTGAATTATTGTGAAATGGCATTGAGATAAATTGTGGTTTCAAGTGAGACTCATGTGGCGCTATTGTTCTCAGGACTTTAGTCATGAGGCGGGGCACACGGGGTCGTGGACCACACACCAGAGCTTCATCTTCTTCCAGAGATGAGGATGAGCAGCCGGACCTCTCTCAGGTCTTAGGCTCTATTGCTGAGACACTTGCCATACTGGCGGCTCGGCAAGCTATACCATCGTCGGTGGCACCTACTCCACCGCCCGCAACTCCAGTACATCGTACAGCTGGAGTTGAGGCATTCAGGAGATTGAGGCCTCCATCCTTCCATGGGAGTGTGGACCCTCTTGCTGCGGAGGCGTGGATCCTCCAGATGGAGAAGATCTTTACGGTCCTTTCACCTACAGAGGAGGAGAGAGTAGCATGGGCAGCTTTCATGCTAGAGGGCGAAGCCCACCGTTGGTGGTTGTCCGCATTGAGGACGCGAGATTTGACCATGCAGGGTCAACCTTGGACTTGGGAGGAGTTCAAGGATACTTTTTACAAGAAGTATTTTCTGATTGGAGTACGGGAAAAGAAAGAGAGAGAATTCATCAACCTCGAGCAAGGTTTGATGTCAGTGGCACAATACAAGGCCAAGTTCTCGGAGCTATCACGCTTCGCGACTCACATGGTTGCCACCGAGGCAATGAAGGTAAGAAGGTTTGAGCAAGGGCTCAAAGATGTTATAATGGAGAAGGTTTCGGTTTTCAGACATGCTACCTACCCCGAGGTAGTAGACAAGGCCTTATTGGTCGAGGCCAATTCAGAGATAGTGTCCAAGAAGAGGGAGTTGGCGAGAGGCCAATCCAGTAGTTCAGAACCTCCGGAGAGGCGGGCTCGTTATCAGTATGCGTGGCCAGCACCACCGATGAGGCCTTCTTATGCGCCTCCAGCTCCACGGCAGTATGTGCCTCAGGCACCGCAACCTCAGGCTCTTCCGGCCCCTCCGACTTATACACACGAGGTCTGCACTTCATGCGGCCGAAGGCACCCGGTAGGAGATTGCCGAAGAGCATCGGGTGGATGTTTTCATTGTGGTCGCCAGGGCCATATGATCAGGGATTGCCCCAGTCGGCATTCACCAGGCCAGTCTTAGGGGATTAGGCCACCAGCACGCCCAGCAGGATCATATCAGGCGTCATCTCAGACTACCTGGTCTACACCTCAGTCTCGCCAGGCGAACTAGGGGCGAGTTTTTGCCTTGACAGAGGGTGATGAACTTGCATCTGACGATGTAGTGCAAGGTACACAGTTGTAATTTATTTAATTACCCGTAAATCAAATTTTTATGTATTATTCTTTGTGTACGTATATGGCATGTTATATATATAAATACCTATATGTATACGTTGTTGATGCATGGATTGACTTAGCTAGCTAAAATTTCAGGAACCCTACTAGTCAATGAGTATTTGGCTCGAGTGTTGTTTGATACTGGGTCTACTCATTCGTTTGTCTCGCCGAGTTTTTCAGAAGGCTTTTCTATAGAGCCAAGTCAGCTAAAACCGGAGTTAGCCATTTCGAATCCTCTCGGCAAAACAGTATTGGCAGATAAAGTGTATAGAAATAGTGTGGTCCAAATTGGAAGCCACGAGTTGGCGGTTGATCTCATCGTCCTTAGATTCCAAGACTTTGATGTTATATTGGGAATGGATTGGTTAGCAGCACATCATGGGCATGTAGCTTGCTTTGAGAAAATGGTACTCTTCAAGCCAGTAGAAGGAAAACCATTCCACTTTCGCGGGTTGAAAAGTAGACATATTGCTCGTTTTGCGACGTTGAGCTTAGCTAACCCCGAGGCAAAGGACTCATCGACTATTCCGGTTGTGAGTGAGTTCCTGGATGTATTTCCAGAGGAGTTGCCAGGATTGCCTCCAGACAGGGAGATCGAGTTTGTGATCGAGCTTGCACCAGGCACAGCTCCTATTTTCAGGGCTCCGTACAGAATGGCCCCTATTGAACTCAAAGAGTTAAAGACTCAGTTGGAAGAATTACAAGGTCTTGGTTTCATTCGACCAAGTGTCTCACCGTGGGGTGCCCCGGTGTTGTTTGTTAAGAAGAAAGATGGCTCGATGCGGATGTGCGTCGATTACAGGCAATTGAACAAAGTCACTATAAAGAATAGGTATCCCTTGCCTAGGATTGATGACTTGTTCGATCAGTTGAAGGGAGCGAGATTTTTCTCGAAGATAGATCTTCGATCGGGTCATCACCAGTTGAAGATTAAGGCGGAAGATGTTCCCAAAACTGCTTTCAGGACTCGGTATGGACACTACGAGTTCTTGGTGATGCCTTTTGGACTCACGAACGCGCCGGCAGCCTTTATGGATTTGATGAACCGGGTGTTCCGGCCATATCTTGATAGGTGCGTGATTGTATTTGTTGATGACATTTTGGTCTATTCCCAGACACGGGAAGATCACACACGCGACCTATGCCTTGCTTTGGAAACGCTAAGAGAGCACAAGCTATACGCCAAATTTTGCAAGTGTGAGTTTTGATTGGAAGAGGTGGCATTCCTAGGCCACGTTGTTTCTGCAGAGGGCATCTCAGTTGATCCAAAGAAGATAGAGGCAGTTATGAGTTGGGCGAGGCTCAAGAGTGTCACGGAGATACGCAGCTTTCTTGGGTTGGCAGGCTACTACAGGAGATTCGTAGAGGGTTTCTCTAGCCTTGCAGCACCACTCACTTACCTGAAAAGGAAGAACGCCAAGTTTATATGGAGTGATAAGTGCGAGATCAGTTTCACGGAACTGAAGAAGAGGCTTACTACAGCCCCTGTCCTTATCGTGCCATCTGGACCTTATGGGTATGAGGTGTATAGTGATGCCTCACACGTTGGACTTGGGTGTGTACTCATGCAACACAAGAAAGTCATTGCCTATGCATCGAGGCAATTGAAGGAGCATGAAAGGAATTATCCCACGCACGACTTGGAGCTTGCGACGGTCGTGTTTGCACTCAAGATTTGGCGTCATTACCTTTATGGGGTGGAGTTCTATGTGTTCACGGATCACAAGAGTCTCAAGTACCTCTTTTCCCAAAAGGAATTGAATCTAAGGCAACGGCGTTGGATGGAATTTCTGAAGGACTATGATTGTACCATTCAATACCACCCGGGTAAAGCAAATGTAGTGGCTGATGCTTTGAGTAGAAGACCTCAGGGGTTGTTAGCACACATGTTGGTTCAAGAATGGAAGCTACTAGAAGATTTGGCAAATCTGGACATCAGTGTGAATGACTCTGTCCGTGGTCCTGCTTTGGCAAATGTTACGGCTCGGCCGTACATTATAGATTTGATCCAAGAATATCAAGCCATGGATGTGGAATTGTTGGCTTTCTGGGACAAGGAAGTTGCCAAGGGTAGTGAGGACTTCTCTCTCACTAGCCGGGGTGCTATCACATTCAAAGGAAGGTTCTGTGTTCCGGCCAATGCAGATCTTCGACGAGAGATCATGGATGAAGCACATCGTTCGAAGTACACGGTGCATCCTGGGGGTACAAAGATGTACCGGAACCTCAAGAGTCACTTTTGGTGGCGGAATATGAAGAGGGAGGTTGCGGAATATGTAGCACGGTGCTTGGTGTGTCAACAGGTAAAAGCAGAACACATGCGGCCCGCAGGTCTATTACAGTCTCTTCCTATTCCCGAATGGAAATTGGAGAACATATCCATGGATTTCATAGTTGGCTTGCCAAAGACGGCAAGGGGCTCAGATGCTATATGGGTAGTTGTGGATCGTCTGACAAAGTCCGCACACTTCTTACCTTACCGAACTACTTTCAACTCTAGTCAGTTAGCCGCTTTGTACATCAAGGAAGTGGTGAGGTTGCACGGAGTGCCCGTTAGTATTATGTCAGATCGGGATTCAAGATTCACATCACGATTCTGGAAAAGCTTCCAGGAGGCTATGGGTTCCCGACTTGATTTCAGTACCGCTTTTCATCCACAGACGGATGGACAAACCGAGAGAGTGAACCAAGTCATTGAAGACATGCTTCGGGCTTGTATGTTGGATTTCAGAGGCAGTTGGGAAAAGCACTTGCCTTTGGTTGAATTCGCCTATAATAACAGCTATCAGGCAAGTATCGAAATAGCACCATTTGAGGCCTTGTATGGGCGAAGTTGTAGGTCTCCTCTCTATTGGGATGAGGTAGGAGAAAGGAAAGTACTTGGTCCAGAGTTGATTGAGCAAACTGCAAATACAGTTAAGATCATTCGAGATCGATTGAAAGCTGCTCGAGATTGGCAGAAAAGTTATGCGGACACGCGCCGTAGGGACTTGGAATTTCAAGTAGGGGATCAAGTTTTTGTGAAAGTATCTCCTAGCAAAGGGATCATGAGATTTGGCAAGCGAGGCAAGCTGAGTCCTCGGTATGTTGGGCCTTTTGAGATTATCACACGAGTTGGTGAGGTTGCTTACAGAGTAGCTCTCCCACCTCACATGGCCGCAGTTGACAACGTCTTCCATGTGTCTATGCTTCGGAAGTACATTGCGGATCCTTCGCATGTCATAGACTTGGAACCATTGGAGATTCGAGAGGACCTCACCTTGATTGAAAAGCCGGTTCAGATTCTGGATCGAAGAGATCAGGTGCTTCGCAACAAGACAATCCCTTTGGTTCTTGTGCAATGGCAACACCATGCTCGGGAAGAAGCTACATGGGAGCGTGAAGCCGAAGTCAAAGCAAAGTACCCAGAATTAATTGAATGAGTTTTGTATTGGTTTTGTGTATGACTTGTAATTCTGTTTTGATTTGTAATGCTAGTATCGTCTGAATTTCGATGACGAAATTTTTATAAGGGGGGAGGATGTAGAGCCCCAGACCTTTTCATGCTTAATACATGACACTTTCGTAGTCAATTTGCCTTTAAAGAGGTATAATTAATAAATAAGGAAGAAATTGGAAATTTCGAAATGTCAGAAATGTTCCTTTTTGAAGTACGAACACAACGCAAGTTGAATCGTCAAAATCGGATGAACGAGTCAAAAGATATGGCCAAAACATTCTGAACCTGTAGGCAATCGTAGCTCGGTTATGCACTGAGGACGTAGCTCAGAAGGCACTAAGGACGTGCTCTGACGTCGTACTCTGATAACGTAGCACAGACAACGTACTCTGATAACGTATACTGTGTGCATCCGTTGTACAGCTCACAACGGGTACGTTGTACAGCACCACGGGCACGCTGTACATAAGACAACGGACAACGTGTTCAGCACTGTCCACAACGGACAACATGTTTGGCACTGTTCACAGCTCAACGAGCTCAGCACTATGCACAACACAACGTGACAACGGGTTCGGCACCCTTCACAACGGACAACGAGTTGGCACTGTTCATAGCACAACGAGTTGGCACTGTTCACAGCACAACGAGTTGGCACTGTTCACAGCACAACGAGTTCGGCACTCGTGTTTTTACAGAAATTCAGTAAGGGTATTATGGTCTTTTGTCAGTTCACTCTTACCTTAAGGGTTTAACCCGTGCCTTTAGGGCATCATTCGACACTTAGAGAGTTTGAGAGAATAGGAGAAAGGGGAGAAGGCGATTCCAACCTAGGGTTTCCATTTTGGAGAGAAATCAAAGGGTTTTGAAACCCTAGATCAACCTCAAGCCTGTTTTCTTCAAGATTTCAGTTCAAACATTCGTGGAGCTCGCGATCCAAGCTAGGGCAGCAGCTACACAGTCGTTTGGAAGAGGGATTTCTTCCTCATCTCTTCAAAGTCGGTACTTCTTGCTACCCTCCTAGTTATAGTTCCTCTTCTCCCCTTTATTTCTTGTGATTTCTTTCATTTACACATGTGCTATGAGATGGATGAATGGTGAATGGTGAATGGTGAATGGTGAATGGTGAATGGTGAATGGTAAATGGTAAATGGTGAATGGTGAATGGAGATGGAATGGGCGATCGGATGCCAATGGTTGTGTGTGATGAATGAACAGGGAAGGGCATTGTTCCAATAATGAACATACATGTATGATTGAGTAAAACCCATCTAGAAAAGCATGTTGTAAAGTAAATCCATAATGAACACACCATGTTTGATGAAATGCCAAGGTGAATACAGTGAGTTGTAAGTTAGTACATGCATGCCTAATAAATTCTGAATATTGCTAGGGCCCATGATAGTATGTTTCCTGCTTTCCCTAAATGATATGAATATTACATTGCTCAATCATTGATGCTATATGTGTTGCGAAATTACCCAAATGTCATATTTAAATTTAAATGCAAGTATGTACACGGTTTCCACGAGCACGGCATGCATGACATGATTTATCGAGGTTTCCAAGAACATGGTTAGAGGTGGGACATATCCTACGATATGTTTTGCCTCGTTTTTCACAAGAAGACAAGAACCTACATTCCACGAGAGGTCTCCCCTCACTCACAAGTGCATATCATGAAGAAGGGCTTCCCTTCCCTCGCAAGTGCATACATATCATGAAGAAGGGTCTCCCTTCCCTCGCAAGTGCATTGCATAAAGAAGGGTCTCCCTTCCCTCTCAAGTGCATCTCTCAAGGCATCTCACAAGTGTATCTCTCAAGTTACATGATCACAAGCAAGCATGCATGACATGACACGACATACAAGAATCAAGCAAGATAGACAAGACAAGCTTTCAAGTACGAAAAGATATTTCAAGTCAAGTCAAGTGCACGATGTTTTCAAGAGGATTTATCGGCTTTCTACGAAATACAAGCATGATTATAAACTGCTTTACTTCCTTGTATGATATGAATTGTTTCCGTTTGACATATATGAATTGCTCCTGATTATGTACTGCCATTTTTATGCTATAATTGTTGGTTAGTATTTAGTACCCGCTGAGTATTCCATGCTCAGCCGTATTTCTTATGTCGGCAGGTTCTGAGGGAGCTGCTACTCCATTTGATGTTTGTGCTCTTGGTCCATGGGTGGAAGAGGAGTACGTCGAGGAGCCTTTGGAGGAACCTCTCGTAGAGGGTTATCAGTAGGTGGTGTTAGATTCTGAGTGAATAGCTGTGGGTGAGATGAGAGATTACATTCATGTATTTTGGCGGGTCTGTCCGCACTTTCTTATGGTTACCTTTTGTATAAACTTGGATTCGTATATATATATATATATACATAGAGGTTTGTTTAGACTTCCGCTGTGCTATGTTAGACTATGTTTCCGCTGTTTATATCCTCTATTGTATATGCTCTGTGGGTTTTTGCAGGTTGGTTTGTCAAGCAAGTCATGTAATCCATGATTAGTCGTCCAAAGTTCACTCTAACTCCTAGGGTGGGTTTTGGGTCTTGACACTGTGCCACTATAGAAGACTGGAGGCCTCATCCTCTGAAATGCCTCTATCCCTGCCTGTGCTCTGTTTGGAGGAGCCGACACTAGTGCTGCAGTAGGAGGAGAAGTGGCAGGTTGCCTGGCTACGAGCATAGCTAAGGTTTCAGCTATTGATAGTAAGGTCAGGTTGCTCATCCCCTACCTGAGCGTCACCCTATTTCCCCTAGTAGGGTAACCGTGACCCCTATTGCCATGTCTCATTATCGAATCCTGAGAACAATAGCAAAGCATGAGCCTAATTTGGAACCCAACTTATCTCGTCCCAATTTCAATCATCATTTCATGTTTATACATACATAATAATACATCGAGGCATACAATAGGTCGCGACCCAAAACCCACCCTAGGAGTTAGAGTGAATCTTGGATGACTTATCATGACTTACATGACTTGCTTGACAAACCAACCTGCAAAAATAACTTGAGCATATACAAAGAGGACATAATAGCGGAACATAACTACAAGGCACAGCGGAAGTCTAACCAAAACCTCTATGTGTATATATACATGATCCAAGTTCTGAACAAAATAAGAACACAAAAGAAAGTGCGGACAGGCCCGCCAAAATACATCAATCTAATCTCTCAAGCTCACACCCACAGCAAATCACTCAGAATCTACCACCTAGTAGTAGCCCTCGTCCTGAGGTTCCTCCACAGGTTCGTCAACGTACTCCTCCTCCACCCATGGGCTAGGAGCACAAATGTCGAATGGAGCAGCAGCTCCCTCAGTACTTGCCGACATAAACGTACGACTGAACATGGAATACTCAGCGTGTACCTAATACTAGCCAACAGTCATAGCATAACAATAGCAATATATAAAGCAAGTAGCAATTCATATAATAATAGGAAAGTAAAGCAATTTATATTCGTGCTTGCATCATATAAAAGCCGATAAAACCCTTGAAATCATCATGCATTTGACTTGACTTGAAATACCCTTTTCGTGCTTGAAAAACTTGTCATGTCTATCTTGCTTGATCTTGTCGAGCGTGTCATGTCATGCGTGCTTGCTCGTAATTTAACATGCTCGTGTAACTTGTGAGATGCGCTTGTGAGATGCGCTTGTGAGATGCACTTGAGAGGGAAGGGAGGCCCTTCTTTCATGATATGCACTTGAGAGGGAAGGGAGACCCTTCTTTAATAAAATGTACTTGTGAGTGAGAGGAGACCCTTCATGGAAGGGAGGGGAGTGTAAACCCCCTCCTATGAAATGCTAGTCCTTGTCCTCTTGCCAAAAGCGAGGTAAAACATATCATAAGATATGTCCCACCTCTAAACCGTGTTCTTGAAAATAACGATATACCATGTCATGCATGTCGTGCTCGTGGAATTGTGTACATACTTTCACTTGAAATTAAATATGACATTTGGGGATTTCAACAATACATAGAATATCCATAATTTAGTAAGAAAATATTCATGCCATTGAGAGAAAGCGAGTAATCACACTATCATAAACCCTAGCAATTCCATAAGCTTTTAAGCATGCATTTCTTGATTTACTACTCATTTTCTTCACCTTGGCATTTCATCAAACATGTGGTGTGTACATTATTTGTTAAAGCCTACATCATGCTTTTCTAGGTGGGTTTATGTTCACAACATACATGTGTGTTCATTATTGGTACAGTACCCTTTCCATTTCATTCATCACAACCCATACACTTGGCATCCATCGCCCTTTCATCTCCACACAACCATCTATCTCATATTTATATTCATACTTTTAGGGAAAACAAGAAAGAAGGAAAGAAAAGGAGAGAATATGAACTAGGAGGGTAGCATATGGTACCGACCTTGAATGGAATAAGAAAACCCTTGTTTTTGCCGAGGAAGAACGCTGCCCTAGCTTGGAGAACGTGTTCCTCACGAGCTTGAGCCTTGGAGTGAAGAATCCAAACCTTTTGAAACGATCTAGGGTAGCCAAACCCTTGATTTCCTTCTCAAGTTGAAACCCTAGGTTAGAAAACCTTCTCCTCTTCTCACTCTCTCTCAAATTGCAAGCTTGAGGTTTTATAAAACCCTCAACCCACAAACTTGGGTTTATACAGCAAAGGGGATGGTCAAAGACCATCATACCCTTAATGATCTGCTTAAAAGGACCAAACCAAGCAAATTCGTAAAGGAGCGGTCGATCGCTCCAAAAGACCCTCTCTGGAAAATAACCCCATACAAAATTAGTGCGATAACGGTCAACCGGTGGTTAGAGCGATCAAGCGGTAGGCGAGCGGTTGATCGGTCATGCTAGCAGTCGAGGGGTAGGCTATCGGTCGATCGGTCCTTGGAGCGGTCGACTGGTTGATCTATGTTCTACCCATTTTGCTGATTTTTCTCATTTTTCCTACTTCGGTGTTTTGGCCTTAACTTTTGACTCGTTTGTCGGATTTTGACGATTCAACTTGCGTTGGATTCGTCATTCAAAAAGGAACACTTCTGGCATTTAGAAATTTCAATTTCTACTTTATTTATGGACTAAATTGTCTCCAAAGTTGACTAATCCATAAATGGAGTTCAACAAACCGGATTTCTAACATATCCGACTTAGGAATCCCACTTCTTAGCACTTAAGTTCTTTAAAACTTCTCATTGCATAGAAATTGGAGATTACAAAGGCACTATGCCTTGACACGCATTCCAAGGCATACACAAAAAGTTTCGGGGTTCTACACAATAAGAAAATATTAACATACAAGAAATGTTTACTAGCATAGAACACCAAGCTCGGTTGAGATTCCAACCGGTTTGGAATAAGACTAATTTGTTAGTCTACACTTGAGAACAATAACATGGCCTAAGCACAACTTGAACTCAAGCTCCTAACAATTTAATGAGCATATATTGACTAATAAGTGTATCGTACACATTCGAGTACACACCTACTAGTACAATCATACAATTGGTTTTCTTAGCGAAGCTAAGTTCTTCCACTCGGTGGGGTTTATGCAATGGAATGGAACACATTAGTAAATTAACTTGCTTGTTTTCCTTGCGAGCCAGGTATGACATATCCGGGGAATATGCCCTACTCTTGACAGGCCCGATGTCCGGCTTTATTATTTGTATCGTAAATCACATGTATTGTTCTTCTTTGTCTTTTTATGCTATATACTTTAGAAAACATCGGTTCATACATGGATGTGTGCGTGTGTGTAGCATTCATGTAATCATGATGACATGTATAGCACAAACATAAAGTGTAGCATTTAAATTCTCAATAGGATCATCAGTAAAATAGATAACATATAGAGCATTTGATCAATTTAACATTTTAGGGTAAACTACATGAGTCCTACTCTCATATTCTTCGTTAAATTTATTTAATTCTCATTTAGACATTTTATCAAACACTTAGTAAACAACTTATTCCTAACCATTTTTTTGAGTTCTTAGTTCATGCATTTCATCAACAATACATGTGTGTTAGTTATGTGTACAATTTCCATCCACCATTCTCCCCCACACATCATACATCACATTCATACGGCATCCAATCACCTTAAACCCCCAACCATTCATACATCCACAATCATCTCTTTATCTTGTTTAATTTAGGGATATTAAGCATTACCACATAAGAGAGAATGGGGGAGATCAATACACTATATTCACAAAGAAATCTATGTTATTACCAAAGTAGTTAGTAGGGTGTACTAACCTTGAGGATTTACTCTAAATCTTAAAGACAAACCCTCCTTGGTTTGAAATCCAAGATTGATGAAGAATGCAACCCTTGAGGAGGAAGATCCCACTTGAACCAAAATGATCCAAGCTTGAAAATGGGGAAATATCCACACCTTGAAAACTTTAAGGACACTTGCTTGATTTGATCCAAGCTTGGCTTGAGCTCCCCTCTCTTCAATCCAAAGCCTCCTTGGAAAAATCCCTAATCTCCCTTCTCCCTTCTTCCTCTCCTTTCCTTTCTCTCAATATCTCCCAATTGTGAGCTTGAGGGTTTATGAAACCCTCAACCCACGAAATTGGGCATATATAGAAAAAGGGGTGGTCAAATGACTGTCCTACCCATAAAATTGGCTAAAACCGACCAAAATAGGCAAAATGCTCGAGGAGCGATCGACCGGTCATGAGGAGTGGTCGACTAGTCCAAAGACCTCTCACTGAAAAATTCTCCCATACATATTTTAGTGCGAGAGCGGTCGACTGGTCCAGTGGGTAGAGCGGTTGACCGGCTGGTATGTGTTTTGCCCATTTTGCTGATTTTTCCTTATCTTGGTATTTCGGTCATAACTTTTGACACGTTCGTCGGATTTTGACGATTCAATTTGCTTTGGATTCGTCATTCGAATAGGAACAATTCTGGTGATTTAGAATCTTCCAATTCTTTTTTTTCATTGACCAAATTTTCTCCAAGGTTGACTGATCTGCAAATGGAGTTCAGCATCACGGATTTTCATTAGATCTGACTTCGGAAATCCAACATATAATTCAAAGAAACTTAAGGTTTTAATACATGTCAAAAATATCTGGGGTACTACAGATACAATTCACCCAGGACCCGATTTGGCCTCCCCGAATGTCCACATAAATCATAATATCACATAGGGATATCTGACCCTTTTTCCATCCACGTCATTCACACAGTGAGTCTAAATCCGGAGTTTTGACACCCGAGATTGAGGGCTACACCCCTTTACTAATTTTTTACGCACATCCAACCTTTCCAAACATCATATAGGGGTCTCCGACCCTTTTTCCATCCATGTCATTCACACAGTAACTCTAGATCTGGGGTTTTGACACCCGAGACCGAGGGCTACACCCCTCTACTCATTTTCCATGCACATCCACCCTTCCATAACTAGCACGTCGGAAAGGTCAAAAAACCACCAGGTGGACTTCCTCTTCTTTCTCTCTCTTCCTTTCTCTCTCCTCTTTCTCTCTCCTCTTTCTCTCTCTAGCTTGAACTTGGGTAGAGCTTTGGTTCTCTGTAATTTTTCCATGAGAAATGGGAGGCCCTTGCCCCCTTTATATAGGCAAGAGGATATGGGATGAGATCATATGCAACGCACATGACCAGAAATGGTGTGGCATTGACTGTCAACTACTTTGACCGGTTGACTTTTTCTGGATTTTTCTTGCGTATACTACCTCCGTAAACCTACTATATCACTTCCGATTTTGTCGAAACTTAAGGTGACTGAACTAGAGGTAGTCCGACACCTACTGTAAAAGCTTCATGAAAAAATACTGAGTTTTGACGGTAAAAAGTAAATCCGGAAGAAAATTGTAAAACCCACTAATTTTCTGTTTTTGGACACAAAACACGCTGCCGTTTCTTCATATGAGATAATAAACTGACGAAACGACAGAAGGTAGTCCTTATGGTCAACCGGCACACTGTGGAACCAGCTACACGGATTTCTATTCCAATACTTGCGAAATATTGAGTCCTAACAAAACTCTAGAAATCTATAAATTTTCTGTTTTCTCAATTTTCTTACATACAAGACCTCTGCAGTCCCACTAATTGATACACAACGGATCCTGCACGACAGTTGATTGTCCAGGTAGTCGACCCGCACATTGTGTATGATTTGTGAGTAAAAACACTGAATTTTTCTCAGTGTAATCCAATTCTGAGCAAAATCCACTTTTCACCAATTGAAAAAATACTTTGCTTTTTAATCACAGTTAAGGACCCATAAACCCTTAATTTATTATATTATAATTCTGGGTCGTTACAGCACTATTCTATGTTTCCACTATGTTATGCCTTGGGTATTTTTACAAGATGGTTTGGTATCGGATACGGCACATCACGAGCTAAAGTATCCCTAACTCATAGGGGGTATTTTGGGTCGTGACAAGATGCCGTGAGGACAGGTTCCCACATTGGTTGAGATCATATGGTTATGTTATTTGATAGTGGATGCCGTGAGGATAGGTTCCCCACATTGGCTGAGATCAGATGATTTGTGTTGATTCTAATGGGTGAAGGCCCAGATTATGTATGGGGTCTAAGGACTCAAGGTTGTATTGAGTCTAAGGACTCGATGTTGGATTTCATTGGGGGTAGGTCGGTTGATCTCGATGGTTATCATGGTGTTATGGGAAGTCATGGTAACGGGGTTTTTTGACGGTAATGGATTTTGAAATGGATAACGAGTCTATGAACTCTAAGTTGGGTATTGAGTCTACGGACTTCGGGGTAAAGGTTGGATATGGGCAAAAGCCCAGTCAATCGAGTCTATTGACTCAAGGATAGAGTGTGAGCGGTTATCTGGAACGGTAACCTAGTGTCATGGATGATGATTGGATGAACTTGGCAATTAGAGGTCGGGAACCTTAGAATAGAGTAAAATAACCCTGAGTGACCTTGAGTCACGAATTATGATATTATAATATGTGAATTGAACTGTAATACTATATCATTATTGATGGTTGTTACTATGTTGAAAATAATCTAGATGGAATGTGGTTTTTTGCTGGGCTCTATAGCTCACTCCTCATTTTATATCTTCAGATTTTGCCGATTGGTAAGCAGCTACACTTGATAGATTTTGGAAAGTGTACCGGCACATTTGTAATGACAAAAGTAAAGGTTACTGTAGCCAGTGAGGTAACGCATTTGGTTATGATGGGTTATTTTGATGGCCAGTTGTTATTGCTTATATAACCTCATAGTAAAAGTTTGAAAATTCCTGCATTTTCGCGGGTGAAGTCTTCTACTTGCACAGTTATGACGAACGGGCATGCATCTCGAAAGATTATTCCTTAAGCATAGGTTCGGGGCATCACATTATGAGTTTCATTGAGTATGATTTTGATTGTATTGGTATTATTGTGAAATGTTTACTCTATCCATGGATTTGATGGAGGTTTGGGAATTTTGGTGGATGTGAAATAATGTTGTATGATGGAGGAAGGGAAATTCATGCATAAATGTGAGGCCAATGGGCATAAGGAGAACGATGATTTTTTAACGGTGCTATGAATGTTTATTTGAATTTATGAATGTGGATAAAGAATATTGTTGTGATTTGTGTGATAAGTTATAAAGTATGTAAACCTATATGGTGGTTGAGATTCGGTTAGGCCAAGACTTAAAAGGGAAGTCTTTCTAACTCAGAATTCTCTAACCATCGAATTATGAGACACTTTGGTTGAGTTTTAACGGTGAATGATCAAAATCGAAAGGATAACCAACATGAATGTTAATCATGACACTCAAACACAAGTTCACTTACATGGTGGGTTTATGAGTCTCACAAATACACGTGTCTCACAAGCATAGCATGCATCTCACAAGAACAAATATTACCCTGGGCATGGGTATTGTTTCTCACAAGTATTGGTTCACGCATGGACATGGTTTGGTACAAGTATTGGCCCACACACGGGCATGCATCTCACCAGCACACAAGTCTCATAAGTACAAGTACAAGTCCAAGAGCCTCACAAGTACATGAGTCAAGGTGATGATTTTGTTTGCTCACATGTTCCCGCACTCTGATCATGTAAATACATGATGTATGGCGAGTTCAGACTTGGAGCGTGCCACCGAGTTGTGGATTGAGGAGGAATATCAAGAAGAGGAAAAAGGTGACCTCATTGAGGAGGTAGAAAGAGATTTAAACCACTTCCCTTATTATTAGTTTTTTTTAATTATTATTAAAGGGTTGTAATAGATACTAGATATTGATATTGATGTTGCTTAGGTTTCTTTATCTTGATATTAAGAGATCTGGATCATTTATGTTTTATGTTGGTCACTTGGTTATGGATTATATTTCATGGTTTAGTTCATTATTAAAAATCTTATCATTGTTATTAAAGGAAAATTTTAGATTTTGAATTTATCATACCTTATATGCTATTGAGTCAAGTAGGTGCAAGCAGTGCCGATGATGATAGTAATGTCACTAGTAGACAAATGAACCCCAAATTTTTATGGTTTAATGCTGAGATCTTCTATTTAGGTCCAGGGATCAAATATGGAGATCACTATGTGATCTCTAAAAGCTCTGATACCCCTTCGTTGGACAATGGGTCGTCACAATCAAATATGGTGAACAACCTGCTCTTCCCCCCCCCCCCCCCCCACATGTTAATGTATTTGTTAGTTAGATCTTACGAAGCTTATGGCTTTATCTGAACACTTATATATGTATTTGTATTTAATTTAATTTAAGTTTTGGTTCATGATATACGGTTAGGCCGAACCTAGTAATTATGATTATTATCTGTTCTATGTTAGTGAATGGATGGATATCTCAACCATCATACCCCTCCAAACTTGATCCAGATTGAATAAATGGATGCACACTTTCTAGATCTGAACACTTATGAAAGGTGTCTGACTTACGAAGGCAGCCGTTGGGCTGTGATAGTACAGAAATTATGGTTGTATCTGAACACTTACGTAACAATAAACCAGATGATGATATTTCAATGAGACCAAATCCTGTACGGTGATGTTTACCAAAAAAAATTCCTCTACAGTGATAATCGGATTTGGCTCCAAATCCAATTATCACCATTGAGGTCCTCATGTGTCCCTTTTGACACCCCTTAACTGTAGATAAGATTCTTCCACCCTTAGGGTTCACCCACCCATCCTTAGTTTTAAGAAAAAAATATTAATTCTTTTTTTTTTATATTTTAATATTAAAATATCCTAAAATTTTTTTTTTTTTAAATTAATATTTGTTTTCTAAAAACCAAGGATGCGTGGGTGAACCCTAGGAGTGGGTGAATTTTAACCAGAATTAAGGGTTGTTGAAAGGGACACGTGACAACCTCAAGGGGTGATAACCTGATTTGCCCGTAGAGGATTTGGTTTCTATTTAAATAGATCGAGCCCTAGCTTTCACAAACAAAAGAAAAACGCACTAAAATCTCCCTTCCACATTCAAAACAACTTAGCAAGCATCCTCCTAAAAAATGGAACCCAGCCAAAGTTTTTCAACACCGCTGACCTCACACCACCATTGGCCGGTAATCCCTACTTAGCTTGCATCCACAACTTCCCCAAAAAAAGGGAACCCATATAAAATCTCTCCATTTTGACTACTTGCAACAATGGTACTCTTGAAATATTTCTCATTTTCAAAAAATTGCCTATAGGGTATAATGGGATTGGATGTTCATTTATCTCTTCAGCCCGACTTATTTTGATTGCGTCCCTCTAGGTAGTAAACGGCTATCTGATCTACATCAATAACTATAAATTGGAGTGTTTCTTTCTTCAGAATGGCTGGTAGCTCTAAGAAAGTGACAGGTAAGAGAACTCTTTTACCTCTTTTGGGGCAACTTCACTGATTTTGAAATGATACTTAATAACAAAAGAATGATGGCGTTTGGTAACACTAATCTAAAAAGTAGAGCTTATCTATGCTTATAAGTTGGACTTTAAATTGTTAAGTTGAAGGTTAATTGCATGTCTCCATCGCAGAGATTTTTAAGGTACAAACCTCTACTTTTAAAAGTAGCTCCATAACCTAATTGTCAACTTTCTGGAATGAAGGATTACCCTCAAATCTTATTTTTGTATTATATTATTGTAATTCAATGATAAACGTTTTTATTAAAATCATGTAAAATTGAGCAAAATAATTGGGTGAATCAAGTTTGAGCGAACCCAAGCTTGGCTCCACTTGAATCAAGTCCCAACTCGAGTGGAACTCGCACGTTCAAGCTTGTTCAAACCCAGCTCGAGTTTAAAGATTTGAGACTGAATCAATCTCAAGTCGAGCTCCACCTAATTCTATACTACTTTCTCCATAGTGCTCTTTTGAGGCGCTAGTGCCTTTATAATAACTACATGCATAAGAAGAACACTATAAATAGGGGTGCCATCCTTCACACGAGAGCACAGTAATTCAAGCCACAGAGCCTAGGAAAAGTCCAACTCTCTCTCGCTCTCCCCCTCCCAGTTATAGCTTGCTATGGCAAACACTTGCATACTCCTTATCACGACCTTGCTCCTTGTTGCAGCAACAACCCCACTATCCCATGGCCTTTCCATACCTGGCGTTGATATTTTTGAAGTTGGAATTTCAGGTGTCCTTGTTTGCACCTCTACTGGAAATCCGGTGGCTGGAACTGTGTGACCAGGCGTAGCAAATGCAACAGCGCTGCTTCAATGTGGTGGAACTACACCAACTATCGCTCAGGCGCTAACCAATTTATCGGGCTTCTATGCATTTGTCCTCCATATTCCAGATATTCTTGTCTTCGATTCCGCCACTTGCAAGGTAGTTATTCCATTATCTTCTGTGGCTACTTGCACTGTGTTGCCCCCAACTGGCATCCTTACAGGTTCCGTCACGCTGGTTAGTGTGGTTCAGACTGCACTCGGTGCCATTGCCAACTTCAATGTTGGACTACTGACACTGAGGCCAGTGTAGTTGATGAACTTGTTTAGACTTTCCCAACTTGTACTACGCATTCAGTAGTTCTTGCTGTTTTATAGGGTTTAACAGTGAGAGGGAAGGATTGCCCAAGGCCATGGGTTGGGAAAATTAAGGTCATCGTTCACTACATTGTAGTGTTTGAAATAAGGAGAAAAAAATTATTTTTTCTTGTTTTTGTGTTGGTGATGATAATTGGATCACACTCTCTCTCTCTCACCTACGAAGTGGCTAGACCCCTACCAGTTTATTATAATTGAGAAAAAATTACAAAAGCGGCGTAAACCCTTACCCCTAACCAAAAAGACTCAAAACAATCTTGATGTCTAATATTAAACAAAAATGATTTTCACTGTGAATCGTGCCTCAGCCATAGGTAACTCATCCATATTGGTGAAAAAATTACTATCTAACTTTCCGCAAGCTTCTTTGGAAAAGAAATCAGATTTTACTATCTAACTTTCTGCAAGCTTCTTTGGAAAAGAAATCAGCAATCTGATTATTTTCTTGGTAGACATGCTGAAAAAGGATATTACATTTAGCTTTCAACTTTTCTATTTCCTTCCACCAATACCAAGTTTTCCACAGAGGCTCAACCATCCCATTAATTATATCGATAAAAGTCTTAAAATCACTTTCAACAATAATATTCAAGAATCCATTCCTGTCAAAAAGGGAGCAACTATCATGAATAGCTCTAATCTCATCAATGGTATTAGAAGCAATACCATAATAATCATAGAAAGCAAGCAACAACCCTCCATGAGCCCCCCCTGATAATCCCCCACCTCCACCACTATCTCCCAGTTAATTTTCAATAGCCGCTCCATCTGTATTTAATTTAAACTAGCCTGGGGATGGACAAATTCACTTAGTAATAATGGGTCGTTTACCTCTATGGTAAACCAAGTGAAGATCCAAGGACTAACAAATCTCCACTTCTTCTAGACATAGTGCCTGATAAATTCCGAAACATATTAGAGCTCCTAATCCAACAAAAAGTCCTATTGATGGTAGAATTAATGTGCCTCCTATGGTTAATATAACGAGCTGAGTTTCAAAATAACTAGATCTCCCAGGACACAAAAGCTGGCAAAATAGAGCAAACAAAGCTAAGAACCGAACCATATTTTTTAACTTTAAAACATCTCATCAACCTGGTTTAAATAGAATCTTCTTCGGGAAATTGCATGTTTAGTACGAAACCCACCATTTTCCATAAATTTGATGCCAACTCTCCATTGCAGAATAGATGATTCAGGGATTCCCTCCTAGGACCTCCTAGGAGTACTAAAACATCCACATTTACTAGCCAGAGGAATACAATTGAATATTCAAATCAATAGGCACAGGAATACTGAAATCCTTATAGAAAGAGCTTTCTCCCAAACGTGCTTAGCTCAGTTAACAACCGAACAACCGAAGAATGAGATCTCACATAATCCAAGAAAGATCTAGTTGATAACCTTCCCAAACTTTCTTTCCTCCAGATAAACTTGTCTTCATGAGATGAAATAGATACATCATTCTGAAGAATATCATTCCTAACATGCAAAGGAATCAAATGCTCAAAACCTTCCATTCGCTGAGAACCCTGCCTCAGAATATCCTTTAACATGGGGAATTCATTCGGACCATCAATAATTGGATAATCAGATAACCAATTATCAAACTAAAAATTCATAGACTCGCCCGATCCAATTAACCATTTGCAATTGCTCAAAGTAATTTTGATCCAAAGCCCAATTACTTTCCATATTTTTGATCCACTCGTAAAAAATATCAATCATCCATGAATGGTTAGAATGAAAATATTTGCTTCTAAAGTAGTTTCTCCATAGCCCATTTTTTGAAATAATTTTCCAAAACGTCTTTATCTGAAAAGCATTAGATATATTAGAGAGTTTGCGAATCCTCGGGCCTCCTTCACAAGATCTATCCAACTTTTTCCAGGAAACCCAATGTGCTCTATGATTTCCCTCATAGTCGTTCCAGATAAAGGACGAGAACACGCTCTCAACTCTATTTATAACCCATTTAGGAATATTGGACCTCCATCAAATATGGATAGGCATGGACGATAAAACTTGCTTCAACATAACAAGCTTGCCTCTAGTAGATAGCATTTTCCCTTTCCACCCTCTAACTTTCTCCTGAGTTTATCAGTCACATAATTGAAATAGACTATCTTGATACGACCGTTATAAATAGGAATCCTCAGATATCTGGAAGGGAAGCTGCCAATACCAATCCCGGAATCCGCATAAACTATAGCACGAGTTACACCCAAAATCTTATTCACAACATATACTGCACTTTTTTGTTTGTTCACCCTTTTCCCAAAACCCATCTCGTAATCCGATAGAAATTCAAAAAGATTCATAATAGATCTTTTTTCACCATTACAAAAAAAATAGGGTGTCATCAATAAAAGGTAAATGCGCAATAGAAACAACGTACCTGAAATTAAATGGACAATGGTCCTCGGGCTTGAAAGCCTATAAAATCCCCTACTCACTAATTCTTTGGATAAGTAAAGCTAGGCATAAAGGATTTCTTTGGTGAAGACTTTCGGTGGTTGGAAAAATCCATGCATTTTCCATTAAGAATCACCAAGAAGGAACGAGATACTATGCACTTGATAAGCTTCATGAATTCATCACAAAACTCAAACCTATCCAAAACCGATAGAAGGATTCTCCATTCTAATCTATCATAAGCTTTAGCCATGTCGGGTTTGAACATCAAGTTCCCTCCTCTCACCTTTTTGTTGATATTAGAAGCCATATCACAAGCTAGGGAGATATTATCAACAATATTTCTTCCTTTAACAAAAGTTGCATGTTCTTCAGATATTAATATATGAAGAATAGAACCCAATCTAGAAGCAATGATCTTAGAAATAATTTTATATACGATGTTGCAAAGGCTAATAGGATGAAATACTACAAAAATAGTCGGAGAGCCCACCTTTGGCACCAAGCATATCAAGGTCACATTAATAGCTCTAGGCACAAAACCTCTCTCAAATAAATTGAATAGCTCTAAGGTCCTCCTTTATCATGTCACTGCATTGCTGATAAAATATTCCATAGAAATCGTCTGGACCAAGAGCACCCGAGGTAGAAATATTGAACACCACTTAATGCACTTCAAAAATTTCAGGAGATTTGCATAGAAATATAGTATTGACCTCAGAAACCAAATTAGGGATGCAATCAAAAATAGTAGTACCAGTGGATCTAGGTTCATCAAGTAATATTCTTTGAAAAATATGAATTGCTTCAGCACTCATGTCTTCTTCCCTGCTTAACATGTTCCCGTTCCTACCCATGATTTCATGCACAATATTGCGCTTAATATTATGCTTTGTGACATCATGAAAATATTTAGTAAATATGTCACCTTCCTTAAGCCTATGGACTTCTGCTTCCAAAATATTTCTTCATAGTCAGGAGGACATTGTTTCAACTCACTTTCGACCACATTCACATCATGATTCATCTCATCTGAACAATCTGATTCCAAGTGATTTTCAAGATATTTGACCTTGTTTCTTAAACCCTTAATCAAAAGAAGATATTGCCAAAACACTATTTATTCCAATGAGAAAATGCTCTATTAGTGAACTTTAGCTTAAGAAAGAAGGAAGAAAGAGGGTAACAGAAGCATGAGAGGAATTCACCAAAGCAGTCACAAAAATAAGTAGAGAAGATTAATTTGAAGGACTCCACCTTAATACTAGTTTGTACGGAGGAAAATTCCCAAGTATGATTATATAAGACATTATCAAGCCTAGCCCAAATACAATGGGCTCTTTTCTGGTCATTACTCCAAGTGAACCGGTTCCCTGTAAAGCCACCATCCATCAGGTCACACTGAGATATCATAGAATTAAACTCTTCAATAGCATTCAAAGCCGAAAACCTCCCCCCTCCCCCCCTTTTCTTCTCAGCATGAAAAATAACATTAAAATCACCGTCTAGGATCAAAGGTGTCGCGCCCCAAAATACCCCTAGGAGTTAAAGGATGCTTTAGAGGTGACTATTCTTACCTGCCAAACCATCCTGTAATGAACAAGGTAAACACAATACTATAACAACAATAATCAGAGTGCAGAAGCTAAAACATGAGTGCGGAAGCGTAAATCACTTTTTCCTTTTCTTTCCATGAACCATCTCAGTATTCCAAGTTTATACATAAAACATAAACAGTAGAGGTGGACAAGCCCATCTATCAAAATACAAAAGAAATATCGAGCCCACTATACTCAACAGTAATCTAAATATGGCCAAACGTCTTGATCCTTATCCTCCTGAGATTGCATCGGGATAGGTGGCTCCCTCTCCTCTACATACTCTTCCTTAACCCAAGGCTCAGGGTTGAGGGCATCCACAGTACTTACCGACATAAAAGTACGGCTGAGTATGGAATACTCAGGGAGTACAAGTTGCTAGCTAACAATAGCAATAACAAAACACACAACAATGAACACAACACACAATATCGATTTAAAGCAATACTAGAAACATATGACATTCATAGCATTGAAAGTAAAACAACGTATTAGTCTTGACATGCTTGAATGAATCCAAAAACTTCGATAAATCTCATACTTTGAAAGTCATGTTTTATTCTTAAAAATAGCCCTTCGTGTTTCTTTCAAAACTTGCTCATCATGTTTGAAAACTTGTTCTTGTCTTGGTCTCGTTCGTAAGAATCACGCATGCTTGTCTTGTCTTGCTTGGAATTACTTGTCTTGCTTGTTTTTGTCATGTTCTTAACTTGACTTGCTTGTTTTCTTGTGAGCCAGAGGTTAGTGCCCTTGAAGCGACTTGTGAGCCAGGAACGTAGGTTCCCTTCAGCGAAATATATATATATATAGAAAATGATACACCAACCTCCTTATTTTCTTGTGAGCCAAGTATGACATATCTTACGATATGCCCTGCCCTTGACCGGCCCAATGTCCAGCTTTATCATTCGTGCTTGTTTTCCTTGTGAGCCAGGTACGACATATCCTAGGGATATGCCTACCCTTGACCAACCTGATGTCCGGCTTTGTCATTCGTATCATGAATCACAATTCTTGTCCTTGTTTGGTTCATCATATACATACACATTAGAAAACCGGTTCATGTATGCATGCGTGTGTGGGTGTGGCATTGTAGTGATCTTGATGACATGCATAACAAAAAGGAATCGTGTGTGTAACACTCATGGTGATCATGATAGCATGTGCAACAAGAGGGATTATGCATAACATTTTCATTCTTACTATAATCGTGCAAGAATTTATACAACATAACAAGCATTTGATCAATTTATCATTTTTTTGGGAAAATTACATAAGCCTACTTTCATTTTCTTCATTAAATCCAATTAATTCTCGTTTAACCATTTTATCAAGCACATGGCATGCAACATTTCATAGTCATTTCATTTCCTCTTTTTAGTGCATACATTTCATCAAACCACATAGGGTGTATTCATTATGCTTGAAATGCCCTTCCATCATTTTCCATTAGACACATCATGCCACATCCACACGGCATCCAATCGCCTCAACCACCATCCAATTTATATATCCCACATCTCTTATTTATCTTGTTTGTATTTGGGGAAATTAACATATTGCAAGAAGTGAAGAATATGAGATAAAAATCACCATTTTCAAGGAAGGAATCTAGGTTACTGCTAAATGAGTTTGTAGGGTGTACTAACCTTGAAATTTGGAGAACAACTTGTGGGGACTTGAGAAAAATGAGATCCAAGCTTTCCCTTGATCACAAACACCAACCTTTGGCCAATCCCTAGCTTTCCCTTCTCTTCCTTCTCCAAAATCCCTAAAATATATGCTTGAGGGTTTATAAAACCCCACAAATTGGGGCTTATATAGAAAAAGAGGGTCAAAAGACCCATTTACCCTTAATGAAATCTGCAAAAACGCAAAAGACCGATCGATCAGTGCTTATGACCGAGCGATCGGTCGCCTACCGAGTGATCGGTGTTTATGACCAAGCGATCGGTTGAAAACACCCTCTCTGAAATTTTTCCTCATACACATGTTTGGACCAATCGATAGATACCAATCACTCAGTTTTGGACCGAGCGATCGGTACTCTGCAAATTTTGACACTGAGTCCATTTTTCACTCATTTCCACTACTTGTACTTATCCACTTCTATTCTAACCATTTTTCCTTTTATTTTTCACCCTCATAGGCTTAAGGAAAAACCTTACACCTTTTCCATCATAAAATAAACACCTATTATCTTCTTAATACTTATACATTATGAAATAACATATACATGATTTCAATATTTTCTTTTTATTGAATTTTGAATATTACAAAGGCTTCATGCCTTGACATGCATCCCGAGACACGTACAAAAGTTCCGGGGTTCTACACAAGGAGTAGATTTTTCCACATTAATAAGTGTTAACTCATCCCACAGTAATCTTCTTTCAATTCTGTCACACTTGGCATAAATAAAAACTTCAACCCTCCACAAGACCCATACAACTGTCTTCCCCATTATTTAAGACCAAGTTGCTTACAGCACCACTCCAAAACTTTCAAATTTTATTTACGATCTAAAATAGATACTAGATAGTGCAGGGCTACCTCCATCAATCACGGGCTCGATAATCCTCCCAACCTCATGCAAACCCATAGGAATAGGTACTAAGGGAATAGTAGGATCATTCGTCACAACACCCTCATCTCCAAAAATTGCTGATCACTCGGATGTCAAAGCCTTCTGTACCGAATTTCCCACAGATCACTACGAGTCTCTAAATTCATCAAATGACTCGTACTCAAATTTATTGAAGGAGGACGTATATCATGGAAGTTGAACAACTTGAGTTTGTATAAAAATCTTTTTCTTGGATGGTGCACAACTTGAGTTTATGCAAAAATCTTTTTTTAGGTAGGATGCACAACTTTAGTTTATGAACAAATCTTTTATTTAGGAGGGTGAAAAACTTGAGTTGAAGCACAAAAGTTTGTGCACAAATAATTTTTTTTTGAATTAAAATTAACAAGGGAATGATGAAAGTATGTCTCTTCTTAATTTTAGAAACACAGTTCTTGGGGGGCATACATCGAATCCCAAATCTGACTAAATTCTAATTGATTTTATTCAATGAAGGTTAGAATAACATTCACCTTTGCAACTTTGAAATTGTTAAGTCAAATCCACATAAGAATAGTACTCGCAAAACTTCACAAGTGTCAAGTCTCCTGTCGATTCACACGAACCTTCTTTTTCCTTTAAAGCTTTCTCTAATGGAAGCTAATGGCCCTTCCAAATTTCATGCTCTTTTATCTTTTCTTATTTTCTTTGATCCAAGAACCTTTTTTGATCAAACAAGATCCAATCTTGATCTTCAAAGAACTTGTTCTTGATCATCAAGATCAAAAACCAAACAAAAAGGAAGAAGGGGAAGGGTGACCATACACCCTCAAAGGGGGAGAGGGCTGGGCATGAACTTGAGGAGAGGGAGAGAAGACAAAATTCTGGAGAATTATATATCTTAAAGGGCTGGGCATCCAATCCTTTATGTAAGTTCCCTCTTGGTTGCTTGAATTGTAATCTAATTATAATTCATTAACCTTATCTTAATCCAATTAGGATTTCTCAATAGTTTCCTTTATTGATTATTCTCCTAATCCAATTAGGATTAATCTTAAACGAAACTAACCTTATCCACTAGTAACTAATCTTATCCTTATCCAATAAGGAATCTTGAATTAGTAACTAACTAATGGAATCCCTAACAATTAGGGAATCTTTAATTAGTAACCAACTCTAACTAACCTTATCTAATAAGGATATTAGTTATTAGAAACTAATTAAAATAATAACAATTATTATTCCTCCTTGAAGTGGGCGTCCCACACTAGGTGGGTCCCACTCCATACGCCCAAAGGGTTTCCAAAACCCTCTTGGTCACTTGAATTATTCTTTTATAATAATTCTCAATGGGTCCTACCCATTTGGTTTTTCACATCCAATGTGATTCCACCTTTTAGAGCTTCATTATACCATATAGTGATTACTTAGAGAAATTAATTAATTTAATTGTAAATTAAATTAAATACTATAAGAAGGTCCTTGTGTGTGGGATCTAAAGGGATCTCTTATTTCCGGTTGTGGGACCAAGTACTTCACCTTTTTAGTTGAAGCATTGTTACTAGGAAACACCTTTCCTATACTCCATTAGGATTATAGAATTTTATCTATATCCCTGGACTTCCACCGATCACAATTAATGTCCATTAACACAATGTGATTAACCTCTAGAAATTAGAGAATTGCTTGTAAGTACCATCTCACAATATATTTACAAATAAATCCTTCCACATTTCGATATCACTTGTAAGCTTCTGGGATTGGAACAATTCCACTGTCTTAGTCCCTAGCTTATGAATAAAACCATTTCTCATGATTACTTTTTCATTGAACTGAACCTCCAAAACACTTTTGAAGAAACATTAGAAAAGAACTGACATATATATATTTATATATACATTTTCATATTGAACTGAACCTCCAGTACTGGATTTAACAGTTCAGTTCAACAAGTATCACCTTGATATCATTATCTCTAATTAAGGAGTTGTGGATTCCTTATTGAGTGTTTACACACTTCTCCAAACATAGTGTACATGACCCAACGTACCCGGAGTTAGTCCTGTGTATTGGACATTGCCGATTGGCACATCAAAGCCATATAGACAAATGTCTGAGAAGATGTTAACCTCTCAGGTCTAAGGACAATTTGTCAAAGGATAACCCTAATACAATCTGACAGTGTATTCCATAGGGTATCCACTAGTGACCCCGTTCAGTATTATGTACTTGCTACATATACTCACATGTTAGTCAAGAGTCACCACTCTCTGTGATTGAGATTTATCACACTATCTTATAGAACTACACATGTGCAAGCCATGATGAAGTACGGCGCCCAACCAGTACTCTAAAGGCTTCGAACAATATTAGGTTTACAAGGAACCGGAAAATCATATCTCCTCGCAACCTTTGCATGATTTTCCTACAATGTTACCTATGGAACTTTATGTCATCATCATATTAGACAGTAATTAATATAAATACCCTTTATAGTTGGTTGTGTGAATATGATGCTTGTCTAATAAACATAGAAAAGTCTCTTATTGGCTTTCGAGGGCATATATGTCCAACAAATGTAACTTAGCAATTCTAAATATAAGCAATAAAGAGAGTAGGGTGGAGAGTTAGAGAATACAAACACAAAGATGTTTTTCACGAGGTTCGATAACCTGCCAACGTCCCTGCCTTTTAGCTTCCGGCTTCAAGGATTCACCACGATTTTACTCATACGGACTTCTTCCCGGGTGAAGCCCAAACCACTTACAATCTCTCTTACAGGTCGAGCCAAAACCTTTACAATCCCTCTTCCAGTTCAAGATAGAACCTTCACAATCTCTTTTCCAGGTTGAGATAGAACCTTCACTTATAAGGGCACAACCGTCTCTTGACTTCTTCAAAGCTACAACTTTAGTTGCAAGAAACAACCGATTCTTGACTTTTCTTTACAAATAAAGATTTAGATTTACAATCCAAAATAAAGCTCCTGATATGAGCTAGATAAAAGTTGAATAGCGCTCTAATGAAATCTCTCAAAGAAAGGAGTTGAATAAATCAAATGAGATTTTTGGGGATTTCTAATATCTGGTCGATATAGAAATCAATGTGAGTGTTGGAGTAGATTATGAGAGTTATTGCACTGATCAGGAGTTGTATCTTGTTTATTTATAAACTCCTTTTATAGCTCTTCATCTAATATGGCCGTTGGTGAAACATTAAATATGAAAAAGGCCGTTGAAAACTAGTCGTTACAGCGTTTTTAGAACTTCACATGATTTCATTGATGAAATTGGGCTTCCCAATTTATTTCCTTGCCGAGATAAAAAATAGTGAAGACAGTGAGTTTACTGTCCCCATTTCGTCGTCAAATTCAAAAATCCCATATGAATTCGTCGACGAAATCAGAGTAAAAACTCTGATTTCACACTTAATAAAGGCTTTAATGATGAGAATGAATTCGTAGGTCTTTTGGCTTTCCTTTAGTATGATTTCTATGACATCCTAGGGCTTAGAATGATGTCCAATAAAGTCATAGGCTCCTATGGACAAACTAAGTATTTGAGCATTCAACTAACCATTACTTTGAGGACTTCTTACATAAGTCCTAGACATTCTCATAAAATAAAATTAAACTTTTATTTCTTCTTGAGAGTGGTCTTCAACTTGATCTTGGATCTTTAGATTTGGCTTTGACTGCAACATCTTCTTTTCTTGTTTGTAATCCAACTTGGACTTTGTGTAAAACCCCGAAACTACATGGAGTAATTGAAAGGAAAAATAGATCCGTACAAGAGATGGGTAGAACAATGCTTAATGAACATAAATTACCTAACTACCTTTGGGTAAAAGCTATTAATACTTCTTGCTATGTGATCAATAGTGTAGTAATTAGAAACAAATTGAACAAAACCCCCTATGAGCTTTGGAAAGGAAGATCTCCCAACCGAGGTTATTTCAAGGTATTTGGTTGTAAATGCTTCATTCTTAATAACAAACACCATCTAAGGAAATTTGAACCTAAGTCTATTGAGGGAATCTTCTTACGATATTCAATGAATAGCAAGGATTATAGGGTATTTAATAAATCTTCCTTAATTGTAGAAGAGTCAATTCATGTAGTATTTGATGAATCAAATTGTAGCTAAGCTAATAGTATTAGTTCCCTTCAAAAAAATCAATAAGAACGAACGCCGCCTTCCTTCTTAGAACCCATTGAGGGGCGCGCCCTTACTCTTTCCCTCCCTTCATTCTGAGTCAAGGGGCTCCTGGCGGCTTCTTTCATGGTCTGTTAGTTGGTCGCGGACCACCCACCGGATAGACTCTCCCTATAAAGAAAGGATAAAAGGAGTTCAAAGCGATGTGGATTCGAACCACTAACACAACCCTCTGGATCTGAACCTTTATGATCACAAGGTGGTGCTTGGGTAGGTCTTCTCTGATTACGTTCGGACATGACAGGGAAGCCGGGAGGTCCAGGGACATAGCCGACCGATTCATTCCCCATCCTGCACTTAACCGACGAAAGAGAGGGGGCCCTTGGGCTTTCTCTCTTGATCTATATCCCAATCTCGATCCCGTTCTTGATCTATTCCATTCCTTTGGCATAGGGGATAACTCTCCGAGTTGGGCTGGTTGCTCAATCCGTCTGAAACCACAACCTCATGCCTCTGTCATGCAGAAGCGTCGGTTTGGAATTGACCTGTGAAGTGGTTTTGTTTTAACAAGACTAATTATGATGAAGATGAGATTAATGATAATGTTAAATTCTATCAAAAGAAATCTCAACCATAGAAATTAACAAGGAAAAGAAACAAGAAGACTCTAACAATAATAATAAATTCATTATTGAAGAAGAAAATGATAATGAAAATGAGTATCAACTTTCTAAAGCATGGAGATTACTAAAAGATCACCCTAAGGATCTTATACTTGGTGATATAGGATAAGGTGTTAGGACTAGAAGATATATATGTAATAACCTTACCTTCCTATCTCAAATTGAACTCAAGAATGTCTTAAAGGCTATTGAAGATGAATTTGGGGGAATACAATGCAAGAAGAATAAACTCAATTTGAAATAAACCAAGTATTGGAGTTAGTACCTATACCAAAGAATAAATAAACTATTGGTACTAAATGGGTATTTACAAATAAAAAGGATGAATCTGAAATATAATCAAGAATAAGGCTAGATTGGTAGCACAAGGTTATAACCGAGAAGATGGTATAGATTATGAGGAAACATTTACCTCGGTTGCTAGACTTTAAGCCATAAGAATGTTGCTTGCTTTTGTAAGTCATAAAGACTTCAAACTTTTCCAAATAGATGTAAAGAGTGCCTTCTTGAATAGTTATATTTCAGAAGAAGTTTATGTAGAACAACCCCCATGGATTAAAGCAAGCTCCTAGAGCTTGGTATGGTAGGCTACGTAGTTTTCTACATAAAAAAATGGATTTATAAGAGGAAAAATAGATACAACTTTATTTGAGAAGACCAAAAATGATTATATACTAATAATTCAAATATATGTAGATGACATCATATTTGTATCAACAAATGAATCCATTTGTCAAGAATTTGCTAAGTGTATACAAGATGAGTTTGAAATGAGCATGATGGGAGAGTTAAATTTCTTCATTGATCTCCAAATTAAGCAAACTAAAGATGGAACATTCATAAATCAAGCTTAGTATATAAGAGAACTACTTAAGAAATTTGGGATGGACAACTCCAAGGAAATAGATACTCCAATGAGTCCATCAACTAAGCTTGATAAAGATAAAAAAGACAAAAATATTGAAGAAAAGAAATATAGAGGCATGAAGGTAGTCTTCTATATTTAACTGTTAGTAGACCTAATATTATGTTCAATGTGTGCATATGTGCAAGATTCCAATAATTTCCAAAAGAATCACATATGATGACTATAAAAAAAGATTTTTAGGTACCTACTAGGCACATTTGATTTAGATTTATGGTATCCAAAGAATACATCACTAGACCTAGTTAGTTATTCAGATGCTAACTTTGCCGGATTCAAAGTTAGGAAGAGCACAAGTGGCACTTGTCACTTCTTAGGATACTCACTTTTTTCATGGTTTAGTAAAAAACAAAATTTAGTTGCTCTATCTACAACTGAGGCTAAGTATGTAGCAGTTGGAAGTTATTTTGCTCAAACTTTATACATGAAACAATAATTGGAAGACTTTACACTTTTCTATACAAAAATTTCAATTAAATGTGATAACACTAGTGCTATTTGCATGACTAAAAATCCTATTCAACACGTAAGAACAAAACACATTGAAATTAGATATCACTTCATAAAAGATCATGTACAAAATGAGAATGTTATGTTGGAGTTTATAGATACAAACAACCAACATGTTGACATATTTACAAAACCCCAACAATATGAAATATTTAATTCATTAAGAAGAGAATTGGGAATGGCTAGTCAAAATGAACTTAAATGATCACTTTTTCCAAATTGCTTATTAATGAAATTATATGTTTTGATTGTTTGATTATGGAATTTGAATATTTTGGATGATTTACAAAAAAATTTGGGTGCTATGGTTAATCAATGAGTAAGAGAAAAATGGTTTTAAAAATAAAAAATAAAATTTTATCAGTGCTTACATTGATTTTGGCGTCGAATTCAAATCAGCAACTGAATTTCGGAGACGAATCTGGGATTTAACTGAAATAGAATATTTCCTGTATTCATTTTGGTGATGAAATTGAATTCACTATTCAATTTCAACAATAAAGTCATTTCTTCCAGGAAACAGTAAGTTTCCTGTCTCCATTTAGGCGATGAAATTACTGGGCCACGCCTATTTCGGTGACGAAATTGATCGAGGGTATAAATAAAACCCCCAAATCCAATTTTTTTTTCAAATCATTTCCCATAAAACCCAAACTAGGTTTTCTCCTTCCTTTTCGCTATTCCATTGAGTTCTGCTCTAAATCCACTCAAATAAACTTCCATTCAATCCCAAATCATCTCATGACCTAACTTGCATTACTTCAATCAATCAAAATGCCTCCTCGAATGAAGAAATCTAATGTGGGAGTTATGAAGAAGAAAACTCACATGTCCAAAGGAAAAGAAGTCACTTCATCCTCCACTTCAACTGTTCAGAAGTTCAAAGCAACCAAATATACGACTAGATACAAAGAGAAATTCCTATCTCGCTCTCCACTCTACTAATGAATTTATGGTTAACTTTGTTTATAGCTATAAGCTTAACTTTGTCCAATTAGAGCTATACGGTTTAGGAGTCATTCAAACTCTGTTTAAAGCCCTTAAAAGAGATTCCTTTGTCTCTTCTAATGAATTTATGTATCACGAACTTGTTCGGATATTTTACACTCACTTCAATTTTGACCAATCTTTACAAACCATTTCTTCCTTCCTCCATGGAAAAGAAATCTCATTTTATAGAGATAAACTTCAAGCCATTGTTAAAATTCCTTAAGGGTCTATTCAATCCTTTGTCAATGGCCAATGGACCAAGCATGATGTGTTTGACGTAATTGAAGCACTCAAACTCATATGCACAAATCATGAAATCTCTCAACCTTTTCAACCTAAGGTCAAAGAACTAACCCTCACCACTAGACTTCTCCATCATATCATTACTTATAACATTGTACCTAGAGTAGATGGTAGGGAATACTTGACATACTTTGATGTCTTCTTAATGTGGTGTATACTTACTTCCCAGCCCATTTATCTTTCTTTCATTATTGTGCACTGTATGGATGACGGCAAGAGAAGGAAATTAGGGTGTCTTCCCTATGGTCAAAGTCTGACCACACTCTTTAAAATTTTTCAAAATTCCCTTCTCTTCCTACCTAGAAAAAGTAAATGCTGATGACTCCACCATATATAGCAAGGTAACCATGTTAAGAATGGGTTATGTATGGGACAATGTCTTGAAAGAATGGATTCCCAAGCCTTCTACTCAATCATCTTCTGCCCCTTCTATCTCTGAGTAAGCTCCATCCAGTGATCCTTCTATTCCTATCCTTACTCCAGCTGCTCCAGGTCCTTCTGAGACTCCAGCTCCAGAGTATCACTGTAGAACCCCAGATCTTACTTTCATAGCCTGTGAATAGTGCCGTGAATAGTGATGTGAATAGTAACCATGTAATGAAGTTTTTTGAATTTGGAGATAAAAAGTCCCGGTAATGGTTGTTTATAGGTTAACTAAGCTTATGTAATTTTATGGATTTTATTTACATGTTTCGAATGGTTTCCCGGGCTATGAAAAATTTTACGACGAAACAGATTTGTCGGGTTTTGCCTAAAACTGGAAAATCAGATTTTGAGTTATAAGGAATTGGATTTTCTAAGCATTTTTATTGAATTCAAATGGGGGGTACTTTCTTATTTTAATTTAAAACTTAAAGTTAGAAACTTAAATGTTTTACAGTAAAATAAGTATAAA
This sequence comes from Tetracentron sinense, assembly GCA_015143295.1. Lineage (NCBI taxonomy): Eukaryota > Viridiplantae > Streptophyta > Magnoliopsida > Trochodendrales > Trochodendraceae > Tetracentron > Tetracentron sinense. The sequence continues at coordinate 22,056,498 of CM026562.1, forward strand.
GGGAAGTAGAAGAAGGGGAAGAAGGACCAAGCATGATCCAAAATAGAAAAATAGGCAAAAAAAAAAACACAAGGAACCAGTCAACCGAGTTTGCTACCGGTCGACCGGTCATGCAAAAATTTGCCCAGCTTGGTCTTTTTAAGTCATTCATTAAAGGTAAATGGGTCTTTTGACCTCCCCTTGTCCCTATAAACCCAAATTCGAGGGATTGGGGCTTCCAAAACCCTTAAGCATAGGTTTTGGGAGATTGAGAGAGAAGGAGGAAGAGTTAGGGTTTTGCTCAAGGTGGGCTTTGGATTGAAGGAGTGGAGCTCAATACAAGCTTGGGTTCCATTCAAGCAAGGATCTTCCTTCATTAAGTTGTGATTTCCAAATCAAGGGGGTTTCTACAAGATTGAGAATTCATCCTAAGGTTAGTACACCCTTACTAGTTCACTTAGTAATACCCTAGATTTCTTTGAAATGAGAATGGTTTGAGCATGTGTGAACCCAAATTTCCTACCTTAACCCATTTATTCCTAAAATAATGTAAGATAAACTAAGTGTGGAAGGGTAGATGGAATGTATGGTTGGATGAGGCGATTGGATGCCGTATAGATGTGATGTATGGTGTGTGATGGAAAATGTTGGAAGTGTTAGACATATATGCCCACGAAAGTCATTCCAGAATTGTATTTATCTATTTAATCAATAAATGCATATTTTACATTCACACATTGTCTTCTACATTGGGTAATATATCAAAAGTATCTCATTGGATAAGACTACTTTGTCCTTTGGGTAACATTGTTGAAAAACCATCCAATTAGTTGATAACTGATTGCTAAGGAGATATGATTTTTCCGGTTCCTTATAGACCTAAAATTGTTCTAAGTTAATCAGGATAGACCTAATAACTTACACATTGTTAGTTCCATATGATGGAGTGATGAATCTCAATCACTGAGAGAAGGGTCTCTTGAGTAAGATGTGGATATAAGTAAGAAGTACTTATATTGCAACAGGATCGCTCAGTGGATACCCTTAGAAATATACTGTCTTTATATTTAGGGTAGTCCATTTGATAGATTGTCCTTAACCTAAGAGGTCGACATCTTCTCTAGTATTTGCCTATATAGCTTTGATGTGGCCAATTGTCAATATCCAACACAACGGACTAACTACGGGCTCGTTGGGTTATGTACACTGTATTAGAAGAAGTGTGTGTATGCTCAACAAGGATTCCACTACTCTTAATAGAGTAAATAATATTGAGTTGATACTTTCCAAAACCGGACTTGAAAAACCCAGCATTGGTATTTATCGATGAAATGGTTTTATCGAGGAATTTATTTTCTGTATAAAAGAAATGTAATTATAATTATTTCTTTTAAAGGATTTCTAAAATGTTTTGAAAGTCCAAGTTTGACTAAAAGTATCAAAGAGAATGAGTTCTCAATATAAGCCAGGGATTAAAGGCATTATTAGATATTGTCCCGTAAGCTTATAACAATATTGGAAGTGGAGGGACGCATCTATAAACAAATCTTGAGATAGGGAACCTGGAAAGAAATGATAGTAATAAATATATATAATTTTGGACAAGCACATGGATGTCTGATGCACGTTTCTAAATACAGATGCGTGTTAATTTTGCAGCACGTTCTACACTCAGTGCTCGGTCCAAAAGTTCTAGATACAGATGCGCGTTAATTCTGCAACATGTTCTACACCCGATGCTCAGTCCAAAATGATAAATACATTATAACTCCAAGGATAATCATGCATTTTCATACATAGCATGCACTTCATACATGGCATAAACATCATATATTTTTATACATGGCACGCATTTCATACATGGCATGAACATCACGCACATATCATAAACATCATATGCACATCTCATACGCATCATGTAGATCTTGGAAGCATCATACATGTCACAAGGATTCAAAGAATGTTACTAAAACAACCCCATTATAAACCACTCATTAATCTTAGCCTTAAACCGGTTAATGTCTTAAGTAGGAAATTAGTTAATACCTCCACCGAGCGGAAGAACTTAGCTTTGCTAGGAAAACAAGTTGTATGATTATACTATTATGTATATACTTGGATATATACAATACGCTTATATAGGTTATGTTATTGCTCTCAAGTGTAGACTAACAAGTTAGCGCATGTTGGTCAAAACTAGTTGAAATTTCAACCGAACTAGGCGTCGTACGCTAGGAAACATTGATTGTATACTGATATCAATTATTTTATGCTTCTATGTATTATCATGTATCTATAAACATTAAGTGACTGTCGAAATCGGGGTCGAGATAAGTTGGTTTCCAAGTTAGACTCATGCCTTCTATTGTTCTTAGGATTCAATCATGAGACGTGGCAATTGGGGTCATGGTGACCATACTATGAGGAATGAAGGTAATGCTTTTGTGGGGGATGAGCAGCTTGACCTCACTCAGGTCCTAGGCTCCATAGGAGGGACATTGGCTATGCTGGCAGCTAGGCCTACTGTCGCTCCTACACCTCCTCCTATACACCATGCTATGGGACTTGAAGCATTTAGGAAATTGCATCCTCCCACCTTCTATGGGACTACTGATCCAATGGTGGCCGATGCCTAGATCATGCAGCCGGAAAAGGTATTCAAGGTGCTTCACTGCACTGATGAACAAAGGGTAGATTGGGCTTCCTTCATGCTAAAAGGTGAAGCCGAACATTGGTGGAGAGCCGCACAGAGGTAGAGGGATGCTAGTAAGGCAGGGGAACCGTGGACTTGGGAAGAGTTTGTGGATGTGTTCTATCTGCAGTACTTCCCCGTGTTCGTCAAGGAATAAAAGGAGATTGAGTTCTTGAATCTGGAACAAAGGTTGACGAGTGTGGCCGAGTATGAGGCCAAGTTTGATGCACTATCCAGATATGCCCCTTGCATCTAATCTCGTTGAACCACTTGCATGTCAACAAGTTTGAGAGACGACTACGGGCCTCTATTTGAGATAGAGTCTCTTTGTTCCAGGCAAAAACCTGGGGAGAGGTGGTGGACAAGGCAAGGATCGCCGAGAAGAATTCCAGGGAGTTCTTCAACAAGAGAGCCAGTGGCATGAGCAAGAGTGGCAAGGTTGGTTGCCAATCCTATGTTTCTGAGCCACCAGAGAAGAGAGTCAGAATGGCTCCATACCAATCCTCTGGATCTACGCAGATGCAGAGTCATTCCATTACACCTCAGGCTCCTCGTCCTACTCCTACACAAGTCACAGATCAAGTGTAACCGATACATCCGAGTTCTGCAATTACTGTAAGAGGAAGCATTTGACTGGGGAATGTCGAGCTCTTACAGGAGCATGTTGTCACGCCCCAAAATACCCCCTAGGAGTTAAGGGATACTTTAGAGGTGACTACGTGTACCTGTCAAACCATCCTGTAATGCAAGAGGCTAAACATGATATAATTCAATGAAAATCAGAGCACGGAAACTAAACATAAGTGCGGAAGCATAAACCAACTTTTTCTTTTCTTCTATAACTCCAAATAGTATTCCAAGTTAACATATACCAAATACAATCAAAGTAAAGGTGGACATGCCCACCTATCAAAATACAAAAAGGAACTCTCTAACCCTCTCCTCTCAACAGTAGTCGAGGTATGGCCACACATCCAAGTCCCCATCCTCCTGAGACTGCCATGGGATAGGTGGCTCCCTCTCCTCTACATACTCCTCCTCGACCCAAGGCTCGGGGTCGAGGACATCCACGGTACCTGCCGACATAAAAGTACGGCTGAGCATGGAATACTCAGCGAGTACAAACTACTAGCTAACCATAACAAAAACGAACGCATAGCAACAGTGAGCAATACAAGATATTAATTTAAAGCAATAGTGAAAGCATAAGATACATAGCCATATCTTGACATGCGTATATGAATGCAAAAACCTCGGTAAAACTCATGTCTCGGAAACCTTTTTCGTGTCTCGGTCAAATCATGTATTTGTATCGTATCTTGCCTTGTATTTCATGTCTTGATTTGTTCTTGACTTGTATACTTGTGAGCCAGAGGCTAGCACCCTTCCTTGGGCTACCAACCTCCTTGTCATGTTCTTGTTCCATTTCTCTTGTGAGCCAGAGGCTAGCACCCTTCCTTGGGCTACCAACCTCCTTGTCATGTTCTTGTTTCATTTCTCTTGTGAGCCAGAGGCTAGCACCCTTCCTTGGGCTACCAACCTCCTTGTCATGTTCTTGTTTCATTTCTCTTGTGAGCCAGAGGCTAGCACCCTTCCTTGGGCTACCAACCTCCTTGTCATGTTCTTATTTTCTTGTTTGCTTTATTATGCACAATTACTCTTGGAAAACCCAATTCATGCATGCATGCGTGCTTGTGTGCTTGTCAATAGTGGTAATCATGATGACATACTTAAATGGGCAGATCACAAGAATATGGCATTTCAATCCTTAACATAGTGGTATGAGAATTTAGGCAACATATAGCACATTTGAGCAATTTATCATTCCTAAGGAATTTACACAATTTCTATTTCCATTTTCTTCATTAAGTCCATTTATTCCTAGTTTAGGCATTTTGTCAAACACATAGCATGCAAGGTTCCTTAATGGTTCATCTTCTTCTTTCTAGTGCCTACTTTCCATCCAAAAATCAAGGTATGTTCATTATTGGTAAAGTACCCATCCACCATTTCCATCACACACATCACCCAACATACACCTCGGCATCCAATCGCCACATCAACACCCACACACATCCATACCTTTTTCTTATCTTATTTAGGTTCATTGGAGATGATACATTTCATATGGGAGGCAAACATAATAGCATAAAACACATTTCATGAGGAAAACCTAGATTTATTGCTAGGGTAAGTTAGTAGGGTGTACTAACCTTAGATCAAGGTTTGATCTTGAAGAAACCTTGAAATAGAAGCTCTATTTGGAAGGAGGAAGCCTTTGCTTGAAGGGGACTTGAGTTGGGGAAGAAATCCCTCTCAAAAACGTGCGTGAGGGCTGCCCTAGCTTGGAGAATGCACCTCCACCCGAGCTTGAGTTGAAATCTTGAAGAAAACGTGCTTGGGGACGATCTAGGGTCTTCACCCCTTTGATTTCTTCTCCAAAAGCAACCTAGGTTTAGGAAACCCTTTTCTCTTCTCTCTTATCTCCCAAATCTCTCTAAGTATAGTGAATGATGCCCTAAGGCTCGGGCAAGCCTTAAGGAGAAAGGGTTTAACCCCCAAAAGACGATAAAGCCCTTACTGAAATTTCTGCAAAAACGCGAAGACCGAGCGATCGGTGGTTATGACCGATCGATCGGTTGCCTACCGAGCGATCGGTGTTTATGACCGATCGATCGGTCAAAAACGCACTCTCTGGAAAATTTCCCCATACAAAATTTCTGACCGTGCGATAGCTACCGATCGATCGGTTATGGACCGATCGATCGCTGACTGGACCGAGCGATCGGTGCTCTGTATGTCTGGAATGTTTTGACCATATCTTTTGACTCGCTCGTCGGATTTCGACGATTCAACTTGCATTGGGTTCGTCTTTCGAAAACGCACATTTCTGACGTTTCAGAATTTCCAATTTCTCCCTTATTTATTAATTAGACTACGAAAACGGCCAATTAGCTATGAAAGTGCCATTCATTAAGGATGAAAAAGTCCGGGGTGCTACATTCTCCCCCCCTTACAAAAATTTCGTCCTCGAAATTTGGACAATGCGTGCTTTACAATTTAAACAACTTAGCATAACAATACGAAACAAAATTACAAGTTATACCCAAAATCATTCAAGCAACTCGGGGTACTTCGCCTTGACTTCGGCCTCACGTTCCCATGTAGCCTCTTCTCGAGCGTGATGTTGCCATTGCACGAGAACTAGCGGAATAGTCTTGTTGCGAAGTACTTGGTCTCTTCGATCCAAAATATGAGCCGGCTTCTCAACCAAAGTGAGATCCTCTCGAATCTCAACCGGATCAAGCTCGATGACGTGAGAAGGATCCGGGATGTACTTCCGAAGCTGGGAGATATGAAACACGTTGTGGACCGCCGCCATGTGAGCGGGCAAGGCAACACGGTAAGCAACTTCACCGACTCGAGTAATGATCTCGAACGGACCCACATATCTCGGGCTAAGCTTGCCTCTCTTCCCGAATCGCATAACACCTTTGGTCGGTGAAATCCTTACAAACACAAAATCACCGACTCGGAATTCAAGATCCCTCCTTCGGTTGTCGGCATAGCTTTTCTGTCTGTCTTGTGCGGTCTTCAACCTCTCCCGTATAAGCTTGACCCTATCCGCGGTTCGTTCAATCAACTCGGGGCCCAAAATCTTTCTTTCTCCCACTTCATCCCAATACAACGGGGATCTGCAACTCCTTCCGTACAAAGCCTCGAAAGGCGCCATTTGTATGCTTTCTTGATAACTATTGTTGTAAGCGAATTCCACCAAAGGTAGGTGATCTTCCCAACTTCCCTTGAAGTCTAGCATACATGCTCGGAGCATATCTTCAATAACCTGATTCACCCTCTCGGTTTGCCCGTCGGTCTGTGGGTGGAAAGCTGTGCTAAAGTCTAATCGGGAGCCCATTGCACCTTGAAAGCTTTTCCAAAACCTGGATGTGAATCTTGAGTCTCTATCCGACACAATACTCACTGGCACCCCGTGTAATCGGACTATTTCCTTGATGTATAGCTCCTGCTAACTGATTGGAGTTGAATGTAGTCCGGTACGGTAAGAAATGAGCGGACTTCGTGAGTCTATCAATGACTACCCATATAGCATCGGTCTTCTTGACCGTCTTCGGCAATCCCACGATAAAGTCCATAGAGATATGTTCCCATTTCCACTCGGGAATAGGGAGGGACTGCAAAAGTCCAGCCGGTCTCCTGTGTTCGGCTTTGACTTGTTGGCACACCAAGCATTTAGACACATACTCCGCTATTTCTCGCTTCATGTTCCGCCACCAAAAATGCTTCTTCAAGTCCCTATACATTTTGGTACCCCCGGGGTGAACGGTGTACTTGGACCGGTGAGCCTCGTACAAGATTTCTCGCTTAAGCTTCTCATCGGCTGGGACACATACTCTTCCCTTGAAAGTGATAATTCCATCTTCCCTCGCCGTAAAGTCCTTACTGCCACTTTTAACTGACTTGACTCGGCAAGAAAGTAGTTCGGCATCCATTTCCTGCAACTCCTGGATCATGCTCAACATAAATGGCCTAACTGTGATGCTAGCCATTACCGGCCCATAGGTAGGGAGACTAAAACTGATGTCGAGGTTGGATACATCCTCCAGCAATCTCCACTCCTTCAGCATCATATGCGCCAAAAGTCCAGTAGGCTTCCGACTAAGAGCATTGGCTACTACATTTGCCTTGCCCGGGTGGTATTGAATGGAGCACTCATAGTCTTTCAAAAATTCTACCCATCTTCTTTGCCTCAGGTTCAACTCTTTCTGGGAAAACAAATACTTAAGGCTTTTATGATCTGTGAATACCTCAAATTGTTCCCCATAAAGATAATGTCGCCAAATCTTCAATGCAAACACAACTGCGGCGAGTTCTAAGTCATGAGTGGGGTAATTCTTTTCATGCTCCTTCAATTGTCTTGATGCGTAGGCAATGACTTTCTTATGCTGCATAAGGACACACCCAAGTCCGATATGCGAAGCATCGCTATATACCTCATAACCACCATGTCCGGATGGCACAGTAAGGACAGGGGCTGTGGTGAGGCGTTTCTTCAACTCTTGGAAACTTACTTCACATCGGTCGCTCCAACTGAACTTTGCACTTTTTCTTGTCAAGTAGGTGAGAGGTGCAGCCAAACTGGAGAATCCCTCCACAAATCTCCGGTAGTAGCCTGCCAATCCGAGGAAACTACGTATCTCCGTAACGCTCTTGGGCCTCTCCCAACTCATGACTGCCTCAACCTTGGCTGGATCTACAGAAATACCCTCAGCCGACACCACGTGTCCAAGAAATGCGACTTTCTCTAGCCAGAACTCGCACTTACTCAATTTGGCATATAGCCTATGCTCTCTCAACATCTCCAGAGCAAGACGGAGGTCTCGTGCGTGATCTTCCCGTGTCTGGGAATACACCAAAATGTCATCAATGAATGCAATCACGCATCGATCCAAGTAAGATCGGAACACCCGGTTCATCAAATCCATGAATGCCGCCGGTGCATTCGTCAGCCCAAAAGGCATGACAAGGAACTCGTAATGCCCATACCGAGTCCTGAAAGCCGTCTTCTGAACATCTTCCGCCTTGATCCTTAATTGGTGATACCCCGATCTAAGATCAATTTTGGAGAAGAATCTCGCTCCCTTCAGTTGGTCAAATAAGTCGTCTATCCTTGGCAAGGGATAACGATTCTTGATAGTTACCTTGTTCAACTGACAGTAGTCTATACACATCCTCATAGACCCGTCCTTCTTCTTCACAAAGAGAACCGGAGCTCCCCATGGCGAGACACTTGGTTGGATGAAACCAAGTTGTTGTAACTCCTCAATCTGCTTCTTTAATTCTTCCAGCTCTATAGGGGCCATTCTATATGGTGCCCTTGAAATCGGAGCGGTACCCGGAGCAAGCTTTATAGCGAATTCGATCTCTCTATCAGGAGGTAATCCGGGAAGTTCTTCCGGGAACACATCTAAGAACTCACTCACAACTGGAATAGCCGATGAGTTTTGTGCTTCTGGGTGTGCTATACTCAAGGCTGCGAGGCGAGCAATGTCCCTCTCTCTTAATCCTCGGAAGTGAAAAGGCTTACCCCCTTCCGGCTTGAAATTCACCATCTTTTCAAAACACGCAACATGCCCGTGATGGTTTGCCAACCAATCCATACCAAGAATGACGTCAAAGTCTAAATCTTGGAAACCCAGGACGATAAGGTCGGCTAACAATTCATTCTCCCCCACTTGAACCACACTATCCCTGAATATCTTGTCCGTATCAACCGACTTGCCGAGTGGAGTTGTAATGGTCAACTCCCGCTCCAACGGAGTAGCCTCAGTCGAAAAGCCCTTTGCAAAACTTGGGGAGACAAAAGAGTGAGTAGATCCTGTGTCTATCAACACTCGAGCGAGACACTCGTTCACTAATAAAGCGCCTGTGCGAATAAGTAACTAATATCAGTAGATTTCAAATAGTAACAAGCATCATACATAGGTAACCCTTAGTATAACCAACCGCATAACAAACCACAGAAATTTTATACAACTTAAACTCAAAATTCTCGCGTACCTTGCATGACATCGTCAGATGCACGTGCGTCTCTCTCCGATAGAGCAAAAACTCGACCCTGAGTGGCTGGGCGAGGAGGCCGGGTAGACTGTGAGGCCCTCGAAGCCTTAGAAGAGCTAGGTTGAGATGTCTGCCTAATCAGGGGCCTGCTCCCCGAAGACTGAGCTGGCAATAGACGTCGAGGACAATCCCGAATCATGTGGCCCTGGTCGCCACAATGAAAACAGCCTCCTGTAGCCTTCCGACATTCCCCTGCTGGATGCCTCCTTCCACAAAGGGTGCAGACATCATGTGAATAAGTGGGAGGAGTATAACCCGTAGCCTGAGTCACTGCGGGGCGAGGAGCATACGAGGTAGCCGGGCGAAAAGCCGGTGGAGTAAAAGGGCGGGGGGCCTGTGGTGCCGAGTACATCCTCTGTGACTGAGCCGGCCCTGCGGACTGATAAGACATAGTCCTAGCTCTCTTCTCCCCTGAACTACTAGACTGTCCCTTCTCTATTCCTCTTCTCTTAAAGAACTCTTCGGAATTAGACTCGGCCAACAATGCTTTGTCCACAACTTCTGAATATGTCTCATGTCGGAACATTGAGACACGATCCTTGAGGTAGGCCTTCAACCCCCTCTCGAATTTCCGGGCCTTCATAGCCTCGGTAGCTATCATGTGTGGAACAAATCGAGATAGCTCTGAGAACTTGGCTTCGTAAGCCGCTACAGACATATTACCTTGCTCCAAGGTAATAAATTCAATTTCTTTCTTTTCTTTCATCCCAACCGGAAAGTATTTCTTGTAGAAAACGTCCAAGAATTCTCCCCATGTCCATTCTTGGCCTTGCCGGGTCAACTCTCGGGTCCGAAGTGCAGACTTCCAACTATGGTCGGCCTCGCCTTCAAGCATAAAGGCAGCCCATGTGACCCTCTCTACTTCCGTAGGTGCCAAAACCGAGAATATCTTCTCAAGTTGCCGAATCCAACCCTCGGCAACAAGTGGATCAATGCTTCCACAAAAAGTTGGAGGCCTCATCCTCCGGAAAGCTTCTATCCCGGCTTGGGCTCGGTTAGGAGGAGCCGGTATAAGTGCCGCATTAGGCGGAGTGGCCGGTTGCCTTGCCGCCAACATAGCCAAAGTCTCGGCTATGGATGCGAATGCTTGGGCAAAGTCGAGCTGATCATCACCCGATGGAGCATCACCTCCATTACCCCTCGTGTTGTACCCGCGACCCCGGGTATTGCGTCTCATGATTTCTCCTGAGAACGACAATACAGCATGAGTCTAACTTGGATACGCATTTAGTACAATTTTTTTTTTCGCAATTTACTCAATACATATTCATCAAGCACATTTAATAAGTACAACACCAATAATGTACACATGGTATATAACACAATAGCATAACATACAATCCATGTTCCTAGTGTAGGACTCTATGTTCGGTTGAAGTTCAACCCATTTTGACTAAGACTAACTTGTTAGTCTATACTTGGAATACAACTCTCTAAGGTGATTCTAATACCTTGTTCAATCATCTACGTGACCCTAGGGACTCTAATACCTAGGGCTCTGATACCACTTCTGTCACGCCCCAAAATACCCCCTAGGAGTTAAGGGATACTTTAGAGGTGACTACGTGTACCTGTCAAACCATCCTGTAATGCAAGAGGCTAAACATGATATAATTCAATGAAAATCAGAGCGCGGAAACTAAACATAAGTGCGGAAGCATAAACCAACTTTTTCTTTTCTTCTATAACTCCAAATAGTATTCCAAGTTAACATATACCAAATACAATCAAAGTAAAGGTGGACATGCCCACCTATCAAAATACAAAAAGGAACTCTCTAACCCTCTCCTCTCAACAGTAGTCGAGGTATGGCCACACATCCAAGTCCCCATCCTCCTGAGACTGCCATGGGATAGGTGGCTCCCTCTCCTCTACATACTCCTCCTCGACCCAAGGCTCGGGGTCGAGGACATCCACGGTACCTGCCGACATAAAAGTACGGCTGAGCATGGAATACTCAGCGAGTACAAACTACTAGCTAACCATAACAAAAACGAACGCATAACAACAGTGAGCAATACAAGATATTAATTTAAAGCAATAGTGAAAGCATAAGATACATAGCCATATCTTGACATGCGTATATGAATGCAAAAACCTCGGTAAAACTCATGTCTCGGAAACCTTTTTCGTGTCTCGGTCAAATCATGTATGTGTATCGTGTCTTGCCTTGTATTTCATGTCTTGATTTGTTCTTGACTTGTATACTTGTGAGCCAGAGGCTAGCACCCTTCCTTGGGCTACCAACCTCCTTGTCATGTTCTTGTTCCATTTCTCTTGTGAGCCAGAGGCAAGCACCCTCCCTTGGGCTACCAACCTCCTTGTCATGTTCTTGTTTCATTTCTCTTGTGAGCCAGAGGCTAGCACCCTTCCTTGGGCTACCAACCTCCTTGTCATGTTCTTGTTTTCTTGTTTGCTTTATTATGCACAATTACTCTTGGAAAACCCAATTCATGCATGCATGCGTGCTTGTGTGCTTGTCAATAGTGGTAATCATGATGACATACTTAAATGGGCGGATCACAAGAATATGGCATTTCAATCCTTAACATAGTGGTATGAGAATTTAGGCAACATATAGCACATTTGAGCAATTTATCATTCCTAAGGAATTTACACAATTTCTATTTCCATTTTCTTCATTAAGTCCATTTATTCCTAGTTTAGGCATTTTGTCAAACACATAGCATGCAAGGTTCCTTAATGGTTCATCTTCTTCTTTCTAGTGCCTACTTTCCATCCAAAAATCAAGGTATGTTCATTATTGGTAAAGTACCCATCCACCATTTCCATCACACACATCACCCAACATACACCTCGGCATCCAATCGCCACATCAACACCCACACACATCCATACCTTTTTCTTATCTTATTTAGGTTCATTGGAGATGATACATTTCATATGGGAGGCAAACATAATAGCATAAAACACATTTCATGAGGAAAACCTAGATTTATTGCTAGGGTAAGTTAGTAGGGTGTACTAACCTTAGATCAAGGTTTGATCTTGAAGAAACCTTGAAATAGAAGCTCTATTTGGAAGGAGGAAGCCTTTGCTTGAAGGGGACTTGAGTTGGGGAAGAAATCCCTCTCAAAAACGTGCGTGAGGGCTGCCCTAGCTTGGAGAATGCACCTCCACCCGAGCTTGAGTTGAAATCTTGAAGAAAACGTGCTTGGGGACGATCTAGGGTCTTCACCCCTTTGATTTCTTCTCCAAAAGCAACCTAGGTTTAGGAAACCCTTTTCTCTTCTCTCTTATCTCCCAAATCTCTCTAAGTATAGTGAATGATGCCCTAAGGCTCGGGCAAGCCTTAAGGAGAAAGGGTTTAACCCCCAAAAGACGATAAAGCCCTTACTGAAATTTCTGCAAAAACGCGAAGACCGAGCGATCGGTGGTTATGACCGATCGATCGGTTGCCTACCGAGCGATCGGTGTTTATGACCGATCGATCGGTCAAAAACTCACTCTCTGGAAAATTTCCCCATACAAAATTTCTGACCGTGCGATAGCTACCGATCGATCGGTTATGAACCGATCGATCGCTGACTGGACCGAGCAATCGGTGCTCTGTATGTCTGGACTGTTTTGACCATATCTTTTGACTCGCTCGTCGGATTTCGACGATTCAACTTGCGTTGGGTTCGTCTTTCGAAAACGCACATTTCTGACATTTCAGAATTTCCAATTTCTCCCTTATTTATTAATTAGACTACGAAAACGGCCAATTAGCTATGAAAGTGCCATTCATTAAGGATGAAAAAGTCCGGGGTGCTACACATGTTACCATTGTGGTGACATGGGACACTGGATTAGAGATTGTACAAGTCGTCGGTCACATGCTCAAACCTAGGGAAATAGACTCCCAGGCCGACTGCCCACGCAGTAGGAGTCTTCTCAGGCTTTGAGGCCCCAGCTGCCTCGCCAGGCTAACCATGGGCAATCCTTTGCCATATCAGAACAGGAAGCTCAGGCGCCAAAAGATATGGCGTAGACATATGAGAGAGAGAAGAACTTTTTTTTTTTTGTGTAAAGGATGATGCAATGTTGTGTTTTCAGTATGTTTCCTATGTGTATATGTGTTGGTTATGTTTTATGATATTTTGCTCACTGGAAGGAAAATTGATTTGTGTGACTATTTAAGCATCTTGCCATTGAGCAAATGCATTTGCTAAAGGTTTTTCCTTTAGTGTTCTTGGAGTGGTCTTGGAGGAGGATAACTATCCCCACTAATGGTACCATAGTCCTAATTTCGAGGATGAAATTTCTATAAGGGGGGAGGATGTAGAGCCCCGAATTTCACATGCACTGTTAATGTGAGTAGGGTTGTAAATAGTTTTTGAAAAGTGTCAATTCAAGGGATTTCATAGCGGCCGAGCCGCCCATATATATGGGTTTTTCCCAACAGGTTACCTTAGTTTGGTTTAAGAACCTAGGGTTGTGAGTTATGAGAATAGAGTAGGGGTTGGATTCAAGGTGGATGGGGTATGAAAATACCCTAAGTGGCAAGAGGAGCGTCTTAACATACCCTCAACTTTATGAACCTCTAATTTAGTCACCGCTTATCTAAATTGAGCGATTCTTGAATTTTTACAAATTTATTTAAACCTTCTTCGAGGTTCATGTTGATCACTTTTCTAGATTTTGAGTCCGGGTTAAGTCAAACATCCAATTTCCGAAATCAGATCTGCTACAAATATGGGTAGACGAAATCCATTTTCGGATCAGTCGGCTTTAGAGCCCCATTTATGTAAATAAAAACTCAAAATTAGGAATTCTCCATTAGACATAAAATTGTTTTCCTTTGAATGACGAGTCCAACGCAAGTTGAATCATCAAAATCCGATGTGCGAATCAAAAGTTATGGTTACAATACCAAACAGCAAAAATCTGGAAAGCTCACTGAGTTTTGGATGATTGATCGTCCAAAGACGATGATCGATTGTTAGGAACCCAAAAATATGGGTAGCTCACTGGAAATGGGATGATCGATCATCCCTACTGACGATCGATCGTCAGCGCGTAGTTTCATTTTTTTAAAGACACAGAAATGAAGGTTGTTTATAAATAGACAATCCATTTGGGGGTTTTGGGTAACCTAAAACCTAAAGGAGATTGGAGAAGAGAAGGGAGGGAAATTTGGGGGTTTCCAAAGAGGGTTTTGATTGAAGAAAGAGGATATCAAAATCAAGCTTGGATCTTTACATCAAGCAAAGATCGTGGTGTTTTCTTCAGCCTCAAGGTTGGATCCTCCTTTATCAAGCTTGGGGGTTTTCTACTCAAGAATTTTCTTCAAATTAAGAGTTGATCCTCAAGGTTAGTACACCCTTCTATCTACCTTAGTAATAACCTAAGTTTCCTTATGCATGTTGTTGGTTGATCTCCTATATTGTTCTCTTCTTGTTAGAATGCTTAACTTCCCAAAATAAACAAGATGGGTAATAGTTATGGATGTATGAGTGAATGGTGGTTGAGGCGATTGTATGCCCTGGGAATAGTGATGAATGTGTGTTGGAAAATGATGGATGAGCATTGTACGTATAATAAACGCACACCATGTAGCTCCCCGGACTTTTCCATACTTAAATGAATAGCACTTTCTTAGCCAATTGGCCTTTCATGTAGTCTAATTAATAAATAAGGAAGAAATTGAAAATTTAGAAATGCCAGAAATGTTCCTTTTCGAAAGACGAATCCAACGCAAGTTGAATCGTTAAAATCGGACTAACGAGTCAAAAGATATGGTCAAAAGACCTAAGTGGAGAAAATGAGGAAAATCAGCAAAATAGGCAAAACACAGACCAACCGATCGATCGCTCCATCCACCGGTCGACTGCTCCATCCACTGGTCGACCCGTAGCCCACCGGTCGACTGTTATTACACTAATTTTGTATGGGGGATTTTTCCAAAGAGGAGGTTTTGGACCGATCGACCGCTCCTATGACCGGTCGATCGCTCCTTGAGCATTTTGCCCATACAGTGTGTTTTGGCCAAAATTTTAAGGGTAGGATGGTCATTTTACCACCCCACTTTCTATATAAACCCCAAATCAGTGGGTGAGGGTTTCATAAACCCTCAAAGCTTGTATTGGGAGATTAGAGAAGGGAGAGAAAGGAAGAGCTAGGGTTTTGCTCAAACCCATCTCAAGCAAGGATTTTTCTACTCAAAGGATCTAATCTCATCTTCCCTCAAGTTCTCCTCCAAGTTTAAAGGCTAGTACACCCTACTAACTACCACTAGCAATAACCTAGGTTTTTTCATTTTTGTTGATGATTCTTCTCGCAACCCAAAACCCACCCTAGGAGTTAGAGTGAATCGTGGACGACTAAATCATGACTTACATGACTTGCTTGACAAACCACCTGCAAAACACCCACAGAGCATATACAATAGAGGATAACAGCGGAAGCATAACTATAAGACATAGCGGAAGTCTAACAAACCTCTAAGTATATACACATGGTCCAAGTTTTAATACAAAGAAATCAAAACAAAGAAAGTGCGGACATGCCCGCCAAAATACATGGATAAAATCACTCATGCTCACCCACAGCTAATCCACTCAGAATCTAACACCACCTACTGATAACCCTCTACGGGAGGTTCCTCCAAAGGCTCCTCGACGTACTCCTCCTCCCCCCATGGACCAGGAGCACAAACATCAAATGGAGCAGCAGCTCCCTCAGAACCTGCCGACATAAGAAGTACGGCTGAGCATGGAATACTCAGCGGGTTCCAAGCACTAACCAACAGTTATAGCATAAAAATGGCAATACATAAATCAGGAGCAATTCATATATGTTAGACGGAAACAATTCATATCATACAAGGAAGTAAAGCAATTTATAATCATGCTTGTATTTCGTAGAAAGCCGATAAAACCTTTTGAAAACATCGTGCACTTGACTTGGCTTGAAATATCTTTTCGTACTTGAAAGCTTGTCATGTTTGTCTTGCTTGATCTTGTCGAGCGTGTCGTATGTGTCATGTCATGCATGTCATGCGTGCTTGCTTGTGATCATGTAACTTGTGAGATACATTTGTGAGATATCCTTGTGAGATGCGCTTGAGAGATGCCTTGAGAGGGAAGGGAGACCCTTCTTTATGCAATGCACTTGAGAGGGAAGGGAGACCCTTCTTCATGATATGTATGTACTTGCGAGGGAAGGGAGGCCCTTCTTCATGATATGCACTTGTGAGTGAGGGGAGACCCCTCGTGGAATGTTGGTTCTTGTTTTCTTGTGAAAAGCGAGATAAAACATATCATAGGATATGTCCCACCTCTAACCATGTTCTTGAAAACCTCGGTAAATCATGTCATGCATGCCGTGCTCGTGGGGATCGTGTACATACTTGCATTTAAATTCAAATATGACATTTGGATAATTCACAACACAATAACATCAATGATTGAGCAATGTAATATTCACATCATTTAGGGAAAGCAAAAAAACACACTATCATAGGCCCTAGCAATATCCATAATTTATTAGGCATGCATTTCCTAATTTACAACTCACTTTATTTACCTTGGCATTTCATCAAACATGGTGTGTTCATTATTGATTTACCCTACAACATGCTTTTCTAGATGGGTTTTACTCAAATCATGCATGTATGTTCATTATTGGAACAATGCCCTCCCCATTTTAATCATCACAACACAACCATTGGCATCCAATCGCCCCTTCCATCTCCATTCACCATTCACAACCATCCATCTCATAGCACATGTGTAAATGAAAGAAAACAAAGAGAAATAAAGTAAAAGAATGAACTATAACTAGGAGGGTAGCAAGAAGTACCGACCTTGAAGAAATGAGGAAGAAACCCCTTCCAAAAAAAACCGTGAGGTGCTGCCCTAGCTTGGGTAATGCTCTCCACGGGAGCTTGAGCCGTGATCTTGGAGAAAAGCCGGACTTGAAGTGATCTAGGGTCTCAAAACCCCTTTGATTCTTCTCCAAAAGCAAAACCCTAGCTTAGGAAACCCTTTCTCTTCTCTTCTAATCCCCCAAATCTTCTAAGTGTTGAGAATGAGCCCTAAAGGCTCGGGCGATCCTATATAAGAAAGGGTATAACACCCGAATGCCGAAAATGCCCTTAGTGAAAATTCTGCAAAACGCGAGGACCGAGTGATCGGTGTTTATGACCGATCGATCGGTTGCCTACCGAGCGATCAGTGTGTTGACCGAGCTCTCAACCAAAAATCAACTCTCTGGAAAATTTCCCCATACAAAAATCTTGACCAGTCGATAGCTACCGATCGATCGGTTTTGGACCGATCGATCGCTCTATGGACCGAGCGATCGGTTGTCTGTAGGTCCAGACTGTTTTGGCCATATCTTTTGACTCGCTCGTCGGATTTTGACGATTCAACTTGCGTTGGGTTCGTACTTCGAAAAGGAACATTTTTGACATTTCGGAATTTCCAATTTCTTCCTTATTTATTAATTATACCTCTTTAAAGGCAAAATGGCAATGAAAGTGTCATGCATTAAATGTGAAAAGGTCCGGGGCTCTACATCCTCCCCCCCTTACAAACATTTCGTCCTCGAAATTTAGACGCTACTTGCATTACAAACCAAAAAGAAAATTACAAGTCATATACAAACTTATACAGAAACTCATTCAAATAATTCTGGGTACTTCGCTTTGACTTCGGCTTCACACTCCCATGTAGCTTCTTCCCGAGCATGGTGTTGCCATTGCACAAGAACCAAAGGGATTGTCTTGTTGCTAAGCACTTGATCTCTTCGATCCAAAATCTAAACCGGCTTTTCAATCAAGGTGAGGTCCTCTCGAATCTCCAACAGTTCCAAGTCTATGACATGCGAAGGATCCGCAATGTACTTCCGAAGCATAGACACATGGAAAACGTTGTGAACTGCGGCCATGTGAGGTGGGAGAGCTACCCTATAAGCAACCTCACCAACTCGCGTGATAATCTCAAAAGGCCCAACATACCGACGACTGAGCTTGCCTCTCTTGCCAAATCTCATGATCCCTTTGCTAGGGATACTTTCACAAAAACTTGATCCCCTACTTGAAATTCCAAGTCCCTACGGCGCGTGTCCGCATAACTTTTCTGGCGATCTTGAGCGGCTTTCAATCGATCCCGAATGATCTTAACTGTGTTTGCAGTTTGCTCAATCAACTCCGGACCAAGTACTTTCCTTTCTCCTACCTCATCCCAATAGAGAGGAGACCTACAACTTCACCCATACAAGGCCTCAAACGGTGCCATTTGGATACTCGCCTGATAGCTGTTATTATAGCGAATTCAACCAAAGGCAAGTGCTCTTCCCAACTGCCTCTGAAATCCAACATACAAGCCCGAAGCATGTCTTCAATAACTTGGTTCACTCTCTCGGTTTGCCCATCCGTCTGTGGATGAAAAGCGGTGCTGAAATCAAGTCGGGAACCCATAGCATCCTGAAAACTTTTCCAGAATCTTGATGTGAATCTTGGATCCCGATCTGACACAATACTGACTGGCACTCCGTGAAACCTAACCACTTCCTTGATGTATAACGCGGCCAACTGGCTAGAGTTGAAAGTAGTTCGGTACGGTAGGAAATGAGCGGACTTTTTCAAACGATCCACTACTACCCATATCGCATCTGAGCCCCTTGCCGTCTTTGGCAAGCCAACTATGAAATCCATGGATATGTTCTCCCATTTCCACTCGGGAATAGGAAGAGACTGCAATAGACCTGCCGGCCGCATGTACTCTGCCTTCACCTGTTGGCACACTAAGCATCGTGCTACATACTCCGCAACATCCCTCTTCATATTCCGCCACCAAAAGTGACTCTTGAGGTTCCGGTACATCTTTGTACCCCCAGGATGCACTGTGTACTTCAAACGATGTGCTTCGTCCATGATCTCTCGTCGAAGATCTGCATTGGCCGGAACACACAGCCTTCCTTTGAATGTGATAGCACCTCGGTTAGTGAGAGAAAAGTCTTCACTACCCTTGGCAACTTCCTTGTCCCGATAAGCCAATAGTTCAGCATCCGTGGCTTGGTATTCTTGGATCAAATCTATAATGTATGGCCGAACCGTGACATTTACCAAGATAGGACTACGAACAGAGTCATTCACACTGATGTCTAGATTTTCCAAGTCTTCAAGTAGCTTCCATTCTTGCACCAACATGTGTGCTAATAACCCTGGAGGTTTTTTACTCAAATCATCGGCCACTACATTCGCTTTACCTGGGTGGTACTGAATGGTACAATCATAGTCTTTCAAAAATTCCATCCAACGCCGTTGTCTTAGATTTAGCTCCTTTTGCGAGAAGAAATACTTGAGACTCTTGTGATCCGTGAACACATAGAACTCCACCCCATAAAGGTAATGACGCCAAATCTTGAGTGCAAACACGACCGCCGCAAGCTCCAAGTCGTACGTGGGATAATTCTTTTCATGCTCCTTCAATTGCCTTGATGCATAGGCAATGACTTTCTTGTGCTGCATGAGCACGCACCCAAGTCCAACGTGCGAGGCATCACTATACACCTCATACCCATAAGGTCCGGATGGCACTGTAAGGACAGGAGTTGTAGTAAGCCTCTTCTTCAGTTCTGTGAAACTGATCTCACACTTGTCGCTCCAGAAAAACTTCTCATTCTTCCTTGTCAGGTGAGTAAGCGGTACTGCAAGGCTAGAGAAACCCTCTATGAATCTCCTGTAGTAGCCTGCCAACCCAAGAAAGCTGCGTATCTCAGTAACACTTTTGGGCCTCGCCTAACTCATAACTGCTTCGATCTTCTTCGGATCTACCGAGATACCTTCTGCAGAAACAACGTGGCCTAGGAATGCCACGTCTTCCAACCAAAACTCACACTTGCTAAGTTTGGCGTATAGCTTGTGCTCTCTTAGCATTTCCAAAGCAAGGCGAAGGTCTCGTATGTGATCTTCCCGTGTCTGGGAATACACCAAGATATCATCGACAAACACTATCACGCATCGATCTAGGTATGGCCGGAACACCCGGTTAATTAAATCCATAAAAGCTGCCGGCGCGTTCGTGAGACCAAAAGGCATCACCAAGGACTCGTAGTGTCCATATCGAGTCCGGAAAGCAGTTTTGGGAATATCTTCCGCCTTAATCTTCAACTGGTGATAGCCCGATCGAAGATCTATCTTTGAGAAAAACCTCGCTCCTTTCAACTGATCGAACAAGTCATCAATTCTGGGCAATGGGTACCTATTCTTTATAGTGACTTTGTTCAGTTGTCGATAGTCAACGCACATCCGCATCGAGCCATCCTTCTTCTTAACAAATAACATCGGGGCACCCCACGGAGAGACACTTGGACGAATGAAACCAAGGCCTTGTAATTCCTCCAACTGAGTCTTCAACTCTTTGAGTTCAATAGGGGCCATTCTATACGGAGCCTTGAAAATAGGAGCTGTGCCTGGTGTAAGCTCGATCCCAAACTCAATCTCCCTGTCTGGAGGCAACCCTGGCAACTCCTCTGGAAATACATCCAGGAATTCACTCACGACCGGATTAGTCGAAGAGTCCTTTGCCTCGGGGTTAGCTAAGCTCAACGCCACAAAACGAGCAATATATCTACTTTTCAACCCGCGAAAGTGGAATGGTTTTCCTTCTACTGGCTTGAAGAGTACCATTTTCTCAAAGCAAGCTACATGCCCATGATGTGCTGCTAATCAATCCATTCCCAATATAACATCAAAGTATTGGAATCTAAGGACGATGAGATCAACCGCCAACTCGTGGCTTCCAACTTGGACCACACTATTTCTATACACTTTATCTGCCAATACTGTTTTGCCGAGAGGAGTCGAAATGGCTAACTCTAGTTCTAGCTGACTAGGCTCCACAGAAAAGCCTTTTGAAAAACTCGGCGAGACGAACGAATGAGTAGACCCGGTATCAATCAACACTCGAGCCAAACACTCATTGACTAGTAGGGTTCCTGAAATTTTAGCTAGCTAAGTCAATCCATGCATCAACAATGTATACATATAGGTATTTATATATATAACATGCCATATACGTACACAAAGAATAATACATAATAATTTAATTTACGGGTAATTAAATAAATTACAACTGCGTACCTTGCACTACATCGTCAGATGCAAGTGCATCACCCTCTGTCAAGGCAAAAACTCACCTCTGGTTCGCTTAGCGAGGCGGAGGTGTAGACCGGGTAGTCTGGGATGACGCCTGATATGATCCTGCTGGGTGTGCTGGGGGCCTAATCCCTGAGACTGGCTTGGTAAATGCCGACTGGGGCAATCCCTGATCATATGGCCCTGGCGACCACAATGAAAACATCCACCCAATGCCCTTCGGCAATCTGCTGCCGGGTGCCTTCGGCCGCACGAAGTGCAGACCTCGTGTGTATAGGTCGGAGGGGCCGAAGGTGGAGCATACCTCACCGTCTGAGGTGTAACTGGCCGTGGAGCTGGAAGAGCCTGAGGTCGCGGTGCCTGAGGCACATACTGCAGGGGAGCTGGAGGCGCATAAGATAGCCTCATCTGTGGTGCTGGCCACGCATACTGATAAGGGCCGGTACGAGCCCACCTCTCTGGAGGTGCTGAACTACTGGCTTGGCCTCTTGCCAACTCCCTCTTCTTGGACACCGCCTCAGAATTTGCCTCGATCAATAAGGCTTTGTTTACCACTTCCAGATAAGTAGCGTGCCTGAAAGCCGATACTTTCTCCATAATAACATCCTTGAGCCCTTGCTCAAATCTCCTCGCCTTCCTTGCCTCAGTAGCCACCATGTGAGGCGCAAATCTAGAGAGCTCCGAGAACTTAGCTTCATATTGTGCTACTGACATCGAACCTTGCTCAAGGTTGATGAATTCTCTCTCTTTCCTTTCCCGTGCTCCGATCGGAAAGTACTTCTTATAAAAAGTGTCCTTGAACTCCTCCCAAATCCAAGGTTGACCCTGCATGGTCAAATCTCACATCCTCAATGCGGACAACCACCAATGGTGGGCTTCGCTCTCTAGCATGAAAACTGCCCATGCTACTCTATCCTCCTCTGTAGGCGAGAGGACCGCAAAGATCTTCTCCATCTAGAGGATCCATGCCTCTGTAGCAAGAGGGTCCACACTCCCATTGAATGGTGGAGGCCTCAATCTCTTGAATGCCTCAACTCCAGCTGTACGATGTACTGGAGCTGCGGGCGGTGGAGTACGTGCCGCCGACGATGGTATAGCTTGCCGAGCCGCTAGTATGGCGAGTGTCTCAGCAATAGAGCCTAAGACCTGGGAGAGGTCCGGCTGCTCATCCTCATCTCTGGAAGAAGATGAAGCTCTGGTGTGTGGTCCACGACCCCATGTGCCCCGCCTCATGACTAAAGTCCTGAGAACAATAGCACCACATGAGTCTCACTTGAAACCACAATTTATCGCATTTCCATTTCACAATAATTCAAGTGGCATTATGTGTATAATATAATACTAATATGCATCGCATCACAACCATCGGTGTATTTACAATATTATACCTTGGTGTTCTAGCGCTCCTAAGACTCGTACCTGGTTGAAACAACCATTTTGACTAAGACTAACGTTTAGTCTTTCACTTGGATCAAGACTCACTTCCGACTTACTTCCTTCCTAACTCATTTCCCAAAATATGCTCTTGTCAAGCCGTGGTATTCGATTCTAAGTGACCCTAGAGACCTAAAGCCTAAGCTCTGATACCACTTCTGTCGCGACCCAAAACCCACCCTAGGAGTTAGAGTGAATCGTGGACGACTAAATCATGACTTACATGACTTGCTTGACAAACCACCTGCAAAACACCCACAGAGCATATACAACAGAGGATAACAGCGGAAGCATAACTATAAGACACAGCGGAAGTCTAACAAACCTCTAAGTATATACACATGGTCCAAGTTTTAATACAAAGAAATCAAAACAAAGAAAGTGCGGACATGCCCGCCAAAATACATGGATAAAATCACTCATGCTCACCCACAGCTAATCCACTCAGAATCTAACACCACCTACTGATAACCCTCTACGGGAGGTTCCTCTAAAGGCTCCTCGACGTACTCCTCCTCCATCCATGGACCAGGAGCACAAACATCAAATGGAGCAGCAGCTCCCTCAGAACCTGCCGACATAAGAAGTACGGCTGAGCATGGAATACTCAGCGGGTACCAAGCACTAACCAACAGTCATAGCATAAAAATGGCAATACATAAATCAGGAGCAATTCATATATGTTAGACGGAAAAAATTCATATCATACAAGGAAGTAAAGCAATTTATAATCATGCTTGTATTTCGTAGAAAGCCGATAAAACCTTTTGAAAACATCTTGCACTTGACTTGGCTTGAAATATCTTTTCGTACTTGAAAGCTTGTCTGTTTGTCTTGCTTGATCTTGTCGAGCGTGTCGTATGTGTCATGTCATGCATGTCATGCGTGCTTGCTTGTGATCATGTAACTTGTGAGATACACTTGTGAGATATCCTTGTGAGATGCGCTTGAGAGATGCCTTGAGAGGGAAGGGAGACCCTTCTTTATGCAATGCACTTGAGAGGGAAGGGAGACCCTTCTTCATGATATGTATGTACTTGCGAGGGAAGGGAGGCCCTTCTTCATGATATGCACTTGTGAGTGAGGGGAGACCCCTCGTGGAATGTTGGTTCTTGTTTTCTTGTGAAAAGCGAGATAAAACATATCATAGGATATGTCCCACCTCTAACCATGTTCTTGAAAACCTCGGTAAATCATGTCATGCATGCCGTGCTCGTGGGAATCGTGTACATACTTGCATTTAAATTCAAATATGACATTTGGGTAATTCACAACACAATAACATCAATGATTGAGCAATGTAATAGTCACATCATTTAGGGAAAGCAAGAAAACACACTATCATAGGCCCTAGCAATATCCATAATTTATTAGGCATGCATTTCCTAATTTACAACTCACTTTATTTACCTTGGCATTTCATCAAACATGGTGTGTTCATTATTGATTTACCCTACAACATGCTTTTCTAGATGGGTTTTACTCAAATCATGCATGTATGTTCATTATTGGAACAATGCCCTCCCCATTTTAATCATCACAACACAACCATTGGCATCCAATCGCCCATTCCATCTCCATTCACCATTCACAACCATCCATCTCATAGCACATGTGTAAATGAAAGAAAACAAAGAGAAATAAAGTAAAAGAATGAACTATAACTAGGAGGGTAGCAAGAAGTACCGACCTTGAAGAAATGAGGAAGAAACCCCTTCCAAAAACGACCGTGAGATGCTGCCCCCAGCTTGGGGAACGCTCTCCACGGGAGCTTGAGCCGTGATCTTGGGGAAAAGCCGGACTTGAAGTGATCTAGGGTCTCAAAACCCCTTTGATTCTTCTCCAAAAGCAAAACCCTAGCTTAGGAAACCCTTTCTCTTCTCTTCTAATCCCCCAAATCTTCTAAGTGTTGAGAATGAGCCCTAAAGGCTCGGGCGATCCTATATAAGAAAGGGTATAACACCCGAATGCCGAAAATGCCCTTAGTGAAAATTCTGCAAAACACGAGGACCGAGCGATCGGTGTTTATGACCGATCGATCGGTGTTTATGACCGATCGATCGGTTGCCTACCGAGCGATCGGTGTGTTGACCGAGCTCTCGACCAAAAATCAACTCTCTGGAAAATTTCCCCATACAAAAATCTTGACCAGTCGATAGCTACCGATCGATCGGTTTTGGACCGATCGATCGCTCTATGGACCGAGCGATCGGTTGCCTGCAGGTCCAAATTGTTTTGGCCATATCTTTTGACTCGCTCGTCGGATTTTGACGATTCAACTTGCGTTGGGTTCGTACTTCCTTATTTATTAATTATTCCTCTTTAAAGGCAAAATGGCAACGAAAGTGTCATGCATTAAATGTGAAAAGGTCCGGGGCTCTACAATTCTTGATTCCATGTTTTCCCTTCCTTTTGAAATGTGATATTGCCATAAAATGTAACCAAGATAATAAGGAATGTTGTGATGATGTGGATGGATGAGGGGTTGAGGCGATTGGATGCCGTATGGTTGTTGTGTGATGTGTGAAATGAAAAATAGTGATAAGGGTATTCCATAAATAATGAACGTACCTTGATGATGTGATGAAAAATATGCACTAACAAGAGTAAAAAGAAACGACTATGAAATGTGGCATGCTATATGTTTGATTAAATGCCTAAATGAGAAATTATCAAATCAATGAAGAATATGAAAGCATGAATATGTGTGGTTTTCTTCCAACTCATGACCTTGATTAAATGCCATATAGATTATCTAAATAAGCACATGCTTATACTATGGAATGAATTGCTATACACTACTCTTCATGTCATATTGTCATCATAATATTACAAGTGCTACACACACCCACGCATGCATGCATGAACCGGGTTTTCCAAGAGTATTTGTCCATGATAAATCATATAAGAAACAAGCATATGTCAAGGAGGTTGGTAGCCCAAGTGAAGGGTACTAGCCTCTGACTCACAAGAAAATGAAAAGAATACATGTCAAAGAGGTTGGTAGCCCAAGGGAAGGGTACTAGCCTCTGAATCACAAGTAGAAGGAAACAAGTACATGACAAGGAGGTTGGTAGCCCAAGTGAAGGGTGCTAGCCTCTAGTTCACAAGAGAATGAAATGTCAAGGAGGTTGGTAGCCCAGGGATGTACGGGTGCTAGCCTCTGGCTCACAAGTATACAAGTCAAGAACAAGTTAAGACATGAGATACAAGACAAGACAAACACACATGCATGATTTTCACAAGTAAGACCGAGACACGAAAAAGAGTTTCCCAACATGAGTTTTACCAAGGTTTTCTCATTCATGCACATATGTCAAGATATTGATGTTGCTTCATGTTCAATGCTATTTATCTTATGCTGATAGTATTGCTTTAATTGATATTTCATATCATGTTCACTGTTGTTATGCTTTCGTTATTACTATGGGTAGCTAGTACTTTGTACTCGCTGAGTATTTCATGCTCAGCCATACTTTTATATCGGCAGGTTCTGTGGTTATCCTTGACCCTGAGCCTTGGGTTGATGAAGAGTACGTAGAGGAGAGGGAGCTACCTATCCCGCTGCAGTCTCAGGAGGATAGGGATTTGGACGTGTGGCCATACCTCGACTACTGTTGAGAGGAGAGCCCGAGAGAGTTCTTTTGTCTATTTTGATATTTTGATAAGTGGGCCTGTCCACCTTTGACTTGGCATGTTATGTAACTTTAACTTGGAATACTATTTTAGAGTTATAGAAGAAAAGAAAAAGTTAGTTCACGCTTCTGCATTCATGATATAGCTTCCGCACTCTGATTCATGTTATATTATGGTATGTGTACCTTGTTCATTACAGGATAGTTTGGCAGGTACGAATAGTCACCTCTAAAGTATCCCTTAACTCCTAGGGGGTATTTTGGGGCACAACTTACCATGTGCTTGATTGAAATACATGAACTTAAGAACTTGAATAAATTGACTAAGAATGTGTTGCACATTAGGTGATTGATAAAATACATGAATGAGAATGCCAAGAATAAAATGAAGGTTTTGAAAACATGATTTATGTAGCTTTTCTTGAAAGGTGATTTTAAAACAATTGGTCTATACTATTGTTAAATGCTCACATGATTATGATAAGTAGTGAATTGCTACATGTTATCCTTTAAATTGTTCATATTATTTTGACTTGCCACAATTATTACACCCAAGCACGCTTGCATGTATGAACCGAGTTGGTATAAGTTTTTGAAACACAACCAAGAACAAGACAAGTGTGAGTGTGAACATGAAACAAGAACAAGACAAGAGTGAAGTTCACAAGACAAGAATAAGATGTAAGTAAGATAATAAAATTCATAAGACACGGAGAAAATACTCATAAGGGGAATCTCACAAGCCCACAAGGATATAGAAGGATGTTAGTGTACTTAGACCAAGTATAGGCACTAACATCTGTTCCCAAGTATGTATGAGAGGATGTTAGTATACTTAGACCAGGTACGGGTACTGGCATCTGTCTCCAGGTTAAGTGAAAAGCATAAAAGGATACTAGTGTACTAAGACCAGGTACGGGCACTAGTATCTGTTTCCAAGGTATAAAAAAATTATGAAACTATGCTAGTATACTTAGACCAGGTACAGGCACTAGTATATGTTTCGAAGATGAGTATAGAATGGTGTTAATGTACTAAGACTAGGTATAGGCATTAACATCTGTTCCCAAGAAAGTATGAGAGGATAATAGTATACCAAGACCAGGTACGGGTACTAGTATTTGTCTCCAAGTAAGAATAAAGAAATATGAAAGGATGTTTAGTGTACCAAGACCAGG
Organism: Tetracentron sinense; assembly: GCA_015143295.1. Taxonomy (NCBI): domain Eukaryota; kingdom Viridiplantae; phylum Streptophyta; class Magnoliopsida; order Trochodendrales; family Trochodendraceae; genus Tetracentron; species Tetracentron sinense. The sequence goes on from CM026562.1 coordinate 22,084,164, forward strand.
TACAAGCATTATCATCCATTTCCATGAAAGAAAGCTCACAAGAAATTCTTATAAGGAAATGGATCGTCAAGGAGGTTGGTAGCCCAAGTCCATGGGTACTAACCTCTTGCTGACAAGAAAGGCTCACAAGATCTCGTAAGAAAACTCACAAGATCTCGTAAGAATCTCACAAGACTCATAAGATCACATGAACTCGTAAGAAATTATAAGGACCACAGAGGATGTTTTACTTTCACGAGAAATAAGATTTAACGAATGATGTTGTATGTTGCTTTAAGAAAAATTTATAAACTGTATTCTTTCTAGTACTTGTTTATGATACTATACTTGTTATTACTATTGTTAGCTAGGAGTTTGTACTTGCTGAGTATTCCATATTTAGTTGTACATTTTATGTCGGTAGTTACACTATACGATATATATATTCCAGTTCCATAGATCGATGCGGCTCATGGAGAGCAGGAGAATGCTCGAATTGCCACCCAGATATTGGGGGTTAGATATGAGGCCCTACGGTTGGGTTGAGTGAGAGAGACATGTATTTTGGGTTTTCATGTCTGGGGATATTGTCTCACTTGATTTGGTAACTCAGGTTAAGGATTTCTTGTATATGTTTTAGTTTATGTTCAGTTATTGTAAATAGTTGTACTTGGAATACAGTTAAGTTATTAAAGAAATTTTAAGTTCACTATTTAGCTTGCCTTATATTCTTCCGCAGGATGGTGTTGTGGTAAGAATGAGCCCAAGTTATCGTCTAACTCCTAAGGGGTATTTCGGGGCGTTACATGATTAGTGGGAGGATTGACAATCTCAGATAGGGTGACACTGAAAGCCATATGATTCTCAGATTCCTCACTTGAGGTAGAGCTTTCGGATTGTTCATCCTTAGATTCACTATCATCTCATGTGGCATTCATCATCTTTCCCTTACTCTTCTTCTTGTTAGGGCCATCAAGTGAAATATGGCCAAAGCCTTTGCATTTATAGCATTGAATGCCACGAGATTTCTTGTCAGTTCCTTTGCGGATTTTTTTGTTTCCCAAGGTTTTGACTTTGGCTTAGTTTTCAAGATATTTTCCTCCTTGTTTAGGATTGAACCTTCTATTTATTTTTCTGATATTTTTGAAATTTCTTAACAAATAGAGCCAACTCCTTCTCTCCTAACTCAGCATCACTGTCATCTTCATCCAAGGTTTCCTTGACAGTTTTCAAGGCCACAGACTTGTTTTTCTTGGATGGTTGAAGATTGAATTCGTAGGTTTGGAGTGATCTGACCAATTCCTCAATCTTGAGAGCATCAACATTCTTACTCTCCATGATGGCAGTCACCTTAGATTGAAACATTTCCGGTAGAGATCTAAGGATTTTTCTATCAATTTTGGACTCACTAATTTTCTCACCCAGGTTGAAACTGGAATTAACAATGTCACGTAGTTTTGCATAGAATTCATCAAAAGTTTTAGTGTCTTCCATTTTCAGATTTTCAAATTTAGTTGTGAGAATTTGGAGCTTTGAGATCTTGACAGAATATCCCAAGCCTCCTTTGTTGTTTCATATGAAGAGATTCATCTGAATTCTTCTATAGTGACTGCAGTAAAGATTGCATTGAGACCTTTCGTATTCCAACCACTTGTCTCGAGCTCATCTTTGCTCCAATTTGAAGAACTTTTAGTGAGAATTACATCACCTAGAATATTCACCAGTAGGGTCCAGCCATCCTAAGTAAACATCCAGATTCTCTCGTCTATGGATTTGAGAAACGCTCTCATTCGAGCTTTTCAATACGCATAGTTGTTCCCATCAGATAATGGAAAACGAGAGATGGAGCCACCTTCTCTTAGAGCAGTCATTGACTTAAGGATAGACACAAGATCACACTTAAGGAATTAACCTTATGGGTGTACCTGCTCTAATGCCAATTGAAATTCCTTAGTTCAATGAACCCTTTGATCTAGAGGGGGGTGAATAGCTCCACTTAAGATATTCTACCAATTTTAATTTTATCCAATCACACTCATTCAATCACATATGAACATGCAAAACTTTTTATGTGGAAAACCCTTTCGAGAAAAACCAGAAAGTATGCCTCTTTTCAATTTTAGAAAAACAGTTCTTGGGGGGGGGGGGGGGGCATACATCGAGTCCCAATATTTGACTAAGATTCTAATTGATTTTATTCAATGAAGGTAGGAATAACAATCACCTTTGTGAATTTGAAATTGTTAAGTAAAATCCGCATTAGAATAGTACTCGCAAAACTTCACGTGTCAAGTCTCCTGTCGATTCACAAGAAATCTTTTTCCTTTAAAGGTTTCTCTAATGGAAGCTAATGTCCCTTCCAAATTTCATGCTTTTAATCTTTTCTTCTTTTCTTTGATCCAAGAAACATTCTTGATTAAACAAGATCCAATCTTGATCTTCAAAGAACTTGTTCTTGATCATCAAGATCAAAAACCAAACAAAAGGAAGAAGAGGAGAGGTGACCATACACCCCCAAAAGAGAGAGAGGGATGGGCGTGAGATTAGAGGAGAGAGAGGAAAAAATCTGGAGAAAAATTAATTCTCCCAAGGGTGGGTGTCCACCTATATATTCCCTCTTGGTTGCTTGAATTATAATCCAATTACAACACCTCAACCTTATCCTAATCCAATTCGGATTCCTCAATTGTTTCCTTAATGATTATCCTCCTAATCCAATTAGGATTAATCTTAAAAGAAACTAACCTTATCCATTAGTAACTAATCTTATCCTTATCCAATAAGGATTCTTGAATTAGTAACTAACTAATGGAAAACAATTAGGGAATCTTTAATTAGTAACTAATTAACTAACTAACTAACCTTATCCAATAAGGTGTTAATTAATTAGAAACTAATTAAAAATAAGACTTCCTCCATGAAGTAGGCATCCAATCCTTGGTGGGCCCCACTCCATACACCCCTTAGGGTTCTAAACCCCTTAGGTCACTTTTTGATTTTTATCAAAATTCCCAATGGTTCCTACTCATTTGATTTATCACACCCAATGTGATTTTACCTTTTAGAGCTTCACTATTATAGTGATTACTTATAGAAATTAAGTAATTTAATTAATAATTAAAGTAAACACTTTAAGAAGGTCCTAGTGCGTGGGAGCTAAAGGGATCTCCTATTTCCAGTTGTGGGATCAAGTGCTTAACCTTTTGGTTGAAGCATTGTTACTAGGAAACACTTTGCTAAAACTCCATTAGGATCATAGAATTTTATCTGGGTCCGTGGAATTCCACCAATCACAATAATGTCCATTAACACAATGTGACTAGCCTCCAGAAATTAGAGAATTGCTTATAAGTACTATCTCACAATATATTTACAAATAAATTCTTCCACATTCCGATATCACTTGTAAGCTTCTACGATTAGAACAATTCCACTGTCTAGTCCCTAGCTTATGAATAGAATCCTTTCTCATGATTAATTTTTCATTGAACTGAACCTCCAAAACACTTTTGAAGAAACATTAGAAAAGAACTGACATATATATATTTATATATAATTTTCCATATTGAAAATATCAACTTCAATAATGACCATTTTACCGAAAAGCAACAGTATTGGATTTAACAGTTCAGTTCAACAAGTATTACCTTGATATCATTATCTCCAATTAAGGAGTTTTGGATTCCTTATTGAGTGTTTACACACTTCTCCAAACATTGTGTACATGACCCAACGTACCCGGAGTTCGTCCTATGTATTGGACATTGCCGATTGGCACATCAAAGCCATATAGACAGATGTCTGAGAAGATGTTAACCTCTCAGGTCTAAGGAAAATTTGACAAATGGATAACCCTAATACAATCTGACAGTATATTCCATAGGGTATCCACTAGTGACCCCAGTCTGTATTATGTACTTCTTACCTATACTCATATGTTAGTCAAGAGTCACCACTCTGTAAATGAGATTCATCACACTATCTCATAGAACTACATATGTGTAAGCCATGATGAAGTACAACGCCCAACCAGTACTCTAGAGGCTTCGAACAATATTAGGTTTACAGGGAACTGGAAAATCATATCTCCTCGCAACATTTGCATGATTTTCCTATAATGTTACCTATGAAACTTTATGTCGTCATCAAATGAGATAGTAATTAATATAAATACCCTTTATAGTTGGTTATGTGAATATGATGCTTGTCTAATCAACATAGAATAGTCTTTTATTGGCTTTTGAGGGCATATATGTCCAACAATCTCCCACTTGCACTCTAAGCCAATTAGATATAATGCCCATCTCCTCAGTGATGTTTCTCAAACACCAACTGAGGCATAACTTAATATGTATGGGTCTGTCATGCCTACGTTTCCACAACTTTTGTAGTAGTGCAATAACACTTGCAACTCTTACACATTAATTATCAATAACCACAATCTTAAAAGACTAAACAAAAATGATACTATCCAACAGTCATTTCAGAAGTTAACATGCTTGTACTTTACCATTGTACAATTCTCCAGACTAATCTGACCAATATCTTATCACATTAACATATAATGAATATCTGGTCTAGTATAAGTAAGCTTTCTCATGATATCATATATCTTAGAGAAACAGATTCCATTCCATAAAGGTAGAAACTCTTTTCTTTGAATCTTACTTACATAAAAACATGATTATTTTTGGAAAAATAACAATATCATTTTCCTTTTGTCTCTAAACCATTTAGGACGGAGAAAACATGTTGTCAAAGTTTTTGTCCTTCATTATAAAAATTGCTAGATCAATTCCAAGAGAAGAATAATATTCATATTTCATTCACAATGAAAGAATATTATCTTTGCATAGAGCCAGGAAAGTAATTATGCTCTCACTAACTAATTTGCACACAAAGAATACTTTCATTCTTAAATGAAAATCAAACAGTTTGATTACTTCATCAAAATAAAAGTTAGTCCAATTACAAATTCTGGGACCTCTGGGTTCTAGTGTACTATTTAGGTATAGTGAGAGTAGAGAGTTGATCTCTATCAATTCTCATAGTTATCGGTCTACTGGGCTTCCGCTTCTAGAACTATTCTAGATTAAGTTTCTCTTCTAGGAAACTTACATTCTTGGTTACAAATATCTTTCGTTATCCAGGAATAGAGACTAAGTATCTCTAAGACGAATTCTAAGCTCATCTTCTATCAAATCATATCCAATATAGTTCGATTTAACAACACCATCATGCTATGGTTTGTTATGGGAATTATCTAAGACAAGATGTAATGAGTGTAACTTATGAAATTTTTATTAAGAGGTACTCTTCTCAATCATGAAAGACTTACCTAGCTGTTTCTTTATTTCAATGTAGAATTTCTTGAACTTTTCAAAGAAGGTGAAATAAAGTTAGCTACCTCTTAATAGAAGATTCATATGATTACGATCATCCAACTTTTTTTCCATTCCCAAGTAGAAGTTCTATCTACTCGGATTTCTCCTTCTCCTGAACAAACATGCAACTATTGCACATATGCAAGGTTATACCAAGTATTAGGAGCTAGAGGTTCCAACAATTAAGTTGAACTTGATGAGTATACAAGCTGGACAATCCTTCCAAAGGTTTATCCTGTATCCAATGACTAAATGCTTCATTATGAAGCATAATCCTTATACTTTCCTTTCTTCTCAGAAGAGCTCTTGTCCATAATACTAGAATATTTTTCCAATGGAAAATCTTAGATTTCTTTACTTTACATAAATGCTCGGGATTTAGAGAATCCAATTCTTTTGAACATCTTTGTAAGTAGCCTTGAACTCTTCAAAGGTTCTTAGCCATATGCAACATATGGGATTTCAAACAATCTAATTTTCTACTTGTTCAACAAAACCATATTAAAGGACCCCGAGAGCTAGTTGAAGATCATATCCTCTAATCCCATAAATTTATCTCAATTTATCTCAGCACCAAGAATTGAGTGTTATGAATCCTATGATCTCTATCATATTCTTTGTGACTGGGTTTCCCTAGTAAACTTAGGGTCTACTTATCCTTTTATATAGTAAGCTGCCTAGTAGCCCTATTGTCTTCTATAAAGATCTCGAATGACATTTAATATTAGTAGTAATAACTTGGGCAATTCATTAGATAGTAAGCACAAACTTGAGATTCCTTTTCCATTCCAAACACTTTGAATTGGTTAAGATATTCTCATTAAAGTCTTAGTAAGGTGGTTATAGAACGACTTGACAATCAATAAAACATACATCATAATTTAACACATTATAATATCATTAGATCAGAGCTTTTAATCTTTGATGATATTGCTCATCATTCAGTCAAATTTCGTAGACCCCTCAATTTATAAAATTAGGAAATATGCTACTTTATATTTCTGATGAGCATTGGGTGCCTTATAATACACATGAAATCTTCCATGCTAGGATAGTATTACACATGTACCACAAGGTGAATAGTAGCTATCCATCATCTGAACATCTCATGCATAACTCCTTATGTTAATCAGTGTTTCCCAATTTTCTTGTAACCTCCAAGTATAACATGACTGTCACCTGTAAGCTATCATGGTCCTTGGTTAAATGAAACTCATTCTCGATTGTCATATGATCAAGTAAGAATATGCCCCCCATGCTAGTTGACACTCCCCATTAGGCCATACACATTCCTATCTACTATAGAAATAAATCATTAGGAGTTTAACTTAGACTGAATTATGTCTAATTCCTGCCAGAGAGACAAAACTCAGGCTAATTAATTCCTAATCTTATTGATAATGGAAGGTCATAGGGCAACATTATCCCATATGATAAATTAGCCCATTTAATTCACTTAATATTTTTTTTGAGGGAAAACAGAATATCATCAACAAATTATACATCTAATGTATATATCAAAAGCATTCACAATATTTATCCTTGTATCACAAGTATAAAACAATATAAAAAATCATCACATGATAATAAATCAAATTTCGTTTAATTAGATCAAACTAATTCCAATAAACTCCCACTAGCCCTTGAAATCTTTAATGGATCTAATCTGAGGGTACAAAGGTCATTTTTTAACATTGTTGGGCTTTAGATGGTTCATTCATCCATATGATGGACCATTGGTCATACCAAACATCATGGGCCCAAAATAACAATTATAAAGTGTCCATGTGCATCACTAAAGCCCATAAGTCAAAATGGACTATATTACCCTTTAATTCTCTATGAATTAATTTCAGCACATTAGGGTTCACCAACCCTAAGTCTAAAAGAAACATAGGAGTCTTTAAACAACACTTTAAGACCTCTACTAGGGTCTATAAGTGTCACTCAAGCACTTCCCATAATTGTGAATATTGTTAGCTTACATCTATGCTAATTAAGGCACAATTATCTCATAATCATGCAAGTAACATATTCCATGTAAAAATTTCAACATGGACTACATGCATCACGTCCAAAAGGACTATAATAATGTGTTTAATTGAAATACAAACTTTTTATGTTTCAACAAGACACATATTGTGGGGTTTGATCCACTTATCCAAAATTTGCACAAAAATGATAATCATATTATCACAAGGGTTATGGACCTTTCTAAGCAATTAAAAGCTATAACAAATCATCACATGAGATACATAATATAGCCGCATAATGAGTCCACATGATCATGCTATCTTACAAATCGTATAACTACTCTTGTAGAACGCCTTCTAAGATTTATTCTCCATGCGATCACCATCATCTTCTATCTTCAATTTGATTTCTCCATAGAAAAATCAGGAACTCCTAATACTAAGATTACATCATATTCAAAATAAGAAACCTTGAGAAACCACCCAAAATAGGATACTCAAGGAGAGTACAACCCATAAGAAGAAAGAGAAGAGAATATAGAGAGAGAAGAAGGCATGATCATGAAACTCATCCACCATTCAACAAGAATATATATTGATAATTCATCAACTATGAATAATAACATGGCATGGCAAATAAGTTAGAAAGTCCATAACCTCAACAAGGGTTTTGCTAACCTTAGGGAAACTATTTCCCATATGGTTAAGGCCTCTATTAACATTTAATAGAAAAACTCAAGAGCAAATAATAAAGCAAGCATGTTAAGAATGAGATCTTAGGGCTTTTAGATTATCATTAAAAGAAAATAATTTTCCTTTAATGCTTGGAAAATCATTGAGAGAAAAAATTTCTCTAATATTTAATCTAACCCTAAAATTCATCCTCACATTCCTCAATTAATAAACTAATAGAAAACACCATATTAAATTCAGCTAGGCTAGGGATCTAATCCCTTCCATATTATTTTGATCTAATAACTATTAAAAGACCAAAATAAAAATTAGCAAATTGCTAATTTTTAATATCACCTTATATTGATTCCAAAATTAAATTTAAAATCAATAATAGATGAACTCAAAAATTTCCTTAAGGGCCAACTGCTTTAGGGATTATTTGATTTAACAATTAAATAAAATAATACCCTAAATAATTGTCACGCCCCAATATAACCATTAGGAGTTTAGGGATACTTTAGGTGTGACTATACTTAACCTGGCAACCATCCTGTAATGAACAAGGCATAACATAATCTATTAGATATATAACACAGAGTGCGGAAGCAAAAATATTGCGGAAGCGCAAACCAACTTTTTCTTTTTCTATACATACAGACTGTATTCCTAGTTCATGTACAAAACATGTCAAGTAAAGATAGACATGCCCACCTGTCAAAATATAAAAGTAATATAACTCTCTCTCTCTCTCTCTCTCTCTCAATAGTCACCCCCATGGGGCCAATGGTCTAAGTCTCTTGCCTCCACCTGAGGCTCTACCACCGGCTCCATATATGGCTCATCTTCGCCATAGTCCTCCTCTATCCAAGGACCCGGATCACGGATGTCAAAAGGAACCCGTGTACCTGCCGACATAAAATGTACGGCTGAGTATGGAATACTCGGTGAGTACATGCTCCTAGCTAACAATAGTAATACGAACAAAATATCATATGCAAGTGTTGGAAGGAGTACAGTTCATAATCATTCAAAACAACATTATATAAAAGCATTTATCAATTCATAATCCTTATGAAAACCAAAACACGTCTGTTCGTTATATGAGTCCTTATGAGCTTTCCTTGTGAGTTTTTCTTATAAGCCAGAGATTAGCACCCAAACAATCCTGGGCCACCAACCTCCTTGATAGTTCAATACTTGTGAGTCTTTTCTTATGAGCCAGAGGTTAGCACCCACACAATCCTGGGCTACCAACCTCCTTGGCTGTTCAATACTTGTGAGTCTTTTCTTATGAGCCAGAGGTTAGCACCCGCACAACCTTGGGCCAACCTCCTTGACCGTTCAATACTTGTGAGTTTTTTCTTATGAGCCAGAGGTTAGCACCTATACAACCTTAGGCTACCAACCTCTTTGACCATTCAATACTTGTGAGCCTTTTCTTATGAGCTAGAGGTTAGCACCCGTACAACCTTGGGCTACCAACCTCCTTGACAATTCAATCATATGCATATCTGCTTGTGCATAGCCACTTGTGCAATCATGATGATATATAACATCTAAACCTTCCCATAATCATATGAAAATCCAAGAAATGAAATACGCATATGCATACAACTTACAAATTGGAAAACATTATATAACTCATGCTTTCAAAATCTTGGTTTATTTCTTTAAGTTCTCATTCACACATTGAGTATATTCATTATGAGTACCTTGCCTTTCCCATTTTTTTTCATCACACAACAACATTCGAATCTCCCATATTCACACCCCCCTTGATCTATTTTAATCACTTGTTTAGGCAAGACAACATAATTCATGAAAAGGAAATAGATAAAATCATTCTCAAGCATTCTTTAGAGAAAACCTAGGTTATTACTAAGTTAACTAGGAAGGGTGTGCTAACCTTAAGGATTAACCCTTGGTCTTAAAGAAACCCTTGAGTAAAATCCCCGATTGATAGAGGGGGATCCCACCTTGACAAATGAAGAATCCTTGGTTGAGGGATGATCCAAGCTTGGCTTGAGCTCCACTCTCTTCAATCCACAAACCCTCTTTGGAATTCCTCTTACTCCTCCCTCTTTCTCTAATCCAATCTTCCTTAGGTTTAGGGTAACCCAAAACCCCCAAAATGAACTTCTATTTATAGGTAAAGGGGTGAAAACCCCAAAAAAATTCACACCAAAGGGAACAAAATCGCGCATCTACAATCGTTTGTAGACATTTACGATCGTTCGTAGCTTTCTACAATCGTTCGTAGGTTTCTACAATCGATCATAGCTTCACCAGTGAGTTTTCAGAAATTTCTGGGCTTTACAATCGATCGTAGCAACTCTACGATCGTTCGTAGGTTCCATACAAACGATCGCAACTTTTGTAGAAAGTTTCCAGATTTTTTTGTTTTCGTATTTTGGCCATAAATTTTGACTTGCTTGTTAGATTTTGATGATTCAACTTAAGTTAGATCATTTTTGAAAGGAGAACAATTTTGTCTCTAATAGTCAAATCCTAATTTTGAGTCTTTAATTACCTGAATGGGCTCTAAAGTCAACTAACATGCGAATGGATTTCATCAACCCGTTTTTGCAGCAAATCCGATTTCGGAAAACGGATGTTTGACTTAACCCCGACTCAAAATATAGAAAAGTGAGCAACATGAACCTCAAAGAGGGTTCCAATACCTTTCTAAAAATTCAAGAATAGCTCTATTCCGATCAGCGGTGAGAGAACTAGCGCTTTTCAAAGTTAAGGGTATGTTAAGGCATAACCCTTGTTTATAAGAACAATTGATCTCTATCAATTAAAATTCACTTGAGATACAACGCTGTATCTCAACCAATGGCGTTTATGTAATTACTCGATTAACTATTAATCAAATAAAAACTTATAAATACTATGTAGCCGGTAATTTTGAGCATATGTAATTGATCCAAATCAACTACAATAATTATGGTATTATTCTCATAAACTTTTTAGGAGAACATAAAAGATATCCTAATTAACATTTAATTAAATGATAGCCTGTGGACTTGTAGCAGATAATTAAAGAATTTAATTAAATCTCAGCCCGTGCTTTCGAATCAAATAATTAAACTATTTAATTAATTGATAGTCCATTAAATGATTTAATAGCATCCCATGCTCTAAAATCAAATAATGGAATTTAGGAAAAATTTGAAAGCCTCTTGGAAAATTAATTTAGAAAACTCCTTTTCCCACTTTAGATTTTCGACTTAAGTTTTAACCCTCAAAACGATCGATTCTGGAAAATCTTTTTTCAAGAGTGTTGTAGATCTTTTCTGTAGAACCCCGGATCTTGATGGCCATGTACGACGAATGATATCATATACTAAAGCATGTAAGAATGTATTTATGGTGTATGGGTGTTTGGAATGAAATAGGCAAGAGTATAGAATACTCTTGAGTATTGACAAGGGTTATACCTTGGCATACCCTCGACTCTAAATAGCCCTAGCGTTCACACCGCTCGTCGGAATCAAGCGATTCTTAGATTTTTGGAAAGGTAATTGAACCCTCTTCGGGGTTCATGTTGATCACTTGTCTTGGTTTTGAGTTGGTGTTAGGTCAAAAGACCGATTTCTGAAGTCGGGTCGGTTTAAAATCTGGATTTACGAAACCCAATTTCGGATCAGTCAGGTTTAGGGGCAAAATGGTCCAAGAAAAAGGAAGAATTGGAAGTTGTGAAAAACATGAAAGTTTTTCTCCTTCGAAATAAAAATCCATCGCAAGTTGAATCGTCAAAATCGGACAAGTGAGTCAAACGTTATGGCCGAGATACGAAAACGCAAAAATGCTGAAGCTTTCTGCAAAAGTTGCGATCGCTCGTAGGGACCCTACGAACGATCGTAGCGGAGCTACGAACGATCGTAGAGTTGATACGATTGATCGTAAAAAGCTATGATCGATCGTAGAAGGCTACGATCGATCGTAAATCGCTACGAACGATCGTAGATACGCGATTTTACTTTCTTGGATGCGATTTTTTAGGGGTTTTTCACCCCTTACACTATAAATAGAAGACTTTAGGAGGGTTTTTGGGTTACCCTAAACCAAGGAGAGTTCCTAGAAAGAGAAGGAAAGGATCTTGAGCATTCCAAAGAGGGTTTTGCTTGAAACCAAGAAGAGCTTCAATCAAGGGTTGGATCTTCCCCAAATCAAGCTTGGATCATTCAAATCAAGTGAGGATTTCTCAAGGGGTTTCTTCAACCTAGAAATTGATCCAAAGAGGTTAGTAAACTACTATCTAGCCTTGTTATCATACAAAGATGATTCAAATAGGTGATTTTAATTCTATTATGATACAAATAGGAAGTGTGGAAATTTGGGTGAACTAGATCATGAATAAACAATCAAATAGGGTTTTACAAATTGGGGGTTTTCCAATAACAAGGATGAATATGGCTAAACTTGTAAGAAAATTGTAATACCTTTAAATGAACCATGATTTTAAGTATACTATGATGCAATGACAAACAAGGGATTTTGGGTGAACTTGATTATGTTCAAATAAGCAAATAAGGATTTAAGATTTTGGGGGTTTTCCAATAAAAGGGTGAATATGACTATAAGTGCAAGTAAGTGTTAATATCCTCCGAGGAACCATGATTTTAAGTGTGATATGATGAATTAGGCTTAGAAGCCATGATTGTTATGATGTGACGCAATAAATGAAATGTTCTACATTCTAGAATTGTTTAAGTATGTTATGATGCTAATATACCTTGTATGAACCATATGAGTTACTTAAGGTCTTCAAGTATACTATAATGATCATTATGCCTTGCATGAACATGTTTAATTAGTTAAAGCTTTCCACATAGATGTTATATTGCTCACAAGCACTCTACGCATGATAAGTATTGCACGACCGTGGTTTTTCTCATAAGCATGAATTTTCAAGAAAACATAAGAGGATTTTCAAAGGCATTCATAAGTAAGAAGCATACATGCATAAGCATAGACTAAGCCAAACTTTGGGTTGGCATTCTAAGATCGGTTACTCCACGCTCACAAGGATCAAGTCTGTCACGCCCCAAAATACCCCCTAGGAGTTAAGGGATACTTTAGAGGTGACTACGTGTACCTGTCAAACCATCCTGTAATGCAAGAGGCTAAACATAATATAATACAATGATAATCAGAGCGCGGAAACTAAACATAAGTGCGGAAGCATAAGCCAACTTTTTCTTTTCTTCTATTACACCATATAGTATTCCAAGTTAACATATACTAAATACAATCAAAGTAAAGGTGGACATGCCCACCTATCAAAATACAAAAAGGAACTCTCTAACACTGTCCTCTCAACAGTAGTCGAGGTATGGCCACACATCCAAGTCCCCATCCTCCTGAGACTGCCATGGGATAGGTGGCTCCCTCTCCTCTACATACTCCTCCTCGACCCAAGGCTCAGGGTCGAGGACATCCACAGTACCTGCCGACATAAAAGTACGGCTGAGCATGGAATACTCAGCGAGTACAAACTACTAGCTAACCATAACAATAGCAAAAGCATAACAACAGTGAGCAATACGAGATATTAATTTAAAGCAATAGTGAAAGCATAAGATACATAGCCATATCTTGACATGCGTGTATGAATGCAAAAACCTCGGTAAAACTCATGTCTCGAAAACCTTTTTCGTGTCTCGGTCAAATCATGTATGTGTGTCGTGTCTTGCCTTGTATTTCATGTCTTGACTTGTTCTTGACTTGTATACTTGTGAGCCAGAGGCTAGCACCCTTCCGTGGGCTACCAACCTCCTTGTCATGTTCTTGTTCCCTTTTCTCTTGTGAGCCAGAGGCTAGCACCCTTCCTTGGGCTACCAACCTCCTTGTCATGTTCTTGATTCATTTCACTTGTGAGCCAGAGGCTAGCACCCTTCCTTGGGCTACCAACCTCCTTGTCATGTTCTTGTTTCATTTCACTTGTGAGCCAGAGGCTAGCACCCTTCCTTGGGCTACCAACCTCCTTGTCATGTTCTCTCTTGCATTTCACTTGTGAGCCAGAGGCTAGCACCCTTCCTTGGGCTACCAACCTCCTTGTCATGTTCTTGTTCCATTTCTTATACAAATACAATCTTGGAAAAACCCGGTTTCATGCATGCATGCGTGCTTGTGTGCTTGTCAATAGTGGTAATCATGATGACATACTTGAACGGGCGGATCACATGACTATGGCATTTCAATCCTTAACATAGTGGTATGAAAATTTAGGCAACATATAGCACATTTGAGCAATTTATCATTTCTAAGAACAATTACACAATTTCTATTTCCATTTTCTTCATTAAGTCCATTTATCCCTTGTTTAGTCATTTTATCAAACACATAGCATGCAAGTTTCCTTAATGGTTCATCTTCTTCTTTTTAGTGCCTACTTTCCATCCAAAAATCAAGGTATGTTCATTATTGGTAAAGTACCCATCCACCATTTCCATCACACATATCACCCAACATACACCTCGGCATCCAATCGCCACATCAACCCCCACACACATCCATACCTTTTTCTTATCTTATTTAGGTTCATTGGAGATGATACATTTTATATGGGAGGCAACATAATAGCATAAATCACATTTCATAAGGAAAAACCTAGATTTATTGCTAGGGTAAGTTAGTAGGGTGTACTAACCTTGAATCAAGGCTTGATCCTTAGTAGAAACCTTGATTGAAGCTCCAACTTGCAAGAAGAAAGATCCTTGCTTGAAGAAGGCTTAGTGTGGGGAAAACAACCTTGAAGTTGCCGTAGAAAACGCTGCCCTACCTTGGAGAAGGAGTCCCACACGAACTTGAGGTTGGATTTTCGAAATCCAAGCTTTTAGGGATGCTCTTGGGGTGCTTAAACCATTGATCTTACTCTCAAATGGAAAGGGGGTTTTGGAACCCTAGTTTCTTCTCCCTCTCTCTCAAATATCCCTAAGTGTTGCAAGTGAGGCCTCAAAGGGTCGAGCAAACCCTTATGGGTAAGGGTTTAACACCCAAAAGACGAAAATGCCCTTACTGAAATTTCTGCAAAAACGCGAAGACCGAGCGATCGGTGGTTATGACCGATCGATCGGTTGCCTACCGAGCGATCGGTGTTTATGACCGATCGACCGGTCAAAAACTCACTCTCTGGAAAATTTCCCCATACAAAATTTCTGACCGTGCGATAGATACCGATCGATCGGTTATGGACCGATCGATCGCTGACTGGACCGAGCGATCGGTCTTCTGTATGTCTGGACTGTTTTGACCATATCTTTTGACTCGCTCGTCGGATTTCGACGATTCAACTTGCGTTGGGTTCGTCTTTCGAAAACGCACATTTCTGACGTTTCGGAATTTCCGATTTCTTCCTTATTTATTAATTAGACTACAAAAACGGCCAATTAGCTACGAAGGTGCTACTCATTAAGGATGAAAAAGTCCGGGGTGCTACAAAGTCTAGATCTTGCATGAACTCCACGGATCATAAGTCTCGCAAGGCTTTTCAAGAACTCATAAGAAACTCACAAGTCTAAGATCTTGCATATGTCTCCAAGGAGAACAAGCTCACAAGGATCATAAGCTCAAAAGTACTCATAAGCTCACAAGAAGCTCATAAGCTCACAAGTACTCACAAGCTCACAAGAACTCTAAGCTCACAAGAACTCATAAGAAAACACGAGGCTCACAAGCATTCATAAGAACTCATAAGCATACATGAGAGGGTTTGTTTTCCATGAAAAGAACAAGTTTTATGAAAGGTTTTTCCCGACGGGTTTTAAGCATGGATTTTGGTGATTTGTATTCTTTTACGCACTGTATAAAATATTGTGATTATGATAGCATTGTTAGCTAGTAGATTTTGCTCGCTGAGTATTCCATGCTCAGCCGTACATGTTATGTCGGCAGGTACACGGACTCCATTTGACATCTGTGATCAGGGGCCCTGGATAGAGGAGGATTATGGCGAGGAGGAGCCATATGTAGAGCCTTAGGAGGAGGCAAATGACTTAGAGCACTGGCCCTTTTAGAATGATTGCATAGAGAGAGAAGGAGAGTATTATCATTTTGTATTTTGATAGGTGGGCATGTCCACCTTTACTTTTGTGATGTATGTACAAACTTGGAATACACAGCATGTATAGAAAAGAAATTTTTGGATTACGCTTCCGCACATTGGTTTAAGCTTCCGCCTTATTCATGATTATGGTTGTCATGACTTGGATGTTATTACAGGATGGTTTGGTATCGGATATGGCACATCACGAGCCAAAGTATCCCTAACTCCCAGGGGGTATTTTGGGTTGCGACATTTTCGATGGCTTTGAAACAATGTATAGATGGATCTAAATCGGATTTACGGTCACAAAGTTATGGCCAAAATACCGAAATTGTATTAATTCTTCTAATCAAATACAAATCCGAAAATCTATGAATCAATTTAAATCGAAATAAGCTTTAATCTCAAAGAATGCTTAAGCAAGGGTGTCAAACACCATGAGATTTATTAATTAACATTTAATAAATAAAATCTCATCAATATATGCTAGACGAAATATCAATGGGTATCTAAGTGGTCTAAATCAAAGGGAAAACTTGTCTGGGGCTCTCAAAAGGCTTTAACCAAATTTATATCTGTATATACCTATCCTCATTAGAATTAAGAGAGGTTTTGGAATCATCCAAAAATTGAAATTAGTATTACACTAATTTCTAAGGGCTTGATTACTCCCTCAATAACTAGAGTGGGATCCCTTAACCCTATTAATGATTATAAGATCATCATGAATTTCAAGAATCAAAAAGATCGATTCATTAGGGTAACCAAAATTCATAGGGGAGACAATCTTGATATAAATCTTGATTAAACCCAATAAAATCAAAGAGAAGCATAGCCAAGGCCTTAATACCACTGAAAGTATGTCTCTTTTTAATTTTAGAAAACAGTTCTTGGGGGGAGGGGGCATACATCGAATCCCAAGATCTGACTAAGATTCTAATTGATTTTATTCAATGAAGGTAGGAATAACAATCACCTTTGTGACTTTGAAATTGTTACATCAAATCCATGTTAGAATAGTACTCTCAAAACTTCACAAGTGTCAAGTCTCCTGTCGATTCACACGAACCTTCTTTTTCCTTTAAAGCTTTCTCTAATGGAAGCTAATGGCCCTTCCAAATTTCATGCTCTTTAATCTTTTCTTCTTTTCTTTGATCCAAGAGCCTTTCTTGATCAAATAAGATCCAATACTCTAATAAGATTGTAGCTCTGAGTAAAATGTTGAATATGCCGGGTTATTTACATCATGATAAAATCTGGATTCTATGGAAAGACTAGATGGACGTTTCTTTATTTGCTTCTCTTGATCAAGCTTTAATTGTCGATGTGCATATCCAAGGTTTGGACATGATTAGATGCGGTTTTGTTTATGCCAAATGTTGTTGCAATGATAGACAGTTGCTTTGGAATGATATCTCGCTTCTTTTATCTAATTTCAATGGTCCTCTTCTTTTTGCTGGTGATTTCAATGCTATTGCTAATTCTGGAGAAAAAATGGGGGGAAGAGATCCAAATCTTCGATCTATGGAAGAATTTAATGAATTCATCAGTGAGATGGGCCTTATTGATGCTGGTTTCTCTGGTAATAAATTTACGTGGTGCAACAATCAGAAGGGTATTTACAGAATTTATGCTCGCTTGGATCATATTTTATATAATGTTGATTGGAGCAATAATCTTCCAGTGCCTCAGGTTACTCATTTATCCAGAATCAACTCGGATCATGCTCCTCTAGTTCTCAAGTTTGATAATAATAGAGTGCGGAATCCTCCCTCTTTTAAATTTCAAAAAATGTGGATCAGTCATCCTGACTTCAAAAGGTTAGTTACTGATTTTTGGTCTGTGGAAATTATAGCTGATCCTATTCTTACTTTTTTCTTAAAGCTAAAGAGACTTAAAATGTCTCTTAAGAATTGGAACAGGGAGATATTTGGTAATATTTTTGTTAAGATAAAAGAGCTTGAGGAGAACATTAGTGCTACAGAAATCCTTCTACAAGAAAGGTGGGACTCTACAACTGAAAATCATCTGTCCACTTTGAAAGATGATTTGCAAAAGGTTTTGATTCAGGAGGAGATTTTCTGGAAACAAAAATCCAGGATAAAATGGTTAAAGGAAGGCGATATGAATTCTAAATTCTTCCATGCGATTGCTAATCAAAGAAGAAAAAGGAATGGAATTCATAAAATAAAAAACTCTGTGGGTGATTGGATTGAGAATCCTATTGACATTGGTAATGAAGCTACAAAATACTTTCAAGATCTTCTTACTTCGTCCAGCAACATTATTGATTATAATATTCTTAATCATATCCCCCGTTTGGTTACTGATGAAGATAATTGTATGCTTACTTCTATGCCCTCTGTTGAGGAGATTCAGCGGGTGGTTTTCAATATGACAGCTGATAGTGCTCCTGGTCCGGATGGTTTTGATGGCCATTTTTATCAAGAATGCTGGAACATTATTAAGGCAGATTTGGTGAAGGCAGTTCATTATTTCTTTGTACATGCTTTTCTTCCGAAGGCTGTTAATGCTACTGCGATTGCCTTGATTCCAAAATGTAATGACCCCACTTCTTTTTCTGATTTCAGGCCTATCAGTTTATGCAATTTCTACTACAAGATTTTTTCTAAAATTCTAGCGGGTAGATTGGCTTCTGTTATTCCTAATATTATTTCTGAGGAGCAATCAGGTTTTATTCAAGGGTGGAACATCACGGAAAACATCACCATAGCTCAAGAAATGATTAAAGATATTGACAGGAAAATTTTTGGCGGAAATCTTATTATTAAACTTGATATGTCTAAGGCATATGACCGTATGGAATGGAACTTTATCTTCGAAGTTTTGAAGAAGTTTGGTTTTAATGAGACTTTTATCCAGTTTGTTCATGGTTGTCTTCAGAATCAAAGTTTCTCGGTTATCATTAATGGGGCGTTATATGGATTTTTCTCTAGTTCAAGAGGTCTTTGACAGGGTGATCCCCTCTCTCCTGCTCTATTTATCTTGGCTGAAGAGGTCCTTAGTAGAGGTCTGAAGAATATTATTAACCATCAGGCTTCAGCGTACTCTGTTGGGAGAAATGGAATTGCAGTTTCTCATATTTTATTTGTAGATGATTCGCTCATTTTCTGCAATGGTAGTGCTCGGAGCATCAAAAACATTTTTGATTTTCTTTCGAAATATGAAGATTCTTCAGGGCAAAAAATTAACAAAGACAAAAGTTCTCTTTATTGTTCTGATAAGCTCTCAATTGCTAGAAAAAGAGATATTACATTCAGAACAGGTTTTCAAATCAAGCATTTTCCCCTTATCTATTTGGGGGTTCCTTTGATTAAAGGTCGTCAGAAATTATCCTATTATCTCCCTCTCGTTGAGAAAATCCAAAACAGAATTTCTGGATGGACTGGAAAGTTGCTCTCGGCAGGAGGAAGGCTTATTCTTATCAAGCATGTTCTTACTTCTATTCCGGTTCATATTATATCAAGTATAAACATCCCAACTGGAATAGCTTCCAAGATTGATAAGATTATGGCTAATTTTTTCTGGAATTCTTCTGATTTGATTAGAAAGCGTCATTGGGTTAAATGGAAATATTGTACTTTTCCGTATATGGAAGGAGGGCTGGGCATAAGAAAAGTTGCTGATATTTCTAAGGCTTTTCGTATTAAACAGGCTTGGAGACTCTATACTTCTAATTGTCTTTGGGCGAGGTTCTTCAAAGCCAAATACAAAGAAGATCATGTTTGGAATGCCTTACCTATCACGGGTTCTTCTAAACTTTGGGTAGCTATTTGTGATGTTATTCATTTGATGCTTACTAATTCCTTTGCTTTTATAGGCAATGGGAACCATGTCAACTTTTGGTTCGATTGTTGGTTCAAAGAGGAGCAGCTCATTTATAATGTGACCGGTAATCCGCAAGTTAATCCTAATATTGCTCAACTCCTTAATGATGAAGGAATTTGGGATCTCAACCAGGTGAGCCATTTTCTTCCTTCTTCTACTATAGAAGTCATTAAAGAAGCTAATTTCTCTATCTCAGATGAGGATGATAAATTTATTTGGAAACCCTCCTATTCTGGAGTTTTTTCTATTAAGTCTGCTTGGGATATTCTGAGGGATAAAGGGTCTGAATTGGAATGGGCTAAACCCATCTGGAACCGGATTATACCAAATAAAATTAGTGTTTTTTGCTGGAAAATTATGCATTGTGCTATTCCTACGGATTTGAATATTCAAAAGTCAGGCATCCCGATGGTCAGTAAGTGTTGTTGTTGCTTTTCTTCTAAAGTGGAAACTACTAATCATCTATTGAACATGAGTGAACTTGCTTCTTTTGTTTGGACATATTATTCGTCTTGGTGCTTTATCCATTTCAGCAAAACTGACTCTATTCAATGTACTTTAAAAAGATGGTTCAGAGCGGCTTCATATAGGAATAATGACCTATTCATTCTCCTGCCATCTTTGATTGTTTGGGAAATTTGGATTGAGAGATGTCGTCGAAAATATGAATCCTTATCTCGGAATAATAATGCTATTATCGCTAGTATTACTAGAAAGGTTTGTGAGATTCATTCTATCTTTGAGAACAATCTTTTTGATTTATCCCCTTTCTTCTCCTCTAGTGCTCTCACTATTAGCAAATTTCGAATGGTTCTTGTGAAATGGATTCACCCTCCTCGGGCTAAATACAAATTGAACGTGGATGGTGCTTCAAAAGGTAATCCTGGTAATGCAGGAGGAGGGGGTATTATAAGAGATCATAATGGTAATTTGGTTGATTGTTTTTTTGCCTATTATGGTATTTGTTCCAATTATATTGCTGAAACCCGTTCCCTTCTTGATGGTTTAATTCTTTGCAAGAGGCTCCATTTATCAAATGTGATTATAGAATCTGACTCGAAGAGTATGGTTGAGGAATGGACTGGTAAAAATTCAGGTTATTGGAAAGCTTGGTATTGGAATAAGAAAATCAAATCTATTATGAATACTAGTTTCTCTCTTACGCATATATTTCGGGAAGCTAATACTGTGGCAGATGAATTGGCTAATATTGGGTGTATCAGCTTGAGCTCAGGTTCTTTTGATATGAATAATATGCCTCCTCGAGTCAAAGCTTTGATTCAAATGGATAAAGCAGGTGTTGGTAGCCTCAGACAAGTCAGAATCTAATGTGTTTGGTAGTGCTTTTTTGTTTAAGGGTTTGGTTTAACTTCCTCCCTTGGTGTATTTTTCCTTTCTTTTGTATGTCAGGTAGTGGTAAGGTTTTATGTCCCCCACTAATTATCTTTTATTGTGGTGTCCTTTTTAGGGGTAAGGTTTATGTCCCCCCCAAATTTTATTCTGGAGTCCGTTGTAGGGGTAAGGTCTTATGTCCCCCCCAATTTTTTATTCTAATTTAATAAACTGGTAGGGGTCTGCCAAACCCTCCACTCCCTCTGAGTGGCTTTTATAAAAATAAAAAAAAATAAAAAAAAAAGAGAGAGGGATGGGCGTGCGATTAGAGGGGAGGAGAGAGAGGAAAAAATCTGGAGAAAATTTAATTCTCCCAAGGGTGGGCGTCCACCTATATATTCCCTCTCGGTTGCTTGAATTGTAATCCAATTACAAAACCTCAACCTTATCCTAATCCAATTAGGATTCCTCAATTGTTTCCTTAATGATTATTCTCCTAATCCAATTAGGATTAATCTTAAAAGAAATAACCTTATCCATTAGTAACTAATCTTATCCTTATCCATTAGTAACTAATCTTATCCTTATCCAATAAGGATTCTTGAATTAGTAACTAACTAACGGAATCCCTAACAATTAGGGAATCTAGAATTAGTAACTAATTAACTAACTAACTAACCTTATCCAATAAGGTGTGAATTAATTAGAAACTAATTAAAAATAAGACTTAATTCTCAATGGGTCCTACCCATTTGATTTATCACATCCAATGTGATTTTATCTTTTAGAGCTTCACTATACCATAAAGTGATTGCTTAGAGAAATTAAGTAATTTAATTAATAATTAAAGTAAACACTTTAAGAAGGTCTTAGTGTGTGAGATCTAAAGGGATCTCCTATTTCCGGTTGTGGGACCAAGTGCTTAACCTTTTGGTTGAAGCATTGTTACTAGGAAACACTTTCCTAAAACTACATTAGGATCATAGAATTTTATCTATGTCCCTGGACTTCCACCAATCACAATAATGTTCATTAACACAATGTGACTAACCTCCAGAAATTAGAGAATTGCTTGTAAGTACTATCTCACAATATATTTACAAATAAATTCTTCCACATTCCGATATCACTTGTAAGCTTCTACGATTAGAACAATTCCACTATCTAGTCCCTAGCTTATGAATAGAACCCTTTCTCATGATTAATTTTTCATCGAACTGAACCTCCAAAACACTTTTGAAGAAACATTAGAAAAGAACTGACATATATATATATATTTATATAATTTTCCATATTGAAAATATCAACTTCGATAAAGACCATTTTACCGAAAGGCACCAGTATTGGATTTAACAGTTCAGTTCAACAAGTATCACCTTGATATCATTATCTCCAATTGAGGAGTTGTGGATTCCTTATTGAGTGTTTACACACTTCTCCAAACATTGTGTACATGATCCAACGTACCCGGAGTTAGTCCTGTGTATTAGGCATTGCCGATTAGCACATCAAAGCCATATAGACAGTTCTGAGAAGATGTTAACCTCTCAGGTCTAAGGACGATTTGTCAAATGGATAACCTTAATACAATCTGACAGTATATTCCATAGGGTATCCACTAGTGACCCTATTCAGTATTATGTGCTTACTACATATACTCACATGTTAGTCAAGAGTCACCATTCTATGAATGAGATTCATCACACTATCTCATAGAACTACACATGTGCAAGCCATGATGAAGTACGGCGCCCAACCAGTACTCTAGAGGCTTCGAACAATATTAGGTTTACAAGGAACTGGAAAATCATATCTCCTCGCAACATTTGCATGATTTTCCTATAATGTTACCTATGAAACTTTATGTCATCATCAAATGAGATATTAATATAAATACCCTTTATAGTTCGTTGTGTAAATATGATGCTTGTCTAATCAACATAGAAAAGTCTTTTGTTGGCTTTTGAGTGCATATATCTCCAACAAAACCATGGGACCTAGTCCAGCACAAATTTTACTATGAGAAGATATAAATAGTACAAGACTTAAATCTTACCCAACCGGACATGACACATTATTCCTTGATATCGATTATTCAGCTTGCAAACCACAAACTTAGCTTGTTCGATCTCTGTAACAGCAGCTCCGGTTCCTCACCGCCCAATCTTTCTCAAAGCAATCTCCGAAGATAGATTCCCATCCTTGACTGCTTTGCCTCAAGCTAACCAACACTCACAGCGGAGCACAATATGAGTTTTTAGGTTTTTGAGAAGCTCTAGAGTGATCTCATCAAGGATTGAGGATCAATCAATGAAAGTTCATAAAGATATGAATGAACAACTTGCAACTCTAGAGAATGATTAATGGACAATAAGTGAAATATTTTTCAAAGTTTAGGGGAACTCTAGAATGAGCCTAAACTGCTCTCAATGCTCTCTAAAAAGTGTCCTTCACGGATTAGAGGAGTTGCATTAAATAGAGGAGCAACCCCATGAAGTTAGAAATTGCCACAATTCGAGCAGAAAGAAATTGCTATATCAGGGTTGACCCTGGGGCACTTTGGATCGACCCAACTGTGCATTTCGGTCGACTCAAGTGCCTCTCAGGGTCAACCCTTAAATATCATGTGTTCTGGATTTTTTTTCTCATAAAAAGGTTTTGAGGTTCAGGGTCTACCCAAAATGGTTAGGGTCAACCCTGAGGTGCATTTTTTGTATTTATTATTTCTTTTAAGCCATGATGCTATGCTTCACTTGTTCTAGGCTTTTTAGAACCATTTTCTATGATTTTGGGCATTTCCATGAGAGTGATTTTTGGTCTTCTAGGTCCCACTTACCATCTTAAAACTTGAGCCATTCTTGATGATGATTCTTCATGCTTTATCATGGCATCTTCTTCGCCTCTCATTGAACCGGATGATGACCTAAGGAGTACTATACACTCTTTTGGACTTGGAATTTTGTCAATACAAAAACTTGACTTTACAAGGAGCCACAAGAAGATGAAACATGTGGAGCGGAAGTATCATCTTATTCGTGAGATCATTGAGTGGCAAGATATTATTGTTACAAAGATTAGGTCTTAATGTTGCTGACCCAATGACTAAAGCTTTATCAGATAAAGTATTTGTAACACACTTAGATAGTATGAGATTGAAATCTGTCACAGTGACTTTTAGGGCAAGTGGGAGATTGTTAGACATTATGCCCAGAATTAGATTGTAAGATTCTTATTAATTAGATTAATAGAGATATCTTCTTTTTTTATTGTGAATTCATTATGGATAATTGACCATGATTATGAGATGATCTATACGATATGAGATTTTTCGATAAAAGTCCATAGGATATATTGTAGGAAAGCTATGTGATAGGTATCAGACTATCACAGGTAGATATAGCTGTCTGGTTCCTTATACCTTATAGTCACAACTATGGGTGAAGTTGGGAACTTCACTTATATGGCTGGCACAATGCTATGGTGTTCTTAATGGTTGAGATGTAGTTTTATCTCAAACTATTGTAGTGGAGACTACACATCAGCATATGGGTGCTTAAATGTACACTGATTGATTGCATGCAATCAGAAACCTCTTGCATCAACATACTATTAGATAGTTCGTCTCTCATTCACATTAAACAGTTTTGATGATCCTTAGATCTGATGAGTTCATTTATAAGTGAGCAGTAATCTAATTGTTTTTATTGCACCTAAGTACTCTCCAACTGAGGGACTACGATAAGGTTACAGTTGGATAATCAGAAAGTTGTTTGAGTTATGATATATTTCAAACAAGAAATCCATACTCAATAAATTGAGAGATTATCCAAGTTCCGGGTAAGACAGTCGATTAAGCATAAATCCTGCACAGGTGATTTTAAAATTAAACAAGTTTGAAATATATTTTTATTAAAATATATTATACATAATAAAAAAATTTCTCAAAATGTTTTACATGAGAAAAAGTTTCTCATGACTTAATTAAATGTCTTGGAAACCCGGATGATGTACAATGGGCTATGAGTTAGATAGTATATTAATCTCGAAGGCCCAATAGGGATAATGTTATTGGAATGATTAATTGAATTAAAAAGTTCATGTGGTGGGATCTTTAATGGTTAATGTTCTTACACTGGGATTCAATTGCAACATGGATATCTCATGTCACTTGCAATTCTGATATTATTCCTATTTGAGAGTCAATGGGATAACATTAGGTATGCTAGGGTTAGAATGTCCCAGAGCAATCTGTGGGGATGCTCACATAAGAATTACAAGCTCAATTAATAGATTAAATGTTAATCTATAATTTAAAGGATTAAAAGTTATTCTTTAATTAATAGATTAAATGTTAATCTATGGTTTAGATTAAAAGTTAATCTAAATTAAAGAATAATAATAATGATTATTTAATTAATCCAATATAAGGGGAAATTGGTTTGACCCATATCCATAAAACCCAACAAGAATGGAACTTATTACTGGGCCCAGGCCCATGAGAATAATTCCCTTGGGTGAGCACCCATATGGAGATTCCTAATTGGATTAGGAGTTTGTTAATTAAATAATTACTAAATATTTAATCCTTATTTTATGGGATTAGATTCCAATACTTGGAATACAAGAAGAAATGAGATAAGATAGTTTCAATCAAAAACTTGGAGTGCAAGACTCCCCAATGCTCAAGCCTCCCCTCTAGCTCACGCCCCCCCCCCCCCCCCCCTTGGGGGTTTCCTAATTCGATTATGATCCCTAATTGTTAGGGAGTTTGTTGGGATCCATATAATCTAGGGAATTAGTTACACCGCTTTAATTAAGGAGTCCTTTTAGGAAAATGAATTCTAAATTAGAAAGTTTGTTATAACTAATGATAAGAGTTGTCATTATTTAGTAACTATTTTAAAGGGATAGCTTCTAATTGGAGAAGGATTAGGATTAGATCCTAATCTATAAATACCTCAATGCCCAAAATGTGTGGGAGAGAATAATTCAAGGATTTCTTTCTTCCCCCCTCCAAACCATGAGCAAAAAGAGAGAGAATACTTTCTTCAAATTTTCATGACCCCAAGGGTCTCTCCAATTTGATTGAAGGCTAGGATTTTTAACCCTTAGTATTTGTGAGATAGAAAGTCTACTCCAACATCAATCTTCTTCTCTTTGTTTCTTCAATACCAATTAAAGATTCAAAGGCTTCACATGGATAGCAAAGAACAAGGATCAAGCTTTGAGTATTTCTTCGAGAAATCTCTACAAAGAGTTTTGATGGTTCAAGTTGTTTTATGCTTCACCGGTGAACATGATTCACCGAGGTAATTATCTAAACATGTAGTTAATATTATTTGCTTTCTATGGTGTAAAGATCCTAGGGATCCAATTTTCCGCATAAATGTTTTATCTGGATTCCCTTCAACTGGAGAGAAGCTAGTAAAGATAGATGATGCTATAGGTCTCATCAATGGAAGAGCTAAAGCCTCAGACAAGTAAAACAGAACACAGAGCTCTACAATTCAGTAGATGGCCTCCATGATTGGAGCTCAGGCCCCTATTCTACACCAAATGGCCACTCTAGTGACTCAACTTGCTCTTGAGGTTTCCAATGTGAAGACTCAATCTTTTCAAGTGGTAAAAGGAGGACCCTCTTCTTCAAAACCTAAAAAGTCATCCAAGATTCACACAAGTTCTTCTGACTCTTCTAGTTCACTAAGTGCCTCTAGTGGATCTGATGATGATGAAGTCAAATTAGTGAGAACTCTTCTGAAAGAGCTTAGGGAGAAGCAAGAAAAGGACATGAAGCAGTAGTTTTTGTTTTCCTTTTTGATGTTGCCAGGAGGAGTAAAATGTAAAGAATGTAATGAATGAAATCTGAATTTTTGTCTTTTTGATATAATGAATGTTTGATGTATGAAATCTGAATTTTTTTTTTGGATGTAATGAATGTTTGATGCAATGAATGAAATTCCCTTGCTTTCGGTATTATATGACATGACTTCTACTTTGAAAATAATCTTCATATAACATATCTTGAATTCATTCTAAAAAAAATGCATAAAGATGTGTAATGAATGATTTATTATTTAGAATGCGCATATTTAGGGGGAGCTTACCTCAAAAATTTAAAAGTATTTACATATTGAGTGGGAGCTTAATGTAGCATCCCATACTTTTTCATCCTTAATAAATAGCACCTTCGTAGCTAATTGGCCGTTTTTGTAGTCTAATTAATAAATAAGGGAGAAATCGGAAATTTCGAAATGTCAGAAATGTTTGTTTTCGAAAGACGGATCCAACGCAAGTTGAATCGTCGAAATCCGACGAGCAAGTCAAAAGATATGGTCAAAACCGTCCAGACATACAGAGCACCGATCGCTCGGTCATTACCTGCGATCGATCGGTCAACCACCGATCGCTCGATAGCTGTCGCACGGTTAACTTTTTTGTATGGGAAAAATTTCCAGAGAGCGTGTTTTTGACCGATCTCTCGGTCATGACACCGATCGACCGGAAGCCACCGATCGCTCGGTCCATACCACCGATCGATCGGTCATACGCAGTTTTTCTTCATTAAGGGTGTTTAAGACTTTGACCATCACCCTTTGCCTATAAATAGGCTGAGTTCGTGCCTTAGGGTTTCAGAAACCCTCTGTGCCCTATCTTAGGAGATTTTGAGAGAGAAAAGAAGGAGAGGAACTACTTGTTGATCAAGCTTGTGGAAGATCAAGGTTCTTCCACTTCCCTTGGTGATTCTCAACCAAGAACACAAGGTTATTGCTTGTTCCAGCCATTGGGAGTCAAACTCATTGATTTCTCCAAGGTAGATACACTCTACTACAATCTTGCAATCCTACTAGTCACTAGATATGATTCTTCTTATATATGCCCTATCTATATGTATTGATTCTATGTATGAAAATGTGTGATTATATACTTGGATGAAGGTTACTATTATGATGCACTCTAAGTGTTTGATAAAATACCTCTAAGGGATTCTATGCTTAAATATGATGATTTCTCTTATTTAGTGCATATGCTCGCATGTCTCGCATGAACCGATGGTTTCCATGGATTTCTTAAAGTGCAAACAACGGTTTTCACGAAAAGACGAATAATGAATAATCGAAGTAACTCTATGATTTCTCTAAGATTGTTTCACAAGCTCTAAGGATCATACCATGCTCACAAGGAAACTCTATGATAATGCTCTAAGATCGTCTCACAAGCTCCACGGATCACAATAAAATGCTCTAAGATCTCTAAGGTTATGCTCTATGGAAATGCTCTACGGTATTGCTCTATGCTCTATGTCTCCACGGATCATAATGACTCTAAGTAACTCCATGAACTCACAAGAACTCATAAGGCTATGATTATCGATTGACTCACACGGTTACAGTTTTTGTTTCGACTATTATCTCACATATGTTTTCAAGGTTTCCATGCTTTAAGGATTTTACGGATCTCATTCTCCATGTCTTGTATGCTCCATGCCTAACCGCTTTATTGTTATTAGTTTGTATACACTGAGTATTCCATGCTCAGTCGATATTGTTATGATCGGCAGGTGCTCGGGTTCCATTCGATTTGTGTGGCGAAGAACCTTGGGTCGAGGAAGAGTACCGTGACCCGGAGCCTTCCATGGATCACTATCATGACGATGGTGCTCTAGATAGGAGTCGTGACTTCGATTTCTGTTGATCGACTGACTTAGAACTTGTGTCATTTTGTTATGTGAGTGTGGGGTTTGTCCACTCCACTTTTGGGTTTCTCACACATGTATACTTGTTGGCTCTTACTTGAGCCAAGTTATAGGAGTTTTCTTTTTGCTTCCGCTATGTTTAGTATTTTATTTTCCGCTGTGCATTGTATTTCATTTCCGCTATGTATATTCAGGTACTCTGACAGGTTTCCACGTGTGCCTTATGTATCATACTGGAGGTATGATACGGCGGTCACGAGTCAAGGTACCCTTAACTCCTAGGGGGTATTTTGGGTCGCGACAGACTTGGTATCAAAGCTAGTTATGTCTAACGACAGACTTATTTAGGTCACTCAGGCTTGGCCTAAGCGGAAGTAATTCCTATGAGTTGAACTTAGAACTCAGAAGGACTCAGTTGTCTTAGGCTTGTTACCACGACATAACCGGTATCAAGTGAATCCTTAGGTCAGTATAGGATCCGAGATCGATGTGATCCTATGCGAGGTTCTAGTATAGGCTCTAAAGTATAATTATATGATGATATATATATATACCTCGATGTATACTATGTGCGGTATAGCATTTCATGGTTATTGAATTGCTATATGATATGTGAGGTTGGTATCCAAGTTAGACTCATGTTTTGCCAAATTTATCTCAGGATTCGATATCATGAGACGTGGCAATCGGGGTCGAGGTTATCATACTCGGAGAGCCGAGAGTGAAGTTCCGAGAGAAGAGGAACCGTTGTATTTCACGAATGCTATGGATTCCATAGCCGAGACTTTGGCATTGTTGGCAGCAAGGCCTATGCCTACCCCACCGTCCATGCCTGTGCCTACACCGGTGCATCACACCGCGGGGCTCGAAGCTTTTAGGAGACTACGGCCTCCTACATTCTATGGCACTCTGGACCCCATGGTGGCCGAGTCTTGGATTATGCAGCTGGAGAAGACCTTCCGGGCTCTCCGTTGTACCGATGAGCAAAGGGTAGAATGAGCTTCCTTCGTGATGGAAGGTGAAGCCGAACACTGGTGGAGAGCTGCCCAAAGGCAGAGAGATGTTGCTAAGGCAGGTGTGCCCTGGACTTGGGCGGAGTTCTTAGAGACTTTCAGGGAACAGTACTTTCCCAGGTTTATTCGGGGGGCTTTTGGAGCAAGGGTCGATGAGCGTAGCCGAGTATGAGGCTAAGTTCACCGAGTTGTCTAGGTTTGCTCCGCACTTGGTGGCTACTGAAGATCTACAAGTCAGGAAGTTTGAGATGGGCTTGAAGGCTTTCATCCGAGATCGGGTGTCCATTCTCCAGGTAGAGTCTTGGAGAGAGATAGTAGGGAAGGCGAAGATCGCTGAAAAGAATGCGGAAGACTTCATGAGAAGAAGAGACAGTGGCTTCGGGAAGAGCATGTCTCGGGGTCAGTCGAGTAGTTCTTCAGAGAAGAGGACTAGGACTGCACCGTACCAGTTCTCCCAGCCGATGTCGGCTCAGAGACCTTCTTTTGCGCCTCAGGCACCGCGTCCTACGGCATCGCAAGCTACGAGGGTTATGCCTCCGGCTTCCTCCGCATCGCAGACATTTGAGGAGTGCGCCGTATGTGGTCGTCGGCATAAGACTGGAGATTGCCGAAGAATGTCAGGTGGATGCTTCCACTGTGGCGAGATGGGCCATATGATTCGAGATTGTCCGCGCAAGCAGTCACGGTCTGGATCACAGGGAGTTCAGCCTCCAGGCAGGCAGAATTCACTTCAGGGGTCTTCATCTCAGGCCTCTAAATCCTTGCAGCCTACCCAGCAGCCTCGTCAGGCGAACCAGGGCAGAGTCTTTGCCATGACTGATAGAGACGCACAGGCATCTGATGATGTTGTGCAAGGTACGCGCGAACTAGTCCTTGTCGAAGTTCTAATATTGCCATGATATGTTCGTATCTATATATATCCTATGTGGTGTTTTGCGATGTTTGTATCTATATGTATAGTTGTGTTATAACTAGGATGATTCAAATTCTCAGGTTCGTTGCTCGTAAATGAATGTTTGGCAAGAGTGTTGATAGACACAGGATCCACTCACTCGTTCGTTTCACCAAGCTTTGCCAAGGGCTTTACGTCCGAGCCAAGCAAGCTACCTAGGGAGTTGTCCATTTCGACTCCATTGGGAAAATCTATTGAGACAGATAAAGTGTATCCGGATAGTGTTGTACAAGTCATGCAGCACGAGTTGCTAGTCAACTTGATCCTTCTGGGAATTCAGGATTGGGATTTCGATATCATCCTAGGTATGGATTGGCTCTCAACTCACCATGGACACGTGGCGTGTTTCGAGAAGGTGGTGCATTTTAAACTCGTGGGGTTAAAGCCGTTTCATTTCAGGGGACTTCAGAGAAGAGATATTGCCCGCTTTGCAGCTCTTAGTCTCGAGGGTGTAGAAGTGCGAGACTCCACACCCATTCCGGTGGTATGTGAGTATATGGATGTTTTTCCGGAAACCTTGCCGGGATTGCCTCCCGATCGTGCAATCGAGTTTGTGATTGAGCTAGCTCCAGGCACAATTCCGATTTCAAGAGCTCCGTATAGGATGGCCCCTATTGAGCTTAAGGAGTTAAAAGAGCAGTTAGAAGAATTGCAAAGCCTTGGTTTTATCCGGCCAAGTGTTTCACCTTGGGGAGCTCCGGTTCTCTTCGTGAAGAAGAAAGATGGATCAATGCATATGTGCATTGATTACAGGCAATTGAACAAGGTCACGATCAAGAATCGTTATCCATTGCCTCAGATAGACGACTTGTTTGACCAATTGAAGGGTGCACAGTTTTTCTCCACGATTGACCTTCGATCTGGTTATCATCAGTTGAAGATCAAGAAAGAGGACATTCCAAAGACAGCATTCCGAACTCGATACGGTCATTACGAGTTTTTGGTCATGTCTTTTGGACTGACTAACGCGCCGGCAGCATTCATGGATTTGATGAATCGGGTGTTCAGATCGTCTCTCGATCAATGTGTGATCGTGTTCGTAGATGATATCCTTGTGTATTCACAGTCACAGGAGGATCACACGAGAGATCTCCGTCTGGTCTTGCAGACACTTCGAGAGCATAGTCTGTATGCTAAGTTGAGCAAGTGCGAGTTCTGGCTGAACAAGGTGTCTTTTCTTGGACACGTGATATCTGCTGAAGGTATTTCAGTTGATCCTGGAAAGATTGAAGCGGTGATGAATTGGGAAAGGCCGAAGAGTGTCATCGAGATTCGTAGTTTCCTCGGGTTGGCAGGATATTACCGAAGGTTTGTGGAAGGATTTTCAAGTTTAGCAGCTCCGCTTACCTATCTCACGCGGAAGAACACGAGGTTCACTTGGAGTGATAAGTGCGAGGCTAGTTTCTTGGAGTTGAAAAAGAAGCTTACTTCGGTTCCTATTCTTACAGTTCCATCTGGGAGCGGTGGTTTCGAAGTCTATAGTGATGCTTCACTAGTGGGACTTGGATGTGTTTTGATGCAGCATAAAAAGGTGGTCGCCTATGCTTCCCGTCAGCTGAAGGAGCATGAGCAGAATTACCCCACACATGACTTAGAGCTCGCTGCGGTCATTTTTGCACTGAAACTTTGGCGTCACTACCTCTACGGAGAAGAATTCGTGGTGTTCACAGACCACAAGAGCTTGAAGTATCTTTTCCTCCAGAAGGAGTTGAATATGAGGCAGCGTCGTTGGATGGAGTTCATGAAGGACTACGACTGTTCCATCCAGTACCACCCGAGTAAGGCTAACGTGGTGGCCGATGCTCTTAGCAGAAAACCTTACGGAGTTATGGCTCACTTGAGAGTGCAAGAGTGGACGTTATTACATGATATGTGTCATTTGGACACTACTCTCAGGCATGTCACGTATGGGCCGATAATGTCCAATGTGGTGGTTAGGCCACAGATCTTGAGCCAGATCAAGGAGTTACAGAATTCAGATGTTGAGTTGCTTGCTTACCGAGACAAGTCGGTGAGTAACGGCAATCAGGAGTTCGCTTTAAATAATGATGGTGCTATCACATTTAAAGGCAGGTTGTGTGTCCCCGCCGACACAGTTTTGAGGGATGAAATTTTGAATGAAGCTCACCGATCAAAGTACACGTATCCGGGAGGTACTAAGATGTACCAGAATCTCAAGAAGCACTACTGGTGGCGAAACATGAAGAGGGAAGTCGCTGAGTACGTCGCCAGATGTTTGATTTGCCAGCAGGTAAAAGCCGAGCATCAAAGGCCGACAGGTCTTTTGCAGTCCCTTCCTATTCCGGAGTGGAAATGGGAGAACATCTCGATGGATTTCATTGTGGGTTTGCCGCGAACGGCAAAGGGCTCTGATGCTATTTGGGTGATTGTGGACAGGTTGACTAAGTCTGCACATTTTATTCCGTACCGAACTACTTTCAATGCAAATCAGTTGGTAGCCCTATATGTTAAGGAGGTGGTTCGACTGCACGGTGTGCCAGTTTCTATCGTGTCTGATCGAGATCCTCGGTTTACTTCCAGGTTTTGGAAAAATTTCCAGGATGCTATGGGTTCTCGTTTAGAATTCAGTACCGCCTTCCATCCTCAGACCGATGGACAAACGGAGAGGGTGAATCAAGTAGTGGAGGATATGCTCCGAGCTTGTATGCTTGATTTTCAGGGTAGTTGGGAGGAACAATTGCCGTTGGTTGAGTTTTCCTACAACAATAGCTATCAGGCAAGCATCCAGATGGCACCTTTTGAAGCTCTGTATGGTCGGAGTTGTCGATCACCGCTATACTGGGATGAAGTTGGTGAGAGGAAGATTCTTGGTCCTGAGTTGATAGAGCGGACCGCAGAAAGGGTCAAAATTATCCGAGAACGATTGAAAAGTGCTCAGGATAGGCAGAAGAGCTATGCGGATATACGCCGTAGAGATTTAGAGTTCCGAGTTGGAGATCA
Source organism: Tetracentron sinense (assembly GCA_015143295.1). Classification (NCBI taxonomy): domain Eukaryota; kingdom Viridiplantae; phylum Streptophyta; class Magnoliopsida; order Trochodendrales; family Trochodendraceae; genus Tetracentron; species Tetracentron sinense. Next base: position 22,118,028 of record CM026562.1, read on the forward strand.
GGTCTTTGTGAAGATTTCGCCGAGTCGGGGAATCATGCGATTCGGGAAGAAGGGGAAGCTCAGTCCAAGATATGTGGGACCATTTGAGATCGTCACAAGGGTTGGTGAGGTTGCTTACAGGGTAGCACTACCGCCTCACATGGCAGCGGTCCATAATGTATTTCACGTCTCCATGCTTAGAAAATACATTTCGGATCCGTCTCACGTCATCGCTCTTGATCCTATTGAGATTCGAGAGGATCTTACGTTGGTTGAGCAACCAGTTCAGATTCTGGATCATCGAGATCAAGTGTTGCGAACCAAGACTATCCCTTTAGTCCTAGTGAAGTGGCAGCATCATTCCAAGGAAGAGGCTACATGGGAAAGAGAAGCCGAAGTACGAGAAAAGTACCCCCATTTATTTGTTTAAGGCCTTGGCATTCCCTTGTGTTTTGTTATAGTTTTACGCATGTATGTATCTTCCAAATTTCGGGGATGAAATTTTTGTAAGGGGGGGAGAATGTAGCATCCCAGACTTTTTCATCCTTAATAAATAGCACCTTCGTAGCTAATTAGCCGTTTTTGTAGTCTAATTAATAAATAAGGGAGAAATCGGAAATTTCGAAACGCCAGAAATGTTTGTTTTCGAAAGACGGATCCAACGCAAGTTGAATCGTCGAAATCCGACGAGCAAGTCAAAAGATATGGTCAAAACCATCCAGACATACAGAGCACCGATCGCTCGGTCATTACCTGCGATCGATCGGTCAACCACCGATCGCTCGATAGCTGTCGCACGGTTAGCTTTTTTGTATGGGAAAAATTTCCAGAGAGCGTGTTTTTGACCGATCTCTCGGTCATGACACCGATCGACCGGTAGCCACCGATCGCTCGGTCCATACCACCGATCGATCGGTCATACGCAGTTTTTCTTCATTAAGTGTGTTTAAGACTTTGACCATCACCCTTTGCCTATAAATAGGCTGAGTTCGTGCCTTAGGGTTTCAGAAACCCTCTGTGCCCTATCTTAGGAGATTTTGAGAGAGAAAAGAAGGAGAGGAACTACTTGTTGATCAAGCTTGTGGAAGATCAAGGTTCTTCCACTTCCCTTGGTGATTCTCAACCAAGAACACAAGGTTATTGCTTGTTCCAGCCATTGGGAGTCAAACTCATTGATTTCTCCAAGGTAGATACACTCTACTACAATCTTGCAATCCTACTAGTCACTAGATATGATTCTTCTTATATATGCCCTATCTATATGTATTGATTCTATGTATGAAAATGTGTGATTATATACTTGGATGAAGGTTACTATTATGATGCACTCTAAGTGTTTGATAAAATACCTCTAAGGGATTCTATGCTTAAATATGATGATTTCTCTTATTTAGTGCATATGCTCGCATGTCTCGCATGAACCGATGGTTTCCATGGATTTCTTAAAGTGCAAACAACGGTTTTCACGAAAAGACGAATAATGAATGATTCTAAGTAACTCTATGATTTCTCTAAGATTGTTTCACAAGCTCTAAGGATCAAACCATGCTCACAAGGAAACTCTATGATAATGCTCTAAGATCGTCTCACAAGCTCCACGGATCACAATAAAATGCTCTAAGATCTCTAAGGTTATGCTCTACGGTATTGCTCTATGCTCTATGTCTCCACGGATCATAATGACTCTAAGTAACTCCATGAACTCACAAGAACTCATAAGGCTATGATTATCGATTGACTCACACGGTTACAGTTTTGGTTTCGACTATTATCTCACATATGTTTTCAAGGTTTCCATGCTTTAAGGATTTTACGGATCTCATTCTCCATGTCTTGTATGCTCCATGCCTAACCGCTTTATTGTTATTAGTTTGTATACACTGAGTATTCCAGGCTCAGTCGATATTGTTATGATCGGCAGGTGCTCGGGTTCCATTCGATTTGTGTGGCGAAGAACCTTGGGTCGAGGAAGAGTACCGTGACCCGGAGCCTTCCATGGATCACTATCATGACGATGGTGCTCTAGATAGGAGTCGTGACTTCGATTTCTGTTGATTGACTGACTTAGAACTTGTGTCATTTTGTTATGTGAGTGTGGGGTTTGTCCACTCCACTTTTGGGTTTCTCACACATGTATACTTGTTGGCTCTTACTTGAGCCAAGTTATAGGAGTTTTCTTTTTGCTTCCGCTATGTTTAGTATTTTATTTTCCGCTGTGCATTGTATTTCATTTCCGCTATGTATATTCAGGTACTCTGACAGGTTTCCACGTGTGCCTTATGTATCATACTGGAGGTATGATACGGCGGTCACGAGTCAAGGTACCCTTAACTCCTAGGGGGTATTTTGGGTCGCGACACTTAATCTCAGTTCATTCCATTATTTGTGTCATCATCAAAAAGGGGGAGATTGTTAGCTAAAAGGTTACCACCTATGAACCCTAATTGATTTTGATGATAACTTAAATAATGAAATGACTTTTAAAGTACTAATGTCATCTTTGAGTAATTATGGAAAATAGTGATCAAAGGCATTAGCTATTCATTCATAATCAAAATCATGAATATGTCATCAAAGTTAAATGAAAGAAGGGCAAATAAGTCATAAGTCAAAAAGGAACTTCAAGCCAACCAAAAGAACCTCAAGGAAGTTCAAGTCAAACTCTACAAAAAGACGAAGAAGACATCTTGGAAGATATCAAGTAATGAACATCTGTTGAAGATCCAAAACTCAAGAAGGTTATCTTTTAGGTAGTAAGAGTATTTAGGACTTATTGTAAACAGTCCTCAATTACTAGAATTTTGATTTTTGGCCTCTGTGTTTTCAGTCCTTGGTTTGCTCTTTTTAATCATTCTTAAGATCAATGGAAAATTATGTTATATCTTTTAAAAGGTCTTAAAAAGATATTTTGTATATTTATAATCAAAGGGAAAAAGTTTTAGAATCGAATCAAACCATCAAAGTTTTGGAAAATGGATAGGTGCAAAAGTTTGTACCATCCAGTCGACTGGATGCTCCCATCCAGACGACTTGATAGGCCAAAAATCATGATGTTGGCACTGAACCATTTTTCCAGTTTTTGAAAGATTCAAAGATCATTTGAAAATCATTCTAATTTGTTTTAATGATCATAAAACATTTTTTATTATCTTTATAAAGTAATTCAAAGGTATTTGGAAATCATTCAAATCTTTAATTGGCTTTAAAAAATTATATTTGAAGATGAGTAGAGCCATCCTAACGACTGGATGCTCTCATCTAGTAGATTGGATGAAAGGCCAGAATCACCGTCTGGCCTTTGCGATCATCCAGACGACTAGATGCTCCCATCTAGTCGACTAGATGACCCAATGAGGCTATTAATACCTCCAACGGCTATATTCATAATGGGTAGATCGCATTAAATGCTCGTCCAACAGCCATAAAATTATGTGAGCTATAAATAGAGATCTAATATGAATAATTAAACATGAATGCTCAATCCAAAATCACCTGAATCTAAATCTTCATCATTCTCTGTGAAAAATCTCCAAATCCTTTATACTCTATTTTTTTTGAGCTTTTCAAAGCCTATTGTTGGGTAATTTTATTAGAGATTAAAGAGTGTTATTCAACTCAAATCTAGCTCAGTTTAGGGGCATTACTTCGGATTGAATATCCAAATCATTCTATGTAAAAGAATGTCAAGAATCTAGGATTCTTGCAATTGAAGCTACTGCTTCATTTCAGCGAGAGAGGGTTGTGCTCTTGTGGTGAAAAGGTTCCATCCCGGCCTGAAGGAGGGATTGTTAAGGTTTTGTCTCGACTTGGATGAGAGGTTGTATCAGTTTGGACTTCACCTGGGAAGAATTCTGTGCGATTAAGGAATCATGGTAAACCCTCTAGCTAGAATAGCTTGAGGCGGGGAGTAGGCTGGATTTGCCGAACCTCATTAACAAATCTGGGAGTTTGAATCTCTCACTCTACTCCTTTAATTTCTATTTTGCTTCGCTTAATTTTAATAGTTGCATAAATCTCTATTCCACATAAAAGACTACGTATCTAAATTTTAAATTTGTCATAGACCCTATTCACCTCTGCTTTAGGGTCAATAACTGGCCAACATACCTTGCACTACATCATTTGTTGCCTGTGCATCTTGTTCTGATATGGAAAAGACCTTGCCCTGAGTTACTTGGCGTGGTTGCTACAACGGGGGCTGCTTGGGTTAGGAGCCTGAGGAGGCTTCTAATGTGGTGTCTGCCTAGAAGGTGGCCTATTCCCCTAAGGCTGGGCCTACTGAGTGGTCTTATGGTTATAGTAAGGACAATCTCTAATCTGGTGTCCCATTTTCCACACTGGAAACATCCTCCAGTGATTGCTCGACATTCACTTGCTGGATGGCTCTTCCCACAATGTACACAAACATCAAACATAGGTGCAGAAGACGTAGACTGCACATACTAAGTGGCCTGAGAAGTAGGAGGACAAGGCACAATAGGTGTTAATGGAGGTTAGGCCTCTGATATTGAGTCGGCCTAGCTGCTGGTGGTTGCCCTAAAAATTTGGGCCTCTTATCCTGTGGTCCAACCCTGCTTGGCTGTCCCCTACTGAACTTCTCCTTTTGGTTCATCTCTCTTTTCTTCAAGAATTCCTCTAAATTCTTTTCAGCCAATTGTGCTCTGTCTTTCACCTCAACGAATGTCTCGAGTCGAAAGATTGAGACCCTATCTTGAATGAAATCCCTTAAACCCCTTTCAAACTTCCTCGCTTTCATCGCCTCTGTGGTAATCATATGAGGTGCAAACCCTGAAATTGAGAACTTGGCCTCGTACTCGGCCACTGACATCTTCCCTTGTTCATGAGTGAGGAACTCTACTTGTTTCTTTTCCCGAACCACAACTGGAAAATATTTCTTGTAAAATACTTCCAAAAATTCCCCCCCTATGTCATGGTTGACCCGATCTTGTCAAATCTCTAGCCCTGGCTGCTGCTCGCCACGATGCTTCGCTTCGCTTTCCATAACAAAGGTTGTCCATGTCACTCTTTCAGTAATTGTGGAAGACAGAACTGAAAAAATCTTCTCTAATTACAATATCCATGCCTCCGAAATGCCTCAATCCCTGCATATGCCATGGTGTAGGAGGTGCATGTATCTCTGCGTGGCCAAGAGCAGCTATAGCAGGTTTCCTGGCTTGAAGGAGTGCCATGGTTTGGGCAATCGATCCTAACACTTCAGTCAAGTCAGGTTGATCATTACCCATAGGATGTCCTTCTGCAATACCCCTTCCAGCATTTCCCCTAGTGTTATATCCACGACCTCTACCACCGCGCCTCATTGTGATATTCTTGAGAGCAATGGTAAAAATTAGTCTAACTTGGAAATAATTCATTCTAACACCTAAAATTTACACTAACATCACAATGAATCCTAGCATTCTGTAGCCCTAAAACTTAAGCCCTAGCTAACCTAATACCTTTGCTCTGATACCAACTCTGTCACGCCCTAAAATCTCACCTAGGAGAGTGTGAGATCTTGGCACGTGACTCATTGGTCAAACCATCATAACATCCCGTCATAAAGCATTTAAGGCAATCTAAAATATGAACCTGAAAATTTTCTCTTCAATTAACCACAATCAAATCTAAATATCTCCATTTAAAACTAAAACATGACAAATCATTTAAATCTTCCATTATGATTCTCAACTATCAATTTAACATAACCATAAAATCCAAAATTAACTCTATTACAATGCCTTGAATTAAAATTTAAATATTGATTATTCAATTTTCAGAAAATGGCCAACGATCTAGATTCCATTCACCCTTGGGATAATCACTTGCTGAATCTTCTTTTTCCTCTTGGTATTCTTCCTCTTCCTAAGGTCCTAGTGCACAAATATCAAACCTAGAACCTACCGACAATAAAGTCATCAGCTGAGTAACAAGTTACTCCGCATATATAAACTCCTAACTAATATTATAACAACATTAATATAACGCATAAATTATGATTTAACAATACATGTAAGCATATAAACAATTCAGAGTGCGAAAGCATAATTTCTAATATATCCTTATACGTGCTCACTTGTACTTATCTTTTTTGTTTATCTTACTTGTCTTTCTAGTTCGTGAGTGTATCCAACAACATGCACTATACAATAACTTAAAATAACTCTAACCAATATATTGGATAGAGACTAACATATATCCCTTACCGAGGTACCACATGGTTTACACATTATCCAGTGCATACGGCTTGTCTACACATTATCCGGTGTATACGGTTTGTCTACACATTTTTCGGTGTATACGGCTTATCTGCACATAATCCGGTGCATACGGCTTTTCTTGCCTTGATCTTAGGCTTGTTGGTACTCGGGCAGTGCAAAACTCAATCATATAGTCATGCTTGTGTGCTTGTATACTTTTATAATACTTATGATCTTGTTCTTTTATCATGTTTGTGTATATTTGATTCATGAGTGAGTGTATGTGAGCAAGGATAAACTCTCGGTTAAACCACACCTTAAATTATTAATTTAGGATTCTCGAAGAGTCATCATAATGGTAATTGCTACCATGATAATACTTCTAAATCACACAACCATAATTCCAGACTTGATTTAACCCAATAGTTACCATCCATGCAAATGATACATCATACATCAAAATAAGGAAATTCATATTTATCAAGGTTGCTAAATTAGAATATATTCATTGTTGGCCAGGAAATGACCCTAAAAGAGGGGGTGAATAGAGTCTATGGTAGATTTAAAAATTATGAACTCCAAATTCAAGGTGCGGAATTAAAAATTATTTGCAACACAAGATTAAACAAGAAAGGTGCTGAAAGTAAAAGATAAGAGTTAGAAGAAACAAATACAAGGATTTGTTCACGAGATTCAGCAATTCAGCCTACACCTTGCCTCAAGCTTCCAGCTAGCTAGAGGATTCACCACAATTCCTTAATCGTACAGAATCCTTCACGGGTGAAGACCAAAACTTTACAATCTCTCTTACAAGTCAAGATGCAACCTTTACAAGCTCTCCTTTAGCCCAAGCTGAAACCTTTCAACAGCACCTTCCTCTCTTGATAAACTGAAGCTGGAGCTTCAGTTCAAGAATCCTAGATTCTTGACTAACCTCAATAATAGAGTTCGGATTTTGAAATCTGAATTTAAAAGCTCCTTGACTGAATTGAATAAAAGTGGAGTACAATTTCTAATAAAGTCTCTTAAAAGAAATTGGAGTTGAATGAGTTTAAGAGAATTTTTAGGGATTTCTAAGCATGTGAGTGAGTAAGAAATTGAAAACAATGAGTGAGGGATCAATAAGAGTTATTGCAGTGATCAAGAGTTGTTATTAGTTCATAAATGAACTTCTTTTTTATCACTTGATCCAATATAGCCGTTGGTGAAACATTTAATGCATTTTAGCCCATTGAAAACTAGTCGTTAGATCGATTTTTCTGTTACAGCTTTAATTCGTTGACGAAGTGAAGTTCCCACTTGAATTCGTCACCGAATTATGAAGACAGTAATCAATTTCATTTTTTCTGTCATCAATTCGTCGCTGAATTTAGATGGCTCTAAGAATTCGTTGATGAATTCAGAACAAATTTTCTGAATTCTGTCTTGGATTAGACCACAAATATGGGAATAAATTCTTAGGTCAATTGGCTATGTTTTAACATGATTTTATGATTTCGTAGGGCCTTAGAATGATGAATATAAAGTGTCCTAGGCACCTCTGGTCAATCTATGACCTTTGAGCATTCCACTTACCATAACTTTTGAGGACTTCTCACATAAGTCCTAGACACTCTCAAAGCAAAAATAAAAATACAATTTTACAAGCTTCTTGAGAGATGATCTTGGGTCTTGATGATTTGACATGTCTTTAGGGACCCGACTTGGACTATGGTCTTATCTTGAGTCTTCAATTGTATACTTTAAGTTGAGCTTACTCTTGGATAATTTCCATCCTTTTACAATGATTGGTGTGCTTTCTTCCTTGGAATCTGAAATGCTGAAGCACTTGAACACATTTATTAGTACTTTAAATTCATTTCATTATTGTCTTATTATCAAAATTAGTAGGGGACCCAGGGTTGTAACCTTGAGGCTAACAGTCAATAGGGTTTTTACAATTAGAATTATGAAATTAAATCACTCAAAATGCATTAATCACATAAAATGTCATATGTTCGATTTAATTAAAAAAACCCTAATGTTACCACAACATCACATATTTTCATCATTCTCACAAACATTCCATCAATCCCACAACATCCCTTTCTCCATTCTCCATCATACATAATCCACAAAATAATCCATTTCCCCTTCTTGAGTCATACATAATAAATCATAATAGAAAAACTCTCCAAAATCACAAGAATCTTACATGAGGAATCCACATAATAATAATCATACTTTAATCACTTTTTTACTTTAGATCTTAATCGTATCATTCTTATTTACATTAAAGATTATTATATTGATAGAAAGGAATCCATATATACCTCTCTTCATCGCTTCCCTACGATCTATCGCTTGAGAATAGCCTTTGATCTCGATCTCAAATCGCTTCTCTTCTTCCATAGTTGAAAGTCCATAGAAAATCCTAGGTTTTCCTTTTTCTAGATCTCCAAAACTCTTAGAAATTTTTTTCAACAAATAGGATCTTTTATATAGGGTTTAGATCCCTGGGGAAGACAAAAAGTAGAAAAAATGCATTTTTCGGAATATCAATGCGCGATCTTTGATCAATCGAGCTTAGGGCCGATCTATTGAACCTTATTGGACCTGGCCAATCGATCAGTCTGATCGGACCATTTTGGTCTTGGCCGATTGATCGGTCCTGATGGCTCTGATCTATCGGACCATGACAGATCCGATTTGTTTTTTTCATTTACTTCCTTTTTATGTAATTTAATTCTAAAAACAACTTAAATTAAGTGATTTATTTGGGTTTTAAAATTCATACGTTTCACATTAATTTTATAGGCTTAATTGCATTACAATTAAACACATATTTCTATAGAATTTAATAAATAACACAAATGTTAAGAATGATAAATTTGAGGTGTTGGCATTATGCCCTGAAAAGTCATTTAGATTGTAAGATTTGTATTGATTAGATTAATAAAGACATCTTCTTTATCTATTGTGAATTCATTATGGGTAATTGACCAAGATCATGAGATGATCTATACGATATTAGATATTAAACAAAGTCTCTAGGATATATTATAGGAAAGCTATGTGATTGGTTATGGACTAACATAGGTAGATATAGCTTTCCAGTTGCTTATAACTTATAGAGTCACAGCTATAGGTGAAGCTGGGCACTTCACTTATATGGCTACCACAATGCGTAGATGTTCTCAATGGTTGAGATGTAGTTATATCTCAAACTATTGTAGTGAAGACAACAAATTGGCATATGGGTGCTTAAATGTACATTGACTGATTCCATACAATGAGAGACCTCTTGTATAAACATACTATCAGATAGATGGTGTAGTGCCCCGAAACTTTTCTTACCTAATGAACAACGTTCTCATAGCCAATTGACCTTTCACGTATTCCAATTAATAAATAAAGAAAAATTGGAAGAATCTAAAATGCCAGAAATGTTCCTCTTCGAATGATGAATCCAATGCAAGTTGAATCGCCAAAATCCAACGAACGATTCAAAAGTTATGGCCGAAATACCAAAGTGGGAAAAAATTAGGGAAAACAGCACAAATGGGAAAAACACAGACAAACCGGTTGACCAGTGCCATGACCTTTCAACCCGTGCACTACGGCTCAACTGGTGCCCTGACCAGTCGACCGCTCGCCTATTGATCGACCGCTCTAATGATCGGTCAACCGGTGTCGCACTATTTTTGTATGGGAGATTTTTCTAGAGAGAGGGTTTCAGACTGGTGGACTGCTCCTCATGACCGGTCAACCGCTCCTCGAGCATTTTGCCTATTTTGGTCTTTTTAAGCAAATCATTAAGGGTAGGATAGTCTTTGACCTCCCCTTTTTCCTATATAAACCCAATTTTGGGATTAAGGGTTTCGAAAACCCTCAAACTTGCATTTTGGGAGATTGGAGAAGGAAGAGAAGGAAAAGCTAGGGTTTGGCCAAAGGTTGGTATTTGTAATCAAGGGAAAGCTTGGATCTCATTTCACTCAAGTCTCCACAAGTTATTCTCCAAATTTCAAGGTTAGTACACCCTACTAACTAGCTTAGCAATAACCTAGTCTTCTCTATTGAAAATGCTGATGTTTGATCTTGTGTTCTTCTTCTCCTTGAAATGTACCATTTTCCCTAAATATAAACAAGATAAATAAGAGGTGTGAGATGTATGATTGGATGATGGTTGAGGCGATTGGATGCCGTGTGCATCTGGTGTGATGGAAAATGGTGGAAGGGAATTTTATGCATAATGAATATGCTCTATGTGTTTGAGGAAATTTATGCACTTAAGAACATAAATCGAATGACTAGAAATGGGTTGCACACTAAGTGGTCGATGGAATGTATGAATGAAAAATTAAATGAAATTAATAAAAATTATGAAAACATGTATTGAGTGATTATTCCTATGTGTTATCTCAATCCAATGCTCTATATGTTGCCTCAATTCCCACATGCTTATGCTCAGAATTAAAATGCTATAACCCTTCCCGTGCATCTGCAAGCCACCATGATTACAACAATTGCTACACACACGCACGCAGGCATATATGAACCGGTTTTCTAAAGTATATGTATATGATGAACTAAACAAGAACAAGAATTGTGATTCACGATATGAATGACAAAGACAAAGCCAAAGATCTGGCCGGTCAAGGGTAGGGCATATCCCTAGGATATGTCATACTTGGCTCACAAGGAAAACAAAAGCATGAATGATAAAGCCGGACATCGGGCCGGTAAAGGGTAGACCATATCGCAAGATATGTCATACCTGACTCACAAGAAAACAATTCAAGGAGGTTGGTGTACCCTTTTCTGTATATATATATATTTTGTTGAAGGGAATTTACATTCCTGGCTCACAAGTCGCTTCAAGGGTACTAACCTCTAGCTCACAAGAAAAACAAGCAAGTCAAGTCAAGAACATGACAAGAACAAGCAAGACAAGTGATTCCAACTAGACAAGATACATGCGTGATCCTTATGAACGAGACCAAGACAAGAACAAGTTTTCAAACATGACAAGCAAGTTTTGAAAGAAACACGAAAGGCTAATTTCAAGAATAAGACATGACTTTTAAAGTATGAGATTTATTAGAGTTTTTGCATTCATTCAAGCATGTCAAGACCATTACATTGTTTTACTTTCAATGCTATGAATGTCATATGTTGCTAATATTGCTTTAAATTGATGTTGTGTATTGTGTTCATTATTGTTGTACTTTGTTATAGCTATATCTAGTAGCTTGTACTCGCTGAGTATTTCATGCTCAGCTGTACATTTATGTCGGCAGGTACCGTGGATGCCCTCAATTCTGAGCCTTGGGTTGAGGAAGAGTATGTAGAGGAGAGGGAGCCACCTATCCCGATCCAGTCTTTGGAGGATAGGGATTGAGACATTTGGTTGTATTTAGATTACTGTTGAGCATAATGGGCTCGATATTTCTTTTGTATTTTGATAGGTGGGCATATCCACCTCTACTGTTTATGTTTTATGTATAAACTTGGAATACTAAGATGGTTTACGGAAAGAAAAAGAAAAAGTGATTTACGCTTCCGCACTCATGTTTTAGCTTCCACACTCTGATTATTGTTGTTATAGTATTATCTTTTACCTTGTTCATTACAGGATGGTTTGGTAGGTAAGATTAGTCACCTCTAAAGTATCCCTTAACTCCTAGGGGGGATTTTGGGGCGCGACAGAAGTGGTATCAAAGCTCTAGGCATTAGAGTCCTTAGGGTCACATAGAACTGATACCATGATTGAACAAGACAATAGGTGTTATGAAAGAGTCGTATTTCAAGTATAGACTAACAAGTTAGTCTTAGTCAAAACCGGTTAAGGCTCAACCGAACTTAGAGTCCTACGCTAGGAACATGGATTGTATGTGATGTCATTGCTATATACCCCTTGAGTGTGTTCTTATGTGCTTATTGAATATGAAGTAATGGTGAAATGATTAGTAACTGGATATCCAAGTTAGACTCATGTGTATTGTCGTTCTCAGGATCTAATTATGAGACGCAATGCCCAGGGTCGCGGATACAACATGAGGGGCAATGGAGGTGATGCTCCATCGGGTGATGAACAACCTGATTTCGCCCAAGCTTTTGCATCAATAGCCAAGACTTTGGCTATGCTAGTGGCGAGGAAACCGGCTACTCATCCTAATGCTGCACTTATAACTTCTCCTCCAAATCATGCACAATCCGAAATAGAAGCTTTTCGGAGGATGAGGCCTCCGATCTTTAGTGGAAGTATTGACCGTTAGTCGCCGAAGGATGGATCTGGCAACTTGAAAAGATCTTCTCTGTGCTATCACCTACTGAAATGGAAAGGGTCACTTGGGTCGCCTTTGTGCTTGAAGGCGAGGCCGATCATTGGTGGAGGTCTGCATTTAGGACCCGAGATTTGACCCAACAAGGCTAAGAGTGGACATGAGGTGAGTTCTTGGACGTCTTTTACAAGAAGTACTTCCCTATCGGGATGAAAGAAAAGAAGGAGGTCGAGTTCATTACCTTGGAGCTAGGTAACTTATCAGTAGTCGCTTATGAGGCTACGTTTTCAGAGCTATCAAGGTTTGCTCCTCACATGATAGCTACCGAGGCGATGAAGGCCCATAAATTCGAGAGGGGGTTGAAGGCCTATCTCAAGGATCGTGTTTTGAGGTTCCTGCATGAGACGTATGCCGAAGTAGTGAACAAGGCACTTTTGGCAGAGTCAAATTCTGAGGAATTCTTCAAGATAAGAGGAATGGAGAAAGGCCAGTCCAATAGTTCAGGGGAGAAAAGAGCAAGAATTAGTTCTTATCAGTCTTCAGGGCTAGCACAGTCACAGAGATTGTACTCTGCACCTCCGTCACTTCGCCTTTTCGCTCCACCAACTTTTCGCTCGGCTCCCACCCAGGCTCCTCGCCCCGCAGTGATGCTGGTGATAGGATATGCACCCTTCACCTATTCTTATGATATCTGCACCCTTTGTGGAAGGAGGCATCCAGCAGGGGAATACCGGAAGGTTACGGGAAGCCATTTTCATTGTGACGACCAAGGCCGCATAATTCGAGATTATCCCCGTCGTCACTTGCCAGCTCATTCTCAAGGGAGTAGCCCCCCTGTTAGGCAGGCATCTCAGTAGAGCTCGTCTCAGGCATCGAGGCCCTCATCGTCTACCCGGCCGTCTCATCAAGCAACACAAGGACGAGTCTTTACATTGTCAAAAAGGGACGCACGTGTATCCGATGATGTCGTGCAAGGTACGGAAGAATGCTAAAGCTTGGAAGTTATGAATACCTATGGTTATATGAGACAATTACTTGTGTGTACTATATGTTACCTATGCACTATGTGAGTCTTGTTTGAAATCTATTGATATTAGTTATTTAATCGAACAGGCGCTTTATTAGTGAACGAATGCCTAGCCCGAGTGTTGATCGACATGGGATCCACTCACTCCTTCGTCTCACCTAGTTTTACGAAGGATTTTGTGTTCGAGTCTAGTCGGTTGGAGTGGGAGTTAACCATTGTGACTCCGCTAGGCAAGTCAGTTGATACAGATAGAATATACAAGGATAGTGTGGTGCAAGTGGGGTTGAATGACCTATTAGCCGACCTCATCATCCTAGATTCCATGACTTGGTTTTTGACATCATCCTAGGGATGGATTGGTTGTCAAACCACCACGGCCATGTTGCATGCTTTGAAAAGATGGTGAACTTCAGACAAGAAGGAGTTAAGCCATTTCATTTTCGAGGATTGAGAGAAAGGGATATTGCCCGCCTCACAGCTTTAAGCATAGCAAACCTAGAGGCACTGAACTCCTCAGCCATTCCGGTTGTGAGAGAGTTCTTGGATGTGTTTCCGGAAGAACTTCTTGGATTGCCTCCTAATAGAGAGATCGAGTTCGCTATAGAGCTTACTCTGGGCAAAGCTCCAATTTCAAGAGCTCCATATAAAATGGCCCCGATTGAACTCAAGGAGTTGAAGGTGCAGTTAGAAGAACTGCAGAGCCTGGGATTCATTAGACCAAGTGTCTCACCGTGGGGTACCCCAGTGCTACTTGTGAAGAAGAAAGACGGTTCAATGCATATGTGTATTGATTTCCGACAGTTAAATAAGGTCACTATTATGAACCGTTATCCTTTACCACTGATAGACGATTTATTCGACTAGTTGAAGGGAGCGAGATTCTTCTCCAAATTTGATCCAAAGTCGGGGTATCATCAATTGAAGATCAAGGAGGGAGATATTCTGAAGAAGGCTTTCAGGACTCGGTATGGGCACTATGAGTTCCTTGTTATGCCTTTTGGTTTGACGAATGCACCGGCGGCGTTCATGGATTTGATGAATCGGGTGTTCCGATCGTGCTTAGATCGATGCATGATTGTGTTCATCGACGATATTTTAGTATATTTCCAGACATGGGAAGATCATGATCGAGACCTTCGCCTTACTCTAGAGACGCTTCGAAAACACAAGTTGTATGTCAAGCTAAGTGAGAATTTTGGTTGGAGAAGGTAGCTTTCCTTGGCTATGTGGTGTATTCAGAAGGCATTTTAGTAGATCCAACTAAGGTAGAGGCCATATTGAATTGGGAAAGACCCAGAAGCATCACCGAGATTCGAAGTTTCCTCGGGTTGGCAGGCTACTACCGGAGATTTGTGGAGGGATTCTCTAGTTTTGGTGCACCGCTCACTTATCTCACGAGGACGAATGCCAAATTTAGTTGGAGCGACAAATGTGAAGTTAGCTTCCAGGAATTAAATAAACACCTTACTATGGCTCCCATATTCACAGTGCAATCCGGGAGCAGTGGTTTTATCGTTTACAGTGACGCCTCCCACGTGGGATTGGGATGTGTGCTCATGCAGCATGGTAGAATCATTGCCTACGCCTCAAGGCAATTGAAGGAACATGAAAGAAATTATCCAACTCACGATTTGGAATTCGTTGCGATCGTTTTTGCCTTAAAGATTTGGCAATATTATCTCTATGGGGAACAGTTCGAGGTATTCACAGACCATAAAAGCCTGAAGTATCTATTCTCTCAAAAAGAGTTGAATTTAAGGCAAAGGAGATGGATGAAGTTTTTGAAAGATTATAATTATGATATTCAATACCATCCAGGTAAGGCAAATGGCGGATGGATTGAATAGGAAGTCACATGGTCTTATGGCATACATGATGGTTCGAGAATGGAAGTTGTTAGAAGATGCCTCCAACCTCGACATTAGCTTCAGTCCTCCTACTCATGGGCCAATGATGGCAAATATCAAGGTAAAACCGTACATCATTTATTGGATCCGGGAGTTGCAAGTAGCGGATGCCGAGTTAATTTCTTTCGGTGACAAGGCGGTTAGCAAAGAAAGTGATGAGTTCACCATGAACGGTGATGGGGCAATCACGTTCAAGGGTAGGCTTTGTGTCCCAGCCGATATGGATCTTCCGAGATAAATTTTGGATGAAGCTCATCATTCTAAATATACAGTACACCCCGAAGGAACCAAGATGTATCAAAACCTCAAGGGATTCTTTTGGTGGCGGAACATGAAGCGAGAAATAGTGGAGTATGTGTCTCGTTGCTTGGTCTATCAGCAAGTGAAGGAAAAACACATGAGCCCCACAGGTTTGTTATAGTCCCTCCCTATTCCCGAATAGAAATGGGAGCACATATCCATGGAATTCATTGTGGGATTGGCACGGATGGTTAGAAACTCCGATGCTATTTGGGTAGTGATTGATAGATTAACAAAGTCCGTACATTTCTTGCCATACCAAACTACATTCAACTCGAACCAGTAAGTTGCACTGTACATCAAGGAAATAGTTCGGTTGCACGGGGTATTAGTAAGCATCGTGTCGGATCAGGATCTAGATTTACATCTAGGTTTAGGAAGAGCTTTCAGGGTACCATGGGTTCCCGACTAGACTTTAGCATGGCTTTCCATCAACAGACCAATGGGAAAACTAAGAGAGTAAATCAGGTGATAGAAGACATGCTCCGAGCTTGTATGCTAGATTTTAAAGGTAGTTGGGAAGATCACCTACCTTTGGTGGAATTCGCTTGTAATAACAGTTATCAAGCGAGCATTAAAATGGCACCTTTTGAGGCTTTGTATGGGAGAAGTTTTAGATCCCATTTGTATTGGGATGAAGTCAGAGAAAGGAAGGTATTGGGCCCTGAATTGATTGAGCAGAATGCTGATAGGGTTAAGCTTATCCGGGTGAGATTGAAGACCGCACAGGATCGACAGAAGAGCTATGCCGACACTCGAAGAAGAGCTCTTGAATTCTGGGTTGGCGACTTGGTTTTTGTCAAGATTTCACTGACCAAGGGTGTTATGAGATTTGGAAAGAGAGGCAAGCTCAGTCCGAGATACGTGGGTCCGTTCGAGATCATCACTAGAGTCGTTGAGGTGGCTTACAGTGTTGCCTTGCCCGCTCACATGGCAACGGTCCATAATGTATTCCATGTTTGTATGCTTCAAAAATATATCCTGGACCCATCCCATGTCATTGAACTTGATCTGGTAAAAATCTAGGAGGATCTCACACTAATTTAGCAACCAGTACAGATCTTGGACAGGCGAGATCAAGTCTTGCGCAACAAGACCATTCCATTAGTCCTTGTAAGATGGCAGCACTATTCGATAGAAGAGGCTACATGAAAACGATAGGCCGAAGTGATTGAAAAATATTCTCAATTGTTTGTTTAGGACTATGGCATTCTTTTGTTTTTTGTTGCGGTTTTGTACATGTACGTATCGTCCAAATTTCGAGGATGAAATTTTTGTAAGGGGGAGAATATAACGCCCCGGAACTTTTACCTAATGAACAGCATTCTCATAGCCAATTAGCCTTTCATATATTCCAATTAATAAAAAAAGAAAAATTGGAAGATTCTAAATGCCAGAAATGTTCCTCTTCGAATGGCGAATCCAAAGCAAGTTGAATTGTCAAAATCCGATCAACGAGTCAAAAGTTATGGCTGAAATACCAAAGTGGGAAAAAATGAGGGAAAACAGAAAAAATGGGAAAAACACAGACTAACCGATCGATTAGTGCCATGACCGTTCGATCCGTGCACTATCGCTTGACCGCTGCCCTGACCGGTCGACCGCTCGCCTATCGATCAACCGCTCAAATGACCCGTCGACCGGTGTCGCACTATTTTTTTATGGGAGATTTTTCCAGAGAGAGGGTTTTGGACCAGTCGACCGCTCCTCATGACCGGTTGACCACTCCTCGAGCATTTTGCCTATTTTGGTCTTTTTAAGGAAATCATTAAGGGGAGGATAGTCTTTGACCTCCCCATTTTCTTATATAAACCCAATTTCAGAGTTGAGGGTTTCCAAAACCCTCAAACTTGCATTTTGGGAGATTGGAGAAGGAAGAGAGGGGAAAGCTAGGGTTTGGCCAAAGGTTGGTATTTGTAATCAAGGAAAAGCTTGGATCTCATTTTTCTCAAGTCCCCACAAGTTATTCTCCAAATTTCAAGGTACACCCTACTAACAAGCTTAGCAATAACCTAGTCTTCTCTATTGAAAATGATGATTTTTGATCTTGTGTTCTTCTCCTCCTTGAAATGTACCATTTTCCCTAAATATAAACAAGATAAATAAGACGTGTGGGATGTATGGATTGGATGATGGTTGAGGCGATTGGATGCCGTGTGGATCTGGTGTGCTGTGTGTGATGGAAAATGGTGGAAGGGCATTTTATGCATAATAAATATACTCCATGTGTTTGAGGAAATTTATGCACTTAAGAACCTAAATCGAATGACTAGAAATGGATTGCACACTATGCGTTCAATGAAATGTATGAATGGAAAATTAAATGAAATTAATAAAAATTATGAAAACGTGAATTGAGTGATTATTCCTAAGTGTTATCTCAATCAAATGCTCTATATGTTGCCTCAACTCCCACATGCTTATGTTTAGAATTGAAATGCTATAACCCTTCCCCTACATCTACAAGTCATCATGATTACCGCAATTGCTACACACACGCATGCATGCATGTATGAACCAGTTTTCTAAAGTATATGTATATGATGAACCAAACAGGATCAAGAATTATGATTCAAGATACGAATGATAAAGCCAGACATCGGGCCAGTCAAGGGTAGTGCATATCGCAAGATATGTCAAGCCTGGCTCACAAGAAAACAAGTCAAGGAGGTTGGTGTACCCTTTTCTATATATATATATATATATTTTGCATAAGGGAATTTACATTCCTAGCTCACAAGTTGCTTCAAGGGCACTATCCTCTTGCTCACAAGGAAAACAAGCAAGTCAAGTCAAGAACATGTCAAGAATATGACAAGAACAAGCAAGACAAGTGATTTCAACCAAGACAAGATACATGTGTGATTCTTACAAACGAGACCAAGAAAAGAACAAGTTTTCAAACATGACAAACAAGTTTTGAAATAAACACGAAAGACTATTTTCAAGAATAAGACTTGACTTTTAAAGTGTGAGATTTATCGGAGTTTTTGCATTTATTCAAGCATGTCAAGACCATTACATTTTTTTACTTTCAATGCCATAAATGTCATATGTTGCTTGTATTGCTTTAAATTGATGTTGTGTATTGTGTTCATTATTGTTGTGTTTTGTTATTGCTATTGTTAGCAAGTAGCCTGTACTCGCTGATATTCCATGCTCAGGCATACGTTTATGTTGGTAGGTACCGTGGATGCCCTCAGCCCTGAGCCTTGGGTTGAGGAAGAGTATGTAGAGGAGATGGAGCCACCTATCCCGTTGCAGCTGTCTCAGGAGGATATAGATTGAGACGTTTGGTAGTATTTAGATTACTGTTGAGCATAGTGGGCTCGATATTTTTTTTGTATTTTGATAGGTAGGGATGTCCACCTCCATTGTTTATGTTTTATGTATAAACTTGGAATACTGAGATGGTTTACAAAAAGAAAAAGAAAAAGCGATTTACGCTTCTGCACTCATGTTTTAGCTTCCGCACTCTAATTATTGTTGTTATAGTATTATGTTTTACCTTGTTCATTACAGGATGGTTTGGCAGGTAAGAATAGTCACCTCTAAAGTATCCCTTAACTCCTAGGGGTATTTTGGGACATGACAGATGGTCTCTCATTAACATTGAACAGATTTGATGATCCTTAGATTTGATAAGTTCATTTATAACTGAGCAGTGATCTTGTTGTTTTGATTATACCTAAGTACTCTCTTCTTGAGGGACTACAATAAGGTGACAGTTGGATAATCAGAAAGTTGTTTGAGTCATGACGAATATCAAACAAGAAATCCATGCTCATTAAATTGAGAGATTATCCAAGTTCCAGGGTAAGACAGTCCATCAAGCTAAAAGCCTGCGTAGGTGATTTTGAAATCAAATATATTTTTTAATAAAATATATTATATTTAATAAAAGATTTTTTCAAAATGTTTTAACATGAGAAATAGTTTCTCATGGCTTAATCAAATATCTTGGAACCTCGGATGATGAACATAGGCTATGGGTGAGATAGTACCTTAATCTCAAAGGCCTATTAGGGATAATGTTAATGGAATGATTATTCGCATACATTAGTTAATGTGGCGCGATCCTTTTGGTTTATGTTCTTTCACTGGGATTCAATTGCAATATAGATATCTCACATCACTTGCAATTCTAGTGCCCTTCCTATTAAGGGTCAATGGGATAACATCGGGTAAGCCAGGGTTAGAATATCCCAGAGCAATCTGTGGAGGTACTCATAAAAGAAATATAAGGTTGGACAAATAGATTAAATGTTAATCTATATTATAGATTAAATGTTAATCTATATTTTAGATTAAATGTTAATCTAATTTTAAAGAGATAAAATGATAATTATTTAACCAACTAAATATAAGGGAATATGGGTTTGACCCATATTCATAAAACCAAATTAAATGGACCTTATAGGTGGGCTCACGCCCATTGGATTAACACCCATATAAGTGGCGCCTACTTCTTCTTCCCTAACTTTTAGGGATTTTGGTTAGTAGATAATTATTAGTTAGTTATCTCTTATCTAATGAGATTAGATAATTACTTAGCTTTGAAGAAACAAAAGAAATAAGGAAAATCACTAATCCCATCCATATAGCTCACGCCCCTTTGCTGGAGAATCTATATTGTTTAGGTTCAATGTACCCTAATTTTAGGGAATTGGTTATATCCTTTTAATTAAGGAATCCGTTTGCGAAGAGGAAATTTGCTATAGAAGTTTGGTGATAACAAACTTCTTGTGGATTGAATAGGAGTCTAATAATGATAAGTGTTATCATTATTAGAAACTCTAAAAGATAATTAGCAAGATAACTGATTAAATCCATATAAATACACCCCAAAAGAAAATGTGAGAGAATGAGGAGAATACTCCAAGGGATTTTCGTGAGCTACTTATGGGGTTATAAGTTGTTAGAACTCCTTCATCTCTTCTTCATCTAAGGGTCTTCTTCTTAAAGAGATTAGATCTTCTTCTAAGGATTGATCCAAATGATAATTTTGTTCTTCATAAAGCTAAGAATAGATTCGAAAGATCCGCGAAGATAGCGAGGAGCAAGGATTGAGTTGATTTTATTTCTTCGAGAAATCTCTACAAAGAGTTCTGAAGTTCTTTCATTTTATCCACCACTGGTGAACATCATTCACCAAGGTATTCTTCTCAATTATGTAGACATATTTAAATACTTTCTATGGTGTAAAGATCTTCGGGATCCAGATTTCCGCATTTTATTTCTCTGGAGTCCCTTCATGGGGCTCTACACCTGCTGAAGTCATCTGCTCCACGTGGCTATTCCATTATGGCAAAAATTTATTCATCCTCTAGGTGGGCAATCCTTCCACCCTCAAGCCTGTAGTACTCATACCACGGACATGAGTATGATTACGCAAGTCATAACTCATAGGGCGCACGGGTAGGAGTGCCCCGAAATAGGATATGGGGCACCTTTGTTGCCATACCTACGGGATAGATGTTGGCCATGATCCAGACATCAAATCCCTTGACGAAGCGCCTAGGATCAGCTCGGCGTTACGCAAGACATTGAGATAAGATGTGGGGTACGCATGTCGTCATTCCTACGGGGATATGATGGCCTTTCCATTCATAGTCCCTCCTAAGAGCTTATGTCAAGCGCACAGGTCTGCATGGCGGAAAGTGCAATGCCGAAGACCTGCCTTGGCGTTAAACAATCCTCCGAATCAGGCGTTTCATATATCACGTGTTGTTATCACATGATGCTATTTACATACGTCTTAGTTGTCTGAAAATCGTCATCAACAGAGGTCATACCATACATATATGCATATATATATGTATTGCCCATTCGATACATGCACAACTCCAAGGTCACCACGTATACAATTTGACACTCATTATTTGTGATTAAGATTCACACATCCCTATGGTTAAATAATATAACCTTAGTTCTTAGAAAAATATTGCTAATGATTCAATCACTCATATGTTTACTTTTTAAAAATATTCTTGTTCTAAAAATCAAGGTTTTATTATTTAACCCTAGGGATGAGTGAATCTTAATCACAATTAATGGGTGTCAAATAGCACATGTGGTGATCTAGGAGGTGTGCATGTACCATATGGCCGATACTATCATGCCCCAAAATATCTCCTAGGAGTTAAGGGATACTTTAGGAATGACTAATCGTACCTGCCAAACCATCTTGAAGTAAACAAGCCTAACATAATATGATACTAACAATAATCAGAGCGCGGAAGCAAAACATGCATGCGGAAGCGTAAACTAACTTTTTCTTTTCTTCTAAATTTCCAAAATAGTATCCCAAGTGAACATATACGCAAGACATATCCCAGTATAAGGTGGATAAGCCCACCTATCAAAATATCAAAATACACAAAACAACCCTCTTGTACTCCCCCCTCAACAGTAGTCGAGGTACGGCCACACGTTCAGGTCTCTATCCACTTGAGACTGTAACTGGATAAACGGCTCTCTCTCCTCTACGTACTCTTCCTCAACCTAAGGCTCCAGGTCGAGGGCTTCCTCGGTACCCACCGACATAAAGGTACGGCTGAGCATGAAATACTCAATGAGTACAAACTACTAGCTAACCATAGCAATAATAAAAGCACAACAAGGGTGAACACAATACAAGGTATCAATTCAAAACAACAGTAGCATCATGAGATAAATGGTATTGAACATGAAACAATATCATTATTTTGACATGCGTGCTTGAATGCGAAAACACCGATAAAACTCATGCTTGGAAAACTTGTTTCATGTCTCGGTATTGCTTGTGAAAATCATGCATGCGTGTCTTGTCTCATCTTGTATACTTGTGAGCCTTTTTTTGTGAGCCAGAGGCTAGTACCCTTCACTTGGGCTACCAACCTCCTTGACATATTTCATTTACTTGTGAGCCAGAGGCTAGCACCCGAACCTCCCTGGGCTGCCAACCTCCTTGACATTTTGTTTTCTTGTGAGCCAGAGGCTAGTACCCGCACATCCTTGGGCCACCAACCTCCTTGACATATATTGGTTTTGGTTACTGGTTTAGTTTTCTTGTGAGCCAGAGGCTAGTACCCGTTCATCCCTGGGCTTACAAACCTCCTTGACATGTAGTGTTTTTAGTTTTCTTGTGAGCTAGAGGCTAGTACTCGAACATCCCTGGGCTACCAACCTCCTTGACATGCAATGTTTTCTTGTTGGTTTATTATATGCATATACTCTTGAAAACTCGATTCATGCAAACATGAGTGCTCGTGTGCGTGTCAATAATGACAATCATGATGACATGCTTGGATGAGAGGATCACATAAGTATAGCATTTCCATTTTGAATATAAGCATAAGGGAATGTAGATAACATGTAGGGCATTTGATTAAGGTAGGCATTTAAAATATATAACTCAATCCATGCTTTCATAATTCAAGTTCATTCATTCAAATCGTCATTTAAGCTTTTTTTATCAAACACTTGGTGTGCAACCACATTCATAGTCATTTCGTTTCGATTTCTTAATGCATATATTTCATCACACCACACAAAATGTATTCATTATGTTTAAAATGCCCATCCACCGTTTTCCAACACACATTCATCAACCAACACGGCATCCAATCACCTCCTCCACATCGGCCATTCATTCATACATCCCCACACTCACATTTATCTTGTTTAGGTTTAGGAAGTATAGCATATTTCTAGGGAAGGAAGATACAAAATCAACATCATGAATTTAAAAAGGGAAAACCCAGATTATTGCTAAAGAAGTTAATAGAGTGTACTAACCTTGAAGATCAAGCTTGATCTTGAGTGGAACCCTTTGAGTTGGGGAAGATCCTTGCTTGAATCTTCAAGCTTGGGGCACCTTCAATCTCCCTTCTCCTCTTCCCCTTTCTCTCCTCTAGGTTAGAAAAGCCCCAAAATAAGGATCCTCTAACAAGCAAAGGGTTTACGACCCTCAAATCCGGCCTCAGTTACCGCATGCGATCGATCGCGCGCTTGTCTGCGATCGATCGTAGGTCCTTGCGATCGATCGCACATGGATGTGATCTATCGTACATGAACCTGAGCACTATTGTCTTTTTTTCCCCTGTATGCGATTGATCGCACATATTTGCGATCAATCGCAGATCACTGCGATCTGTCGCACATGAGACCTCATCCATCGCATTTGGTCCAAAGACCTTGGAACCCATTTTGCCTGCATGCGATCGATCGCACCAAACCTGCGATCGATCGCACATCCCAGATTTTGTTGTTTTTACCCCTGCAAATCCATAGGGGTGTTTCCAACCTCATTCTCACAACCTATAGGGTCCTAAACCCCTTCCCTCATTCTGCCCTTGGGTGATTAACCCTCTAAGCCATCTCGAACGCCAATTTGAACCCAAGGATTGCCAATTGGCCCTGATTACACTATTCATTAGTCAAATAAAGTTCCGAAGTGCTACATCCTCCCCCCCTTACAAATATTTCGTCCTCGAAATTAAGATAGGACATTTATGTACAAAACAACAAAATTTTACAAAAGAGGGCCAAAGCCTTAAACAAACAACTGAGAATATTTTTCTTTTACTTTTGCCTCACGCTCCCATGTAGCGTCTTCTACCGAGTGATGTTTCCACCTTACAAGGACCAAAGGGATGGTCTTGTTGCGCAAGACTTGATCTCGCCTATCCAAGATCTGCACTGGTTCTTCAACGAGTGTGAAGTCCTCCCGGATCTCTACTGGATCAAGATCGATGACATAGGAAGGATTCGGAGTATACTTTCGGAGCATAGAGACTTGGAACACGTTATGGATTGCTGCCATATGAGCGGGTAAGGCAACACAGTAAGCCACCTCACCGACTCTAGTGATAATCTCAAACGGACCCACGTATCTTGGACTAAGCTTGCCCCTCTTCTTGAATCTCATAACACCCTTGGTCGGTGAAAACTTGACAAAACAAGGTCACCGACTCGGAATTCAAGATCTCTCCTTCAATTGTCAGCTTAGCTTTTCTGTCGATCTTGTGCAGTCTTCAACCTCTCCCGGATGAGCTTGACTCTATCCGTAGTTTGTTCAATCAATTCGGGGCCCAAAATCTTTCTTTCTCCAACTTCATCCCAATACAAAGGGGATCTACAACTCCTTCCGTACAAAGCTTCAAAAGGCGCCATTTGTATGCTTGCCTGATAACTATTGTTGTAGGCGAATTCCACCAAAGGTAGGTGATCTTCCTAACTTCCCTTGAAGTCTAGCATACATGCACGGAGCATACCTTCAATAATCTGATTCACTCGCTCGGTTTGTGTCGCGCCCCAAAATACCCCCTAGGAGTTTAGGGATACTTTAGGCGTGACTAAACGTACCTGCCAAACCATCCTGTAATGAACAAGATAATTACAGTACTAAAACAATGAAAATCAGAGCGCGGAAGCTAAACATAAATGTGGAAGCGTAAACTAACTTTTTCTTTTCTTCTAAGATTTCCAACATAGTATTCCAAGTTAACATATATACAAACATGTCTAAGTCTAAGGTGGACAGACCCACCTATCAAAATGTCAAAATGCATAAAGGACCCTCTCGTACTCTCCCCTCAACAGTAGTCGAGGTATGGCCACACGTCAAGGTCTCGGTCCGCCTGAGACTTCAGTGGGATAGATGGCTCTCTCTCCTCGATATACTCTTCCTCAACCCAAGGCTCTGGGACGAGGGCTCCCTCAGTACCTGCCGACATGAAAGTACGGCTGGGCATGGAATACTCAGCGAGTACAAGCGACTAGCTATCCATAACAATAATAAACATGCGAGGAGTAGTACAATACCACTCATCAATTCCAGGCAATGGTAAAATCATAGAATCAAACAATATTAAACATGGAGCAATATTATCATCTTGATGTGCATGAATGCAAAAAGGCCGACAAAACTCATGCTTGAAAACCCGTTTCCATATCCCGGTATGCATTGTAAAAATCATGTATGCGTGCATGCATGAATGTCTTGTCATCATCTTGTAACCTTGCATCTTGTAACTTGTGAGCCAGAGGCTAGCACCCGAATCTCCCTGGGCTGCCAACCTCCTTGATATGTATGGTTTTCTTGTGAGCCAGAGGCTAGTACCCGAATGTCCCTGGGCTACCAAACTCCTTGACAATATGTGATTTTTATTACTTGTTTAGTTTTCTTGTGAGCCAGAGGCTAGTACCCGAATGTCCCTGGGCTACCAACCTCCTTGACAATATGTGTTTTAGGGGTTTTCTTGTAAGCCAGAGGCTAGTACCCGAATGTCCCTGGGCTACCAACCTCCTTGTCATGCAATATTTTCTTGTTGGTTATTATATGCATATGCTCTTGAAATCTCGGTTCATGCTATCATGCGTGCTCATGTACGTGTCAATCGTGACAATCATGGAATAAGGATAATAAGAGAGATATAACATCACCATTCAATTCACAATATATGCATATGAGAATTTGAGTAATCGACATGGTATTTAAATCCATTCATCATTCATGAGAATACATGCACAAGGCCCCTTTCCATTTCTTCACTTAAATCATTATTTCATAGTTTAGGCATTTCGTCAAACACATCACATACATTGTTCCTTACTAGTTCATCTCCTTATTTTTAATTGCATATTTTCCATCCAATCACACAAGGATAAGTTTGTTATTTGTACAATGCCCATCCTCCATTTCCAACTCACAACCCACACATATCATACATCACACATTCGGCATCCAATCGCCACATCCAATCTCCCATCCACGCATCCATTCCATTTCCCTTATCTTGTTTATATTTGTTGAGTTAATACAATGCATAGGGAAGGAAAACATAATATAAATAATCACCATTTACAATAGAAAACCTAGATTATTGCTAGGGAAAGTTAGTAGGGTGTACTAACCTTAGATCAAGGCTTGATCTTGGTAGGAACGTTGATTTAAGCTCCAACTTGAAAGGAGGAAACCTTTTCTTGAGGGAGACTTGGCTTGGGAAAGAAAACCCTCTTAAAATACCTTGGAGAATGCTGCCCTAGCTTGAGAACGAGATCCCCCACGAGCTTGAGCCTTGAACTTGAAGTAATCTAAGTTTGGGGATGATCTAGGGTTGTCAAACCCTTTGATTTCCCTCTCCAATGGAAACCCTAGGTGAAAACCCTCTTCTTCTCCTCCCTTTCTCTCTAAATGTTCTAAGTGTAGTGAATGAGGGTTCAAATGGTCGAGCAAGCCTTTATGGGTACAAATATCAAAATACACAAAAGAACCCTCTCGTACTCCCCCCTCAACAGTAGTTGAGGTACGGCTACACGTCGAGGTCTCTATCTGCTTGAGACTGTAATGAGATAGATGGCTCTCTCTCCTTTAGCATTCTTCCTCAACCCAAGGCTCCGGGTCGAGGGCTTCCTCGGTACCTACAGATATAAAGGTACGGCTGAGCATTGAATACTCAACGAGTACAAACTACTAGTTAACCATAGCAATAATAAAAGCATAACAAGAGTGAACACAATACAAGGTATCAATTCAAAACAACAGTAGCATCATGAGATAAACGGTATTGAACATGAAACAATATCATTATCTTGACATGTGTGCATGAATGCGAAAACTCCTATAAAACTCATGCTTGGAAAACTTGTTTCATGTCTCGGTATTGCTTGTGAAGATCATGCATGCGTGTCTTGTCTCATCTTATATACTTTTGAGCCTTTTCTTGTGAGCCTGTTCTTGTGAGCCAGAGGCTAGTACCCTTCACTTGGGCTACCAACCTCCTTGACATATTTCAATTACTCGTGATAAGGAGTATGGAAGTGTTAGCCATAGCGAGCTATAATTGGGAGAGACAGAGAGAGATGGGATTTTCGTAGGCTCTGTGGCTTGAATTGATGTGCTCTAGTGAAGGATGGCACCCCTATTTATAATAGTGTTCTCCTCGTGCATATACTTTAATAAATGAAGGCACTAGCGCCTCAAAAGAGCACTCTATACTTGCAAAAAATAGTATAAAGTTAAGAGAAAGAGAATATGCCCTACTTCAAGGGGCAATGCTAGCATCACATGTTTGTGGACCACACATGTGTTATTGTCTTCCATAAATAGAATGACATGTGTTTTCCACTAACACACTCTCCAATCAAATAGGGAGTGAGACTTGAAAGAAAGTGGTGATAGCATTATCCTACTTTCAAGATAGCAAAATGGGCCTTCATTGAAATGACCCAAATGGTCATTATGGTAGGCTCTAGGATCGGGTTGAGTGAGGGAAATAAGTGGAGGTAGCTTTGTCCATGGTGCATTTTCTTGACCTAATTAATGGTGTTTTTCATCATATTCAAAGCCTCTTCATTCCTTCCAAGGGTTAGTGTGGGGGTGGAGAGATGTTGGGTGGGTATTGTCCGGACAAGGTGAATGCTGAGTAGAGAGATGTTAGTGCGTGCTCTGTATGTTTTGGCAAGTTGGTATTTTGTTGCAATTGATGTTGCAGTATGAAGCATTACCAGCCAATGGCTTACTGCCACATCAGCATGGCAATGCATCTTATTATTCCTTCAAAAATTTATAATGAGCTGCCAAAAGCTAACGTGGTGGCGTGTGATTGGCCTTGTTGTTATGTGTTGGGATCATATCCAATTGCACCCACAAGTCAACAACAAGTGTCCATTAATTTGATTCACTAACCATTAGGACTAATATTTTAACCTTGGTTTTCAGAATAAAAATTTATAAAAAATATAATTGCAAAGGGTTAAAATATTGACCCCAAGGCTTAAGGGCAGTTAAAGAGACTTGTTAAGTGCCATTAAATTCGAGAGTTCAATCACGATTGGACAAGATCCGGATCAACCTTAAGTTATTTGTGTTATTTACTAAGAAGGGTGGGTGAGACCAGGCATGGTTATGAGAGTATGCTTACCATTCTTCTAGTTGCGATAGCTATGCATTGTGTTGTGCGTTCCCTTTTTAGGGGAAGTCGTGCTGGATGCATTCTAAGTAGGGTTTCTTTTGTTAGAGCAAGTTGTCTTGGATGCTAGTGGACTTTTTAGTGGGTTTGCCTTTTGTTTGTGCAAGTTGGGGCTCGATCCATTGAATCAGGCCCAGGTTTGGTTTTCTCTCTCTCTCTCGGGATTTCTCTCTCTTTGGGTTTTTCTCTCTCTTACATAAGTGTTTAGATACAATCATCTCTCACAGCCCAACGGCCTCCCTTTGTAAATCCGACACCTTAAATAAATGTTGAGATAGAGTCATATATTTCTTAGAGTCGGTCTATGAGTACTCCTAAATATACTCCCATATGTACTCCCGAATCTTAACCGTCTGTGATAAATTATGAAGGGCTAGGATTAATGATGAGGTGGCAAACTTTAAAACATGTAAGCCAAGTCAAACTAAGTCAAGCCATTCTTTATAGTTTGCAATACCTAATATGTCCTCATTGAATACAGAATGAAAAAAGACGAAAGGAAACTCATTGGAACAAAGGTCTTCTCCTTCCCTAGTGCTGCCCCTCATTTTTTTGCAGAACTCTTACAACGTGCACCACTCTCCTTCATCTTCATTCTCTCTTGGACTGAGAAAAACCACATTGCTCTCTCTCCTTGTTCTCTTTTAGGGTTTCTTCATCTTCATTATCTCCTAGACATAGACTAACTCACGGCAAAGCACTCTATGCTTCCAGTCTATTTGTCTAAAACCCTAAAAAGCCTTTTCTAACCATGAATTTAATGATTTGCAATAAGAAAAAACAAATTGTTATATAATTTGTAGAGGGACATCCCCAACCCACTACATGAAAAACGAAATTATAGACACGGAAATAATTCCGTGCCTAATACCTATTTATAGACACGGAATTGGATCCGTACCAAATATTCCGTTTCTAAATTTGATTTATAATTTTGATGAATTATACATATATTAGACACGGAATATTTTCCGTGTCTAATAGGGTTAGACACGGATATTGATGTTAGGGACGGAAATATTTCAGTGTCTAATTTTAATCATCATTAGACACGGAAATATTTCCATGTCTAATACAGTTTATGCTATTTTCGTGCTTCCTAACCCATGAAACTCCATTTTCCCCCTTTTCTCTCTCTCTCTCTCTCTTTCTCCTTCCAACTCCGATGACACCCGCCGGCCAGCGCCGATCACTGCCACCGCCAAGCTCCGATTACCATCACCGCCAAGCTCCGACCCCACGTATGAATTTTTTTTCTTTTCAAGAGTTTTCTTACCACTTCAAGTATGAATTAGGGCAAGAGTTTGCTAGACGTTTATGAATCCCAACAGATTTCTTTTCAAACATTTCTATACGAGTTTAGTTTTGGTTTTGATTTCAAGATTCATAAACATGCAAGTATATTATCAATGATCTTCGTGTCAGTAGTTTGCTGACTTCCATTTTTTATTACAGATTTTTTTTCTTTAGTGATGGTCTTCAATTTCAGAGCTGTTTTCCACTTTGCCAGATGCGTTATTTTGCATTTAAGTCTCTAGGGTTTTGCCCATGGATCCCCGGAGATCCTCACATGATGTTGAGTTGGACTCTATATTTTATTTTGTCCATGGATCCCCGGAGAATTTAATGAATTGATTCCCATTTTAACTTCATCATAACTTATTTTCTTGTTACTTTTATGTATTGAATATCATCCTATGAAATATAATGATAGTTTAATATTTTCATAAGAGAACTCATTAAATGGAAGAAAAAATAAGATTTATCAAAATATACTTCTTGTTTCATGGATTTAATGTTTTATTATTCATGTGAAAGGACTAATTAAACTACCATTTACCCTTGATGGGCTCATTATGGCAACCGGGAGATACAAAAAATTGCCATTCATGGCAGTGTACTTCCCTTGGATCAATCAATAGGTCCTCATTAAGGGGTAGTTGGATTCATGAGTACCTTTAAAGAAAGAGAACATTACACGTTTCTTAGTAGGAGATAGGTTTCCAAGCAAATATGCTTTCCCAGGAATGAGTTCTTCCTTTTGTAGAAAGTCCATAGTTAGAAGACATGCAAACCTAGATTGATGTAACTCTCTCTTAACAATGATTTCCCAATTAAGGGTCTCGGGTTGAGATTAGATTGATTTTGAAGCTTCGGGTTTAGCTCAGGCTAACCCTAGCCCGACTACCACCCTTAACCATAAGTCCCTAACCTGGCCACATCCAAACTATACAAATATGACACATTTTAAAATATTAATATTAATACTATATATTGATGGATTTGAACTCATTCAAGTAAGCCAAAATTCAATGAAATTCTTGTAATTATGGAGATATATAGTGACATTCTTGTAATTATAAAAGAAAATGATTTAGTCAGAACAACACTAAATTTCTACATAATTACAAGAATACTATTTGCACTTTAAATTTTAACTTGCGTAAATGCTAACAACATTCATGTTAAGCATGAATGTTAACAAAATCCCATCTCACATATATATATATATATATATATATATAGAGAGAGAGAGAGAGAGAGAGAGAGAGATATGGGATAGGGAGAGGTAATGTTTAGGGCTATCAAAAGACATGACCTAGTTCTTACTAACATGGCCCTAGCTGTCGAAAGGCTTAAACTGGCTAGGTTCAGATTCTACCCTCAAAGCCCAGGGCTTAAAACAAGTGTAAGAATAATCTTCATACAACACCATTTGATATCAACTTGAAATCAATCTTCATTTATGCTATGTTTATTTTTATTTGCCTCAGGTGTATTGAACATACTATGTTTATTTTTTCATACAACACCATTAGGCAGCATCTCCCTATGTTAGTTGTGTTCTAGTTTGCCTCAGGTGTATTGAACATGCTATGTTTAGTTTTACAATTATGATCATTCAACTGTAAGTTCCATAATTATTCCTGCATCCTTCAAGGTCATTGTGTATGTGCATGCATTGAAACTTAGATCTCCCGTTCAAGAATGATTGTCGGATAAGTGTCTCTCTTAACATCACTATGGACGGATTCGTTGTAGGTTACGATGTGTAGTTCCTACGTGGACTACATTTCCTCTAACAACTTATCCATCCTGTATGTGAAGGGGAGTATTTGTCGTCAAATGTGTAGAGCCCCAAAATTTGGGTTCAATGTTCATGTGAACCCCTAATATGATGTGTGTAAAGGCCTAAGGCCTTCCATAGTGTTCTTGGTATTATGGTGAATCAAGTGAGGGTTTTAGGTGCATGTGTTAAGTCTCAAAGAGAGAGTATAAATATACTCTAAGTGGGTAAAAGCAAGGGTATAAAATATCCTAGGTGTTTAATGGGTTGTAGGTAAATAGTGTGGTGAATAGTGCTAGTGCACGAGGCATAAAGAGGTCGGGGCCTCTCATGCATGTGGGTGTGAATTCAATGATCACCTAGGTGGGTTAAAAAACTATGAGGTAATGAGCCATGAGGTGTGAGTATGGTTTTGGACCCGAGGAAAAAGCGTGTGAAAGCACTTGAAATGTTCCGAGTGTTGAAGAAGTATGTCTTAACATTACCCTCAACTTTATGAAGCCCTAGTTTAGTCACCGTCGCTCAAAATTGAGTGATTCTTGAACTTTTGGAAAGGTATTGGAACCCTCTTTGAGGTTCATGTTTACCATTTTTCCAAGTTTTGAGTCGGGGTTGAGTTAAAGGTTGGATTTCCGAAATCGGATCCAATGAAAACCCGGGCTGCTGAAAACCCAATTCTAGACCAGTCGGCTTTAGGGAAAATTTTCCCCATAAAGAAGAATTGGAAGATTCTAAACATGCCAGAATTGTTCCTCTTCTAAAGAAGAACCCAACGCAAGTTGAATCATCGAAATCCGACGATCGAGTCAAAAGTTATAGCCGAAATACCAAAATGGGAAAATCTGGAAAATTACTGATAGATTTACGAACGATCGTACAGACCCTATGAACGATCGTAGGTGAGCTATGATCGATCGTAGAATTTTCAAAATGGCCAAACTCTCTGTAACGTTTGCGATCGATTGTATAAAACTACGAACGATCGTAGATGTGCTACGATCGATCGTAGGAAACTATGAACGATCGTAAGTCGCGAATCCAGACTTTTATTTCAAGATTTTTAGGGTTTCTACCCTTTGCCTATAAATAGGAGGTTACCTTTGGGGGTTTTGGTTTACCCTAAACCTAAAGAAAGACCTTAGAAGAGAAGGGAAGAGAGTGAGGGTTTTTAAGAGGGGGTTTTGGATTAGAAGAGGAAGAGCATGAATCATGCTTTGACCTCGCTCCTACGCGCCATTGGAGCTTGGATCTTCATCCACAATATTGGGTTTCACTTCTACAAGCTTCCTCAAGCTTTTCAAGCATTGGATCAAAGGGATTTTGTCCCATAAGTTAGATACACTCTACTAGGTTCTAATTTCATAAACCATCAATGATAAACATGAATTTCTTGATAAGCATAGATATATATAGCTTCATATATGTGGAAATACACTCTTCTAGCTATTGATTTCATGAATCCTTTTCTATATCAAGATAAAAATCCTATGGATGGTGATATGAGTTAATTCTGATGATGTTATGCTTTTAACCAACAAACAAAAGATGGTAAATTGCGAGTTGTTCTATAAGTTAGTATCCAAAGATGAAAAGCATGTTAAAAGACATAAGTTTTGGGAAAAACAAAGTAGAAAAGCCTTATTTTCGATGTAATTGGAATGGTGTGATTTAATGGTATATGGGCTATTACGATGAATGAATACGTTGAGTATTGAATATATGACTATATGTAGAAGTGTTTCCTTTAATGTCTACCATGTTATATCACAATTGCTACACGGACACATATGCATATGCATGATTGAGCTTTTCTAAATTATGGGTATCCAAAAGAAGAAGTATAAGTATATAAGATGTAATGCAAGAATAAGAAGAGGAAAGTACAAGAAGCAAAAGAAGTATATGGAAAGTATATGAGGCAAAAGAGGTTACAAGAAGTACAAGAAGATGGAAAGTATAAGAGGAAAAGCCGACAGGGATGCACGATAGCAGGCCGCCTAAAAGGAAAATGGATACTGGCATCGGACTCTAATGATAGTAGGCCACCGGGAAGGAAAATGGATACTGGTCGTCTACTCTGAAGGTAGCCAAGGGTGAGGATGATATTAGGCCACCCAACTTACGTGGGTACAGGTACTAGTTTTCCGACTCCTGAGGTAGCAAAAGATGAATACCAAGGAATTTTAAATACCCGTACATGATAAGATAATAAAAGATGAGAACCAAGGTATTTTACATACCCGTATATGCAAAGATAAAAGATGATAAGAAGATGTTTTCCGATAGGTTTTCTGAGATATATACACATGATATTGTTTTCTTTTCCATGCTCTAATTTCAAAAATGCATGTGAAATGGATTAAACTGTGATGTATATGTTGTATTCCTGTTTATGACATTACTATCTAGTCGTTTGTATATGCGGAATATTCAATACTCAGCTGCATATATTATGTCGACAAGTCCCTTCGACATCCGTGGCGAGCATACTCAGAAGCCATGGGTTGAGGAGGAGGAGACTTGGGGTAGTCTTCAGGAGTAGAGGGCTCAGGAGGAGCTTCAGGAGCATCAGAGGGCCTTTGTTAGGTGGCCCCATCATCAGTGATGAGAGGGAGAGACTTGTACTTATATTTTGGTCGAGTGAAGTTGTTCACTCTTTATTTTTGGTTTTGTTTATAAACTTGGATTACGGCATTTTGGTCTTGTCATAAACTTAGAATACGGTATGTATAAAAAGAAAAAAAAGTTCATTCTGCTTCCGCTATCATTTGTCTTATATGTTGTGTAGGATGGTTTGGTAATGAGTTCACGATGCCAAAGTATCCTAACTCCTAGGGGGTGTTTTGGGTCGTGACAAAATGATTCTTGAATTGCCCGTGTGGACAGTTTAAGAATGCATAATCCCAAAGCATGTGTCAATCGCCCGAAGCCTGCTCAATTTTGGGAATATTTTCCTTAATCATCCCTATTTTTCTCTGGGTGCATATTTGGACAAGGAATGCATCTACCCCTTGTTTGAATCGTGTACTTGGAGAGCTATTGGGAGATGCTGCCAAAATTTCCTGAAAATTGACAGCGGATGTGCGGTATTGATTCTTGAGGATTATGTATTCCTGAATAGGATAGGAACACCCTAACCAATAAGTATTCAATAACCATGGTGCATGCCTGCATAATTTCCCTAATTATTCCGGTGTCATTTCTATATCATTCACTACTGAGGAGCATATATTGTCTTCTATTGTTAGTGATTGCAAGACATGATAAAGTGACCATGGATAAAAATTGGGTTTCTGCAAACAGATGGAGTGATATATATAAAAAGGGTGGGAACAATTTCTTGGATTTTGCATTTGGTCAGTCACCACAACCTGGCAGTACTATCAAGT
Source organism: Tetracentron sinense (assembly GCA_015143295.1). Lineage (NCBI taxonomy): Eukaryota > Viridiplantae > Streptophyta > Magnoliopsida > Trochodendrales > Trochodendraceae > Tetracentron > Tetracentron sinense. The sequence goes on from CM026562.1 coordinate 22,153,113, forward strand.
ATCCGTGTAAAAAATGCAGTAATCAATATTATTGGATACGAGACAATGTGTACAAACATTTGATTTGTGATGGATTCGATAAGCATTATGCCCCGGCTACTTGGATTTTCCACAGGGAAAGACTGCATCCTAGATCTCGAATTGCCCAAGTGGTGAGAGGCCTTAGATAACCCTATAATAGATGATATGCATGAGATATTGCACGCAACGTTCAGACCCAATCGTGCAAACCAAGTGACAGTCGATGAGGGACCGAGTGAAACAAGAGAGAGTCCCAATGCAGAAGCCACAAAATTCTATAAGTTAGTGGAAGATATCGAGCAAGATTGATATCTCGGATGTAAAAAATTCAGTAAACTATCTTTTATCATCCGGTTATATAACATTAAGTATCTGAATGGATGGAGTGACAAATCATTCACAATGTTACTTGAGTTACTGAAAGAGGCACTTACCGAGGGTGAGACTTTGCCTGCATCCTTCTACCGAACTAAACAGATAATCGGAGAATTAGGTCTTGGTTACAATAAGATTGATGCATGCCCAAATGATTGCATGTTATACTGGAAGGAAAATGTCAATGATATTGCATGTTCCGTTTCTGGAATTTCATGGTGGAAGATTGCGGACTCCTGTTCAAAGCCGTCATCTAGGAAGAAAGGTAGAATTCCAGCAAAAGTTTTGCGTCGTTTTCCTTTAAAGCCTAGGCTTCAAAGATTTTACATGTCAGACAAGACAGCTGATTCCATAAGATGGCATGCAGAGGGTCGCACCCGAGATGGTGTTCTAAGGCATCCAGCTGACTCTGAAGCCTGGCGACATCTTGACGAACAATACCATGAATTTGCTGCTGAACCTCGCAATGTCAGACTTGGGTTAGCAAGTGATGGTTTCAATCCATTTGGCCCCATTAGCATCGCACACAGTACTTGGCTAGTTGTGTTGACTCCATATAATTTGCCGCCTTGGATGTGTATGAAGCAACCTTTTTTTATGATGTCATTACTTATTCCCGGTCCTTGTGCTCCCGGTAATGACATTAATGTATACTTACAACCACTTGTAGATGAGTTATTAGATATGTGGACTGATGGACTAAACACATACGATGCGTCAAGTGGTCAAAATTTTCAGATGAGAGCAGCATTATTGTGGACAATTAATGACTTCCCTATATATGTGAACTTGTCCGGATGGAGTACAAAGGGCCGATACGCTTGTCCTCATTGCAACCGGGGCATTTGTTCCCAGTAGTTGAAACATGGTCGTAAGTTTTGTTATATGGGTCATAGATGATTCTTGGGAGCAGGTCATAGGTTCCGCAAGAAGAAAGCGTCATTTAATGGACAGGCCAAAACAAGACTTGTTCCTGTTGCACACATAGGAGCCGATTTGTTGGGGGCAAATGCATGGTCTGAACGTCCAATTTGGGAAGCATAAATCAAACGCCTCGAGCGGAAAAAGAGTGCGTGACAGTAATGTGGAGAATATTGGATGGAAAATGGTAAGTATTTTCTTCAAATTACTTTACTGGGAGCATCTACTAATAAGGCACAATTTGGATGTGATGCATATTGAAAAAAATATTTGCGATAGTATCACATGGACGTTATTGAATATTGATGGAAAAACAAAAGACACTTGGAAAGCACCTCTTGACCTTAAGGAAATGGGTATTAGAATTGCACTTCATCCACATGCGGTAGGAAAGAAAACATATTTGCCTGCTGCATGCTTTACCATGTCTGCCGATGAGAGAAGTATGTTCTGTAAAGTACTGGAAACGGTGAAAACTCCAGATGGATATGGGGTCAATATTTCAAGATGCGTGAACCTGAAAGAACACAAAATATCAGGGTTGAAAAGCCATGACTGCCATATTTTAATACAACAACCACTCCCATTGGGGTTGTCCAAATCCCTGCCAAGGAATGTAAGTGGACTATTGATTGAGTTGAGTAGATTCTTTAGAGGGTTATGCTCTAAGGTTGGCACCGTCGAAGAGTTCACAAACTTGAGGCTGGATGTGCAGTTACACTTTGCAACCTTGAGAGGATTTTCCCACCTGCATTCTTTGACATCATGGTGCATCTTGCCATCCATTTGGCAAGCGAGGCCAGGGTTGCAGGTTCAGTACAGTACTGATGGATACCTGATCGAGCGGTAAGTGTTATGCATTGAGTTTGTATTTCCTGCAATATGTTATTACAACAAGACTATTCTGTTATAGGATATTCACATTGTTAGTATTTCTACAACAGATACCTCCATACATTGAAATCATATGTATGTGACAGAAGTAAACCAGAAGGTTCTATAGTAAAGGGATATCTTGCTGAAGAATGTGTCACTTTTTGCGCAAGGTATATGCATGATGTTGAAACAAAGTCCAGCTGTGTAGCTTGCAACTATGATGCAGATGGGGTTGGGACGTATAGCGGATTGCCAATTTTTTCTGGACTTAGTCATGCTATAGAAAAGGCGGTGACTACATATTTATCTGATGAAGTATTAAGGCAAATACACCGTAATATCCTGTTCAATTGTCCTGAAGTGGCACCATTTATTGGGTAAGGCGACTCCACTTTGTATTTATATTCATCAAAATCACTAATGAACCATGATGATTGAAATGTAGGGCACACTTGGATCAAATAACGGCTGAAAATCATCACAAGCGGCCAGTTGACATTGACCGTATCCAGAATAGAGAATTTCCAAATTGGTTTGCGTCAAATGTTAGTAATATATGGGAACTATTTTTAAACTGCCAACAAATTTTATTATTTTGAATGTTTACTAACGTTAATTACTACACAATAATAGGTTAATACGTTGATTGATGGAAGTCCAGAGCATCTACGTAATGATCTGAAATGGTTGGCTTATGGTCCATCGAAGATTGCATGCTACTATCAACAGTTTTTCATCAATGGCTTTTGGTTTCGACCAAAATCAGTTGATAGTACCAAAAAGATGCAAAATAGCAGTGTGGTCCTGACCACAGAGACACCGCGAACAGGCAATGTAACATACTATTGCGTTTTGCAAGAAATAATTCAAGTGGACTATTACGAAAGAAGAAAGGTTGTGTTATTTAAGTGTGATTGGGTAGATGTTATGTCTCAAGGTAGGGGCATCAAGGAAGATGATTTCCAATTAACACTTGTTATGTCGCGACCCAAAATACCCCCTAGGAGTTAGGGATACTTTAGGCTCGAGACCGCCATGTCATACCATCCGGTCATGACACATAAGGCGAACATACCAACTTGCAAGAGCATATAAGGCATACTAAAAGGTGAACCTACAAATTTCTTCATACATAATCCTGCAATTTGTATTCTAAGTCTAAACCAACAGTTTATACAAAATGTAAAGTCTAAAGTGGACATTCCCCACTTTCAAAATATAAAACCCTCTTCCTCACGTCACTCAAGAATAGTCTAGGTAGGGCCTCCTATCTAGAGCTCCATCATCCTAGTAATGATCCATGGTCGGCTTTGACTTGTAGTACTCCTCCTCTATCCAGGGCTCAGGAGCGTGTGCATCCACAGAATACAATTCGGTTGAGCGTGGAATACTCATTGTATACAAACTACTAAATAACATTACTATAAACATCAAGGATAGCATATGCATTTATCAGAACAAAACAGGCAAAAGCAAAGCAGAATGAGCATATAACATAGAACAATTCATAAAACAGATAGCATGTGAGCATTTCTTTTCAAGGCACATATCATTGAGCATTTCACTAACCATATACTTTGAGCCATAACAAATCCGATACTTAGAGTGATTCACAAAACCGATAACAAGCGATACTTTACAAGCTAGGAGATAGACTCCCTTGAGTTCAAAACGAAACGATACTTTACAAGCAAGGCGGTCCCTTAAGAACACCCTTGAATTCAGAACAAAGTGATACTTTACAAGCAAGGAGATAAACTCCCTTGAGTTCGAAATCAAAGCGATACTTTACAAGCAAGGAGATAAACTCCCTTGAGTCGAAATCAAAGCGATACTTTACAAACAAGGAGGTAGACTCCCTTGAGTCGAAAATCAAAGCGATACTTTACAAGCAAGGCCTAAGCCCTTGAATCCCGAAAATCATTCTTTGAGCAAATCCACTTTTGAGAAACACCTCTTTTAGCAAAACCATACTTGGAAACCTTAACTTAGAACAAAAACCCTTTTGAGCTGAAATCTTAACTTATGAACTTAATAAAACACTTTTCTTGTGAGAAATCATCTAATCATGCGAGACTCGTGAACATATAGTGCATATAGTACTTGTTAGCGAGCATCATGTGGATTTAGAAAGCTTGTAGACATAGCATCATATTCATAGAACTCAATACTAGTTATAACTTACATCTCATAGCAAAATTAGGAGCATACTTAAACATAAAATCCCTTAGAGACATTTAACCAAACACATAGAGTGACTAATTGTGGTAGTTTACATCCCAGTATAAAATCAACATCCAATCCACCCAAGAACATACTTTAAATATGGTTTTATTAAAAGAATAGCACATGGTAGGTAGTAGAGTGTATCTACCTTTCACAAACCAAATCCCCTTGGTTTAGAGCTTTAGAATGCTTATGGGATGAGAACCAAGCTTGATGAAAAGCCTTGGAGGCGAGATCCAAGCTTTAGAAAGCTTGTGGAGGTGAGCTCCGAGCTTGAGAAGCAAATCCTAGTTCACCTCTTTGATCCTAGCACAAGCCCTAGCAAAATCCAAACTTCCTCTCTTCTCTTTCAAAATTTCTCCCAAAAAATTCCCTTAGGGTTTAGTAACCCTTCACCCATGAAATTGGGTGTATATATAGGTAAAGGGGGTTGCCAAAAGACCCATTGCACCCTCAAAATATCCCGAAGGGTTGGTTTCAGCACAAAAAGCAAGGAGGGGTCGACCGGAGGTGTAACCGGTCGACCGGTTGAGTTTGGGGGTTCTGGAAATGAACCCCATACAAAAAAAGTGCTAGAGGGGTCGACCCCTGGTCTGACCAGTAGACCCTTAGTGGAGGGGTCGACCGCTCGTCTCTCGCTCATGCTACTTGGTTTTGTCTGCCTCGATGTTTCGGCCATAACTTTTGACTAAGTAATCAGATTTTGACAATTCAACTTGTTTTGGATTCTAAATTCAAAGGGGAACAACTTTCATTTGTTTCAAAAATCCCAATTCTGAGTTCTAAAGGGTCGAAATGAGCCCACAAGTGGACTGGTCCAAACTATTCCAAGAATTCTCAGCAGACCAAGTTTCGGAAATCCCACATTTGACTTAACTTCTAGTCCAAATCACAAAAGTGATAAAAATGAAATTTAGAAAGGGGTTCAACATATTTCTAATATCAAGAATCACTTGATTCCGATAAGCTATGACCCAACTAGAGCTCCCTCAAGTTGAGGTTATGGTAAGACATCCACCCTCTTGACACTTAGAACCTTTCCCCTTTTTTATTTTAACACCCATAAACATCAAGGATGGTTCTTTAGTACCCTCACACACCATAAAACCTATACTAGTTGACTTAATAAATTCCTCACCTAATTCACAAGCATATAGAGAACTTTGAGCCTCACAAGCACTATTCATAGCACTATTTATAGCACTATTCACCGCACTATTTACTTATGACCTTTAAGCACTTATGGTATTTTATACCCTTGACTTTTACCCACTTAGAGTCTACTCATACTCTCTTTTTGAGCCTCAACACAGATACCTAAAATACTTACTTGACTCACCATACAACCAAGAACAAGATGGAAGGCTCTAAGCCTTTACACACACCATACAAGGGCACTATTCACTGACACTATTCATAGCACAGTGAACCCAAATTCCAGGGCTCTACATGTTAATTTGACACGGATGCTAAAAACCGATGAACCTTTTATACTTGCCTCACAAGCAATGCAAGCCTTTTATGTTAAAGACGCACTGGAAAAAGACTGGCACGTCGTTATTCAGTTCAAACCAAGGGAATACTTCGACATGCAAGCTGGAGTTCATCCAAATCTTGTCCAGGCATTGCCCGACATCGTGCAACCGAATGTTGTACGATTTGACGACACTGGACTGCATGTTGAAAATATTAGTGATATCAGGGTAGAGATCCTTGGAACAACAATTGATGTACCTCTAACCATCACCGAGGCGAAGTCTTCACATGACCGCTCAGATGATTCTATAGAAAATGATGATGAACTCTCTGTATAGACACTTGATGTAATAACATTTTTGTAGAGAAATATAATGTTTGTTTTCGAGATAGTATCACATTGTTTATCTTTGCTACAACAAGACGTATGCTAACCCCCTTCTATATTATGCCTCACTAGTGATAGAAGGGGGTAAGCATACGTCTTATTATTACAACAAGACTTATTGGATGACTAAATAAGAGTAATAAATGCTCTACAATTCTTGGCCTATAAACCCTTCTTCAGACTAATAGACTCCACACTTATCTATTTCTACGATTGTGTTGTGCCCGTGATTATATGTATCTCTTATCTACCATATCAGTGGTATGAGATTCATTCTCATAAGGGAAGTGATTTAAAATTCTCAATAATAGTTACTGTGGAGAGTTGGGTCGTCCGATTGTTAATCCACCAACACCAAGCATCAATTGAGCATGTGATTGATAATAATATTAATTTAAAAAATGCCCCTTGATATCAATCATTTTTTTGTTTGAACACAACAACACCACAAGGTGTTACTGTAGGCAATTGAAAGGATGACACTCACACACACCATGCAGACACAATCTATTATTCTAATAACAAGAATGTTCCCTATAAAAATGTAGGCAATTTTTTTTTAATTTCAAACTTACCCTAACCATAATCATCTCTACTAATATATAGAGGATTCTGTTGTTCAAAATATTGATTGATAGCTATGTTAATTCATAAAATGCCCTTTAACATAATCTATCTATTACTCTAGCAACAAGAATGTGTAAGCTTATCATGAAGTCGTGTTTTATGTAGCTTGATATTATATTCCATCATACAGTCGTCCAGAAATTTCCCACAACTTCACGGAAAACTACGTGATTTTGCGAAATGTTACTTGTGACCGGAAACAACTTAAAACTACACATCAATTACATGAATTTTTAAACTTTGAATGTTTGCTGAAATGTTAATTATATTGTATATTTCTATATTGCACTATAATAGCAGGATGCAGAACTTTTTTAGACACTCGCGTAGGGACAGCGAGACCTCATCTTCATCTGGGGTTGGTACATCCCAACAGTGATTGACCCCCCACAGAAATCGGTTAATGAGATGGAGCAGGTAGGAGCATCCATCCAGCAGCACGCAGCAGGGCCTACAGTAGGTACATATTCATTAGGGAAAGAATTTATTTACGACTATTGCATTCATTTTCAAGTTTATTATGCATGACTGACGTCATTATATTTGTTGTACAACACCCCGTAGACACGGGAGGGGTGCGAATAGGATGCCACCCCCACCTCCACCAGGGGAAGGCAGGACGGTTGTGAAAGTTAATAGATAGGGGCAGCCATGTGGGAAGTTGGGGACGAAGCTTACTACATCGATAGGGATCCTGGCAAAGGACGGGAATATCATCCCAATAGGGATATATACAGACTGGAGGCATGTTCCTCAGGAGAGGAAGCAGGCCATGCTAGACATCATATTGGTAAGAACAATGTGTGTTTTTCCTTGTGTTATTTATTTCCTTATTTTCACGTTCAATGTACTGACTCTAATGTTGTGGTTGCCTTTATTATTTTGCAGACTACTTTTCACATCCCCGACAAGCGGATGCAGGATTAGGTGTTGCAGAAATGCAATATGTTGTGGAAAGCTTGGAAGAAGCTGCTATACAATGAATGGTACAGTCCGAACCACCCCCTATAGGCGCAGTATGCTCATATGTCTAATAGGGTACAACCAGACCAGTGGAGGGCACTTGTGGACCACTGGAGGACAGAAAAGGTCATAGTATGCATTAACTTTCAGCTTTAATCTTCTATCATCAATACCCTCAGCATACTAACTGACTGACGTTATGTAAACATTAGGCTACCAGGGAGAGGAATAGGCAGAATCAAGGGAATCTGACTATGTCTCACACAGCTGGGACAAGGCCTTGTGCCCCTTACTGGGAGATGGAGGTATAACTATCACACAATCATTTAGGTTCTAAACCTTCAATTAATGCTACTCCCATTAATTTCGGTACAAAGTTATTAATACCCTCTCTAATTGTTCATTAAGCGTACAAACCGTCCGGACGGGCTGGAGCTGGACTGGCTCCATATGTTTGGGGTGTTTCATACACCCAAGGATGGAACTTTCATCGATCAGACATCACAGCAGTTGCACGTATGTTTATTGCTGTATTCATTCATTATTATTGTTATAGGTGCATGCAAATTATGTTTTTATTGTTAGGTTTCCGTATCGTAATTGATGATATATCTATGACTGCAGACGTAGATGACTGAGCGTTTGAGTCAGCACCTTGAGTGCACCGAGAGTCGCATTGCCCGAAATGAGGTATTCACCCAGGTGATGGGTCCAAATAGACACGGGCGTATCTGCACTTATGGAATAGGTGTTACACCCTCACAGTTCCAAGCTCCAGATGTCGATCACTGGAGGCAGAGGGCACAGGATGCTGAGGCCGTACAGTGGGAGGCAGAGGCTGCATGACTGATAGCGGAGGAAGCGCATAAGGTAACTGTGTCGAGGTTGGAGACCGAGATGGTTACGCACCGGGAGTACATGGCTGAGATTGCAGGGTTTTTCTAGACTGGCACATTCCCATCATTCTCCAGTGCACCATCCCAGTCTGGAGCATTTCAGTCCTACCCCGGGGGCCCATCCCAGTTTCACACTGGGAGACCAGCCCAGTTCTACCCCGGGGGACCCTCCCAATTTCGCACGCCTTGTGATGACGATGCCACACAGCCCCTTGAGTTCCCCCTTGATTAGAGATATTTTGTCACATGCTTGGTTGGGATGTGAAGAGTTACAACAAACTTCATTTTTCATGTTTCTGTTTTATATTTATGCTATTTTGAACTTTTAAATTGATGAATTTTGTCATTTGATTTTCATATGTTAATATATTTGCTTTTGATGAATTGTGTAATTATATTTTACTATGTGCATGCATTTGTATTATATTATCCCCAGAAAGCATGGTCTATGGTCACTTACTAAGGTTCAAGGTAAAGGTGTTTTTTCAATGGCCGATTGGTACTCCCTTTCATATTTAGACCACTTGTCACATGCTTACATCTTTATTGGAATTTTCATTTTTTTTTCTTTCAGATGAACGATTGGCTGAGATTTTCTACTTCACTGCATATGGTGTGGACCTTGTAAGATTCTCCTAAACATGTAGCTTTCTTATTACAGTTTTTTTTTTTTTTTTTTCGTTGGGTTTTATTTGGATTTTCATTTATGAATGTTCAATAGCTTGAATTCGTTTATCATTCAATGAATCAATGTCCCATTGTTTCATCTTTTGTAGGCAGGTTCATAACTCCTACTATAGAAGCGTTGGGTAAGAAATACCCCCATGTTACCACGTATAAGATTGACATTGATCAGGTAAGAAGGGATCTCGATCTCCAATTGTTTCATCTTTAGTTCAATTTGTTCACACCAAAACCCTTGATTTCTATTTTTATATTTCTAAATTTATGTGGTTTTTTAGTTTCTTTATAGTCCGTATCTAAATTTTATGGGATTATCTAAAGTGGGTTTTGGATTATCTTAATACTTTTGATTTCTACTTAGTGGGTTTTACACATTGAAGGTAGGTAATTGGGCTATATCTCAATTAGCAATTGTGGGTGTCATCACATTTGCTTATTAATTGCACCAACTCACCTCAAAAGTAACTAAAATTTAATCCATCTCCCTCTTACCTTGGCATTGTTACTAACTGATTATAAGCTCAATGCTAAAAAAAATCAAACCTAACTGCATGGGGCGGAGCCCATAGCTCAATTCATTTTCTTCTTTTTCTTATAATTTTTATCTTTCTACAAAGAATATAAAGCACCTATAAAGATAAAAGCTTATGGGACCACTGTCCTAGGATTAACAGATACTCCCCGGGGCCTTAGAACACATTTTTTTAGGGCACAAGAAAAAAAGATTCCTTTATTTTTAAAGGACTCTTATAAAGTGTAAAAAACCGAACATTTAATAAGAATTGTACAAAATTAAAGAGCTGTAATCTTAAAGGAATACTCCAAAATTTTTAAACCCTAACATTTATAGGATTCCTTTAATTCTAAGGGATTCACATATCAGATTCATGTTATTTAAAGAGTCAAATGGAAATCTGTTCTAAGGCGAGATCTCAGGTAACCCTAGGAGCCCCTCAGTCCGTGCAGTCCTGCCAGCAAAATCCGCACTTATAATATGACCCCTTTATACATTCTCAATTTACTAAATTTATATATTATGATTTACATGTATTTATTGCTTGATCTGCTTGTTTGCCAAAAGGATTTAATTAGTAATTGTCCTGTATATCACCTTTAAAATCTAATCATGTGAGTTTGAGAGGAAAAGCAAGATACAAGTCATGTTCTTTTACAGAAATCCTTTTTTGGGGTGATGTACAGACTACAATAACGTGTTCAATACACTACATGGATAAAATCAAGCAAACTAAAATATATGATATGCAGTGTCAAGACATGCCAACACTACTAACAGTAAAACTATCCATCTAGGCTTTGTATTAGAACCCACAGGTTGAAACCGAACACACAGGGCATTGCTTACATGAATTTCTTATAGAGGGGGGAATGTAGTTACGCACCCCCCACAGGCTTCTAATACACATATGGCAAAGATAACAAGTTCATCAGCTTCCCCAGTTCCACTTTTTCAAACTCTGTAGCTCAGCCTCCTCCATCCCCAATTCCTCATTGCTAGCAAATAGTCCTACCTTTTTTTAAGCCCATCTCCTCAAATGCACAAACACTGATTTTTTCTCCTTTCTTGGAACCAATCTAACAATTCTTAACTATCATGATTGAAAATGCCCTATTAATAACCAATGAAAATGCTATTATGCTAGACTGATAATTCTTTAAAACAAAACTAAGCATTAGGTTATACCATAAGTAAAATCACTCGAGAAATGTTCTCTATTTCAATCATTCTAAATTAAATGAAGTTGGATGCCAGTAATGAGAAGATATAACTTGGACTTGATTAACTTAGCCCAGTCACTTAATTTACTTATTAACTTGGACTTGATGTGTGTGTCAATCCATATGCATTTTTGGTGCATTTACATTGATTAGAAGGCAATTATTTTTGAAGAAATACACGTATTAGTACTAGTCTTGTAGAAACAACCTGAAGAGTAGCCTTTTCAAGCTTGGTTGTAAGTTTGAATTTGATACAAGTCAACTATGTCGGGTTGTGATTGTGAAAAGTTTCAAATTCAGTCTTCTTCTTAAGTGGCTGCAGATTTTTCTATGTTTTCTTGCTTTTATGTTATGTAGTTAGTTCATTCTCCACAGCCTGGTTTCGCAATTAGGCAAGCTCAATTTTCCTAATGTACAATACCAATTTGACCTTTGGATCGTGTCTCCATTCTAAGGACCATCATTCCACTTCTCCATACCCTTAGTGGAAGTTTATTATATCTGTATTCATTCATATCCTACTGATTGATGTCTCATTCACCCACAAAGATAGCATCTGTGACTAGCTTTAGTGTCTCATAGATGAGGCTAAGGCATATCTAGGCAACCTCATCTTTGTGGGTGCAAAGGTTCGAAAAAAACAAAACAGGTATATTTGTACTTATGTGCTCAAAGTAAGTACTTATTACATGAAATAAGCAATTTCCTAGACATGTAATGTGCCTTCACTAAGGTGTGTAACAAAAGTAAGTACTTATGTACAAGTCCTAGCTAGTGGGAATATGATGAGATGAGAGTACAAAGTTGAAATAGGACAAACACCTCATATAGAGCAAGATTCATGTACAGCCCCTTTTATTGGAAAGCTAAAGCTGAGGGAAGGATATTGAGAAACTTCTTTCTTTGTCATGGACACTTGAAGGCAAGGCTTATGTCCTACCACCACGACACTAGAGTCCTACAAGCTCTTTTCATCCTTGTCAAAAGTTGCTGAAATTTTAGTTTTTGCTGATATTTCAATTCTTTAAATATTACAAGGCCGACATCTGTTATGAAACCATCATGATTAATTTGGGTGCAACTGAAACTTATCCTAAGTTCTTAGGAGCCTTAGTAGATATTTATGTCATAGATATTCGTTTTCTTACACTGTTGATGCCTTTTCATGTGTTGAATTCTGTTTCTAATACACTTCTTTTTCTTAATGTAGTTTCTTACACTGTTGTTCAACTGCATATTGTTTTGGCTCTTTGGTTGAAAAGGAGATGGAGTTTGGTTGGAGACCGGTGGTTGGATCATTTGTAGGATTCGTTGGTGCAGCAATTGGGAGTGTTGGAGGAGTTGGGGGTGGTGGAATTTTTGTTCCAATGCTCACCTTGATCATCGGCTTCGACCCCAAGTCCTATATGCTCATTTCTAAATGTCTTAGACGGAACATTTAATTAGTTAATTGTTTTCAACAATTTGCTATACAGAGTATTTAAATGGTGCATTGGATTCATGTTCTCACCCTATTATATTCCAAATGTTGGGTTTAATTTAATTTATAGTTGTGGATATTATGGAATGTATGTATAGATATGGATGTGGATGTGGATGTGGATGTGAAGATTTTTGTTTTTCTATTATGTGAATGGACTTGAAAGCAGGTTACAGTTGATAACAATACAGGTTATGGGTTTCGATACTCAAGGTGACGGAAATGTATTAGACACGGACATATTTTCGTGTCAAAAAACTATTAGAAATGGAAATATTTCCGTGTGCAATAATATTATAGGCACGGAAATATTCCATCTCTAATAGTATATTCTAACATGGGTATATTTCCGTGCCTAATACTATCATTAGAGACGGAAAATGGTGACATCATATATGTTTTTACATTTACGAATAGTTATCATTAGACACGGAAATAATTCCGTGTCTAATAATATTATTAGAGACGGAATATTATTTCCGTGTCTAATAGCATCTGTCACAGTTTAGGCATGGTGACTATTTCCGTGTCAAATAGTATTAGACATGAAAATTGGATATCAGGCATTGAAATATTCCTTCTCTATACGCATGTTTTCTTGTAGTGACCCTGTAATGTTTGGGAGGATGTCTCTGCAAATCCTTTGTACCAAGATGCAACCTTGTCGGTGTTAGGTTTGTGGCAAGCATAACCTTTGCTAATTTCTCCACCATCAATGTTGCGGCTAGCATTCTTCACAGATCAGATGCATGGTCATTGTTGAGTTCTTTCTCTATTGTGCTTCAACTCTCCTTATATAGACGGGCTGCCATCTATCGCTCTAACCAACTCCATCCCCAGTGAGGATTGTTCGGGTCCATGAAAACCGGGTTTCCAGATCTCGAAAGCTCCAATTGTCACAAAAGAACTAAATAGCTTTTGTAATTGCTCAGCTTTGAAAATTCTTTTCTTATCTTTCTATATTGCGAGTTCAACAATTATACAATGTCCTCTAAGTGGCTTCAATGGAGTTAAGTCAAGGGGGGCTTCTATTCTATGAGATGTTTGAAGGCAAGAATTGAAGACAGGGAGCACGAGTTTTGTTACTCAAAGGTATGTTGAGAGTCGCCACCTATTAATTCAGAAGGGATAAGTCCCAGGGTTGTGGATAAGGTCTTAGTTTGTTTTAAAGTTCTAGGTAAGAGGTTCGGTTAAGTCCCGGGGAAAGTGTTCAGCACCCCAGGACTCCCATTTTACAATGGTTACCTATTTTCTAGTGTAAGCCAAATCTTAATCAAATCCTGTTCAAATACCTAAGTGTTTAGTGTAATACTAACCCAAGAAAGTGAAAGGTAACTAGGGCTGAACTCGGGTTGGGTTTCCTATATATGTACTCACAAGGGTAAGATCAGACCGAGCATAGTTCTGGCACATGAGCCTGTGCCAAGGCTAAGGAGAGTGTGTGTGTGTACCGGGATGGCTAAGGGTCTAGCCCGGAGGCTAGGGTTTGGTTAACCGGGTTGGTCAAGTCAATGGCTTAGGCTCGGAGGCAAAGGGTTAGTCTGGTAGGCTAAGGTTTTAGTCCGGTAAACTAAGGATTCGGCCTAGTAGGCCAAGGGTGGATTTAACCGTGTTAGGGTTACTAACCAAGGTTAAAGGATAAGTTAACCATGGTTAGGATTACTAATCTTAGCTGAGGGTAACAAGATTAGGCTCGGGAGGCCAAGGATAAGCCCGGTAGGCTAAGAGAATAGGCCCAGTAGGCCAAGAGGGGTTTTACTAGAGTTAAGGTTGCTAACCGAGATTAAAGGTTAAGTTAACCATGGTTAGGATTGCTAATCTTAGTTGAGGGTAACAAGGTTAGGCCCAGTAAGCCAAGGGTAAGCCCGGTAGGCTAAGAGAATATGCCCGGTAGGCCAAGAAGGGTTTAACCGGAGTAAGGGTTGCTGACTGGGGTTAAAGGATAAGTTAACCATGGTTAGGACTGTTAACCATGGTAAGATGGTTCAAAGTCTACATTTTTTGTCTTTTTGCAATTTTTAGATGTTTTTGGAACTTTTCCAAATTCTTCCAAGGGTTAAAGTTGCTTTAACCATGGTTAAGAGTTAATCGGGGTCGAGTTAACCCCGATTAAAGGATTTGATCAGGTCGAGGTGGGCCCAGATGGCATCGTAGGGCCTAGAATGGCCTCCTACCAGGTCTGGGCCTTGTGCAAAGGCCAAAAATACAGAAAATATGAAACTGCGGTAAAGTCTTTACCGCCAATCCCATATATATGGTGATTTGGAATGGCGGTAGAGACTCTACCGCCAGTTCCAAACACTTCTGATGCTGAGTTTGCTGACCAAGGGGGTAGGTTAAGGGTGAACCCAAGGGGTCAGGGACCCATAGGGTTGAAGAGGGGACTCCCCTAGGTGTCGTGGCCTTGTTGTGGGCCCAGGGGGTTGTCTGAAGTGGGCCCATAGTGGGCCTGAATACACTGTAAAAAGAAATATAGAATGGCAGAAGAATATCTACCGCAATTCTGGGCAGTTTCTGTTTAAGGGCATTTAACCATGGTGAGGTAAGGTTAGGTAAGGTTAGGTGACCCTAGAAGGATCAAGATAGACTGGAGAGGGTTTGAGAGATCCAACCATGGCCCTGGGATGGACTAGGATCCACCCTAAATGGGTGTTTAAGCTACTGTAATAGACAGCCTAGGAATTGCGGTACTGAGTTTACTGCTATTCTTGGTTTTTACCAGAAATGAGTTTTTCCCCTTGGGCTTGGATCAGGGCTATTCCAGTGGATCCCTCATGGACTGAGGGTCCCCAAGAAAGCAATGAGATGCTTCCATGCAGTGGGGTTCTTGAACCCGAGTTCAAAACCTCAAGGGGGTTCCCCTATGCCTATGAGGAAGGTAGGGGGACCCCTATCCTTGGTTGAGTAAGATCAAAGCAATAAAGGGAGGACCCCTGGAATAGGACCAGGGATCCTATAGTGCAAATAAAAAAACAAAACTAAGAGGGGTAGAGGCTATCCTACCCTACTATCTTCAACCCTCATGATGGTGGGAAGGTGGTGCATGGGGGCAGTGTACAGAGAGAGGGTTAGGGCAGCTTGGGATTGCTCCCTGGGTGGTCTAAGGTGGCCTCAGGTGGAAGACAAAAGCTTGGAAGGCGGGGTTCCTGTTGGCCAAAATCCTATTGGGATTTTTTTACTGAATTTTTTGGAATGGATCAACCATGAAGAGAGGGGTGGTTTTATAGGGTTTGATGGACCCAGGAGTAGTTTAGGATTTGATAAGGAAGTGGAGGACCCAAGGGAGGTGGAGCTGAGGGTGCCCAGGGTGTGCCATCAACATTTTGAACACTGCACCAATAATGGTTGTAGAGTTTCTACCGTCATTCCTGGTTTAGCTTAAACTGGGAAGGGCGGTAGAAAATCTACCGCCATTCTGAATTTTTTGCTAAAAATGGTCTAACCCCCATAAAATTGGCCTAGTTTACTGTACATAATTCTAAAAATGGGAATGGCAGTAATGTTATTACCGTTATTCTTGAAAGTTTTTGAAAAATGCTAGTCGGCTCCGCAGCAACAGCTCTTAAGGCATGTGGGCCCATGTTTGGGCCCATAGGATGGTTTGGCTTCGGATTTTGGGTCCCTGGGCCTAGCAATGGGCTTGGGCTAACCTATGGTTAGGCCTAGGGTTTAACAGGGTTAGGCCTAGGATTTGACCTTGGGTGATCATAGGGTTTGACTAGGGTTTGGCTAGGGTTTGATTAGGGTTTACCTAAGGCTTAACTAGGGTTAGAGGGTGATTACCATGCTTAAAATATTTAACCATGATTAAGGGAGGTGTAAAAATTAGGTACTTATAGCTGCCCCTCTTTGCTGGAGAGTGCTCCGTTGGCAATTGAACGGCAAAGATTGGAATCATCTTATTTTTACACCAAGATTTTTAAGGAATGATGAGATGTATGTATTCTGTGCAAATGGTGGTGTGATGAAGTGGTTAAGGGCTACTCACTCGGGATTTATGAATGAATGATGGAAGATGGCATGTTCAGAGGCACTAGCCAGATTGGTTATTATGGCACTACCCGAAGGTGTTTAGCCAAAACAACCGAAGGACACGCGGAGTGTCAGAAGGAGGATATGCATGAGGTGTAGCGGTCTGACAAGCTTGTCACGGAATACACAATATGTCGAGGATATGTAGGAGGTAATGCCACGGTATGACGATATTGTCAAGGGGCACATAGGATGGCGGGGACACACAGGGGTATCGAAAGGGGACATGCAGGAGGTATCGCTGTTTGACGAGATTTTCAAGGGATACATAGAATGTTGGGGACATGCAGGAAGTAATGCCGTAGTATGACGATATTTTTCAGGGGCACACAAGATGTCGGTGACACGCGGGGGTGTTGAAAAGGGACATACAAGAGGTATCACGATATGAAGAGATTGTCAAGGGATACACAGGATGTCGGGGACATGCAAGAGGTAATGTCGGCGGTATGATGAGATTGTTAAGGGGCACACAGGATGTTAGGGTCAAGCGGGGGTGTGGAAAGGGATGTCATATGTCTAAGAGGCACTAGCCGGATTGATTTTTGAAATGGCCCAGAGGCGGTGGATTTTGATGATGTCATACAGGGTGTAAAGGCGAGGATGCTTTTCTATGACTCTCTTGACTGTGACTTGTTGGCGATGAGTGGTGTCGGCTTCTTCTCCTTTGTCTTACCAAGGCTGCGTAGTGTAGGTTGGTACAATCGAATCTTGGTACCTGAAATTTTTTTTTGAAAAACGTTTATAAAAAGTATTGCGGACTTTTGGAAAAGTTTTTGATTTTGACAGAAAGAATACTTAGCTAACTTTTAAATTTTGCCAGTAAATTACATTTGTTAGGGCTTAGAGGGTATTTTTGATTAGTCTTTTATTCTCGAAGAGGGGTATGACTGAGGAGAGGTTTTATTACCGCTGGGGATATTGTTGAAGGATAGACATGCTTTTCTTGCTACTGTTGAAGGCACCTGCTGGGGGGAGATTGCTGAATTGTAGAAGGTAGTTTGAACTTCTACTAGGGATTTGCTAGGGAATGGAACACTACAGGGGACCATTAATTATCTACGGGGGAGTTGTTCTTAGTGCTATCTGTTAAGGATGATTGGGAGTTCAGCGAGACTGATTGCTGACGGATTTTGTTGCCAAACTATGCTTCAGATTTTTTCCCTTTTTTACCCTCGGAATGACCTGTTAGACATTATGCCGTGAAAAGTCATTTAGATTGTTAAATTCTTATTAATTTGATTAATAAAGACTTTTTCTTAATCTATTGTGTATTCATTATGGGTAATTGACCATGATCATGAGATGATCTATACAATATGAGATATCGATAAAGGTCCTTAGGATATATTGTAGGAAAGTTATGTGATTGGATTATCACAAGCAGATATAACTTTCCAATTCCTTATACCTTATATAGTCACAACTATGGGTGAAGCTGGGCACTTCACTTATATGGCTACCACTATGCTAAGATGTTCTCAATAGTTGAGATGAAGTTCTATCTTGAACTATTGTAGTGGAGACTACACATCAGCATATGAGTGTACATTGACGGATTGCATTCAATGAGAGACCTTTTGCATAAATATACTATCAAATAGTTGGTCTCTCATTCACATTGAACTGTTTCGATGATCCTTAGATCTGATGAGTTCATCTATGACTGAGCAGTGATCTGACTGTTTTGATTCCACCCACTACCTTAGGGAATACAATACAGTGACAATTGGATAGTCAGATAGTTGTTCGAGTCATGATGATTTTTAAACAAGAAATCCATGCTCATTAATTTGAGAGATTATCCAAGTTCCGGGTAAGACAGTTGATTAAGTTCAAATCCTGTGCAGGTGATTTTGAAATCAAAATAAGTTTTGAAATATACTTTTATTAAAAGATATTATATTTATCAACTGATTTTCTCAAAATGTTTTTCATGAGAAATTGTTTCTCATGGCTTAATCATAAGTCATAGAAACCTAGATGATGTGCAATGGGCTATGAGTTAGATAGTATGTCAATCTCGAAGGCCTATTAAGGATAATGTATTTGGAAGGATAAATCAAATTTAAAAGTTCATCTGGCGGGAATCATATTGGTTAATGTTCATACACTGGGATTCAATTACAACATGGATATCTCACATCACTTGCAATTTTGATGTAATTCCTGTTTAGGGTCAATGGGATAACATTAGGTAAGCCAGGGTAAGAATGTCCCAGAGCAGTCTGTGGAGATGCTCACATAAGAAATACAAGCTTATAAATTGATTAATAGTTAATCAATTATCTAAATGATTAAATGTTAATCATTGATTAAATAAATTAAAAGTTAATCTATGGTTTAAATTAATTGTTAATTTACATCTAGGGATTATATTAGTAATAATTTAATTAACCTAATTAAAGTGGAAATTGGTTTGAGCCTTATCCATAATCCCATTAAGAATGAACCTTTAATGTGGGCCCAAGCCCGTGGGTTTAAAACCTAGGGTGGGGTGCCCACTTTAGTAATCCTAATTGGATTAGGACTTGGTTACTTGAATAATTATTGAATAATAATTATTTTAATTATGGAATTAAAATCCAATGGTTGGTTGCAAGTAGGATTAAGATGAGAAGTATTTGGAATATAATAAGTGTTAGCCTCAAGGTTACAACTCTATGTACCATTACTAGTTTCAATGATAACACAATAATGCAATGAACTTTATGGTACTAATTCTTCTATTTAAGATGTGAAATTTCAGAGTATTAAGTTTAACCATCAAGTCTATGAAGAGTGATGAAGTCAACAATTCAAAGTCATCAAGGTCAAAGTTCAAGTGCTAAGTCTTCTAAGAAGCCCCAAAAGCTTAAGACAATTCATGAAGATCCATCAAGAGTAAAGCTTCTGATCAAATCAAGATTGAAGATCATCTTTCAAATGAAGACTAGTGCCTAAGTTTAAGTGTCTACGACCTTGTAAAAAGTCCTCAAGACATTGGAAAAGAATTGCTCAAAGACTATCTAGATAGACCCTAGGAGACCTAGTGTAATTTGGACATCATTCTAAGGCCCTAAAAAGGATTAAAATTATGTTAATTTAATTGCCTAAGGGTCCTAGCATGTTTCCCATCTTTTTGGTCTCACTGCAATGAGTTTACTAAAAAATTCAGTGGAATCGTCGACAAGTACAAGGGAATCGTCGATGAGTGGAAGAACAGAAATGATTACAATTGATTTTGTCTCCACTCGTCGATGACTCAGGCTGAAATCTCACTCACTCTTCGACAAGTGCCTGTGGGAAAAATGTGTAACAGCTAGTTTTAAACGGCCAGCGCACATTAAATGCGACCCCCAACGGCCATATTGATTGATCAACTATAAATAGACTTGATTTATGATCAAAATACAAGATTCTAGAGATTATTACACTGTTCTATTGATCATTCATCACTCACCAACTTCTAGCAATCAATACTCTATTTTTGCATTGAATATCCTAAAATCCAATCCCTCACTCATTGAGCATTCAATTTCAATCCATCTTGAGAGATTGTAAGCTTTATATTCAATTCTTATCTAACTCATATTAGGAGCTTTCAATTCAGATTTACAATCCAAAAAATTTCTGTAATTGCTGAAAATCAAGAATCTGGGATTCTTGCAATTCTTTGAGAAGAGTATTCTCGTGTATCCAAGAGAGAGTTTCTCTTGAAGAGGTTAATCCTTAGTCTATCAAAAGGATTGTAAAAGGTTCTTCCTAAGCCTGGAAAATGATTGTAAGGTTTGCTTTCTACTGGAAAGAAGAGTACGATTAGTGAATCATGTGAAAATCCTTAAAGCGGGAAAGCTTAAAGGCGGGGACGTAGGCAAGTTGTTGAACCCCGATAACATATCTGGTGTCTGGTATTTCAAACTCTCTCTCTCTAATTTGTATCTCTGATTTTTATATGCTAGTATTGGTGATAAATTTGTTATTCCGCTATAATCACTTAGTATAAATTTAAAATTTTCCAAAACCCTATTCACCCCCCTCCCCCACTAGGGTCCATTATCTTGGCATCAATTGGTATCAGAGCTTAGTGCTCTATTTCGGATTTAATCATCTTGAGTTAAAGATCCATCTATAGCAAATATATTTGCTACTACCTTAGGAGAGGGCCAATCGACCACCCAACCTCTATTGTTCAAAGGAGAATACTATAACAATTGGAAAACCAGGATGATGGTTTATCTCCATGCGCTTGACTGTGACTGCTGAAAAGTCATTGTCAAAGAACCTCACTGTTAGACATGATGCCCAAAAAATTCATTTAGATTGTTAGACTCTTATTAATTTGATTAATAAACTGACTGGATGCTCCTACCCCACCATGCCTGGCTTCTTCATCTATTGTGTATTCATTATGGGTAATTGACCACGATCATGAGATGATCTATACGATATGAGATATCGATAAAGGTCCATAGGATATATTGTAGGAAAGTTATATGAATAGATTATCACAGGCAGATATAACTTTCCGGTTCCTTATTCCTTATATAGTAACAGCTGTGGGTGAAGCTGGACACTTCACTTATATGACTGCCAGAATGCTAAGATGTTCTCAATTGTTGAGATGTAGTTCTATCTCGAACTATTGTAGTGGAGACTGCACATCAGCATATGGGTGCTTAAATGTACATTGACTAATTGCATTCAATGAGAGACCTCTTGCATAAACATACTATCAGATAGTTGGTCTCTCATTCACATTGAACAGTTTCAATGATCCTTAAATTTGATGAGTTCATCTATGACTGACTAGTGATCTGACTGTTTTGATTCCACCAACATATTTTCTAACTTAGGGAATACAATATAGTGACAGTTGGATAGTCAGAAAGCTATTCGAGTAATGATGAATTTCAAACAAGAAATCCATGCTCATTAATTTGAAAGATTATCGAAGTTCCGGGTTAGATAGTTGATTAAGTTCAAATCCTGCACAGATGATTTTGAAAACAAAATAAGTTTTGAAATATACTTTTATTAAAAGTTATTATACTTATATAAGGATTTTCTCAAAAAAAATTTCATGAGAAATTATTTCTCATGGCTTAATCATAAGTTTTGGAAACCCGGATGATTTGCAATGGGCTATGGGCCAGATAGTATGTCAATCTCGAAGGCCCTTAGGGATAATGTATTTGGAAGGATAAATCGAATTTAAAAGTTCATGTGGCGGGATCCGTAATGGTTAATGTTCATACACTGGGATTCAATTGCAACATGGATATCTCATGTCACTTGCAATTCTGATGTAATTCCTGTTTAGGGTCAATGAGATAACATTGGGTAAGCCAGGGTAAGAATCTCCCAGAGCAATCTGTGGAGATGCTCACATAAGAAATACAAGCTCAATAATTGATTAAATGTTAATCAATTATTTAAGTGATTAAAAGTTAATCATTAATTAAATAGATTAAAAGTTAATCTATGGTTTAAATTAATTGTTAATTTAAATCTAGGGATTATTTTAATAATTATTTAATTAACCTAATTAAAGGGGAAATGGGTTTGACCCATATCCATAAACCCATTTAATATGGACCTTTAATATGGGCCCAAGCCCATGGGTTTAAACCCTAGGGTTGGGCACCCCCTTGGAGTAATCTTATTTGCATTAGGATTAAGTTAATTGAATAATTATTAAAATATAATTCCTTTTATTATGGAATTAAATTTCAATGATTGGAATGCAAAAAGGATTAAGAAGAGATGGAACTGGATCCAAACTAGGAGTCCAAAACTCCCCATTGCTCATGCCCCCCTTGTGCTCACGCCCACCCCTTTGGTTATGGAATCCTAGTTTAACTAGGATTCCTCCCTATGTTGGTTGTTGACTAATCCCTTTAATTAAGGAACCCTTTTTTTGAAAAATGACTCTTTAATTAGTAGGATTTCTATAACTAAAGTAGTTATAGTCAAACAAAGTTTATTAATAATAAGAGTTATTATTAATAAATAACTCCTAAAGGGATAAGTTATAGTTGGAGTAGGATATGGATTAGATCCATTCTATAAATACCCCAAGACCAAAAACGTGTGGGAGGATTCAAAATTCTCCAGAATTTTTTCTCTCTCCCTTTCCTCTCTCTCCAAACTATGAGCCCCTAGGGTCTACCCCAGGGAATTTCGTGAGCTATTAAGGGTGGTCCAAGTTGGGTTTTGCTATTTTAGGGTTTTAAACCTTAAGGTTGTTGGTGATAGAAGGTCTACACCATTACTCAATCTTCTTCCTCTTGCTTTAACAATTCCAAAAAGAGATTCTAAAGCTTCGTGGGGATTGCGAAGTCCAGGGATCAAGCTCCAAGTATTTCTTTGAGAAATCTCTACAAAGAGTTATGACAGTTCGAGTGGATTTAAGCTTCATCAGTGAACATCATTCACCGAGGTGATATGACTAAAACTTTTATGTAGTATTTGATGTTTTCTATGGTGTTAAGATCTAAGGAATCCTGTATCCTGCACAAATTTTTATCTGGATCCCCCTACAGTCCGTGCAGCCGAACTATTTCCTTGATGTACAACGCTGCTAGATGATTTGAGTTGAAAGTAATCTGATACGACAAGAAATGGATGGACTTTGTCAATCTCTCAACCACTACCCATATAACATCGGATTTCTAGCTGTCCGTGGCAACCCCACAATGAAATTCATGGAAATGTTGTCCTATTTCCACTCGGGAATAGGGAGGGGCTGCAAAAGACTTGATGGCCTCATGTGCTCTGCCTTCACTTGTTAGCATACTAAGCATCCTGACACATACTCTGCTACTTCTCGCTTCATCATCTGCCACCAAAAGTGCCCCTTCAAGTTTCTATACATTTTGGTACCCCCGGGTTGAATAGTATTGTCACGCCCCAAAATACCCCCTAGGAGTCAAGGGATACTTTAGAGGTGACCACGTGTACCTGTCAAACCATCCTGTAATGCAAGAGGCTAAACATAATATAATACAATGATAATCAGAGCGCGGAAACTAAACATAAGTGCGGAAGCATAAGCCAACTTTTTCTTTTCTTCTATAACTCCAAATAGTATTCCAAGTTAACATATACCAAATACAATCAAAGTGAAGGTGGACATGCCCACCCATCAAAATACAAAAAGGAACTCTCTAACCCTCTCCTCTCAACAGTAGTCGAGTTATGGCCACACATCCAAGTCCCCATCCTCCTGAGACTGCCATGGGATAGGTGGCTCCCTCTCCTCTACATACTCCTCCTCGACCCAAGGCTCGGGGTCGAGGACATCCATCGTACCTGCCGACATAAAAGTACGGCTGAGCATGGAATACTCAGCGAGTACAAACTACTAGCTAACCATAACAATAGCGAAAGCATAACAACAGTGAGCAATACAAGATATTAATTTAAAGCAATAGTGAAAGCATTAGATACATAGCTATATCCTGACATGCGTGTATGAATGCAAAACCTCGGTAAAACTCATGTCTCGGAAACATTTTTCGTGTCTCGGTCAAATCATGTATGTGTGTTGTGTCTTGTCTTGTATTTCATGTCTTGATTTGTTCTTGACTTGTATACTTGTGAGCCAGAGGCTAGCGCTAGCACCCTTCCTTGGGCTACCAACCTCCTTGTCATGTTCTTGTTCCATTTCTCTTGTGAGCCAGAGGCTAGCACCCTACCTTGGGCTACCAACCTCCTTGTCATGTTCTTGTTCCATTTCTCTTGTGAGCCAGAGGCTAGCACCCTACCTTGGGCTACCAACCTCCTTGTCATGTTCTTGTTTCGTTTCTCTTGTGAGCCAGAGGCTAGCACCCTTCCTTGGGCTACCAACCTCCTTGTCATGTTCTTGTTTCATTTCTCTTGTTTGCTTTATTATGCACAATTACTCTTGGAAAACCCAATTCATGCATGCATGCGTGCTTGTGTGCTTGTCAATAGTGGAAATCATGATGACATACTTGGATGGGCGGATCACATGAATATGGCATTTCAATCCCTAACATAGTGGTATGAAAATCTAGGCAACATATAGCACATTTGAGCAATTTATCATTCCTAAGAAAATTTACACAATTTCTATTTCCATTTTCTTCATTAAGTCCATTTATCCCTTGTTTAGTCATTTTATCAAACACACGGTGGGCCACATTTCTTAGTCCTTCCATTTCCCTTATTTAGTGCGTATTTTTCATCAAGACATCAAGGTACATTTGTAATTTGTAAAGTGCCCATCTTCCATTTTCCATTTCACACATCATACAACATCCATACGGCATCTAATCGCCTCAATCGACATCCCATCCACACATACCTACCTTTTTTTTCTTATCTTGTTTATATTTAGTGGAGATGATACATTTTATAAGGAAGAAAACATACTACCAAGAGCCACATTTCACAATAGAAAATCTAGACTATTGCTAAGGGAAGTTAGTAGGGTGTACTAACCTTAGATCAAGGCTTGATCTTGAAGAAACCTTGAAATAGAAGCTCTATTTGGAAGGAGGAAGCCTTTGCTTGAAGGGGACTTGAGTTGGGGAGGAAACCCCTGTCAAAACGCCGTAGGATCGCTGCCCTAGCTTGGAGAATGAGTCCCCACACGAGCTTGAGCCTTGAACTTGAAGCAACTCCAAGTTTGAGGACGACCTAGGATGGTCCACCCCTTTGATTTCTTCCTCAATACCAAACCCTAGGTTAGAGTTTTCTCCTCTTCTCTCTCTATCTCTCAAAATCCCTCAAATGTTGTAAGTGAGGCCTCAAAGGGTCGAGCAAACCCTTATGGGTAAGGGTTTAACACCTAAAAGACGAAAACGCCCTGACTGAAATTTCTGCAAAAACGCGAAGACCGAGCGATCGGTAGTTATGACCGATCGATCGGTTGCCTACCGAGCGATCGGTGTTTATGACCGATCGACCGGTCAAAAACTCACTCTCTGGAAAATTTCCCCATACAAAATTTCTGACCGTGCGATAGCTACCGATCGATCGGTTATGGACCGATCGATCGCTGACTGGACCGAGCGATCGGTGCTCTGTATGTCTGGACTGTTTTGACCATATCTTTTGACTCGCTCGTCGGATTTCGACGATTCAACTTGCGTTGGATCCGTCTTTCGAAAACGCACATTTCTGACATTTCGGAATTTCTAATTTCTCTCTTATTTATTAATTAGACTATGAGGAAGGCCAATTAGCTACGAAATGCATATTCATTTAAAGATGGAAAAGTCTGGGGTGCTACATTCTCCCCCCCTTACAAAAATTTCATCCCCGAAATTTGGACGATACATACATGCACAAAATCAGAACAAAATTACAAGCCATTTGCACAAGTCTATTCAAACAACTCGGGATACTTTGCTTTGACTTCGGCTTCACGCTCCCACGTGGCTTCTTCTCGTGCATGATGTTGCCATTGCACGAGGACTAGCGGAATAGTCTTGTTGCGAAGCACTTGATCTCTCCTATTCAAAATATGAACCGGCTTCTCAACTAAAGTGAGGTCCTCTCGGATCTCGATTGGATCAAGCTCGATGACATGAGAAGGATCCGGGATGTACTTCCGGAGCATAGAGACATGGAATACATTATGGACCGCCGCCATGTGAGCGGGCAAAGCAACACGGTAAGCAACTTCACCGACTCGAGTAATGATCTCGAACGGGCCCACATATCTCGGGCTAAGCTTGCCTCTCTTCCCGAATTGCATAACACCCTTGGTTGGTGAAATTCTTACAAATACAAAATCACCGACTCGGAATTCAAGATCCCTCCTTCGGTTGTCGGCATAGCTTTTCTGTCTATCTTGTGCGGTCTTTAACCTCTCCCGGATAAGCTTGACCCTATCCACGGTTTGTTCAATTAACTCGGGGCCCAAAATCTTTCTTTCTCCCACTTCATCCCAATACAACGGGGATCTACAACTCCTTCTGTACAAAGCCTCGAAAGGCGCCATTTGTATACTCTCTTGATAACTATTGTTGTAAGCGAATTCCACCAAAGGTAGGTGATCTTCCCAACTTCCCTTGAAGTCTAGCATACATGCTCGGGGCATATCTTCAATAACCTGATTCACCCTCTCGGTTTGCCCGTCGGTCTGTGGGTGAAAAGCTGTGCTAAAGTCTAACCGGGAGCCCATTGCACCTTGAAAACTTTTCCAAAACCTGGATGTGAATCTTGGGTCTCTATCCGACACAATACTCACTGGCACCCCGTGTAATCGGACTATTTCCTTGATGTATAGCTCCGCTAACTGATTGGAGTTGAATGTAGTCCGGTACGGTAAGAAATGAGCGGACTTCGTGAGTCTATCAACAACTACCCATATAGCATCGGTCTTCCTAACCGTCTTCGGCAACCCCACGATGAAGTCCATAGAGATATGTTCCCATTTCCACTCGGGAATAGGGAGAGACTGCAAAAGACCCACCGGTCTCAAATGCTCCGCTTTCACCTGTTGGCACACCAAACACCGTGCCACATACTCCGCAACCTCCCTCTTCATGTTTCGCCACCAAAAGTGACTCTTGAGGTTCCGGTACATCTTCGTACCCCCAGGATGCACTGTGTACTTTGAACGGTGAGCTTCATCCATGATCTCTCTCCGAAGGTCTGCATTGGCTGGGACACAAAGCCTTCCCTTGAATGTAATAGCACCTCGGCTAGTGAGAGAGAAGTCCGTACTACCCTTGGCCACTTCCTTATCCCGGAAAGCCAACAAGTCAGTGTCTGTGGCTTGATACTCTTGGATCAAGTCTATAAGGTACGGCCGAACTGTAACATTTGCCAAAACCGGACTGCAGACAGAATCATTCACACTGATGTCTAGATTTGCCAAATCTTCTAACAGTCTCCATTCCCGCACCAACATGTGAGCCAACAACCCCGATGGTTTTCTACTCAGAGCGTCTGCCACCACATTTGCTTTTCCCGGGTGATATTGGATAGTGCACTCGTAGTCCTTTAAGAACTCAATCCAACGCCGTTGTCGTAAGTTTAGCTCTTTTTGGGAAAAGAGATACTTGAGGCTCTTGTGGTCCGTGTACACATAGAACTCCACCCCGTACAGATAATGTCGCCAAATTTTTAGTGCAAACACGACCGCCGCAAGCTCCAAGTCGTGAGTGGGGTAGTTCTTTTCATGCTCTTTCAACTGCCTTGATGCATAGGCAATGACCTTTTTGTGTTGCATTAGGACACACCCGAGTCCAACATGCGAGGCATCACTGTACACCTCATACCCAAAAGGTCCAGATGGCACAGTAAGGACAGGGGCTGTGGTGAGGCGTTTCTTCAACTCTTGGAAACTTACTTCACATCGGTCACTCCAACTGAACTTTGCATTTTTTCTTGTCAAGTAGGTGAGAGGTGCAGCCAAACTAGAGAATCCCTCCACAAATCTCCGGTAGTAGCCTGCCAATCCGAGGAAACTACGTATCTCCGTGACGCTCTTGGGCCTCTCCCAACTCATGACGGCCTCAACCTTGGCTGGATCTACAGAAATGCCCTCGGCCGACACCACGTGTCCCAGAAATGCGACCTTCTCTAACCAGAACTCGCACTTACTCAATTTGGCATATAGTCTATGCTCTCTCAACATCTCCAGAGCAAGGGGGAGGTCTCGTGCGTGATCTTCCCGTGTCTGGGAATACACCAAAATGTCATCAATGAATACAATCACGCATCGATCCAAGTAAGATCGGAACACCCGGTTCATCAAATCCATGAATGCCGCCGGTGCATTCGTCAGCCCAAAAGGCATGACAAGGAACTCGTAATGCCCATACCGAGTCCTGAAAGCCGTCTTCGGAACATCCTCCGACTTGATCTTTAGCTGATGATAACCCGACCTAAGATCAATCTTGGAGAAAAATCTCACTCCCTTCAGTTGGTCAAACAAGTCGTCTATCCTTGGCAAGGGATAACGATTCTTGATAGTTACCTTGTTCAACTGGCGGTAGTCTATACACATCCTCATAGACCCGTCCTTCTTCTTCATAAAGAGAACCGGAGCTCCCCACGGTGAGACACTTGGTTGGATGAAACCAAGTTGTTGTAACTCCTCAATTTGCTTCTTCAATTCTTCCAGCTCTATAGGGGCCATTCTATACGGTGCCCTTGAAATCGGCGCGGTGCCCGGAGTAAGCTCTATAGCGAACTCAATCTCCCGATTCGGAGGTAACCCGGGAAGTTCCTCCGGAAACACGTCCAAGAACTCACTCACGACCGGAATGGTCGAGGAGTTTTGTGCTTCTAGGTTTGCTATACTCAAGGCTGCGAGGCGAGCAATGTCCCTCTCTCTTAATCCTCGGAAGTGAAAAGGCTTACCCCCTTCCGGCTTGAAATTCACCATCTTCTCAAAACACGCAACATGCCCGTGATGGTTTGACAACCAATCCATCCCTAAGATGACATCAAAATCCAAGTCTTGAAAATCTAGGACGATGAGATCGGCTAACAGTTCATTCTCCCCCACTTGAACCACACTATCCCTGAATATTTTGTCCGTATCAACTGACTTGCCGAGTGGAGTTGCAATGGTCAACTCCTGCTTTAACGGAGTAGCCTCAGTCAAAAATCCCTTCACGAACCTAGGTGACACAAAGGAGTGAGTGGATCCTGTGCCGATCAACACACGGGCGAGACACTCGTTCACTAATAAAGCGCCTGTGCGATTAAGTAACTACTATTAGTAGATTTCAAATAATAACAAGCATCATACATAGGTAACCCTTAGTATGAATAACCACATAACAAACCATAGAAATTTTATACAACTTAAACTCAAAGTTCTCGCGTACCTTGCACGACATCATCGGATGCACGTGCGTCTCTCTCTGACAGGGCGAAGACTCGGCCCTGTGTGGCTGGGCGAGGAGGCCATGTAGACTGTGAGGCCCTCGAAGCCTGAGAAGAGCTAGGCTGAGATGTCTGCCTAACTGGGGGCCTGCTCCCTGAAGACTGAGTTGGCAATTGACGCCAGGGACAATCTCTGACCATGTGGCCTTGGTCACCACAATGGAAGCAACTTCCTGAAACTCTCCGGCATTCTCCCGCTGGATGCCTTCTCCCACAAAGAGTGCAAACATCATGCAAATAGGAGGAAGGAGCATATCCCATAGCCTGAGTAACTGCGGGGCAAGGAGCATATGAGGTAGCCGGGCGAAAGGCCGGTGGAGCAAAAGAGCGGGGAGCCTGTGGTGCTGAATACATTCTTTGTGACTGAGCCGGCCCTGCGGACTGATACAAGCTCGTCCTTGCTCTTTTCTCCCCTGAAATACTCGACTGTCCTTTTTCCATTCCTCTCCTTTTGAAGAACTCCTCGGAATTCGACTCAGCCAATAGTGCTTTATCAACAACTTCGGAATATGTCTCATGTCTAAACATCGAGACTCGGTCCTTGAGATAGGCCTTCAACCCCCTCTCGAATTTCCGGGCCTTCATAGCCTCGGTCGCTATCATGTGTGGAGCAAATCGAGATAGCTCCGAAAATTTGGCTTCATAAGCCGCTACTGACATATTACCTTGCTCCAAGGTAATGACTTCGACTTCCTTCTTTTCTTTCATTCCGACCGGAAAGTACTTCTTGTTGAAAGCTTCCAAGAATTCCTCCCAAGTCCAATCTTGACCTTGCCGGGTCAATTCTCGGGTCCAAAGTGCGGATTTCCACCAATGATCGGCCTCGCCTTCAAGCATAAAGGCGGCCCATGTGACCCTTTCCACTTCAGTAGGTGCTAATACCGAGAATATCTTCTCAAGTTGTCGGATCCAACCCTCGGCAACAAGTGGATCAATGCTTCCACAAAAAGTTGGAGGCCTCATCCTCCGAAAAGCTTCTATCCCGGCTTGGGCTCGGTTAGGAGGAGCCGGTATGAGTGCCGCATTAGGCGGAGTAGTTGGTTGCCTTGCCGCCAACATAGCCAAAGTCTCAGCTATGGATGCGAATGCTTGGGCAAAGTCGGGTTGATCATCACCCGATGGAGCATCACCTCCATTACCCCTCGTGTTGTACCCGCGACCCCGGGTATTGCGTCTCATGATTTCTCTTGAGAACGACAATACAACATGAGTCTAACTTGGATACGCATTTAGTACAATTTCGCAATTCACTCAATACATATTCATCAAGCACATTTAATAAGAACAACACAAATAATGTACACATGGTATATAACACAATAGCATAACATACAATCCATGTTCCTAGCGTAGGAATCTATGTTCGGTTGAAGTTCAACCCATTTTGACTAAGACTAACTTGTTAGTCTATACTTGGAATACAACTCTCTAAGGTGATTCTAATACCTTGTTCAATCATCTAAGTGACCCTAGAAACTCTAATGCCTAGAGCTTTGATACCACTTCTGTCGCGCCCCAAAATACCCCCTAGGAGTCAAGGGATACTTTAGAGGTGACCACGTGTACCTGTCAAACCATCCTGTAATGCAAGATGCTAAACATAATATAATACAATGATAATCAGAGCGCGGAAACTAAACATAAGTGCGGAAGCATAAGCCAACTTTTTCTTTCCTTCTATAACTCCAAATAGTATTCCAAGTTAACATATACCAAATACAATCAAAGTGAAGGTGGACATGCCCACCCATCAAAATACAAAAAGGAACTCTCTAACCCTCTCCTCTCAACAGTAGTCGAGGTATGGCCACACATCCAAGTCCCCATCCTCCTGAGACTGCCATGGGATAGGTGGCTCCCTCTCCTCTACATACTCCTCCTCGACCCAAGGCTCGGGGTCGAGGACATCCACCGTACCTGCCGACATAAAAGTACGGCTGAGCATGGAATACTCAGCGAGTACAAACTACTAGCTAACCATAACAATAGCGAAAGCATAACAACAGTGAGCAATACAAGATATTAATTTAAAGCAATAGTGAAAGCATAAGATACATAGCTATATCCTGACATGCGTGTATGAATGCAAAACCTCGGTAAAACTCATGTCTCGGAAACCTTTTTCGTGTCTCGGTCAAATCATGTATGTGTGTTGTGTCTTGTCTTTTATTTCATGTCTTGATTTGTTCTTGACTTGTATACTTGTGAGCCAGAGGCTAGCGCTAGCACCCTTCCTTGGGCTACCAACCTCCTTGTCATGTTCTTGTTCCATTTCTCTTGTGAGCCAGAGGCTAGCACCCTTCCTTGGGCTACCAACCTCCTTGTCATGTTCTTGTTCCATTTCTCTTGTGAGCCAGAGGCTAGCACCCTACCTTGGGCTACCAACCTCCTTGTCATGTTCTTGTTCCCTACCTTGGGCTACCAACCTCCTTGTCATGTTCTTGTTCCATTTCTCTTGTGAGCCAGAGGCTAGCACCCTTCCTTGGGCTACCAACCTCCTTGTCATGTTCTTGCTCCATTTCTCTTGTGAGCCAGAGGCTAGCACCCTACCTTGGGCTACCAACCTCCTTGTTACCAACCTCCTTGTCATGTTCTTGTTGCATTTCTCTTGTGAGCCAGAGGCTAGGACCCTACCTTGGGCTACCAACCTCCTTGTCATGTTCTTGTTTCGTTTCTCTTGTGAGCCAGAGGCTAGCACCCTTCCTTGGGCTACCAACCTCCTTGTTATGTTCTTGCTTCATTTCTCTTGTTTGCTTTATCATGCACAATTACTCTTGGAAAACCTAATTCATGCATGCATGCGTGCTTGTGTCCTTGTCAATAGTGGAAATCATGATGACATACTTGGATGGGCGGATCACATGAATATGGCATTTCAATCCCTAACATAGTGGTATGAAAATCTAGGCAACATATAGCACATTTGAGCAATTTATCATTCCTAAGAAAATTTACACAATTTCTATTTCCATTTTCTTCATTAAGTCCATTTATCCCTTGTTTAGTCATTTTATCAAACACACGGTGGGCCACATTTCTTAGTCCTTCCATTTCCCTTATTTAGTGCGTATTTTTCATCAAGACATCAAGGTACATTTGTTATTTGTAAAGTGCCCATCTTCCATTTTTCATTTCACACATCATACAACATCCATACGGCATCCAATCGCCTCAATCGACATCCCATCCACACATCCCTACCTTTTTTTTCTTATCTTGTTTATATTTAGTGGAGATGATACATTTTATAAGGAAGAAAACATACTACCAAGAGTCACATTTCACAATAGAAAATCTAGACTATTGCTAAGGGAAGTTAGTAGGGTGTACTAACCTTAGATCAAGGCTTGATCTTGAAGAAACCTTGAAATAGAAGCTCTATTTGGAAGGAGGAAGCCTTTGCTTGAAGGGGACTTGAGTTGGGGAGGAAACCCCTGTCAAAACGCCGTAGGATCGCTGCCCTAGCTTGGAGAATGAGTCCCCACACGAGCTTGAGCCTTGAACTTGAAGCAACTCCAAGTTTGAGGACGACCTAGGATGGTCCACCCCTTTGATTTCTTCCTCAATACCAAACCCTAGGTTAGAGCTTTCTCCTCTTCTCTCTCTATCTCTCAAAATCCCTCAAATGTTGTAAGTGAGGCCTCAAAGGGTCGAGCAAACCCTTATGGGTAAGGGTTTAACACCCAAAAGACGAAAACGCCCTTACTGAAATTTCTGCAAAAACGCGAAGACCGAGTGATCGGTAGTTATGACCGATCGATCGGTTGCCTACCGAGCGATCGGTGTTTATGACCGATCGACCGGTCAAAAACTCACTCTCTGGAAAATTTCCCCATACAAAATTTCTGAGCGTGCGATAGCTACCGATCGATCGGTTATGGACCGATCGATCGCTGACTAGACCGAGCGATCGGTGCTCTGTATGTCTGGACTGTTTTGACCATATCTTTTGACTCGCTCGTCGGATTTCGACGATTCAACTTGCGTTGGATCCGTCTTTCGAAAACGCACATTTCTGATATTTCAGAATTTCCAATTTCTCTCTTATTTATTAATTAGACTATGAGGAAGGCCAATTAGCTACGAAATGTATATTCATTTAAAGATGGAAAAGTCTGGGGTGCTACAAGTATACTTGGACCGATGAGCTTTATCCAAGATCTCTCTTTTAAGCCTCTTCGTCGTCAGGAATACATGTTCTTCCCTTGAATGTGATAGTTCCATCTCCACTCGTGGCGAAATCCTCGCTACGCCTACTAATCAATTTATCTCAGGAAGCAAGTAACTGGGTATCGGATTCTTGTAATTCTTGGATCCGATCCAAGATGTAAGGCCTAATGGTGATGTTAGCCATTATCGGTCCAAAAGTAGGGAGGCTAAAACTGATGTCGAGGTTGGATGCATCTTCTAACTACCTCCACTCATGCCCCATCATATGAGTCAAGAGTGCAGTACGTTTCCTACTAAGTGCATCTGCGACTACATTAGCCTTGCCTAGGTGGTATTGGATAGAACATTCATAGTCTTTTAAAAACTTCATCCATCATCTTTGCCTTAAGTTCAACTCCTTCTGGGAAAATTATTCCCCATAGAGGTAGTGTCGCCATATCTTCAATGCAAACACTACTGCAGCAAGCTCTAGATCATGCGTAGGGTAGTTTTTCTCATGATCCTGCAACTGTCGAAAAGCATACGTGATAACCTTTTTTTTTTGCATTAGAACACACCCTAAGCCAACATGCGAGGCATCAATATACACAACAAAGCCATCACTCCTAGAAGGTACTGTGAGGATGGGAGCCGTAGTGAGCCGTTTCTTCAATTCTTAAAAGCCGATCTTGCATCTGTCGCTCTAACTAAACTTGGCATTTTTTCTTGTGAGATAAGTGAGAGGTGCAGCTAAACTAGAGAATCTCTTCACAAATCTCCGATAGTAGCCTGCCAACCTGAGGAAACTACGTATCTCGGTGACACTCTTGGGTCTCTCCCAACTCATAACTACTTTTATCTTTGACGGATCAACTAAGATACCTTCTGCCGATACCACATGCCCGAAAAATGCCACATTTTCCAACCAGAACTCGCACTTACTTAGTTTGGCATACAATTTGTGCTCTCGAAGCGTCTCTAAAGTAAGGCGAAGGTCTCGATCATGATCTTCCCGTGTCTGGGAATATACTAAAATGTCATCAATGAATACAATCATGCATCGATCAAACTACGATCGGAACACCAGATTCATCAAATCCATGAATGCCGCTGGTGCATTCGTCAAACCAAAAGGCATAACAAGGAACTCATAATACCCATACCGAGTCCTGAAATCCGTCTTTGGAATATCTTCTGCCTTGATCTTTAATTGATGATACCCCAAATTTAGATCAATTTTGGAGAAGAATCTCGCTCCCTTCAACTGGTCGAATAAATTATCTATCAGTGGTAAAGGATAACGGTTCTTGATCGTGACCTTATTTAACTGTCGGTAATCAATACACATACGCATCGAACCGTCTTTCTTTTTCACAAATAGTACTAGGGTACCCTATGGTGAGAAACATGGTCTAATGAATCCCAGGCTTTGTAATTCTTCTAACTGCACCTTCAGCTCCTTGAGTTCGATCGGGGCCATTTTATATAGAGCTCTTGAAATTGGAAATGTGCCCGGCGTAAGCTCAATAGCAAACTCAATCTCTCTATCAGGAGGCAATTCGGGAAGTTCCTCCGGAAACACATCCAAAAACTCACTCACAACCGGAATGGCTGAGGAGTTCTAGCCTACGGAGTTCGCCAAACTCAAAGCTATGAAGTGAGCTATGTCCCTTCTTTGCAATCCTCAAAAATGGAACAGCTTTACTCCTTCTGGCTTGAAGTTCACCACCTTCTCAAAGCATGCCACATGTCCGCGGTGAGTCGCTAGCTAATCCATATTAAGAATGACATCAAAGTCCAAATCTTGGATGTGACACCCCGAACCCGCGCCTACTGGAGTAGTGTCCCGAAATGCGTGCCCAGTCGTTCATACAGCTCAGCGGAAGACTTTACTGCACAAATGCGGAAAAAGTTAAACTTTACTCACATGGAGCAACATAAACTCTGGTCATCACAATAGTCATCAACCACAAAAAAAATACCTGTATATTATTTACCATTGTGTCTGTTTTACAAAACGGAGGCGCCACTAACGGGCCGGGACAAGTCTCTATCCAAGGAAAAAAGTACAAGGTGCAGGATCCATACCTACTACTCGTCCACTCTAGTATCTGTTGACATGAAACGTCAGTGAGCTATGAAGCCCAATAAAAAAAACCACAATCCATCTATACTATCTTCCACATTATAGCAAAGCATCAATAAACACATAATATACATATGCTGGTTCATGATACAATTTAGTAATATATCCAAGTTATATTGTGACCCTCAGTCACACAGGGCCATCGCACCCAACACGAAATTCGGAATCTCGAATATCTTTCCCAATTATGGAGTTCGTTATGCAACATGTATTTCTTTTACCAA
This sequence comes from Tetracentron sinense, assembly GCA_015143295.1. Lineage (NCBI taxonomy): Eukaryota > Viridiplantae > Streptophyta > Magnoliopsida > Trochodendrales > Trochodendraceae > Tetracentron > Tetracentron sinense. The sequence goes on from CM026562.1 coordinate 22,189,192, forward strand.
GTTATTTGTTTCGATCATAAACCATGTTTTACTCCGAGTCCTGAGACTCTGTTAACCGGCCTTTAGCCTATACATGTTCATCATAGAGTAGTCTCTATACCCTATTCGAGCTTGATCATTCCAAGCTCAACACAATTCCGGCATTATCCGGTGACATCATAACTTGAGTCATCCAGACTCCTGAATACTGTTCCGGTATTTACCCAAACATGACCAACCCTTGGGTGTCCCAACCCACACAGACTAGAATCCTGAAGATTCTACACAACTAGGGTAATCATCCTCTAAGGACTTTCCACATATACTTTGACTAACAGTACCTACTGTGTATACACACCGTCATCTCACTGGTTATCAGTCACGAAGGAACCCCGGCCAACTTGTCTACCGTCATCTTCTGGCTATTCACTGGAGGCACCCGGGCCTTACTGGACACCGTCTCTCCATGACGTACCACCTAGAAGGAACCCCGATAGGCACAGCGCCGCCTCTTCGGACCCAACCATAGAGGAACCCCGGTCAATACACTATATAATGCTCAGTCATTTTAGACATCTTTTAGGACTCCGACATCTCTCATTTCAACCAATTGTGACAACGCTTGAGCATGCCGACTCCACTAACTGCGAATCTGAAGATTCTAGACTATACACAATCACTACTTCGGACCTAGTCAAAGAGGATCTATGGATAGTAATCCACTTACTCCCGGCTATCAGTCATGGAGGTCTACACACTATGACCCCGACTATTTCAGTATCAAAATAATCATCCCATCATATACACATGCCATGTCAAGTCAACAAATCGCTTAGCGATTGATCACCCAATCGATCTCCGAACCTAAATTCTGAGTTATTCAACCCGAAACTGAGGGCTACGCCCCTCTGCTCAATTCCTATACCTCCCCATACAAGTATATACAACCCATTTTAACACACCATGACAAGCATAATGTTGAATAAAGATCTGAGATCAAGAAGGGGCTCTGCAATTATCAAAACCATACTGTTGTTCCTAAAACGACAGACTAGGTTTTATTTAAAAATTCATATTGTCAAATCCAACCATCAGATCTCATTGCAATTTTGATATGATTGACAAAGTAGGAAATTCGCAATATGGTAAAAATCTGAGCATGATCTGTGAAAAGGAAGGTTCCCTGGAATGATCAAAACCGTACTGTTAGCCTTAAAAACAACAGACTAGGTTTTCTTTTAGAAATTCATATCATCCTATCCAACCATCCGATCGTAGTGAAATTTTGATATGATTTACAGATTAGGAAGATAAATATGTGGTAAAATTTATAGCTTGATCTGAGATCAGGAGGGTTCTCTATAATTTGGAAAACTGTACTGTTAGCCTTAAGAACTTCAGACTAAGTTTTCCTTTAGAAATTTATTTCATCCAATCCAATCATCAGATCATAGTGAATTTTTGATATGACTTACATATTAGGAAGATAAATTTAGAGTAACAATTTGAGCATGATCAGAGCTCGGAAAGGTTCCATAATTAGGAAAACTGTACTGTTAGCCTTAAAAACAGCAGACTAGGTTTTCTTTTAGAAATTCATATCATCCTATCCAACCATCAGATCGTAGTGAAATTTTGATACGATCTACAGATTAGGAAGATATATTTAGAGTAAAAATTTGAGCATGATCAGAACTCAAAAAAATTTCCTATAATTAGGAAAACCGTACTATTAGCCTTAAAAACTGCAAATTAGGTTTTCCTTTAGAAATTCATATCATCCTATCCAACCATCAGATCGTAGTGAAATTTTGGTATGATTTACAGATTTGGAAGATAAATTTAGAGTAAACATTTGAGCTTGATCAGAGCTCAGAAAGCTTCCCTATAATTAGGAAAACTGTACTATTAGCCTTAAAAACAGCAGACTAGGTTTTCCTTTAGAAATTCATATCATCCTATCCAACCATCAGATCGTTGTAAAATTTTGATATGAGTTACATATTAGAAATATAAATTTAGAGTAAAAATTTGAGCATGATCAGAGCTCAAAAGGGGTCTGATATAAACAGCACAATTCGCATAATTTATCTAGTGGAATGAAAAATAGATAAGAAAGGGTTTTTATTACCTCTGGTACACGTGTTTCGAAGCTCCGAGAGATGAAATAGACACCGTCAATGCGCTCATCACATCCAAAAATGTCAGGATACACCTCTTTATCTCTCTCTCTAGACATTCTCTCTCTAGAAAATTCCCTTTCTCTCTCTAGAATGTTTCTCTCTCTAGAAAATTCGGCAGGGCTTTGCCTCTCTTTCACTAGGATGAGAGAAATAGCTGGGGGTGGTCTACTATTTATAGACTAGCCTATCCCACACATGCGAGCCAAGTGTCGCTGGGAAGGTGCCACGTGTTGGCCTGAGCCGAGACACGTGTCGCGGCTTGCGAATCGCGACCGGTTTCTGGTAATGTCGCCGAAAGTCATTCCGAAACCGTACCATATGAATTTCGAGTTTGACAAAACATCAGGTGATCAATCTTGGGGTAGTTTGACACCTACTGTAAAAATTTTGGGGAAATCCGATGAGTTTTGACTGCCAAAAAGTGCGACCGGAAGAATTCGCAAAACCTATAAATTTTCCAATTTTGGATACAAAACACACTGGGGTTTCTCCATATGAGATAATAAACTGCCGAAATGACAGACGGTCGTCCCCATGGCCTTCCAGCATGTAGTAGAACAATCCGCACGGATTTCGATTAGAAAGACCGCTCAATATAGAGCCCCAATCGAAATTCGATACATTACGAATTCCCTGATTTTCTCAATGTTTCCACACACAGGACCTTCGCAGTTTGGCGAATTGATGTGCAACTGAATCGGAACGATAGGTGGACGTCCGGATAGCCGACTGGCACACTATGTGCCCAGATCAAAGAAAAACACTAATTTCGTAGTAGTGCAACCCTATTCCGAGTAATACCTACTTTACACAAATTTATCAAACACACAACTAATTAACCTCAATTAAGGACCGATAATCCAAAATTTTATTATATTAAAATTCTGGGTCGCTATAATCTCCCCTCCTTACAGAAATTTCGTCCTCGAAATTTACATAAAAAATATATTAAGCAGGAAACAACTGAGGATGATTGCGTCTAATGGCATCCTCCAATTCCCAAGTAGCTTCTTCAATACTGTGATGTTGTCATAATACTTTAACCAGCTGGATTGATTTATTTCGTAACACCTGTTCCTTGCGGTCCAATATTTGAACTGGTTTTTCCTCGAAAGACAAGTCTTCTCGAAGTTGAAGTGGTTCATACCGAATCACATGCGAAGGATCAGGTATATATTTCCTCAGTATGGATATGTGAAACACATGGTGAACCCTCTCTAACTCTGGTGGCAACGCTAGACAATATGCTACGGCCCCCACCTTAGCCAAAATTTCAAAAGGTCCAATGAATCGTGGACTTTACTTCCCCCGCTTTCCAAATCGAATAATGCCTTTTGACAGAGAGATCTTCAAGAAGACATGGTCGCCGACTTGAAATTCCAAGTCTCGACGCTTTCCATCTGCATAGCTCTTCTGACGACTCTGTGCAGCTAATAACCTAGATCGAATCAACTCGATTTTTTTTGTTGTTTCCTACACCAGTTCAGGTCCCAGTAGTTTATGCTCTCCTACTTCAGTCCAACATACCGGAGACCGACAGCTCCGACCATACAAGGCCTCATACAGAGCCATTTGAATACTTGCCTGATAACTATTGTTATATGCAAACTCAATCAACGGCAAGTGATCATCCTAGCTACCATGAAAGTCCAGACTGCAAGTGCGCATCATATCTTCTAGAGTTTGTATCGTGCGCTCGGACTGTCCGTCGGTTTGCGGATGATAAGCTGTACTCATGTTTAGCTGCGTACCCAAAGCTTCCTGCAAGCTCCTCCAAAATCAAGAAGTAAATCGCGGATCACGATCTGACACAATAGATACTGGCACACCATGCAGCTTCATAATCTCCTTGATGTACAACTTTGATCAATGTTCCAGGGTTATGTTATCCTTGATAGCGAGAAAGTGAGCCGACTTCATCAATCGATCAACTATCACCCAAACGGCATCGTGTCCACTCCTTGTTTTTGGTAACCCTACCACAAAATCCATTGTAATGTACTCCCATTTCCATTCGGGGATAGGCAATGAATTTAACAATGCAGGTGGTTTCTGATGTTCTACCTTGACTTGCTGAAAAACAAGGCATCGATATACTTACTCTGCAATTTCTCTCTTCATGTCATTCCACCAGTAGTTATTATTCATATTCTGATACATCTTCGTACTTCCAGGGTACACCACAAAACGAGATCGATGCGCCTCATTAAGCAGTTCATTTTTCAACTCAGGGTTTCCAGGCACACAGATTCGTCCTTTGAATCGAAGTATTCCATCTTCAGATTCTTCAAAATCACCCATTTTTCCTTGAAGAATCTTATCTCTGATAACTTTGATCTCCTGATCTTCCAACTGTGCTTCATGAATCTTTTGTAACAACACTGTCTTGGCCTGAATACTAGCCAACTTGGCACTATTACCCTGGAATCCTAGACTCAGATTCCAACTCTTGAATTCTTCATTCATCTTCCATCGCTCTGCCCTTATATATGCTACAAATCCAACTATCTTTCTACTCAGGGCATCAGCAACCACGTTACCCTTGCCAGGATGATACTGGATTACATAGTCATAATATTTCAAGAATTTCATCCATTTACGTTGTCGCATATTGAGTTCCTTTTGGGAGAATAGATACTTTAAACTCTTGTGATCACTATAGATCATCAACTTCTCTCCATAAAGATAATGCCTCCAAATTTTTAGTGCGAACACTACTGCAGCTAACTCCAGGTCATGCGTGGGATAATTCCGTTCGTAAATCTTGAGTTGTCTCGAACCATAAGCACTGACCCTTTTATTTTGCATTAAGACACAACCGAATCCCTTATCGGAAGCATCACAATACACCTCAAATCCTCCAGATCCTGAGGGAGTTGCCAATACTGGAGCGGTTGTTAATCTCTTCTTTAATTCTTGAAAACTTCGCTCCCGAGATGCCGTCCATTCGAACTTCACATCTTTCTTAGTCAATTCCATTAATGGAGCTGCGATCTTCGAGAAACCTTCTACAAATTTGCAGTAGTATCCAGCCAATCCCAGAAAACTTCGAACTTCAGTAACAGTGGATGGCCTTGCCCAATCGGTTACCGCCTGAATCTTGGAGGGATCAACAGATATTCCATTCCTTGACACAATATGCCCAAGGGAAGGCTACCTCTTCCATCCAAAACTCGCACTTGGAGAACTTAGCATATAGCTGATTATCTCTTAATGTCTGTAGCGTAATCCTCAAGTGCTCAGCATGCTTCTCACTACTAGGTGAATACACCAAGATATCATCCATAAATACCACAATAAACGGATCCAAGTACGACCTGAAAAGACGATTCATCAATTCCATAAAGGCCGCAGGCGCATTTGTCAGTCTAAAAGGCATCACCAGGAACTCGTAGTGACCATATCGAGTTCGGAATGCTGTCTTTCGAATATCTTCTTCTTTGACCCTTAATTGGTGATAGCCGGACCGTAAATCAATCTTTGAAAACACTTGGGTGCCTTGCAACTGATCAAATAGATCATCAATCCTGGGGAGAGGATACTTATTCTTGATCGTCACTTGATTCAGTAGACGATAGTCTATACATAGACGCAGAATCCCGTCTTTCTTTCGGACAAATAACACCGGTGCTCCCCACGGTGAAACACTAGGGCGGATCAAACCCTTATCTAATAGGTCTTGCAACTGAATCTTCAGTTCTTGCAACTCAGCTGGAGCCATCCGATACGGTGTTTTAGATATCGAGTCTACACCCGGAGTAATATCGATTATAAAATCGATTTCTCTAGTAGGAGGGAGTCCTGGTAATTCATCAGGAAACACATCTCAAAACTCTCTGACCACCAGGGTATTCCCTAAAGTTTCATCTTCATCTTTATCGACCACCACTGTTGCTAAATACCCAGTACACCCCTTATCTAGAAGGTGACATGCTTTAATTGCTGATATTAGTTTGGGTGCTTGACTTCGGATAATCCCCTGCATTTTGAACTCTGGGATGTTCGGAATTCGAAATATCACTTTCTTGGCATTACCACTGCATAGTAATTGGCCAACCAATCCATCCCAAGGATAACATCATAATCCTTTAGGTCCAACACGATCAGATCTATTAACGTCCGTACACTATTGATAAGTATGGGACAACTATCATAGACTGTTTTTGTGCACAAAACTTTCCCTGATGGTGTAGATATAGACATCATGCTTTTGAGTGTATCAGGCTTGTAACTTATGTGTCTAACAAAACGAGTTGAGATAAACGAATGTGTAGCACCAGTATCAATTAATGCATATGCAGGCTTTTGAAAAATTAGCAATTTACCTTCAATAACGCCTTCGGCCTGCTGAGCTTCCTCTTGGGTGATAGCAAAAACTCGACCTTTCCCAGCCTCCAGGGCTAGTGGCTTCGATTGAGGGCAGTCTCTCTTGAAGTGGCCAAGCTTTCCACACTGAAAACAACCTTGTCCTTTGCAATCCTTGGTCAAGTGAGCTTGCCCACACTTGGCACATTTTGGTCCAGATCCTCCTATAGATCCTTGGCCCTTCACATCATCAAATTTTCTTTTTCTAGCGAACCGATTGGTGTTGTTCTTTTTATCCCAGGGCATCCCAGCTGGTCCTTTATTCTTCCCTAGAGTTGAGGGAAACATTTCCTCGTGCACTCGCTCCACTCGCTCCACTCGGAGCGCTCTGTCTAAAAGCTCAGAAAACACAATAAATCGTTGGGCTACCAACTTTCCCTTAATTGGTGGCTTTAAACCTTCCTCAAACTTTTCAACTCTCCACTGCTCATCCTCCACGAACTTCGCGACAAATCTGGAGAGTTGGTTGAATCCTTGTTCGTACTCACTCACGGTCATGTTTCCCTGAGTTAATTGAAGAAACTCTATGTCCTTCTTCTTCTTCTTCATCGAGGCAGAGAAATACCTCTCATAAAATAACTCTACAAACTTTGCCCAAGTCACGGGCCTCTGATTAGGTGGGATTGTTCGTTCCACTGTTGTCCACCAGTGCTGACGGTCCAAGTCTTTTGAATTTCTCAAGTCTTGTTGCATGCCCATGTTCTGGTATGGTAGCGATAGGACGACTACCATTGCCATTCCCATTTCCATTATTATTCTGGGTTTGCTGTTGTTGAATTAAATTAGCTAGAGCCGAGATGGCTTCAAAGGCTCCGGCCAAAGTATTCTCGGGCGCTCTCCAAGGTGGCTTGGTTTTCCTATAATTATGCCATAGTGAACGCTTTATAAATGTAATGAAATAAAAAGAAATGTACTAAAGAGTTCAATAGTCAAAAAGAAACATTTAATTCATTTCATTACTAAGATATACAAGGCAACACTGTACAGTATAGTAGTACACCAGCGTATACAAAACATCCTGTAGCTGTACACATACAAAAAGTGATCTCATGATGGAAAGACCGAGTAGGGCATCTATTATACTTCAAAACGCCAAAACGATACAGATGCACCACGCTCTTTCCCTATGATCCTATACTCCGTATGTCCCAACCTCTATCGGTGAGACTGCTACACTATCCTCCTGCGGTGCTTGGTCCTCTGTCTCCGGTCTAGCCTCTCTCAATACCCAATCAATCTCGCTCTATCTCAGGGATTCGCACATTGCTCGTGCAGTCAATCCCTTGCGGAGTGGTCGTACCGCCTTTAGGTGTACAGTGCGGAAAGATGACCATCCAGCATGACGTTTTCTTTGCATGGTCACCGCCCACTCAAACAGAGCTATCTCCCTCTTTGTGGGAATTCGGTGCGTCCTTGCCATTCCTACACATGCACATATTCCAAATCAATGTCTGATTTTGAAACATGACATGTACAACAATCACTCAATTAGGAATATCAAATTAATCTCTAAGGGATCGCCTATCCAATGGTTCTTAGGTGTGTTATGCACAAGTATGATTTGTGTGATGGTTATTGCTATTGGCTCTGATACCAATTGTGACACCCCGAACCCGCGCCTACCAAAGTAGTGTCCCGAGACGCGTACCCGGTCGTTCGTACAAGCTCAGCGGAAGACTTTACCGCACAAATGCGGAAAAATTTAAACTTTACTCACATGGAGCAACATAAACTCTGGTCATCACAATAGCCATCAATCACAAAAAAAATACCTGTATATTATTTATCATTGTGTCTATTTTACAAAACGGAGGCGCCACTAATGTGCCGGGACAAGTCCCTATCCAAAGACAAAAGTACAAGTTGCAGGATCCACACCTACTACTCATCCGCTCCAGTATCTGTTGACATGAAACGTTAGTGAGCTATGAAGCCCAATAAAAAAAACCACAATCCATCTATACTATCTTCCACATTATAGCAAAGCATCAATAAACACATAATATACATATACCGGTTCATGATACAATTTAGTAATATATCCAAGTTATATTGTGACCCTCAGTCACACAGGGCCATCGCACCCAACACGAAATTCGCAATCTCGAATATCTTTCCCAATTATGGAGATCGTTATACAACATGTATTTCTTTTACCAAGTTATTTGTTTCGATCATCAACCATGTTTTACTCCGAGTCCTGAGACTCTGTTAACCGGCCTTTAGCCTATATATGTTCATCATAGAGCGGTCTCTATACCCTATTCGAGCTTGATCATTCCAAGCTCAACACAATTCCAGCATTACCCGGTCACATCATAACTTGAGTCATCCAGACTCCTAAATACTGTTCCGGTATTTACCCGAACATGACCAACTTGGGTGTCCCAACCCACACAGACTAGAATCCTTAAATGTCGCGACCCAAAACCCACCCTAGGAGTTAGAGTGAACTTTGGACGACTAATCATGGCTTACATGACTTGCTTGACAAACCAACCTGCAAAAACCCACAGAGCATATACAATAGAGGAACAGCGGAAACATACTCTAACATAGCATAGCGGAAGTCTAAACAAACCTCTATGTATATACGAATCCAAGTTTACACAAAAGGAATCCAAAAGAAAGTGCGGACAGACCCGCCAAAATACATGGATATAATCACTCATGCTCACCCACAGCTAATCCACTCAGAATCTAACACCACCTACTGATAACCCTCTACGGGAGGTTCCTCCAAAGGCTCTGTAAGCACCCCAATTTTGCACCCCTTTTAGCATCTTTTACCCTTCTAAAAATCCTCTTAAAAACCCTCTTTTAAGACTCTCTTTTCATGTGCTTCAATTTCCGAAAAACACCCCTTAGGTGAAAATTGACCAAAATGCCCCTAGGGTGAAAAATGACCAAAATACCCCTGAAAAAATTCTAAAAGTTTTCATTTGGTTCAAAATGATTTTACAAATTTTTTGATGAATTTTGGTTATTTGTGGGATTAAATTGGACTTAAAACGGTAGAAAATGACCGAAACGCCCCTAGAGTATAAAATGACCAAAACGCCCCTGAAAAGCACCAAAAAATTCATGTTTTATCTAAAAATATTTTTCTAGATTTTATCAGTTTAATTTTGACTATTTTTGGACTCAAAATGTGCTTAAAACGATAAAAACAGTTTTCAGCAAATAGGAGTATAAACAAAAAAACCAACAAATCAGTTTTTTAAAAGGCCAAACAGGCCCTAAGGGGCAAGCTCGCCCTTTTAAAAGGCGCGGGACCATGTCGGTCCCACTTCCATGGCAAACTTCATTTTTTATTATTATTTTTGTTAGTAATAAAATATATAAAAATCTCGTAGTTTAAAAAGGCACGGATTTCAAAATATCGCGTTGCCGACTCACTGTTCATACCGCTTTACTATTCATTAAAATATAGTAAATCGCGCCCTTTAAAAAGGCGCTGTCACGACCCAAAATACCCCCTAGTAGTTAGGATACTTTGGCGACGTGAACTCATAACCAAATCATCCTATATAACATATGAATCCTATACAACATATAAAACCTGTGATAGCGGAAGCGTAATACTAATCTATATATGGTAGTGGAAGCGGACTACAAAATTTCTATCAATAGTATATGTCTCAGTTTATACATGACCCAAAATAAAGAGCGAACATACTCGCTCAACAAAATATATGTACATGTCTCTCCCTCTCGTCACTCATGATGGGGCCACCTAACAAAAGCCCTCTGCTCCTCCTGAGCCCTCTGCTGCTGAAGACTACCCCAAGTCTCCTCCTCCTCAACATACTCTTCCTCGACCCATGGTTCTTGAGGACGCTCGCCACAAATGTCGAAGGGACCTGCCGACATAATATGTACGGCTGAGCATGGAATACTCAGCGTATACAAACCACTAGATAGTAATATCGTAAACAAGAATACAACGTGTACATATCACAATCTAATCATCTCACATGCATTCCTGAAATCAGAGGGCGGAAAACAAAATCATATCATGTGCATATATCTCGGAAAATACTATCGGAAAACATCTTTTGTCTTTTACATCTTCTTATCATCCTTTGTCGAAAACATCTTCTTATCATCTTGTACCTTTGCATATACGGGTATTTAAAATACCTTGGCTTTTATCTTTTATTATCCTGTACGGGTATTTAAAATACCTTGGTATTCATCATTTGCTACCTCCGGAGTAGGACAACTAGTACCTGTACCCACGTAAGCTGGGTGGCCTAATGTTCTCCTCACCTTCGGCTACCTTAAGGGTAGACTACCAGTATCCATCTCCCTTCTGGGCGGCCTGCTATCATCGGAGTCCGATGCCAGTATCCCTTTCCCTTTCAGGCGGCCTGCTATCGTCGCATCCCTGTCGGCTTTTTCCGTATACTTTCCATCTTCTTGTATTTCTTGTAACATCTTGTGCTTCTTGTATTTTCCGTATGTATCTTGTGCTTCTTATACTTTTTGTATACATCTTGTGCTTCTTGTACTATTCATTTGGTTCATTTACATCTTATACTTTTCGTGTGGTTCATTTGCATCTTATACTCTTCTTCTTCTTATTCTTGTATTGCATCTTATATACATGTATTTCTTCTTTTGGGATACCCATAATTTAGAAAAACTCGATCATGCATATGCATATGTGTCCGTATAGCAGTTGTGATATAACATGGTAGACATTAGGGAAAACCCTTTACATATGGTCATATGTCTCATACTCAACATAATTCATCCATCACCATAATCCATATACAATAACATCACACCATTCCAATCACATTTAAAATAAGGTTTTTTTTTCTACTTGTTCTTCCCAAAACTTGTTGCTTTTAACATGCTTTTCATCTTGGATACTAACATATAGAACAACTCAAAAATTACCATCTTTTATTTGTTGGTTGGAAGCATAACATCATCACATTTAATTCACACCATCATTCATGGGATTTTATCTTGATGTAGAAAGGGTTTCATGAAATCAATTGCTAGAAGAGTGTATTTTTACATATAAGAGGCTATATATAACTATACTTGTCAAGAAAATCATGCTTTTCATTAAGGGTTTATGAAATTAGAACCTAGTAGAGTGTATCTACCTTAGAGAAATCAATGAGTTTGACTCCCAATGGCTGGAACAAGCAAGAACAGTGAGTTCTTGGTTGGAAAACACCAAATGGAAAGGAAGAACTTGATCTTCCACAAGCTTGAACGATCACCAAGGTCCTCTCCTCCTTCTCCTCTTCAAATCCCTCAAAAATAATGCACAAAGGGTTTGTGAAACCCTAAGGCACGAACCCAGCCCTTTTATAGGCAAAGGGTGATGGTTAAAGTCTTAAACACCCTTAATGAAGAAAATCTGCATATGACCGATCGATCGGTGGTATGGACCGAGCAATCGGTGGCTTACCGGTCGATCAGTGTTATGACCGAGAGATCGGTCAAAAACACACTCTTTGGAATTTTTCCCCATACAAAAAAGTTGACCGTGCGACAGCTATCGAGCGATCGGTAGTTGACCGATCGATCGCAGGTAATGACCGAGCGATCGGTCGACCCCTGTTTTGCTGAAAAACCTTGTTTACACCACTCGAATCTTCCCCAATGCACTTCCAACACTCTTTTATGCTTTCAACACATTCCCTAAGGACATATAGACCCATTGGAACATATACGCCATAATTCCAAACACATATATTAACATAAGACTCACAAGTGTACAAAACCACACTTGGGCACTATTCACACACTATTCATTCTTAGTGAAATCAAATTTTCGGGGCTCTACATCCTCCCACCACACTTGGGCACTATTCACACACTATTCATTCTTAGTGAAATCAAATTTTCGGGGTTCTACAGGCGCGGACCCCGTTTTGAAAAACTATAAATACCCCCCACCCCTTCCTTCATTCTTCATTCCTTTTCCACTTGCTCTCTTCTCTCTCCTCTTTCAAAAATCCTTCTTTTGGCGTCGGCGATCCCGGGAATTCGATTTCGAAGAATCATTCTCAGGAGCACTTATTTCAGAGACCCTTTTGGTTTCCCAGAAGGTAAAATCGCCAAAACTCTGACGTTTGTTTTGTCTTTTAGTAGTTTAATTAGTTTTTAATTATTTTTAAATTGCTTAGACTGCTTACCCCGTCGAACCTCTACCCGGTTTTACTTAAAACCGGCTTACCTTGTCGAACCTGTCGCGACCCAAAATACCCCCTGGGAGTTAGGGATACTTTGGCTTGTGATGTGCCATATCCGATACCAAACCATCCTGTAATTACATCCAAGTCATGATAAACATAATCATGAATAAGGCGGAAGCTTAAACCAATGTGCGGAAGCGTAATCCAAAAATTTCTTTTCTATATATCCTGTGTATTCCAAGTTTGTACATACATCACAAAAGTAAAGGTGGACATGCCCACCTATCAAAATACAAAATGATAATACTCTCTCTCTCTCTCTCTCTCTATGTAATCACTCTAAAAGGGCCAGTGGTCTAAGTCATTTGCCTCCTCCTGAGGCTCTACATATGGCTCCTCCTCGCCATAATCCTCCTCTATCCAGGGCCCCTGATCACAGATGTCAAATGGAGTCCGTGTACCTGCCGACATAACATGTACGGCTGAGCATGGAATACTCAGCGAGCAAAATCTACTAGCTAACAATGCTATCATAATCACAATATTTTATACAGTGCGTAAAAGAATACAAATCACCAAAATCCATGCTTAAAACCCGTCGGGAAAAACCTTTCATAAACTTGTTCTTTTCATGGAAAACAAACCCTCTCATGTATGCTTATGAGTTCTTATGAATGCTTGTGAGCCTCGTGTTTTCTTATGAGTTCTTGTGAGCTTAGAGTTCTTGTGAGCTTGTGAGTACTTGTGAGCTTATGAGCTTCTTGTGAGCTTATGAGTACTTGTGAGCTTATGATCCTTGTGAGCTTGTTCTCCTTGGAGACATATGCAAGATCTTAGACTTGTGAGTTTCTTATGAGTTCTTGAAAAGCCTTGCGAGACTTATGATCCGTGGAGTTCATGCAAGATCTAGACTTGATCCTTGTGAGCGTGGAGTAACCGATCTTAGAATGCCAACCCAAAGTTTGGCTTAGTCTATGCTTATGCATGTATGCTTCTTACTTATGAATGCCTTTGATAATCCTCTTATGTTTTCTTGAAAATTCATGCTTATGAGAAAAACCACGGTCGTGCAATACTTATCATGCGTAGAGTGCTTGTGAGCATTATAACATCTATGTGGAAAGCTTTAACTAATTAAACATGTTCATGCAAGGCATAATGATCATTATAGTATACTTGAAGACCTTAAGTAACTCATATGGTTCATACAAGGTATATTAGCATCATAACATACTTAAACAATTCTAGAATGTAGAACATTTCATTCATTGCGTCACATCATAACAATCATGGCTTCTAAGCCTAATTCATCATATCACACTTAAAATCATGATTCCTTGGAGGATATTGACACTTACTTGCACTTATAGTCATATTCACCCTTTTATTGGAAAACCCCCAAAATCTTAAATCCTTATTTGCTTATTTGAACATAATCAAGTTCACCCAAAATCCCTTATTTGTCATTGCATCATAGTATACTTAAAATCATGGTTCATTTAAAGGTATTACAATTTTCTTACAAGTTTAGCCATATTCATCCTTGTTATTGAAAAACCCCCAATTTGTAAAACCTTATTTGATTGTTTATTCATGATCTAGTTCACCCAAATTTCCACACTTCCTATTTGTATCATAATAGAATTAAAATCACCTATTTGAATCATCTTTGTATAATAACAAGGCTAGATAGTAGTTTACTAACCTCTTTGGATCATTTTCTAGGTTGAAGAAACCCCTTGAGAAATCCTCACTTGATTTGAATGATCCAACCCTTGATTGAAGCTCTTCTTGGTTTCAAGCAAAACCCTCTTTGGAATGCTCAAGATCCTTTCCTTCTCTTTCTAGGAACTCTCCTTGGTTTAGGGTAACCCAAAAACCCTCCTAAAGTCTTCTATTTATAGTGTAAGGGGTGAAAACCCCCTAAAAAATCGCATCCAAGAAAGTAAAATCGCGTATCTACGATCGTTCGTAGCGATTTACGATTGATCGTGGCCTTCTACGATCGATCGTAGCTTCCTACGATCAATCGTAGTTTCACCCGAGAGTTTCCAGCATTTCTGGGGCTTTACGATCGATCGTAGCAACTCTACGATCGTTCGTAGCTCCGCTACGATCGTTCGTAGGGTCCCTATGAGCGATCTCAAATGTTGCAGAAAGCTTCAGCATTTTTGCATTTTTGTATCTCGGCCATAACTTTTGACTCGCTTGTCTGATTTTGATGATTCAACTTGTGTTGGATTTTTCTTTTGAAGGAGAATAACTTTCATGTTTTTCACAACTTCCAATTCTTCCTTTTTCTTGGACCATTTTGCCCCTAAACCTGACTGATCCGAAATTGGGTTTCGTCAATCCAGATTTTAAACCGACCCGACTTCAGAAATCGGTCTTTTGACCTAACACCAACTCAAAACCAAGACAAGTGATCAACATGAACCCCGAAGAGGATTCAATTACCTTTCCAAAAATCCAAGAATCGCTTGATTCCAACGAGCGGTGTGAACGATAGGGCTATTTAGAGTCGAGGGTATGCCAAGGCATAACCCTTGTCAATACTCAAGAGTATTCTATACTCTTGCCTATTTCATTCCAAACACCCATACACCATAAATATATTCTTACATGCTTTAGTATATGATATCATTCGTCGTACATAGCTATCAAGATCCGGGGTTCTACATCCTCCGCCCTTTACAGAAATTTCGTCCTCGAAATTGGAACGATACATAGAGATTATAAAGAACAAAATTACATAAACATCACTCAAAAAAATTAGGATATTTTTCCCTCACTTCCACTTCGCGCTCCCATGTACCTTCTTCTCGTGAATGTTGTTGCCATCGAACAAGAACCAAGGGGATGACCTTATTGCTCAAGACTTGATCCCTACGGTCCAAAATTTGAACCGGCTCTTCCACCAAAGTGAGATCCTCCCGGACTTCTAGCGTATCAAGGTCGATCACATGAGAAGGATCCGGAATATATTTCCGAAGCATAGATACATGGAATACGTTGTGAACCGCCGCCATGTGAGTGGGTAGAGCAACCCGGTATGCAACTTCACCAATTCGGGTGATAATTTCAAATGGACCAACATACCTCGGGCTGAGCTTTCCTCTTTTGCCAAACATCATAACACCCTTTGTCAGTGAAACCTTCACAAATACCATATCGCCAATACGGAACTCAAGATCTCATCTACGGTTGTCGGCATAGCTCTTTTGCCTGTCCTGAGCCGTCCTTAATCTCTCTCTGATGATCTTGACTTTATTCGCGGTTTGTTCAATCAATTCCGGGCCCAATATCTTTCTCTCTCCAACTTCATCCCAGTATAGGGGAGATCTACAACTTCGACCATACAAGGCCTCAAAAGGAGCCATTTGGATGCTCGCCTGATAGCTGTTATTGTAGGCGAATTCCACCAATGGCAAGTGATCCTCCCAACTGCCTTTGAAGTCCAACATGCAAGCTCAGAGCATGTCCTCTATAACCTGGTTCACCCTCTCGGTCTGTCCATCTGTCTGAGGATGAAAGGCGGTGCTAAAGTCCAAACGGGAACCCATAGCGCTCTGAAAGCTTTTCCAGAACCTGGAAGTGAATCTTGGATCCCTGTCTGACACGATACTGACTGGCACCCCGTGCAACCGAACCACTTCTTTGAGGTATAATTCTACAAGTTGGTTCGAGTTGAACGTAGTCCGATAAGGCAAGAAATGGGCGGATTTTGTCAAACGATCAACCACTACCCATATTGCATCCGATTTCTTTGTCGTTTTTGGCAACCCAGTGATAAAATCCATGGAGATGTTCTCCCATTTCCACTCGGGAATAGGGAGGGATTGTAAAAGCCCTGCTAGCCTTATATGCTCGGCCTTCACTTGTTGGCATACCAAGCATCTTGACACATACTCGGCAACTTCCCTCTTCATGTTCCGCCACCAAAAATTTCCTTTGAGGTTCCGATACATCTTTGTACCGCCAGGATGCACAGTGTACTTAGACCGGTGAGCTTCATCTAAGATTTCTAATTTGAGCTTCTCATCGGCTGGAACACATATCCTTTCCTTGAATGTGATTGTCCCATCACTTTGCACTGCAAAATCCTTACTGCCATCGCGAACCGACTTGTCTCTATAGGCCAGTAGTTCGGCATCCAACTCTTGTAATTCTCGGATCATGGCCCATATGTAAGGCCTAACTGTGACATTAGCCATCACTGGCCCAGAGGTAGGAAGGCTGAAACTAATATCAAGGTTAGAAACATCTTCCAACAACTTCCACTCTTGCACCATCATGTGTGCTACAAGCCCAGTGGACTTCCTGCTCAAAGCATCTGCCACTACATTAGCCTTGCCCGGATGGTACTCGATCGAACACTCATAGTCCTTCAAGAATTCCATCCATCGGCGCTGTCGCATATTCAACTCCTTTTGGGAAAATAGGTATTTTAAGCTTTTATGATCCGTGAAAATATCAAACTCTTCCCCATAAAGGTAATGCCGCCAAATCTTTAATGCGAAAACCACCGCGGCCAACTCCAAATCGTGAGTAGGATAGTTCTTTTCATGCTCTTTTAATTACCGGGAAGCGTAGGCGATGACATTCCCGCGCTGCATAAGAACACATCCTAGCCCAACATTCGAGGCATCACTGTAAACCACGAAACCTCCACTCCCAGATGGCACTGTGAGAATGGGGGCAGTAGTAAGCCTCTTCTTCAACTCCGTGAAGCTCGCTTCACACTTATCGCTCCAAGTGAACTTAGCATTTTTCCGTGTCAAATACGTGAGCGGTGCCGCTAAGCTGGAGAATCCCTCTACGAATCTCCTATAGTATCTTGCTAAACCGAGGAAGCTGCGTATCTCGGTAACACTTTTGGGTCTCTCCCATTTCATCACCGCTTCTATCTTTGCTGGGTCTACTGAAATACCCTCGACAGATACTACGTGGCCAAGGAACGCTACCTTCTCCAACCAAAATTCGCACTTACTCAACTTGGCGTATAGTTTATGCTCTCGAAGAGTCTCAAGTGTAAGGCGAAGATCTCGATCATGATCCTCCCTGGTCGGAGAATATACTAAGATGTCATCGACAAAGACGATAACACATTTGTCGAGATAAGACTTGAATACCCGGTTCATCAAATCCATGAACGCCGCCGGTGCATTTGTTAGACCAAAAGGCATAACTAGGAACTTGTAGTGCCCGTACCGAGTCCTAAAGGCATTCTTTGGCACATCTTCGGCCTTGATCTTCAACTGATGATAGCCGGACCGCAAATCAATCTTGGAGAAGAACCTTGCTCCTTTCAATTGGTCGAACAAATCATCTATTCGTGGCAAGGGGTATCGATTCTTGATGGTGACTTTGTTCAACTGTCTATAGTCGATGCACATCCTCATCGACCCATCCTTCTTCTTCACAAAGAGTACCGGTGCTCCCCACGGTGACACACTTGGTTGGATGAAACCAAGCCGTTGCAACTCTTCTATTTGCTCCTTTAATTCCTTCAGTTCAATAGGGGCCATCCTGTATGGAGCCTTAGAAATTGGAGCCGTTCCAGGAGCAAGCTCTATTGCAAATTCTATCACCCTATCTGGAGGTAACCCTAGTAATTCCTCGGGAAACACATCCAAATACTCCCTCACAACCGGTATGGCTGAGGAGTCTCGTGCCTCCGGATTTGCAAGACTTAGAGCTGCTAGACGGGCTATATCTCTCCTCCGAAGTCCATGAAAGTGGAATGGCTTGACGCCTTCTGGCTTGAACTTCACCATCTTCTCAAAACAAGCCACATGCCCGTGGTGTGCAGCTAGCCAATCCATCCCGAGAATAACATCAAAGTCCAAGTCCTGGAACTCAAGGATGATTAGATCAATCGGCAATTCATACTGCCCGACTTGAACTATACAATTCTGATATCCTCGGTCTGTGTCAACTGACTTGCCAAGCGGAGTCGAAATGGTTAACTCGTGACGTAGGCGACTCGGCTTAGACTCAAAACCTTTGGCAAAGCTTGGCGATACAAAAGAATGTGTCGATCCCGTGTCGATCAACACACGAGCTAGACACTCGTTCACTAGCAATACGCCTGTGCATTGTAATTAACTATATCAACGGTGTAGAGACCCGAATCGTTTTCATGTTTTTATTTCATTGTGTTAAGGGTATTTTAGTCCTTGTGATGTTTGATGTTTATTGTTTTTTTATGCCTAATTATTGTGGTGTAAACTAGGCTTAATCAACTTGTAACGGATGGATGCAATAACACACCCAAAACTTTAGGAAGCGCTAGTTTTGGCACCGTTCACGGGAAGTGAGTGATTCTTGAACCATTAGAAAGGTGTTGGAACCCTCTTCGAGGTTCATGTTTAGTGTTTTTCCTCATTTTGAGTTTAAGTCAAGTCAATAGTGAGTTTTGTCTAATGGAATTACAGATCAGTCAACTTTGGGGATAATTTAGTCTATTAATTAAGTGGAATTTAAAAATTCTAAAATGCCAGAAATGTTCGTTTTCAAGAGACGAATCCAACGCAAGTTGAATCGTCAAAATCCGATGAACGAGTAAAAAGTTATGGCCAAAACAGTAAAGGGAGTCAAAACCTGCAGGAAACGATCGCTCGGTCAGAACCAGCGATCGATCGGTCCAAAACCGATCGATCGGTATCTATCGACTGGTCCAAATTTTTGTATGAGGAAATTTTCTAGAGAGTGTGTTTTTGACCGATCGCCCGGTCATAAACACCGATCGATCGGTAGGCAACCGATCGCTCGGTCATTACCACCGATCGCTCGGTCCTTCGTGTTTTTGCTGATTTTTAGTATGGGCTTTTTGGTCTTTTTGTTCTCAAACCTTGAGGCTATAAATAGGGGGTCGTACTCGAAATATTAAAATACTCCACCTAGTTCTAACCTAATTTGGCAAAAAGGGGAGAAACCCTAGGGTTTTGAGAGAGGGTTTTGCTTGGAGAAGAAGGAGGTTACTAGAAGATTGAGAGGAAAGCTTGGAGATCATCCTCAAAGCTTCTCCAAATCGTCTCGGGAGCGTTTTGAATCCAAGGGAAGGATTCCTAAGGTCGATATACTATCCTAATCAACTTTATTTTAAGGTTTTGTGAATGTTAAGATGCTAGGAATGGTAGAAATAGATGTTTGATGCATTTTCCCTAATTTTTTAAGAAGCAAGCTAATTATGGATGGATATGTGGATTGGAAATATGGATAGGATGTATGGAGGATGGGATTAATATGTGGATGTGAATAGTGAATTGATTGTATGGATGAATTATGGTTTGATGAATGCTTGAAAATATAGAGGAGAAATGGATTCATATTATGCGTACACAAGGTGTTTGTGAAAATACTTGAAAGGATAAATGCTATTATACTCTTATGAAATGGTGGTAAATTGATTATGAATTGCGACATGAAGTATGATAAGATATGTATATGTGAATGGTTTGTTAAGTATGTTTAATTATTTGCATGGAAATTGATAGTCGGGAAGGTAAGAACTCAGGAGAACATCTCTCAAACCAGGAATTCTCTAACTATTTGGTATGGGACAGTATAGTGGAGTTTCTATGGTGGGAGATCGGAACCTAAGCAATTACCAACTCGAATATTAATTTCAACACTTAAGTACACAAGCACGTGTATGCGAAGATAAGAGTCTCACAAGTCACACAGGTGGACTACAAGCATGAACATGGCATATGTATGACATTCTGAATAAGTATAAGCATGACATGGTCCGTATCCTCCAAGAACGGCATGTCAACCACATGATTTCTAAGGCATGGTCCGTATCCGCCAAGAACGGCATGTCTCATTTCTGTGTGATCTGAATAAGTGCATAAGGCATGGTCCGTATCCGCCAAGAACGGCATGTCACATCATTGTATGATCTGAATAAGTGCATAAGCATAAGCATAAGCATCTCACAAGTACGTGGTCTCGTAAGCATAAGTACCTCATAAGTGTATGGTTTTCTAAGTCTAAGATTCTCACAAGTACACGAGTCAAGGTGATGATATGATGTATATGCGCACACGTTCTTCCGCACTCTGATTATGTTATTATGCTATTGGATATGTTTCTGACTAAGTGCAGGTATATTATTATTGTTGATTGGTTTTTATATACACTGAGTACCTCTGTACTCAGCCGGACTTTGTCTTGGCAGGTTTAGAGCAGGAGTACACGGCGGAGCCGTGGGTTGAGGAGACTTACCTCGAGGAAGGAGGTGAAGGTGAGCCTTCTGAGGAGGGAGCCGGAGACTTGGGCGGCTACACCTCTTAGTTTACATTTCTTTTCATTGAGAGAGTTTTGTATTTGACTTTTAAAGGATGTTGCTCAGTAGACTTCTTATTAGTTGTGTATCAGACTTGTTGGTTCATTGTGAGTTGTATATATAGACCTTAGACTTGTGCAGGTTGGATTGGGTTTATATATCGGAATTTTATTACTCTCATTTTTGGGAGACTCGTGTAGTAGCCTTGTATGCATGGTTTGTAAGCAGGTTTAAGTAATGTGGCGATTCCAAAGTCCTATTTTAGCCTTAGTAGGATTTTGGGGTCGTTACAGAGGTGGTATCAGAGCTCTAGGCATTAGGTTCCCTTGGGCTAAGTTGTCCTCTTAGTAGGAATCATGTTATGTCACTCCAGGTCTGATACCAGAGGATATCAATCAGTACTCAAGGCATTAGAGTCCTTAGGGCTAAGATATTAAGTGTAAGGTATAGGAAGATGTGAACCTTAGGGAAGCAACATCAAGTTCAGGACTTTAAAATTGTTGAGGATTGAGTTTTGATTAAGCATAGACTTAGGAATTTTATGTGAGTGTGTTCTAAATGGGTTGCTTTCTTCTTCTCAGGATTGTAAGCATGAGAAGGGGTGGAAGAAATAATAGGCATGGAGGAGGCAGTGTGACAGATGGGGATTCCCCAGATGGTGCTTCCCAAGCCAATGTGAGTCGGGCTAAGGAAGCTATAGCTGCAGCCATGGAGAGGCAGGCTGAAATTATGGCTCAGCAAACTGCATTGCTAGCAGCTGGTCAAGCTAGACAAGAGAGGGAGGTTGATGTTCACCCACCCCGTCACAACGGAGTGGAAGCTTTTAGGAGGATGAGTCCTCCAGCCTTCTATGGTAGTACGGATCCCTCAGTTGCTGAGTTGTGGATCATGCAACTAGAGAAGATTTTCTCCGTGCTTGAGGCTACCGATGAGCAGAGGGTGAAATGGGCCTCCTTCGTCATAGAAGGCGAGGCTGAACATTGGTGGAGGGCCGCATCTAGGCAGAGGAATGAGGTGCGAGCCGGACAAGAGTGGACTTGGGGAGAGTTCCTCGACATCTTCTACGAGAAATACTTCCCGGTGTTTGTGAGAGATCAGAAGGAGATTGAATTCTCTACCCTGGAGCAAGGAAGGATGTCAGTGGCCGAGTATGAGGCCAAGTTTGTAGAGCTTTCTAGGTTCGCTCCTCACTTGATTGCTACGGAGAGAATGAAGGCAAAGAGGTTTGAGCGAGGTTTGAAGGATTTTATTCGGGAGAAGGTTTCGATACTTCAGCTCGAAACTTGTAGGGAAGTGTACCAACGTGCTTTGATAGCTGAGAAGAATTCAGAAGAATTATTAAAGAAGAGGGAGAAGTTGCAAGCAGGTAGGTTTGGTCCTCAGGACAAGAGGCCAAGGGTGTCGGGTCCTATGCCCATTGCTAGGCCTACCCCGTATCAGAGGCCTACTCAGGCAGCCCCTCGAGCATCTCAGGTGGCTCCGCCTACTACTGGCTTTCAACTGTTTGATGTATGCCGCCAGTGCGGAAAGAGGCACAGAGTAGGAGAGTGTAGGGCAATTACTGGAGGTTGTTTTCATTGTGGAGAGGTCTCACACCGGATCCGAGATTGCCCACTCCGTATTCAGCAGGGGATTCAGTCGACTCAGCCGCAGGGAGTCAGGCCCCCAGGTAGGCAGTCCACACAGCAGAGGCCACCACAAGGTCCTAGACCTCAGTAGCCTCACCAGCCAGCTCAGGGTCGAGTGTTTGCTACCTCGGAGCGGGATGCACAGGCGTCCGACGACGTTGTGCAGGGTACGTTTAATGGTACTTTAGTCAATTAAAATATTGTTCTGATGCTATGTGTGTGATATTAAATGTTATGTGGTATGATGTAAGATGCATGTATATATTCATGATTTGACAAATTAGCTTTGTGTATTAATTCAGGCTCATTGTTGATAAATGATTTCCTCGCTCATGTTTTGATCGATACTGGTTCCACTCACTCCTTCGTTACACCTAGTTTTGCACGAGAATTTCCGATGGAGCCAAGTCTGTTAGATCGTGAATTGTCTATCACTACTCCTGTCGGTAGTTCAGTCATCACTGATAAGGTCTATCGAGCTTGTGACATTCAAGTAGGTCAGAGAGAGATGCCGGCTGATCTGATTGTCCTTAAGTTCCAAGACTTTGACGTCATTTTAGGTATGGATTGGCTTTCCAAATACCATGGGCATGTTGACTGTTTTGGGAAGGTAGTCAATTTTAGACCAATCAGTGAGCCCTCTTTTCGTTTCCAAGGATTGAAGAAGAAGGACTTAGCTCGTTTCGCGGCATTGAGTCTTACTACCTCGGAAGCACCAGATTTCTCAAGTATCCCTATTGTAGAGGAATTCATGGATGTCTTTCCTAAAGACTTACCGGGTTTGCCACCGGATAGAGAAGTAGAGTTTGCAATTGAGTTGGTTCCGGGTACGGCACCCATCTCTAAAGCGCCATATAGGATGGCTCCAGCAGAGTTGAAAGAGCTTAAGGAGCAGATTGACGAATTGCTTGGTCTTGGATTTATCCGCCCAAGTGTATCACCTTGGGGAGCTCCAGTGTTGTTTGTGAAGAAGAAGGATGGTTCGATGAGGATGTGCATCGACTATCGGCAACTGAACAAGGTCACTATCAAGAACAAGTATCCTTTACCTAGGATCGATGACTTGTTTGATCAGTTGCAAGGAGCTAAGTATTTCTCCAAGATTGATTTGAGGTCGGGCTACCATCAGCTGAAGATAAAGGTGGAAGATGTGCCTAAGTCTGCTTTCAGGACCAGATATGGGCATTTTGAATTCTTAGTCATGCCGTTCGGTTTGACAAATGCTCCGGCAGCATTCATGGATCTCATGAACAGGATCTTCAAGCCGACTCTGGACCGCTTTGTGATCGTGTTTGTGGATGACATTTTAGTGTACTCCAGGACACAGAAGGAGCATGAGATGTGTAGAGCCCCGGACCTTTTTCACAGTTAATACATGACACTCTCGTTGTCATTTTTGCCTTTTTAAGAGGTATGATTAATAAATGAGGAAGAATTTGGAAATTTTGAAATGCCAGAATTGTTCCTCTTCGAAGTACGAACACAATGCAAGTTGAATTGTCAAAATCGGACGAACGAGTCAAAAGATATGGCCAATACAGTCTGTACCTGTAGGAAAACGTATACTGTGTGCATCCGTTGTACAACTCACCACGGGCATGTTGTGCAGCTCACCACGGGTACGTTGTACAACTCACCACTGGCACGTTGTACAACTCACCACGGGCACGCTGTACATGAGACAACGTGACAACGGGTTCGTCACCCTTGATCATGCCACCACGAGTTGGCACTATACACGCCACCACGAGTTTGCACTATTCACGCCACCACGAGTTGGCACTATTCACGCCACCACGAGTTGGCACTATTCACAGCACCACGAGTTGGTACTATTCACAGCACCACGAGTTGGTACTATTCATGGCACCACGAGTTGCACTATTCACGGCACCACGAGTTGGCACTATTCACGCCACCACGAGTTGGCACTATTCACGCCACCACGAGTTGCACTATTCACGCCACCACGAGTTGGTACTATTCACGCCACCACGAGTTGGCACTATTCACAGCACCACGAGTTGGTACTAGTCATGGCACCACGAGTTGGTACTATTCACGGCACCACGAGTTGGCACTATTCACGCCACCACAAGTTGGCACTATTCAGGGCACCACGAGTTGCACTATTCACGCCACCACGAGTTGGCACTATTCACCCCACCACGAGTTGGCACTATTCACAGCCACCACGAGTTGGCACTATTCACAGCACCACGAGTTGGCACTATTCATGCTACCACGAGTTGCACTATTCACGCCACCACGAGTTGGCACTATTCACGCCACCACGAGTTGCACTATTCACGGCACCACGAGTTGGCACTATTCACGCCACCACGAGTTGGCACTATTCACGTCACCACGAGTTGGCACTATTCATGGCACCACGAGTTGGCACTATTCACAGCACCACGAGTTGGCACTATTCACAGCACAATGTGTTCAGCACTATTCACGGTCCTCGCGTCATTGCAGAAATCCCAGTAAGGGTATTACGGTCTTTTGGTCAGTTCACTCTTACCTTAAGAGTTTAACCCGAGCCTTTAGGGCTTCATTCGACACTTAGAGAGTTTGAGAGAATAGGAGAAAGGGGAGAAGGCGATTCCAACCTAGGGTTTCCATTTTGGAGAGAAATCAAAGGGTTTTGAAACCCTAGATCAACCTCCAGCCCATTTTTCTTCAAGATCAAGGCACAAACTCGTGAGGAGCATCTCCTCAAACTAGGGCAGCAGCTACACAGTCGTTTTGGAAAGGGGTTTCTTCCTCATTTCTTCAAGGTCGGTACTTTTTACTACCCTCCTAGTTATAGTTCTTCTTTCCACTTCCTTTCTTTTGATTTTCTTTCATTTACACATGTGTCATGAGATGGATGAATGGTGAATGGAGAATGGTTAATGGTGAATGGTGAATGGAGATGGAATGGACGATTGGATGCCAATGGTTGTGTGTGATGAACAAATGGGGAAGGGCATTGTTTCAATAATGAACCTACATGTATGATTTGAGAAAAACCCATTTAGAAAAGCATGTTGTAGGGTAATCCATAATGAACACACCATGTTTGATGAAATGCCAAGGTGAATAAAGTGAGCTGTAAATTAGTAAATTCATGCCTAATAAATTCTGAATATTGCTAGGGCCCATGATAGTGTGTTTTCTGCTTTCCCTAAATGCTATGAATATTGAATGTCTCAATCTTTAATGTTATGTGTGTTGTGAAATTTCCCAAATGTCATGTTTAAATTTAAATGCAAGTATGTACACGGTTCCCACGAGCACGGCATGCATGACATGATTTATCGAGGTTTTCAAGAACATGGTTAGAGGTGGGACATATCCTACGATATGTTTTACCTCGCTACTGGCAAGGACAAGTCAATCATGCATTATCATAAGAAGGGTCCCCCATCCCCTCGCATGACACGCATAGCATCGCATGACACGCATAGCATCGCATGACACGCATAGCATAGCATTCGCATGACACGCATAACTCTGCATGGCATTACATGCATGGATGCTAGTTGCGACGGGCTATGAACGGCAACTAGGCATTCACATTCCGCATGGATGCTAGTTGCGACGGGCTATGAACGGTAACTAGGCATACCCATCTGCATATAGGGTACTAGTTGCGACGGACTATGAACGGCAACTAGGCATGTGAACATGTTTAAATTATGAACAAACAAGCATGATACTCGCATGACACGCATGACATGACATGGCACGCATGATGCAAGCATGACAAGCATGACACGGTTAACAGGTTCACAATCACGCAAGGGGTATTTCAAGTAAAGTCAAGTGCACGATGTTTTCAAGGGTTTTATCAGTCTTTCTGAATGCAAGCATGGATATAAATTGCTTTACTTCCTTGTATGATATAAATTGTTCCTGTCCTATATATGAAAATTTGTTTCCTACTTTATGTATGCTATCTGTACACTATGACTGTTGGTTAGTATTTAGTACCCGCTGAGTATTCCATACTCAGCCGTACTTCTTATGTCGGCAGGTTCTGAGGGAGCTACTGCCCCAGTTGATGTTTTGATGTTTGTGCTCCTGGTCCATGGGTGGAGGAGGAGTTCGTCGAGGGGCCTTTGGAGGAACTTTCCGTAGAGGGTTACCAATAGGTGGTTGTAGATTCTGAGTGGTTAGCTGTGGGTGAGATGAGAGTTAGATTTATGTATTTTGGCGGGCATGTCCGCACTTTCTTTGGTCACTTTTTGTATAAACTTGGATTTGTGTATGTATATACATAGAGGTTTGTTAGACTTTCGCTGTGCTATATTAGAGTATGTTTCCACTATTTTTGTCCTCTATTGTATATGCTCTGTGGGTTTTTGCAGGACGGTTTGTCAAGCAAGTCGTGTAAGCCATGATTAGTCGTCCAAAGTTCACTCTAACTCCTAGGGTGGGTTTTGTGTCGCTACAGAAGTGGTATCAGAGCTTAGGCTTTAGGTCTCTAGGGTCATTTAGAATCTTATACCATGGCTTGACAAGAGCATATGTCAGGAACAAGTTAGGAAGAAAGTAAGTCGGAAGAGAGTCTCGATCCAAGTGTAAGACTAAAACTTTAGTCTTAGTCTAAAATGGTTGCTTTAACCAAGTACGGGTCCTAGGTACGTTAGAACACTAAAGTATAAGGTGTAATATTACAACTACTCTGATGACTCGACGAGATGAATATGATGGTACTATACTTTGTATGTAGTATTGTTATATGGTGTTATATGCTATATGGTGTGCATACAATGTACTTATACTATTATGTGTGGTATTGTTAGGGGGCATTAAATGTGGTGTGCATACTATATGTCACGTACTAAGTGACAACCAATGTGTTAGGAATTAATTCCCAGCTAGACTTATGAGTTGAGTAATACTCCGGCTGGAGTTCAGACTATGTGTGAGTTGGTAAATGGTGGTAGATCCTTGCCATACCCTATACTATGGGGTCTTCGTAGATAATAGCCTTCCGAGTGAGACAGTAGAGTTCTCCTTTGTCGTACAAGATTAGTAAAATTTACGAAAATAGGGACATAGGCTTGATAAGTAATATTATGAGCATTTGGTGTAATTTTAAACTTGTTAAACTATACTAGATGCGTCTTACATCACAAAGAAATATAAGTCACACATCATGGTATGACAATAATTCCATGAAACCCCACGACTAGTAGAAACAGATATAGATAGTAATGCGTTTTAACTCAAGGAACAAATATAATTTTAACAACTCAGGGATGCTCGATGCACGCTTCTAAGTACAGTTGCGCATTTTCTGCAGCACGCCCTAGACTCAGTGCTCGGTCCTAGTCTAGATACAGATGCGCATTCATTTTGCAGCACGTTCTAGACACGATGCCAGTCCAAAAAAAAAAAAAATACATATCCCGCATGCATCATGTAGATCTTAGAAGCGTTATACATGTCACCAGATTTAGAGGGCATCACCTAAACAACTCAATTAGATGAGCTAATCATTAGTATTAGTTTCAAAAGGGCTAAGGTCTTAAGTTTGTGATCAGTTAATACCATAATCAAGTGTGAAGCTTATCATCAGTAAGAAAACTACTTGTATAATTGTACGATTATAATTGTACTTAGATATATACACGATGTGCTCGCATAGGTTGGGGGCTTGAGTCCAACTTCTGCTTAGGAGAAGTTGTTGCCCTTAAGAAGCAACTAAGGAGTTAGCCTTAGACCATAACCAGTTGCAACACAACCAACATCGCATCTTGGCTTCGCTAGGAACCTTAGAGTATATTATTATGCTATGGTATGTGTATCTTGATGTATGTTCTAGACTTTGATAAATACTTACTATTATGAAAATACAATATCGGATTTTGATGGGATTCAAGTGAGACTCATGCTTTGCCATCGTCCTCAGGAGTAAACCATGAGACGTGGCGATCAGGGTCGTGGATACCACACTAGGAGGGGTGGAGTATCTCCTCCTCCATTGAGGAATGAGCAGCCTGATCTCACTCAGGTCTTGGGATCCATAGCAGAGACACTAGCAATACTTGCCACTAGGCAGCCCACTACCCCCATTCCTACGGCGGTACTTGTACCTACCCCTACACATCATGCCACAGGAAGTGAGGCACTTTGGAGGATGAGGCCCCCGGTGTTCTATGGTGATATGGACCCATTGGTCGCAGAAGAATGGGTTAGGTACCAGTCCTCTAGACATATGCTGGTATGGAGTCCTCCCACTGCACCACAGGCTTCTCTTTCGGTTGCTCCACCGGCATCTCACGCGGCTACCGTGCAGCCACCCCGCCTCGCTGTATCTCAGGCAACAGGATATGCGCCCTCCACCTACTCTTACGAGATATGTACCCGTTGTGGGAGGAGGCATGTGGCCAGAGAGTGTAGGAGAATCTCCGATGGATGTTTCCACTGTGGTCGCCAGGGCCACCTGATCAAGGATTGTCCCAGCCGTCAGATGCCACCTTATTCTCGGGGAAGTAGGCCCACGATTAGGCGGTCACCTCCGCAGGGCTCTACACAAGCATTAAGCCCCCAGCAATCCACACAGCCCCCTTACTAGGCTAACCAGGGACAAGCCTTTGCCACTCCAGGATAGAATGCTCAGGCACCAAAGGATGTGGCATGAGGATGTGAGAGGGAGAAGAAATATTTTTGTGTGCAGAAGGGAATGTATTTTGTGTTTTGTCATGGGCAGTCAGTTGCCACTTGTATATAATTGTACTACCTTATGTTATGAAAGTTTTTCCTGCTATTTAGAATGATGTTGAGTTTTATGAGAAAACTAGGTGCCTCGCCAATAAGTGCGTGCCTAGGATATTGATTAATAGAGGATTATCATATCGTTCAGTAGAAAAGGTTAAGCATGGGGAAGTATCCTCGATTGATTTAGTAACGCCCTAATTTCGAGGACGAAATTCCTATAAGGGGGGGAGGATGTAGAGCCCCGGACCTTTTTCACAGTTAATACATGACACTCTCGTTGCATTTTTGCCTTTTTAAGAGGTATGATTAATAAATGAGGAAGAATTTGGAAATTTTGAAATGCCAGAATTGTTTCTCTTCGAAGTACGAACACAACGCAAGTTGAATAGTCAAAATCGGACGAACGAGTCAAAAGATATGGCCAATACAGTCTGTACCTGTAGGAAAACGTATACTGTGTGCATCCGTTGTACAACTCACCACGGGCACGTTGTGCAGCTCACCACGGGTACGTTGTACAACTCACAACGGGCACGTTGTACAACTCACCACGGGCACGCTGTACATGAGACAACGTGACAACGGGTTCGTCACCCTTGATCACGCCACCACGAGTTGGCACTATTCACGCCACCACGAGTCTGCACTATTCACGCCACCACGAGTTGGCACTATTCACGCCACCACGAGTTGGCACTATTCACGCCACCATGAGTTGGCACTATTCACAGCACCACGAGTTGGTACTATTCATGGCACCACGAGTTGGCACTATTCACGCCACCACGAGTTGGCACTATTCACGCCACCACGAGTTGGCACTATTCACGGCACCACGAGTTGGCACTATTCACGCCACCACGAGTTGGCACTATTCAGGGCACCACGAGTTGGCACTATTCACGCCACCACGAGTTGGCACTATTCACGCCACCACGAGTTGGCACTATTCACGCCACCACGAGTTGGCACTATTCACAGCACCACGAGTTGGCACTATTCATGGTACCACGAGTTGCACTATTCACGCCACCACGAGTTGGCACTATTCACGCCACCACGAGTTGCACTATTCACGGCACCACGAGTTGGAACTATTCACGCCACCACGAGTTGGCACTATTCACGCCACCACGAGTTGGCACTATTCATGGCACCACGAGTTGGCACTATTCACAGCACCACGAGTTGGCACTATTCACAGCACAATGTGTTCAGCACTATTCACGGTCCTCGCGTCATTGCAGAAATCCCAGTAAGGGTATTACGGTCTTTTGGTCAGTTCACTCTTACCTTAAGAGTTTAACCCGAGACTTTAGGGCTTCATTCGACACTTAGAGAGTTTGAGAGAATAGGAGAAAGGGGAGAAGGCGATTCCAACCTAGGGTTTCCATTTTGGAGAGAAATCAAAGGGTTTTGAAACCCTAGATCAACCTCCAGCCCATTTTTCTTCAAGATCAAGGCACAAACTCGTGAGGAGCATCTCCTCAAACTAGGGCAGCAGCTACACAGTCGTTTTGGAAAGGGGTTTCTTCCTCATTTCTTCAAGGTCGGTACTTTTTACTACCCTCCTAGTTATAGTTCTTCTTTCCCCTTCCTTTCTTTTGATTTTCTTTCATTTACACATGTGTCATGAGATGGATGAATGGTGAATGGAGAATGGTTAATGGTGAATGGTGAATGGAGATGGAATGGGCGATTGGATGCCAATGATTGTGTGTGATGAACAAATGGGGAAGGGCATTGTTTCAATAATGAACCTACATGTATGATTTGAGAAAAACCCATTTAGAAAAGCATGTTGTAGGGTAATCCATAATGAACACACCATGTTTGATGAAATGCCAAGGTGAATAAAGTGAGCTGTAAATTAGTAAATTCATGCCTAATAAATTCTGAATATTGCTAGGGCCCATGATAGTGTGTTTTCTGCTTTCCCTAAATGCTATGAATATTGAATGTCTCAATCTTTAATGTTATGTGTGTTGTGAAATTTCCCAAATGTCATGTTTAAATTTAAATGCAAGTATGTACACGGTTCCCACGAGCACGGCATGCATGACATGATTTATCGAGGTTTTCAAGAACATGGTTAGAGGTGGGACATATCCTACGATATGTTTTACCTCGCTACTGGCAAGGACAAGTCAATCATGCATTATCATAAGAAGGGTCCCCCATCCCCTCGCATGACACGCATAGCATCGCATGACACGCATAGCATCGCATGACACGCATAGCATAGCATTCGCATGACACGCATAACTCTGCATGGCATTACATGCATGGATGCTAGTTGCGACGGGCTATGAACGGCAACTAGGCATTCACATTCCGCATGGATGCTAGTTGCGACGGGCTATGAACGGTAACTAGGTATACCCATCTGCATATAGGTACTAGTTGCGACGGACTATGAACGGCAACTAGGCATGTGAACATGTTTAAATTATGAACAAACAAGCATGATACTCGCATGACATGCATGACATGACATGGCACGCATGATGCAAGCATGACAAGCATGACACGGTTAACAGGTTCACAATCACGCAAAGGGTATTTCAAGTAAAGTCAAGTGCACGATGTTTTCAAGGGTTTTATCAGTCTTTCTGAATGCAAGCATGAATATAAATTGCTTTACTTCCTTGTATGATATAAATTGTTCCTGTCCTATATATGAAAATTTGTTTCCTACTTTATGTATGCTATCTGTACACTATGACTGTTGGTTAGTATTTAGTACCCGCTGAGTATTCCATACTCAGCCGTAGTTCTTATGTCGACAGGTTCTGAGGGAGCTACTGCCCCAGTTGATGTCTTGATGTTTGTGCTCCTGGTCCATGGGTGGAGGAGGAGTTCGTCGAGGGGCCTTTGGAGGAACTTTCCGTAGAGGGTTACCAGTAGGTGGTTGTAGATTCTGAGTGGTTAGCTGTGGGTGAGATGAGAGTTAGATTAATGTATTTTGGCGGGCATGTCCGCACTTTCTTTGGTCACTTTTTGTATAAACTTGGATTTGTGTATGTATATACATAGAGGTTTGGTAGACTTTCGCTGTGCTATATTAGAGTATGTTTCCGCTATTTTTGTCCTCTATTGTATATGCTCTGTGGGTTTTTGCAGGACGGTTTGTCAAGCAAGTCGTGTAAGCCATGATTAGTCGTCCAAAGTTCACTCTAACTCCTAGGGTGGGTTTTGGGTCGCTACAGAAGCATCTCCGGATCACCCTGAAGACACTCCGTGAGCATAAGCTATATGCTAAGCTTAGCAAGTGCGAGTTTTGGCTAGAAAAAGTAGCATTTCTAGGCCATGTGGTGTCAGAAGAGGGGATTTCAGTTGACCCTGCTAAGATAGAAGCAGTGGAAGGATGGGGAAGACCAAAGAGTGTTACAGAGGTTCGAAGTTTCTTGGGCCTAGCTGGATATTATCGAAGATTTGTAGAAGGATTTTCCAGTTTGGCAGCTCCGCTTACTCATCTAACTCGAAAGAACGCTAGATTCGTGTGGAATGAGAAATGTGAGAAGAGTTTTCTCGAGTTGAAGAAGCGTCTCACCACCGCTCCGATCTTGACTGTTCCATCGGGTAGTGAAGGTTTTGTGGTGTATAGTGATGCCTCACTCGTTGGGTTAGGTTGTGTTCTTATGCCACACGGGAAGGTGATTGCCTATGCTTCTCGGCAGTTGAAAGACCACGAGAAGAACTATCCTACCCATGATTTGGAGTTGGCAGCCTTGGTTTTTGCTCTTAAGATCTGGAGACACTACTTGTACGGTGCGCAGTTTGAAGTTTTCACCGACCACAAAAGTCTAAAGTATTTATTCTCGCAGAAAGAGCTGAATTTGAGGCAGCGTCGTTGGGTGGAATTCCTCAAGGATTATGATTGTTCTATCCAGTACCACCCGGGGAAAGCGAATGTAATGGCAGATGCGCTAAGTAGGAGACCTACTGGGTCCTTGGCACACTTGATGGTCCAAGAATGGAAGTTGCTAGAAGAGGCGTCTAGCCTTGATGCAGGTTTCAGTGTTGGAGCTTCTGGAGCCTTGTTGGCTAACATTATGGTTAGGCCAACCTTATTGGACAGGATTAAGGACTTGCAGTGGAATGATGGAGAACTGCACGCTGTCATGAATAAGTCACTGAGCAGCGGGTTTGAGGATTTCTCTTGGAGAGATGGTAGAGTTTGTTTCAAGGGTAGACTTTGTGTTCCGGATGATGAGGATTTAAGAAGGGAGATTCTGGATGAAGCACACAAGTCTAAGTACACCGTGCATCCGGGAGGTACTAAGATGTACCAGAACCTTAAGAAGTATTTCTGGTGGAAAGGTATGAAGAAAGATGTGGCTACCTTTGTATCCAAGTGTTTGGTGTGTCAGCAGGTGAAGGCCGAACACAGGAGGCCGGCAGGACTTCTTCAGTCTCTTCCTATTCCCGAGTGGAAGTGGGAAAATATCTCCATGGATTTTGTTGTTGGTTTGCCAAAGACGGCCAAGAACTTTGATGCCATTTGGGTTGTGGTTGACCGATTGACTAAATCAGCTCACTTTATTCCATATCGGACTACTTTCAACTCCAATCAATTGGCTAACCTCTATATCAAGGAGATAGTTCGTTTGCATGGAGTGCCAGTTAGCATTGTTTTTGATCGAGATCCGAGATTTACATCCAGATTCTGGAAGAGTTTTCAGCAGGCCATGGGTTCCCATTTGGAATTTAGTATGGCATTTCATCCGCAAACAGATGGGCAAACTGAAAGAGTGAACCAGATCATAGAAGACATGCTACGAGCTTGCATGTTAGACTTTCAGGGTAGTTGGGTTGATCACTTGCCGCTGGTTGAGTTTGCCTACAACAACAGCTATCAAGCTAGCATTCAGATGGCACCGTTTGAGGCACTTTATGGGAGGAGTTGTCGTTCACCTTTGTGTTGGGACGAAGTTGGTGAGAGGAAGCTTTTGGGTCCCGAGCTCGTTGGTCAGACTGTGGATAGAGTTCTGTTGATCAGGGAGAGGTTGAAGGCAGCTCAGAGTAGACAAAAGAGCTATGCCGATACTCGGAGGAGAGATCTTGAGTTCCAAGTCGGAGATTTTGTATTTGTAAAGATCTCACCTATGAAGGGGGTGATGAGATTCGGCAAGCGAGGCAAGCTCAGTCCGAGATATGTGGGTCCTTTTGAGATCATCACCCGAGTCAGGGAAGTTGCTTATCGGGTAGCCTTACCACCTTACATGGAAGGTGTGCATAATGTCTTTCACATCTCTATGTTGAGGAAGTACATTGCTGATCCTTCACATGTCATTCATTTGGAACCGTTGGAAATTCGGGAAGATTTGACTCTAGTAGAGCAACCGGCTCGAATTTTGGACCGGAAAGAGCAAGTTTTGCGTTCAAAGGTCATTCCTCTTGTACTCTTGCAATGGGAGCATCACTCTAGAGAAGAGGCTACTTGGGAGAGAGAAGCCGAAGTCCGTGAAAAGTACCCGCACTTATTCACCTAAGGTACATAATTTCGAGGACGAAATTCTTTTAAGGGGGGGAGGATGTAGAGACCCGAATCATTTTCATGTTTTTATTTCATTGTGTTAAGGGTATTTTAGTCCTTGTGATGTTTGATGTTTATTGTTTTTTTTATGCCTAATTATTGTGGTGTAAACTAGGCTTAATCAACTTGTAACGGATGGATGCAATAACACACCCTAAACTTTAGGAAGCGCTAGTTTTGGCACCGTTCACGGGAAGTGAGTGATTCTTGAACCATTAGAAAGGTGTTGGAACCCTCTTCGAGGTTCATGTTTAGTGTTTTTTCTCATTTTGAGTTTAAGTCAAGTCAATAGTGAGTTTTGTCTAATGGAATTACAGATCAGTCAACTTTGGGGATAATTTAGTCTATTAATTAAGTGGAATTTAGAAATTCTAAAATGCCAGAAATGTTCGTTTTCAAGAGACAAATCCAACGCAAGTTGAATCGTCAAAATCCGATGAACGAGTAAAAAGTTATGGCCAAAACAGTAAAGGGAGTCAAAACCTGCAGGAACCGATCGCTCGGTCAGAACCAGCGATCGATCGGTCCAAAACCGATCGATCGGTATCTATCGACTGGTCCAAATTTTTGTATGGGGAAATTTTCCAGAGAGTGTGTTTTTGACCGATCGCCCGGTCATAAACACCGATCGATCGGTAGGCAACCGATCGCTCGGTCATTACCACCGATCGCTCGGTCCTTCGTGTTTTTGCTGATTTTTAGTATGGGCTTTTTGGTCTTTTTGTTCTCAGACCTTGAGGCTATAAATAGGGGGTCCTACTCGAAATATTAAAATACTCCACCTAGTTCTAACCTAATTTGGCAAAAAGGGGAGAAACCCTAGGGTTTTGAGAGAGGGTTTTGCTTGGAGAAGAAGGAGGTTACTAGAAGATTGAGAGGAAAGCTTGGAGATCATCCTCAAAGCTTCTCCAAATCGTCTCGGGAGCGTTTTGAATCCAAGGGAAGGATTCCTAAGGTCGATATACTATCCTAATCAACTTTATTTTAAGGTTTTGTGAATGTTAAGATGCTAGGAATGGTAGAAATAGATGTTTGATGCATTTTCCCTAATTTTCTAAGAAGCAAGCTAATTATGGATGGATATATGGATTGGAAATGTGGATAGGATGTTTGGAGGATGGGATTAATATGTGGATGTGAATAGTGAATTGATTGTATGGATGAATTATGGTTTGATGAATGCTTGAAAATATAGAGGAGAAATGGATTCATATTATGCGTACACAAGGTGTTTGTGAAAATACTTGAAAGGATAAATGCTATTATACTCTTATGAAATGGTGGTAAATTGATTATGAATTGCGATATGAAGTATGATAAGATATGTATATGTGAATGGTTTGTTAAGTATGTTTAATTATTTGCATGGAAATTGATAGTCGGGAAGGTAAGAACTCAGGGGAACATCTCTCAAACCAGGAATTCTCTAACTATTTGGTATGGGACAGTATAGTGGAGTTTCTATGGTGGGAGATCGGAACCTAAGCAATTACCAACTCGAATATTAATTTCAACACTTAAGTACACAAGCACGTGTATGCGAAGATAAGAGTCTCACAAGTCACACAGGTGGACTACAAGCATGAACATGGCATATGTATGACATTCTGAATAAGTATAAGCATGACATGGTCCGTATCCTCCAAGAATGGCATGTCAACCACATGATTTCTAAGGCATGGTCCGTATCCGCCAAGAACGGCATGTCTCATTTCTGTGTGATCTGAATAAGTGCATAAGGCATGGTCCGTATCCGCCAAGAACGGCATGTCACATCATTGTATGATCTGAATAAGTGCATAAGCATAAGCATAAGCATCTCACAAGTATGTGGTCTCGTAAGCATAAGTACCTCATAAGTGTATGGTTTTCTAAGTCTAAGATTCTCACAAGTACACGAGTCAAGGTGATGATATGATGTATATGCGCACACGTTCTTCCGCACTCTGATTATGTTATTATGCTATTGGATATGTTTCTGACTAAGTGCAGGTATATTATTATTGTTGATTGGTTTTTATATACACTGAGTACCTCTGTACTCAGCCGGACTTTGTCTTGGCAAGTTTAGAGCAGGAGTACACGGCGGAGCCGTGGGTTGAGGAGACTTACCTCGAGGAAGGAGGTGAAGGTGAGCCTTCTGAGGAGGGAGCCGGAGACTTGGGCGGCTACACCTCTTAGTTTACATTTCTTTTCATTGAGAGAGTTTTGTATTTGACTTTTAGAGGATGTTGCTCAGTAGACTTCTTATTAGTTGTGTATCAGACTTGTTGGTTCATTGTGAGTTGTATATATAGACCTTAGACTTGTGCAGGTTGGATTGGGTTTATATATCGGAATTTTATTACTCTCATTTTTGGGAGACTCGTGTAGTAGCCTTGTATGCATGGTTTGTAAGCAGGTTTAAGTAATGTGGCGATTCCAAAGTCCTATTTTAGCTTTAGTAGGATTTTGGGGTCGTTACAAGCGGTTTTCAGCAACATACATAGAGTATAGGTAGCATGACATACAAGTGATTATACGTATACTTATTGCACTCATCATTTCATACTTGAACACTTTAGAAATTCTCGCGTACCTTGCACAACATCGTCTGATGCCTGTGCGTCCCATTCTGTTAAGGCAAAGACCCGGCCTCTGTTTGCCTGGCGAGGCTGCTGTGTGGTCTGAGTGGGCCGTGCGGGTCTAGATGCCGAAGCTTGTGAAGACCCCTGCTGAGAAGTCTGCCGAACTGGGGGCCTGCTCCCCTGAGGCTGAGCCCGTGACTGTCAGCATGGGCAATCTTTAATTATGTGGCCCTGCTCGCCACAATGGAAACATCCTCCCGATGCTCTCCGACACTCTCCAGCCGGGTGTCTCCGACCACAATAGTCATACTCCTAAAAGGATGAAGAGGGTGACGGCTGTACATATCTGGTGCCCTGAGAAAAAGCTGGGCGAGGTGCCTGTGAAGTAGTCGGGCGAGGCACTGGTGATGCAAACGAAGACCTCTGTGTCTGTGTAGGCCTAGGAGGTGGGTACTGGGAAATCCTGGCCCTCTTCTCCGATGGTGCTGAGCCACTAGACTGACCCTTCTTCCTGGCTCTCCCGAAGCCACCCTCTCTTCTTTTAAGAAACTCCTCTGAGTTCTTTTCAGCAATCCTTGCCTTCCCCACAATCTCTCTCCAAGACTCCACTTGAAGAATGGAGACTCGATCCTTGATGAAGGGCTTCAACCCACTCTCAAATTTTCGGACTCGCATCTCCTCCGTCGTGATCAAGTGTGGTGTGAATCGGGACAATTCAACGAATTTGGCCTCATACTCGGCCACACTCATATTCCCTTGCACTAGGGACATGAACTCCATCTCCTTCTGTTGCTTGACAATCTTGGGAAAGTACTGCCCATAGAAGGCATCAAGGAATTCACCCCAAGTCCACGGCTCTCCTGCCCTAGCGGTGTCTCTCTGTCTCAACTCCGCTCTCCACCAATGGTCGGCTTCTCCTTCCATCATGAAGGCAGCCCAATCTACCCTTTGCACATCGGTGCAACGAAGAGCACGGAATATTTTCTCCAGTTGCATAATCCACGCCTCTGCAACCATGGGGTCGGTGGTCCCATAAAAGGTAGGTGGATGTAGCCTTCGGAATGCCTCGAGTCCCGAGGTGTGATGTGAAGGAGGTGGGTGTGCCAACGTAGTAGTAGCAGCGGGCTGTCGGGCTGCTAGCATGGTGATGGTCTCCACCATAGTATTTAACAACTGAGATATATCGGGTTGATCATCACCCGAGGGAGGGTCTCCTCCATTACTGTTGCCCCGAGTTTGGTAACCGCGACCCCGTCCACTACCACGTCTCATGTTAATCCTGAGAACAGTAGCAGAACATAAGTCTAACTTGGAAACCAACTTCATCTCAATCACAATTTCAAGCTCATTTCAAATTCATAAGGTAATTGATAGTAATACATCAAGGTATACATTGTAGTAGATAATCATACAATGTGTGGTTCTAGCGTAGGGTACTAAGTTCAGTCGGATTCCAACCGGTTATGGACTAAGACTAAAGATTAGTCTATACTTGGAATACGACTCTTTCCTCAATCCTAATGCCTTGTTTTGATCGTGGTATCGAGTACTAAGTGACCCTAGGGACTCTAATGCCTAAGCTCTGATACCACCTCTGTCGCGACCAAAATACCCCCTGGGAGTTAGGGATACTTTGGCTCGTGATGTGCCATATCCGATACCAAACCATCCTGTAATAACATCCAAGTCATGACAAACATAATCATGAATAAGGCGGAAGCTTAAACCAATGTGCGAAAGCGTAATCCAAAAATTTCTTTTCTATACATGCTGTGTATTCCAAGTTTGTACATATATCACAAAAGTAAAGGTGGACATGTCCACCTATCAAAATACAAAATGATAATACTCTCTCTCTCTCTCTATGTAATCACTCTAAAAGGGCCAGTGGTCTAAGTCATTTGCCTCCTCCTGAGGCTCTACATATGGCTCCTCCTCGCCATAATCCTCCTCTATCTAGGGCCCCTGATCACAGATGTCAAATGGAGTTCGTGTACCTGCCGACATAACATGTACGGCTGAGCATGGAATATTCAGCAAGCAAAATCTACTAGCTAACAATGCTATCATAATCACAATATTTTATACAGTACGTAAAAGAATACAAATCACCAAAATCCATGCTTAAAACCCGTCGGGAAAAACCTTTCATAAAACTTGTTCTTTTCATGGAAAACAAACCCTCTCATGTATGCTTATGAGTTCTTATGAATGCTTGTGAGCCTCGTGTTTTCTTATGAGTTCTTGTAAGCTTAGAGTTCTTGTGAGCTTATGAGTACTTGTGAGCTTATGAGCTTCTTGTGAGCTTATGAGTACTTGTGAGCTTATGATCCTTGTGAGCTTGTTCTCCTTGGAGACATATGCAAGATCTTAGACTTGTGAGTTTCTTATGAGTTCTTGAAAAGCCTTGCGAGACTTATGATCCGTGGAGTTCATGCAAGATCTAGACTTGATCCTTGTGAGCGTGGAGTAACCGATCTTAGAATGCCAACCCAAAGTTTGGCTTAGTCTATGCTTATGCATGTATGCTTCTTACTTATGAATGCCTTTGAAAATCCTCTTATGTTTTCTTGAAAATTCATGCTTATGAGAAAAACCACGGTCGTGCAATACTTATCATGCGTAGAGTGCTTGTGAGCATTATAACATCTATGTGGAAGCTTTAACTAATTAAACATGTTCATGCAAGGCATAATGATCATTATAGTATACTTGAAATCCTTAAGTAACTCATATGGTTCATACAAGGTATATTAGCATCATAACATACTTAAACAATTCTAGAATGTAGAACATTTCATTCATTGCATCACATATCATAACAATCATGGCTTCTAAGCCTAATTCATCATATCACACTTAAAATCATGATTCCTTGGAGAATATTGACACTTACTTGCACTTATAGTCATATTCACCCTTTTATTGGAAAACCCCCAAAATCTTAAATCCTTATTTGCTTATTTGAACATAATCAAGTTCACCCAAAATCCCTTGTTTGTCATTGCATCATAGTATACTTAAAATCATGGTTCATTTAAAGGTATTAC
This sequence comes from Tetracentron sinense, assembly GCA_015143295.1. Classification (NCBI taxonomy): domain Eukaryota; kingdom Viridiplantae; phylum Streptophyta; class Magnoliopsida; order Trochodendrales; family Trochodendraceae; genus Tetracentron; species Tetracentron sinense. The sequence goes on from CM026562.1 coordinate 22,229,677, forward strand.
AATTTTCTTACAAGTTTAGCCATATTCATCCTTGTTATTGAAAAACCCCCAATTTGTAAAACCTTATTTGATTGTTTATTCATGATCTAGTTCACCCAAATTACCACACTTCCTATTTGTATCATAATAGAATTAAAATACCTATTTGAATCATCTTTGTATGATAAAAAGGCTAGATAGTAGTTTACTAACCTCTTTGGATCAATTTCTAGGTTGAAGAAACCCCTTGAGAAATCCTCACTTGATTTGAATGATCCAACCATTGATTGAAGCTCTTCTTGGTTTCAAGCAAAACCCTCTTTGGAATGCTCAAGATCCTTTCCTTCTCTTTCTAGGAACTCTCCTTGGTTTAGGGTAACCCAAAAACCCTCCTAAAGTCTTCTATTTATAGTGTAAGGGGTGAAAAACCCCTAAAAAATCGCATCCAAGAAAGTAAAATCGCGTATCTACGATCGTTCGTAGCGATTTACGATCGATCGTAGCTTCCTACGATCAATCGTAGTTTCACCCGAGAGTTTCCAGCATTTCTGGGGCTTTACGATCGATCGTAACAACTCTACGATCGTTCGTAGCTCCGCTACGATCGTTCGTAGGGTCCCTACGAGCGATCGTAACTTTTGCAGAAAGCTTCAGCATTTTTGCATTTTCGTATCTTGGCCATAACTTTTGACTCGCTTGTCCGATTTTGACAATTCAACTTGCGTCGGATTTTTCTTTTGAAGGAGAACAACTTTCATGTTTTTTACAACTTCCAATTCGTCCTTTTTCGTGGACCATTTTGCCCCTAAACCTGACTGATCCGAAATTGGGTTTCATCAATCCAGATTTTAAACCGACCCGACTTCAGAAATCGGTCTTTTGACCTAACACCAACTCAAAACCAAGACAAGTGATCAACATGAACCCCGAAGAGGGTTCAATTACCTTTCTAAAAATCTAAGAATCGCTTGATTCCGACGAGCGGTGTGAACGCTAGGCCTATTTAGAATCAAGGGTATTCCAAGGCATAACCCTTGTCAATACTCAAGAGTATTCTATACTCTTGCCTATTTCATTCCAAACACCCATACACCATAAATACATTCTTACATGCTTTAGTATATGATATCATTCGTCGTACATGGCCATCAAGATCCGGGGTTCTACAGAACCTCTGCCCGGTTTTACTTAAACCCGGCTTACCTTGTCGAACCTCTGCCCGGTTTTACTTAAACCCGGCTTACCCTGTCGAACCTCTGCCCGGTTTTACTTAAACCCGGCTTACCCTGTCAAACCCCTGCCCGGTTTTACTTAAACCCGGCTTACCCTGTCGAACCTCTGCCCGATTTTATCCAAACCTAGCCTAGTCTAGTTGAACCTTTGTCCAAAGCCCAGTCCAAAACTAGCCTTGTCTAGTCGAACCTCTGTCCATTTAACCCTAGGTAAACCCCAGTTAAACCCTGATAAACCCTAGTTAACTCTAAGTAAATCCTACCTAAACCCTAGTTAACTCTAGGTAAACCCTACCTAAACCCTAGGTAAACCCTACCTAAACTCTAGGTAAACCCTACCTAAACCCTAGTTAAACCCTTGTCAAAGCCTCAATTCAAACCCTGTTCAAATACGACCCCATCGCTCCTCAGCAGGAGCTAAAAAGGCCACCTCGCTCCTCAGCACGAGCTTAAAAGGCCACCTCGCTCATCAAATAAGAGCAAAAAACCCTCAAACCTTTCAATCACCCACAATCCAATCAAATCAAATCAAATCAAACCATCAACTTCCCTCCGGAACTACGTGTGGCTTGATTCCACTAACTGTGGATACGTAGGCAACCCTGATCGGGTTCAGCTCCCCTAGGATAGAATCCTTATTCCATTTCTACCCTATCCCTCTCAATTCATTTATTTCAGTCAATATTACATTGCTCAGCATATAGATCGAATTGCAAGTTTCTTATACGGTTTCCTTTATTTGATTCAGACTTAGAGAGTAGGTGACCATCTCCGGATGGGAGTTTAGGGGTGCCTAACACCTTCCCCTAACTCAAATGAATCCTTTACCCTGACCTCTGATTTCTAGACCATGCCTTATCCAACAAATTCAGGGACCTATTTCCCTCAGAATTAGATAGGTGGCGACTCACAACTCAATTACAATTTATCACCATTCCTTATTGGGATTTATCCTGATCGGGAAGGGAGGGTAAAATCCAGGTACTCATAGGCTCCTCGACGTACTCCTCTTCCACCCATGGACCAGGAGCACAAACATCAAATGGAGCAGCAGCTGTAGCACCCCGGACTTTCTCATCCTTAATGAATAGCACCTTCGTAGCTAATTGGCCGTTTTCATAGTTTTCGTGGTGTAATTAATAAATAAGGGAGAAATCGGAAATTCCGAAACGTCAGAAATGTTCGTTTTCGAAAGACGGATCCAACGCAAGTTGAATCGTCGAAATCCGACGAGCGAGTAAAAAGATATGGTCAAAACAGTCCAGGCATACAGAGGACCGATCGCTCGGTCATTACCTGCGATCGATCGGTCCACTACCGATCGCTCGATGGCTGTCGCACGGTTAACTTTTTTGTATGGGGAAAAATTCCAGAGAGTGTGTTTTTGACCGATCTCTCGGTCATAACACCGATCGACCGGTAAGCCACCGATCGCTCGGTCCATACCACCGATCGATCGGTCATACGCAGTTTTTCTTCATTAAGGGTGTTTAAGACTTTAAACACAACCCCTTGCCTATAAATAGGCTGAGTTCGTGCCTTAGGGTTTCAGAAACCCTCTGTGCCCTATCTTAGGAGATTTTGAGAGAGAGAAGAAGGAGAGGAACTACTTGTTGATCAAGCTTGTGGAAGATCAAGGTTCTTCCACTTCTCTTGGTGATTCTCAACCAAGAACACAAGGTTATTGCTTGTTCAAGCCTTTGGGAATCAAAATCTTTGATTTCACCAAGGTAGATACACTCTACTACAATCTTGCAATCCTACTAGTTAATAGATATGATTCTTCTTATATATGCCCTATCTATATGTATTGATTCTATGTATGAAAAGGTGTGATTATATACTTGGATGAAGGTTACTATTATGATGCACTCTAAGTGTTTGATAAAATACCTCTAAGGGATTCTATGCTTAAATATGATGATTTCTCTTATTAAGTGCATATGCTCGCATGTCTCGCATAAACCGATGGTTTCCATGGATTTCTCCAAGTACAAACAAAGGTTTTTCACGAAAAGACGAATAATGAATGACTCTAAGTAACTCCATGATTTCTCTAAGATCGTTTCACAAGCTCTAAGGATCATACCATGCTCACAAGGAAACTCTATGATAATGCTCTAAGATCGTCTCACAAGCTCCACGGATCACAATGAAATGCTCTAAGATCTCTAAGGTTATGCTCTATGGAAATGCTCTACGGTATTGCTCTATGCTCTATGTCTCTACGGATCATAATGACTCTAAGTAACTCCATGAACTCGCAAGAACTCATAAGGCTATGATTATCGATTGACTCACACGGTTACAGTTTTGGTTTCGAATATGATCTCACATATGCTTTCACAGTTTCCATGCTTTAAGGATTTTACGGATTTCATTCTCCATGTCTTGTATGCTCTATGCCTAACCGCTTTATTGTTATTAGTTTGTATACACTGAGTATTCCATGCTCAGTCGATATTGTTATGATCGGCAGGTGCTCGGGTTCCATTCGATTTGTGTGGCGACGAACCTTGGGTCGAGGAAGAGTACCATGACCCGGAGCCTTCCATGGATCACTATCATGACGATGGTGCTCTAGATAGGAGTCGTGACTTCGATTTCTGTTGATCGACCGACTTAGAACTTGTGTCATTTTGTTATGTGAGTGTGGGGTTTGTCCACTCCACTTTTGGGTTTCTCACACACGTATACTTGTTGGTTCTTACTTGAGCCAAGCTATAGGAGTATTCATTTTTGCTTCCGCTATGTTTAGTATTTTATTTTCCGCTGTGCATTGTATTTCGTTCCCGCTATGTATATTCAGGTACTCTGACAGGTTTCCACGTGTGCCTTATGTATCATACTGGAGGTATGATACGGCGGTCACGAGTCAAAGTATCCTTAACTCCTAGGGGGTATTTTGGGTCGCGACAGCAGCTCCCTCAGAACCTGCTGACATAAGAAGTACGGCTGAGCATGGAATACTCAGCGGGTACCAAATACTAACCAATAGTCATAGCATAAAAATGGCAATACATAAATCAGGAGCAATTCATATATGTTAGACGGAAACAATTCATATCATACAAGGAAGTAAAGCAATTTATAATCATGCTTGTATTTCATAGAAAGCCGATAAAACCTCTTGAAAACATCGTGCACTTGACTTGGCTTGAAATATCTTTTCGTACTTGAAAGCTTGTCGTGTTTGTCTTGCTTGATCTTGTCGAGCGTGTCGTACGTGTCATGTCATGCATGTCATGCGTGCTTGCTTGTGATCATGTAACTTGTGAGATACACTTGTGAGATATCTTTGTGAGATGCGCTTGAGAGATGCCTTGAGAGGGAAGGGAGACCCTTCTTTATGCAATGCACTTGAGAGGGAAGGGAGACCCTTCTTCATGATATGTATGTACTTGCGAGGGAAGGGAGGTCCTTCTTCATGATATGCACTTGTGAGTGAGGGGAGACCCCTCGTGGAATGTTGGTTCTTGTTTTCTTGTGAAAAGCCAGGTAAAACATATCGTAGGATATGTCCCACCTCTAACCATGTTCTTGAAAACCTCGGTAAATCATGTCATGCATGCCGTGCTCGTGGGAATCGTGTACATACTTGCATTTAAATTTAAATATGACATTTGGGTAATTCACAACACATATAACATCAATGATTGAGCAATGTAATATTCACATCATTTAGGGAAAGCAAGAAAACACACTATCATAGGCCCTAGCAATATCCATAATTTATTAGGCATGCATTTCCTAATTTACAACTCACTTTATTCACCTTGGCCTTTCATCAAACATGGTGTGTTCATTATTCATTATTCATTTAAACCTAAATCATGCTTTTCTAGGTGGGTTTTACTCACTTCACATATGTATGTTCATTATGGGTACAATGCCCTCCCCGTTCATCCATCACATCAATACACATGGCGTCCAATCGCCCACATTCATCTCCATTCACCATTCCTATTCACCATTCACAACCCATCTCATAATACATGTGTAAATGAAAGAAGACAAAGAGAAATAAAGTAAAAGAAGGAACTATAACTAGGAGGGTAGCAAGAAGTACCGACCTTGATCAAGTGAGGAAGAAATCCCCTTCCAAAAACGACCGTGAGTTGTTGCCCTAGCTTGAGGAGATGCTCCTCACGAGCTTATGCCTTGATTTTGAAGAAAAAATGGGCTTGAGTTGAGTGTGGGTTCACAAACCCCTTGATTTCTCTCCAAAATGGAAACCCTAGGTTTAGGAATCACCCTCTCCTCTCTTCTTATCTCCCAATCTCTCTAAGTGTTGAAAATGAAGCCCTAAAGGCTCGGGTTAAACTCTTAAGGTAAGAGTGAACCGACCAAAAGACCATCATACCCTTACTGAAATTTCTGCAAAAACGCGAGTACCGAGCGATCGGTGTTAATGACCGATCGATCGGTTGCCTACCGAGCGATCGGTGTGTTGACCGAGCTCTCGACCAAAAATCAACTCTCTGGAAAATTTCCCCATACAAAAATCTTGACCAGTCGATAGCTACCGATCGATCGGTCGATCGGTTTTGGACCGATCGATCGCTCTATGGACCGAGCGATCGGTTGCCTACAGGTCCAGACTGTTTTGGCCATATCTTTTGACTCGCTCGTCGGATTTTGACGATTCAACTTGCGTTGGGTTCGTACTTCAAAAACGAACATTTCTGACGTTTCGGAATTTCTAATTTCTTCCTTATTTATTAATTATACCTCTTTAAAGGCAAAATGGCAACGAAAGTGTCATGCATTAAATGTGAAAAGGTCCGGGGCTCTACATGAAAATTCTACACAACTAGGGTAATCATCCTCCAAGGACATACCACATATACTCTGACTGACAGCACCTACTGTGTATACACACCGCCATCTCACTAGTTATTGGTCATGAAGGAACCCCGACCAACTTGTCTAATGTCATCTTCTGGCTATTCACTGGAGGCACCCCGGGCCTTACTGGACACCGTCTCTCCATGACGTACCACCTAGAAGGAACCCCGATAGGCACAGCGCCGCCTCTTCGGGTACAACCATAGAGGAACCCCGGTCAATACACTATATAATGCTCAGCCACTTTAGACATCTTTTAGGACTCCGACATCTCCCAGTTCAACCAATTGTGACAACGCTTAAGCATGCCGGTTCAACTAACTGCGAATCCGAAGATTCCAGACTATACATAATCACTACTTCAGACCTAGTCAAAGAGGATCTATGGATAGTAATCCACTTACTCCCGACAATCAGTCATGGAGGTCTACACACTACGACCCCAACTATTCCAGTATTAAAATAATCATCCCATCATATACATATGCCATGTCAAGTCAACAAATCGCTTAGCAATTGGTCACCCAATCGATCGCCGAACCTAAATTCCGAGTTATTCAACCCGAAACTAAGGGCTACGCCCCTCTGCTCAGTTCCAATACCTCCCCATACAAGTGCATACAACCCATTTTAACACACCATGACAAGCATAATGTTGAATAAAGATCTGAGATCAGGAAGGGGCTCTGTAATTATCAAAACCATACTGTTGTTCCTAAAACGACAGACTAGGTTTTATCTAGAAATTCATATTGTCAAATCCAACCATCAGATCTCATTGCAATTTTTATATGATTGACAAAGAAGGAAGGTTGCAATATGGTAAAAATCTGAGCATGATCTGAGATAAGGAAGGTTCCCTGTAATAATCAAAACCGTACTGTTAGCCTTAAAAGCAGCAGACTAGGTTTTATTTTAGAAATTCATATCATCCTATCCAACCATCCGATCGCTGTGAAATTTTGATATGATTTATAGATTATGAAGATAAATATGTGGTAAAAGTTATAGCATGATCTGAGATCAGAAGGGTTCCCTATAATTAGGAAAACCGTAATGTTAGCCTTAAAAACAGCAGACTAGGTTTTCCTTTAGAAATTCATATCATCCAATGCAACAATCAGATCATAGTAACATTTTCATATGATTTACATATTAGGAAGATACATTTAGAGTAAAAATTTGAGCATGATCAGAGCTCAGAAAGGTTTCATATAATTAGGAAAACCGTACTGTTAGCCTTAAAAATAGCAGACTAAGTTTTTGTTTAGAAATTCATATCATCCTATCCCACCTTTAGATCGTAGTGAAATTTTGATATAATTTATAGACTAGGAAGATAAATTTAGGGTAATGATTTAATCATGATCAAAGCTAATAATGGTTCCCTATAATTAGGAAAACCGTACTGTTAGCCTTAAAAACAACAGGCTAGGTTTTCCTTTAGAAATTCATATCATCCTATCCAACCATCAGATCGCAGTGAAATTTTGCTATGATTTACAAATTAGGAAGATAAATATGTGGAAAAATTTATTGCATGATCGGAGATTAGGAGGGCTCCCTATAATTAGGAAAACCGCACTGTTAGCCTTAAAAACAGCAGACTAGGTTTTCATTTAGAAATTCATATCATCCAATCCAGCCATCAGATCATAGCGAAATTTTGATATGATTTACATATTAGGAAGGTAAATTTAGTGTAAACATTTGAGTATGAGCAGAGCTCAGAAAGGTTCAATATAATTAGGAAAACCGTACTGCTAGCCTTAACAACAACAGACTAGGTTTTCTTTTAAAAATTCATATCATCCTATCCAACAATCCGATCGTAGTAAAATTTTGAAAAGATTTACAGATTAAGAAGATAAACTTAGAGTAAAAATTTGAGCATGATCAGAACTCAGAAAGGTTCCCTATAATTAGGAAAACTGTACTATTAGTCTTTAAAAAAGCAGACGAGGTTTTTCCTTTAGAAATTCATATCATCCTATCCAACCATCAGATCACAGTGAAATTTTTATATGATTTATAGAAGACGAATATAAATTTAGAGTAAAAATTTGAGCATGATCAGAGCTCAGAAATGTTCCATATAATTAGGAAAACCGTACTGCTAGCCTTAAAAACAGCAGACTAGGTTTTCATTTAGAAATTCATATCATCCTATCCAACCACCAGATCGCAGTGAAATTTTGATATGATTTATAGACCAGGAAGATAAATTTAGAGTAAAAATTAGAGCATGATCAGAGATCAGAAAGGTTGCCTATAATTAGGAAGACCGTACTATTAGCCTTAAAAATAGTAGACTAGGTTTTCCTTTAGAAATTCATATCATCCTATCCAACCATCAAATCGTAGTAAAATTTGGATATGATTTATAGACTACGAAGGTAAATATGTAGTAAAATTTATAACATGATCGGAGATTAGGAGGGTTTCCCATAATTAGGAAAACCGTACTGTTAGCCTTAAAAACAGCAGACTAGGTTTTCCTTTAGAAATTCATATAATCCTATCCAACCATTAGATCGCAGTAACATTTTGATATAACTTACAGATTAGGAAGGTAAATTCAGAGTAAAACTTTGAGCATGATCAAAGCTCAGAAAGGTTTCCTATAATTAGGAAAACCGTACTATTAGCCTTACAAAAAGCAGACTAGGTTTTTCATTTAAAAATTCATATCATCCTATCCAACCATCAGATTATAGTGAACTTTTGATATGATTTATATATTAGGAATATAAATTTAGAATAAAAATTTGAACATGATCAGAGGTCAGAAATGTTCCATATAATTAGAAAAACCGTACTGCTAGCATTAAAATCAGCAGACTAGGTTTTGCTTTAGAAATTCATATCATCCTATCCAACCATCAGATCGTAGTGAAATTTTGATATGATTTACATATTAAAAAGATAAATTTAGAATAAAAATTTGAGTATGAGTAGTGCTCAGAAAGGGTCCATATAATTAGGAGAACCGTACTTCTGGCCTTAAAAACAGCAGACTAGGTTTTCCTTTAGAAATTCATATCATCCTATACAACCATCAGATCGTAGTGAAATTTTGATATGATTTACAAATTAGGAAGATAAATTTAGAGTAAAAATTTGATCATGATCACAACGCAGAAAGGTTCCCTATAATTAGGAAAACCGTACTGTTAGCCTTAAAAACAGCAGACTAGGTTTTCATTTAGAAATTCATATCATCCTATCCAACCCTCAGATCATAGTGAAATTTTGATATGATTTACATATTGGGAAGATAAATTTAGAGTAAAAATTTGAGCATGATCAGAGCTCAGATATGGTCTGATATAAACAGCATAATTCGGATAATTTGTCTAGTGGAATGAAAAATAGATAAGGAAGGGTTTTTATTACCTCTGGTACGCGTGTTTCGAATCTCCGAGAGATGAAATAGACACCGCCAATGCGCTCAGCACGTCCAAAAATTTCAGGATACACCTCTTTGTCTCTCTCTCTAGACTTTCTCTCTCTAGAAAATTCCCTTTCTCTCTCTAGAATGTTTCTCTATTTAGAAAATTCGGCAGGGCTTCTCCTCTCTCTCACTACGATGAGAGAAATGGCTGGGGGGTGGTCTACTATTTATAGACTAGCCTAACCCACACATGCGTGCCAAGTGTCGCTTGGAAGGTGCCCCGTGTTGGCCTGAGCCGAGACACGTGTCGCGGCTTGCGAATCGCGACCGGTTTCCGATAATGTTGCCGAAAGTCATTCTGAAACCATACCATATGAATTTCGATTTGGACAAAACTTCAGGTGATCGATCTTGGGGTAGTCTGACACCTGCTGTAAAAATTTTGGGGAAATCCGATCTCACGCCCCAAAATATCCCCTAGGAGTTTAGGGATACTTTAGGCGTGACTATACGTACCTGCCAAACCATCCTGTCATGAACAAGATAATTACAGTATTGAAACAATGATAATCAGAGCGCGGAAGCTAAACATAAATGCGGAAGCGTAACTAACTTTTTCTTTTCTTCTAAGATTTCCAAAATAGTATTCCAAGTTAACACATATATACAAACATGCCTAAGACTAAGGTGGACAGGCCCACCTATCAAAATGTCAAACTACATAAGACCCTCTCGTACTCTCCCCTCAACAGTAGTCGAGGTACGGCCACATGTCGAGGTCTCGGTTCGCCTGAGATTGCAGTGGGATAGATGACTCTCTCTTCTCTATATACTCTTCCTCGACCCAAGGCTCCGGGTCGAGGGCTTCCTTAGTACCTGTCGACATGAAAGCACGGCTAAGCATGGAATACTCAGCGAGTACAAGCTACTAGCTAGCCATAACAATAAGAACACACAACAACAATAGTACAATGCAAAGCAGAAATAGGAGCATCACAAAAGAAATAGCATAAGACACAATACAATGCAATCATCTTGACGTGCGTGCATGAATGCGAAAACTCTGATAAAACTCGTGCTTGAAAACCCGTTTCATATCTCAGTGTGCCATGTAGAAATCATGTATGCGTGCATGCATGAATGCCTTGTCATCATCTTGTAAACTTGCATCTTGTAACTTGTGAGCCAGAGGCTAGCACCCAAATCTCCCTGGGCTGCCGACCTCCTTGATATATGGTTTTGTTGTGAGCCAGAGGCTAGTACCCGAATGTCCCTGGGCTACCAAACTCCTTGACAATATGTGATTTTTATTACTTGTTTAGTTTTCTTGTGAGCCAAAGACAAGTACCCGAATGTCCCTGGGCTACCAACCTCCTTGACAATATGTGATTTGGGTTTTCTTGTGAGCCAGAGGCTAGTACCCGAATGTCCATAGGCTACCAACCTCCTTGACATGCAATATTTTCTTGTTGGTTATTATATGCATATGCTCTTGAAATCTCGGTTCATGGAACGTGCGTGCTCGTGTACGTGTCAATAGTACAATCATGAAAATGAGGATAACAAGAGAGATATGACATCACAATTCATTCAATTCATAGTACATGCATATGGCCATTTGAGTAATTAACATGGTATTTAAATCAATTCACCATTCATAAGAATACATGCATAAAACCTACTTCTATTTCTAAATTTAAGTCATTTATTCATGGTTTAGGCAATTTGTCGAACACATAACATGCAAGGTTCCTCCATAGTTAATCTTCTTCTTTTTAGTGCATATTTCCCATCCAAAGTGAGTTCATTATTTATACAATGCCCATCCTCCATTTTTTCATTTCACACACAACACACATTCATACACATCGGCATCCATTCACCTCAATCAACATCTCATCCATGCATCCATACCATTTTCCTTATCTTGTTTATATTTGATGAATATGATAGATTTCATAAGGGAGAATACATAGTAGGAAGAATCATATATCACATAGAAAACCTAGATTATTGCTAGGGCAAGTTAGTAGGGTGTACTAACCTTGAATCAAGGCTTGATCTTGGGTGGAAACCTTGATTGAAGCTCCCACTCGCAAGAAGGAGGACTCTTGCTTGAAGAAGGCTTGAGTGGGAAGGAAACCCTCTTGAAAATAGCTTGGTGAATGTTGCCCTTGCTTGAGAGAGACTCCCCCAGGAGCTTGAGGCTTGGCTTTGAAAGATCTAAGCTTTGGAAAAATTCTTGGCTAGCCCAACTCTTGATTTCTTCTCAAGAGCAAAACCCTAGGTTGGGAAATCTCCTTCTCCTCTCTCTTTATCTCCCAAATACTCTAGGTATAGTGAATGAAGCCCTAAGGCTCGGGCAAAGCCTTATAAGAAAGAGTTTAACCCCCAAAAGACAAAATAGCCCTTACTGAAATTTCTGCAAAAACGCGAAGACCGAGCGATCGGTGGTTATGACCGATCGATCGGTTGCCTACCGAGCAATCGGTGTTATTGACCGAGCGACCGGTCAAAAACATGCTCTCTGGAAAATTTACCCATACAAAAAGTTAACCAGTCGATAGCCTCCAATCGATCAGTTTTGGACCGATCTATCGCTACTGATGACCGAGCGATCGGTGCTCTGTAGGTCAGAACTGTTTTGGCCATATCTTTTGACTCGTTCGTCCGATTTCGACGATTCAACTTGCGTTAGATTTATCTTTCAAAAAAGAACATTTTTTATGTTCAAAATTTCCAATTTCTCCCTTATTTATTAATTAGACTACGAGAAATGCCAATTAGCTATGAAAATGCTATTCATTAAGTATAGAAAAGTCCGGGGTGCTACATTCTCCCGCCCTTACAAAATTTCGTCCCCGAAATTTGGACGATACATACATATACAAAACCATAACAAAATACAAGGGAATGTCAAAGCTCTAAACAAATAGCTGGGGATATTTTTCCTTTACTTCGGCCTCACGCTCCCAAGTAGCTTCTTCCCTCGGATGGTGTTGCCATCTTATAAGGACTAACGAGATGATTTTGTTACGCAAGACTTGCCCCTTCTGTCCAAGATTTGTACCGGTTGTTCAACTAGGGTGAGGTCTTCTCGAATCGGATCAAACTCGATGACATGAGAAGGATCTGGGATATACTTCCGGAGTATAGAGACATGGAATACATTGTGGACCGCCGCCATATGAGCGGGTAAAGCAATACCGTAAGCTACCTCACCGACTCTAGTAATGATCTCGAACGGACCCACATATCTCCGGCTAAGCTTGCCCCTCTTCCTGAATTGCATAACACCCTTGGTCGGTGAAATCTTGACAAAAACAAAGTCCCCAACTCGAAACTCAAGATCCTGCCTTGTAGAGACCCCGAATCTTTTTCATGTTTTTACTTCATTGTATTAGGGGTATTATAGTCCTTGTGATGTTTTGATGTTTATTGTATTATATATTTATTTGGTGTGGTGTAAACTAGGCTTAATCAAACTTGTAACGGAGGGATGTCATATCACACCCTAAACTTTAGGAAGCTCTAGTTTTGGCACCGTTTACTGGAATTGAGTGATTCTTGAACCATTAGAAAGGTGTGAGAGCCCTCTTCGAAGTTCATGTTTAATGTTTTTCCTTATTTTGAGTTTAAGCCAAGTCAATGGTGGGTTTTATCTGATGGAATTGCAGATCAGTCAACTTTGGGGACAATTTAGTCTATTAATTAAGTGGAATTTAGAAATTCTAAAATGTTAGAAATATTCGTTTTCGAAAGACAAATCCAACACAAGTTGAATCGTCGAAATCCGACGAACGAGTCAAGAGTTATGGCCGAAACAGTAAAGCGGGTCAAAAATCTATAGGCAACCGATCGCTCGGTCAAAAGTAGCGATCGATCGGTCCAAAACCGATCGATCGGTATCTATCGACTGGTCCAGAATTTTGTATGGGGAAAATTTCCAGAGAGTGCTTTTTTGACCGATCGACCGGTCAAGAGCACCGATCGCTCGGTTGAGAACCGATCGCTCGGTCATAACCACCGATCGCTCGGTCATAATTTTAGTAAGGGCTTTTTGGTCTTTTGTTCTCAGACCTTGGGGCTATAAATAGGGGGTCCTACTCGAAATATTAAAATACTCTACCTATTTCTAACCTAATTTGGCAAAAAGGGGGAGAAAACCTAGAGTTTGAGGGAGAGGGTTGCTTGGAGAAGAAGGAGGTTGCTAGAAGATTGAGAGGAAAACTTGGAGATCGTCCTCAAAGCTTCTCCAAATCTCCTCGGGAGCGTTTTGAATCCAAGGGAAGGATTCCTAAGGTCGATATACTATCCTAATTAACTCTATTTTAATGTTTTGTGAATATTAATTTGATAGAAATGATAGAATAGAGATTAAATGCATTTTTCCCAAATTTTCTATGAAGTAAGCTAATTATTGTTGGAAATGTGGATGGAAATGTGGATTGGATGTGGATAGAATATATGGAGGATGAGAAATGTATGGAGGATGGGAAATGTATAGAGGATGGGATTAATATGTGGATGTGAATAGTGAATTGATTGTATGGATGAATTATGGTTTGATGAATGCTTGAAAATATAGAAGGGAAATTGATTCATATTATGTGTACACAAGGTGTTTGTGAAAATGCTTGAAAGGATAAATGCTATTATACTCTTATGAAATGGTGGTAAATTGATTATGAATTGCGATATGAATTATGGTAAGATATGTATATGTGAATTGTTTGTTAAGTATGTCTAATTATTTGCATGAAAATTGATAGTCGGGAAGGTAAGAACTTAGAGGAACATCTCTCAAACCGGGAATTCTCTAACTATTTGGTATGGGACAGTATAGTGGAGTTTCCATGGTGGGAGATCGGAATCTAAGCAATTACCAACACGAATGTTAATTTCGACACTTAAGCACATATGCACGTGTATGTTAAGATAAGAGTCTCACAAGTCACACATGTGGACCACAAGCATGAGCATGGCATACGTATGACATTCTGAATAAGCATAAGCATGGCATGGTCCGTATCTACCAAGAACGGCATGTCAATTACATTTGATTCATAGGCATGGTCCGTATCCGCCAAGAACGGCATGTCAACCATTTGATTCTTAGACATGGTCCGTATCGGCCAAGAACGGCATGTCACATCATTGTATGATCTAAATAAGTGCATAAGCATAAACATCTCACAAGCACGTGGTCTTATAAGCATAAGCAACTCATAAGTGTTTTGTCTTCCAAGTCTAAGATTCTCACAAGTACACGAGTCAAGGTGATGATATGATGTATATGCGCACACTTTATTCCGCACTCTGATTATGTTATTATGTTATTGGATATGTTTCTGACTAAGTGCAGGTATATTATTATTGTTGGTTGGATTTTATATACACTGAGTACCTTTGTACTCAGCCGGACTTCGTCTTGGCAGGTTTAGAGCAGGAGTACACGGCAGAGCCGTGGGTTGAGGAAACATACGCAGAGGAAGGAGGTGAAGGTGAGCCTTCTGAGGAGGGAGCCAAAGACTTGGGTGGCTACACCTCTTAGTTTTTATTTCATTTGATTGAGAGAGTGTATTAGACTTGAGTAGATGTTGCTTAGTAGACTTTTATAGTTGTGTATCAAACTCTTTGGTTTTAGTGGGTTGTAATTGTTGACTATAGACTCGTGCTATTTAGTTGGTTATAGTTGATATATCGGAAATTTTATTATCCCTATTTTTGGAGACTCGTGTCAGTGTGCCTTGCATGTCATGGATTTTAAGCAGGTTTAAGTAATGTGGCGATCCCAAAGTCCTATTTTAGCCTTGTAGGATTTTGGGGTCGTTACAGAGATGGTATCAGAGCTCAAGGCATTAGAGTCCTTAGGGCTAAGGTATTAAGTGTAGAGTATAGAAAGATGTGAACCTTAGGGAAGCAACATCAAGTTCAGGACTTTAAAATTGTTGAGGATTGAGTTTTGATTAAGCGTAGACTTAGGAATTTATGTGAGTGTGTTCTAAATAGATTGTTTTTTTCTTCTCAGGATTGTAAGCATGAGAAGGGGTGGAAGAAATAATAGGAATGGAGGAGGCAGTGTGACTGATGGGGATACTCCAGACGGTACCCCCCAGGCAAATGTGGGTCGGGCCATGGAAGCTATTGCTGCAACCATGGAGAGGCAGGCTGAAATTATGGCTCAGCAAACTGCATTACTAGCGGCTTGTCAAGCTAGGCAAGAGAGGCAGATTGATGTTCACCCACCCCGTCACAACGGAGTCGAAGCTTTTAGGAGGATGAGTCCTCCAGCCTTCTATGGTAGTACGGATCCCTCAATTGCCAAGTTATGGATCATGCAACTAGAGAAGATTTTCTCCTTGCTTGAGGCCACCGATGAGCAGAGGGTGAAATGGGCCTCCTTCGTCATGGAAGGTGAAGCGGAGCATTGGTGGAGGGCAGCATCTAGGCAGAGATACTTCCCGGTGTTTGTGAGAGATCAGAAGGAGATTGAATTCTCTACCTTGGAGCAAGGGAGGATGTCAATGGCCGAGTATGAGGCCAAGTTTGTAGAGCTTTCTAGGTTCGCTCCTCACTTGATTGCTACGGAGAGAATGAAGGCAAAGAGGTTTGAGCGAGGCTTGAAGGATTTTATCCGGGAGAAGGTTTCGATACTTCAACTCGAAACATGTAGGGAGGTGTATCAGCGCGCCTTGATAGCTGAGAAGAATTCACAGGAATTTTTGAAGAAGAGGGAGAAGATGCAAGCAAGCAGGTTCGTCCCCCAGGACAAGAGGTTGAGGATAGCAGGTCCTATGCCCATTGCTAGGCCTACCCCGTATCAGAGGCCTACTCAGGCAACCCCTCGAGCATTTCAGGTGGCTCCGCCTACTGCTGGTACCCAGTTGTATGATGCATGCAGCCAGTGAGGAAAGAGGCATAGAGTGGGAGAGTGTAGGGCAATTACTGGAGGTTGTTTCCATTGTGGAGAGGTCTCACACCGGATCCGAGATTGCCCACTCCGCATTCAGCAGGGACTTCAGCCGACTCAGCCACAGGGAGTCAGGCCCCCAGGCAGGCAGTCCGTGCAGTAGAGGCCACCACAGGGTCTTAGACCTCAGCAGCCTCGCCCATCAGCTCAGGGTCGAGTGTTTGCTACCTCAGAGCGGGATGCGCAGGCGTCCGACGATGTTGTACATGGTACGTTTAATTGTGTTTTAGTCAATTAAAATATTGTTCTGATGCTATGTGTGTGATATTAAATGTTATGTGGTATGATGTAAGATGCATGTATGTATTCATGATTTGACAAATTAGCTTTGTGTATTAATTCAGGCTCATTGTTGATAAATGATTTCCTCACTCATGTTTTGATCGATACTGGTTCCACTCACTCCTTCGTCACACCTAGTTTTGCACGAGAGTTTTCGATTGAGCCAAGTCTGTTAGATCGTGAATTGTCGATTGCTAATCCTGTTGGTAGTTCGGTCATCACCGATAAGGTCTATCGAGCTTGTGATATTCGAGTAGGTCAGAGAGAGATGCCAGCTGATCTGATTATCCTTGAGTTCCAAGACTTTGACGTCATTTTAGGCATGGATTGGCTTTCCAAATACCATGGGCATGTCAACTGTTTTGGGAAAGTGGTCAACTTTAGACCAATCAGTGAGCCCTCTTTTCGTTTCCAAGGGTTGAAGAAGAAGGACTAAGCTCGTTTCGTGGCATTAAGTCTTACTACCTTGGAAACACCAGATTCCTCAAGTATTCCTGTTGTAGAGGAATTCATGGATGTCTTTCCCAAGGACTTACCGGGTTTGCCACCGGATAGAGAAGTAGAGTTTGCAATTGAGTTGGCTCCGGGTACAGCACCCATCTCTAAAGCACCATATAGGATGGCTCCAGCAGAGTTGAAAGAGCTTAAGGAGCAGATTGACGAATTGCTTGGTCTTGGATTTATCCGCCCAAGTGTATCACCTTGGGGAGCTCCAGTGTTGTTTGTGAAGAAGAAGGATAGTTCGATGAGGATGTGCATCGACTATCGGCAACTGAACAAGGTCACTATCAAGAACAAATATCCTTTACCTAGGATCGATGACTTGTTTGATCAGTTGCAAGGAGCTAAGTATTTCTCCAAGATTGATTTGAGGTCGGGCTACCATCAGCTGAAGATAAAGGTGGAAGATGTGCCTAAGTCTGCTTTCAGGACCAGATATGGGCATTTTGAATTCCTAGTCATGCCGTTCGGTTTGACAAACGCCCCGGCAGCATTCATGGATCTCATGAACAGGATCTTCAAGCTGACTCTGGACCGCTTTGTGATCGTGTTTGTGGATGACATTTTAGTATACTTCAGGACACAGAAGGAGCACGAGATGCATCTCCGTATCACCCTGAAGACACTCCGTGAGCATAAGCTATATGCTAAGCTTAGCAAGTGCGAGTTTTGGTTAGAAAATGTAGCATTTCTAGGCCATGTTGTGTCAGAAGAGGGGATTTCAGTTGACCCTGCTAAGATAGAAGCAGTGGAAGGATGGGGAAGGCCAAAGAGTGTTACAGAGGTTCGAAGTTTCTTGGGCCTAGCTGGATATTATCGAAGATTTGTAGAAGGATTTTCCAGTTTGGCAGCTCCGCTTACTCATCTAACTCGAAAGAACGCTAGATTCGAGTGGAATGAGAAATATGAGAAGAGTTTTCTTGAGTTGAAGAAGCGTCTCACCACCGCTCCGATCTTGACTGTTCCATCGGGTAGTGAAGATTTTGTGGTGTATAGTGATGCCTCACTCGTTGGGTTAGGTTGTGTTCTTATGCAACACGGGAAGGTGATTGCCTATGCTTCTCGGCAGTTGAAAGACCACGAGAAGAACTATCCTACCCATGATTTGGAGTTAGCAGCCTTGGTTTTTGCTCTTAAGATCTGGAGACACTACTTGTACGGTGCGCAGTTTGAAGTTTTCACCGACCACAAAAGTCTAAAGTATTTATTCTCGCAGAAAGAGCTGAATTTGAGGCAGCGTCGTTGGGTGGAATTCCTCAAGGATTATGATTACTCTATCCAGTACCACCCGGGGAAAGCGAATGTAGTGGCAAATGCGCTAAGTAGGAGATCTACTGGGTTCTTGGCACACTTGATGGTCCAAGAATGGAAGTTACTAGAAGAGGTGTCTAGCCTTGATGCAGGTTTCAGTGTGGGAGCATCTGGAGCTTTGTTGGCTAACATTATGGTCAGGCAAACCTTGTTGAACAGGATTAAAGACCTGCAGTGGAATGATGGAGAACTGCACGCTGCTATGAATAAGTCGCTTAACAGCGGGTTTGAGGATTTCTCTTGGAGGGATGGTGGAGTTTGTTTCAAGGGTAGAGTTTGTGTTCCGGATGATGAGGATTTAAGAAGGGAGATTCTGGATGGAGCACACAAGTCCAAGTACACCGTGCATCCGGGAGGTACTAAGATGTACCAGAACCTTAAGAAGTATTTCTGGTGGAAAGGTATGAAGAAAGATGTGGCTACCTTTGTATCCAAGTGTTTGGTGTGTCAGCAGGTGAAGGCCGAACACAGGAGGCCGGCAGGACTTCTTCAGTCTCTTCCTATTCCCGAGTGGAAGTGGGAAAATATCTCCATGGATTTTGTTGTTGGTTTACCAAAGACGGCCAAGAACTTTGATGCCATTTGGGTTGTGGTTGACCGATTGACTAAATCAGCTCACTTTCTTCCATATCGGACCACTTTCAACTCCAATCAATTGGCTAACCTCTATATCAAGAAGATAGTTCGTTTGCATGGAGTGCCAGTTAGCATTGTTTCTGATCGAGATCCGAGATTAACATCCAGATTCTGGAAGAGTTTTTAGCAGGCCATGGGTTCCCATTTGGATTTTAGTACGGCATTTCATCCGCAGACAGATGGGCAAACTGAAAGAGTGAACCAGATCATAGAGGACATGCTACGAGCTTGCATGTTAGACTTTCAGGGTAGTTGGGTTGATCACTTGCCGTTGGTTGAGTTTGCCTACAACAACAGCTATCAAGCTAGCATTCAGATGGCACCGTTTGAGGCACTTTATGGGAGGAGTTGTCGTTCACCTTTGTGTTGGGACGAAGTTGGTGAGAGGAAGCTTTTGGGTCTTGAGCTCGTTGGTCAGACTGTGGATAGAGTTCAGTTGATCAGGGAGAGGTTGAAGGCAGCTCAGAGTAGACAAAAGAGCTATGCCGATACTCAGAGGAGAGATCTTGAGTTCCAAGTTGGAGATTTTGTGTTTGTAAAGATCTCACCTACGAAGGGGGTGATGATTCGGCAAGCGGGGCAAGCTTAGTCCGAGATATGTGGGTTCTTTTGAGATCATCACCCGAGTCGGGGAAGTTGCTTATCGGGTCGCCTTGCCACCTCACATAGAGGGTGTGCATAATGTCTTTCTCATCTCTATGTTGAGGAAGTACATTGCTGATCCTTCACATGTCATTCATTCGGAACCGTTGGAAATTCGGGAAGATTTGACTCTAGTAGAGCAACCGGCTCGAATTTTGGACCGGAAAGAGCAAGTTTTGCGTTCAAAGGTCATTCCTCTTGTGCTCTTGCAATGGGAGCATCACTCTAGAGAAGAGGCTACTTGGGAGAGAGAAGCCGAAGTCCGCGAAAAGTACCCACATTTATTCACCTAAGGTACGTAATTTCGAGGACGAAATTCTTTTAAGGAGGGGAGGATGTGGAGACCCCGAATCTTTTTCATGTTTTTACTTCATTGTATTAGGGGTATTATAGTCCTTGTGATGTTTTGATGTTTATTGTATTATATATTTATTTGGTGTGGTGTAAACTAGGCTTAATCAAACTTGTAATAGAGGGATGTCATATCACACCCTAAACTTTAGGAAGCTCTAGTTTTGGCACCGTTTACTGAAATTGAGTGATTCTTGAACCATTAGAAAGGTGTGAGAGCCCTCTTCGAAGTTCATGTTTGATGTTTTTCCTTATTTTGAGTTTAAGCCAAGTCAATGGTGGGTTTTATCTGATGGAATTATAGATCAGTCAACTTTGGGGACAATTTAGTCTATTAATTAAGTGGAATTTAGAAATTCTAAAATGCCAGAAATATTCTTTTTCGAAAGACAAATCCAACGCAAGTTGAATCGTCGAAATCCGACGAACGAGTCAAAAGTTATGGCCGAACAGTAAAGCGTCAAAAATCTATAGGCAACCGATCGCTCGGTCAGAAGTAGCGATCGATCGGTCCAAAACCGATCGATCAGTATCTATCGACTGGTCCAAAATTTTGTATGGGGAAAATTTCCAGAGAGTGCTTTTTCGACCGATCGACCGGTCAAGAGCACCGATCGCTCGGTTGAGAACCGATCGCTCGGTCATAACCACCGATCGCTCGGTCAGAATTTTAGTAAGGGCTTTTTGGTCTTTTGTTCTCAGACCTTGGGGTTATAAATAGGGGGTCCTACTCGAAATATTAAAATACTCTACCTATTTCTAACCTAATTTGGCAAAAAGGGGGAGAAAACCTAGGGTTTGAGGGAGAGGGTTGCTTGGAGAAGAAGGAGGTTGCTAGAAGATTGAGAGGAAAGCTTGGAGATCGTCCTCAAAGCTTTTCCAAATCTCCTCGGGAGCGTTTTGAATCCAAGGGAAGGATTCCTAAGGTCGATATACTATCCTAATTAACTCTATTTTAATTTTTTGTGAATATTAATTTGATAGAAATGATAGAATAGAGATTAAATGCATTTTTTCCAAATTTTCTATGAAGTAAGCTAATTATTGTTGGAAATGTGGATGGAAATGTGGATTGGATGTGGATAGAATATATGGAGGATGAGAAATGTATGGAGGATGGGAAATGTATGGAGGATGGGATTAATATGTGGATGTGAATAGTGAATTGATTGTATGGATGAATTATGGTTTGATGAATGCTTGAAAATATAGAAGGGAAATGGATTCATATTATGTGTACACAAGGTGTTTGTGAAAATGCTTGAAAGGATAAATGCTATTATACTCTTATGAAATGGTGGTAAATTGATTATGAATTGCGATATGAATTATGATAAGATATGTATATGTGAATTGTTTGTTAAGTATGTCTAATTATTTGCATGGAAATTGATAGTCGGGAAGGTAAGAACTTAGAGGAACATCTCTCAAACCGGGAATTCTCTAACTATTTGGTATGGGACAGTATAGTGGAGTTTCCATGGTGGGAGATCGGAATCTAAGCAATTACCAATTCGAATGTTAATTTCAACACTTAAGCACATATGCACGTGTATGTTAAGATAAGAGTCTCACAAGTCACACATGTGGACCACAAGCATGAGCATGGCATACGTATGACATTCTGAATAAGCATAAGCATGGTATGGTCAATATCCGCCAAGAACGGCATGTCAACCATTTGATTCTTAGACATGGTCCGTATCCGCCAAGAACGGCATGTCACATCATTGTATGATCTGAATAAGTGCATAAGCATAAACATCTCACAAGCACGTGGTCTTATAAGCATAAGCAACTCATAAGTGTATTGTCTTCCAAGTCTAAGATTCTCACAAGTACACGAGTCAAGGTGATGATATAATGTATATGCGCACACGTTCTTCCGCACTCTGATTATGTTATTATGTTATTAAATATGTTTCTGACTAAGTGCAGGTATATTATTATTGTTGGTTGGATTTAATATACACTGAGTACCTTTGTACTCAGCCGGATTTCGTCTTGGCAGGTTTAGAGCAGGAGTACACGGCGGAGCCGTGGGTTGAGGAAACATACGCAGAGGAAGGAGGTGAAGGTGAGCCTTCTGAGGAGGGAGCCAAAGACTTGGGTGGCTACACCTCTTAGTTTTTATTTCATTTGATTGAGAGAGTGTATTAGACTTGAGTAGATGTTGCTTAGTAGACTTTTATAGTTGTGTATCAGACTCTTTGGTTTTAGTGGGTTGTAATTGTTGACTATAGACTCGTGCTATTTAGTTGGTTACAGTTGATATATCGGAAATTTTATCATCCCCATTTTTGGAGACTCGTGTTAGTGTGCCTTGCATGTCATGGATTTTAAGCAGGTTTAAGTAATGTGGCGATCCCAAAGTCCTATTTTTGCTTTGTAGGATTTTGGGGTCGTTACACGCCTACGGGTGTCGGCATGGCTCTTCTGTCGGTCTTGTGCGGTCTTCAACCTCTCCCGGATGAGCTTGACTTTATCTGCCGTTTGTTCAATCAACTTGAGGCCCAAAATTTTTCTTTCTCTCACTTCATCCTAATACAACGGGGATCTACAACTTCTTCCGTACAAAGCATCAAAAGGCGCCATCTGTATGCTTGCCTGATAGCTATTATTGTAGGTGAATTCCACCAAAGGTAGGTGATCTTCCCAACTTCATTTAAAATCCAGCATACAAGCTCGGAGCATGTCTTCCATCACCTGATTCACCCTCTCGGTTTGCCCGTCGGTCTGTGGGTGGAAAGTTGTGCTAAAATCCAGTCGGGAACCCATGGCATCTTGAAAGCTCTTCCAGAACCTAGAAGTAAATCTAGGATCTCTATCCGACACAATACTCACTGGCACCCCATGTAATCAGACTATTTCATTGATATACAGCTCCGCTAACTGATTGGAGTTGAGTGTAGTCCGGTACAGTAAGAAATGAGCGGACTTCGTCAGTCTATCGACCACAACCTGTATAGCATCGAAGTTTCTAACCGTCTTCGGCAACCCCACAATGAAGTCCATAGATGTGTGCTCCCATTTCCACTCTGGAATAGGGAGAGACTGTAAAAGTCCAGCCGGTCTCCTGTGCTCAGCCTTGACTTGCTGGCACACCAAGCATCGGGACACGTACTCTACTATTTCTCGCTTCATGTTCCGCCACAAAAAGTGCTTTTTTAAGTCCCTATACATTTTGGTACCTCCGGGTGAACCGTGTACTTGGACCGGTGAGCCTCGTACAAGATTTCTCATTTAAGCTTCTCATTGGCTGGGACACCTATTCTTCCCTTGAAAGTGATAATCCCATCATCCCTCACCGTAAAATCCTTACTGCCACACTTAACTGACTTGTCTCGGCAAGAAAGTAGCTCGGCATCCATTCCCTGTAAC
Source organism: Tetracentron sinense (assembly GCA_015143295.1). Classification (NCBI taxonomy): domain Eukaryota; kingdom Viridiplantae; phylum Streptophyta; class Magnoliopsida; order Trochodendrales; family Trochodendraceae; genus Tetracentron; species Tetracentron sinense. The sequence continues at coordinate 22,253,207 of CM026562.1, forward strand.
TCCTGAATCATGCTTAGGATATATGGCCTAACTGTGATGTTAGCCATTACCGACCCAAAGGTAGGGAGACTAAAACTGATGTCGAGGTTGGATGCATCCTCTAGCAACCTCCACTCATTCAGCATCATATGCGCCAAAAGTCCAGTAGGCTTCCGGCTAAGAGCATCGGCTACAACATTCACTTTGCCCGGATGGTATTGAATGGAGCACTCGTAGTCTTTCAAAAATTCTACCCATCTTCTTTGCCTCAGGTTCAGCTCTTTCTGGGAAAACAAATACTTAAGGCTTTTATGATCTGTGAATACCTCAAATTGTTCCCTATAAAGATAATGTCACCAAATCTTCAATGCAAACACAACCGCGGCGAGCTCTAAGTCGTGAGTGGGGTAATTCTTTTCATGTTCCTTCAATTGCCTTGATGCATAGGCAATGACTTTCTTGTGCTGCATTAGGACACACCCAAGTCCGATGTGCGAAGCATCGCTATACACCTCATAACCACCATGTCCGGATGACACAGTAAGGATGAGGGCCGTGGTGAGGCGTTTCTTCAATTCTTGGAAACTCACTTCGCATTGGTCGCTCCAACTAAACTTAGCATTCTTCCTCGTCAAGTAAGTGAGAGGTACAGCCAAACTGGAGAATCCCTCCACAAATCTCCAATAGTAGCCCGCTAATCCGAGGAAACTACGTATCTCTGTGACGCTCTTGGGCCTCTCCCAACTTATGACTGCCTCAACCTTGGCTGGGTCTATAGAAATGCCCTCGGCCGACACTACGTGGCCTAGGAACGCCACCTTCTCTAACCAGAATTCACACTTGCTCAATTTGGCATATAGCTTATGCTTTCTCAACATCTCCAAGGCAAGGCGGAGGTCTCTTGCGTGATCTTCCCGTGTCTGGGAATACACCAAAATGTCGTCGATGAACACAATCACGCATCGATCCAAGTGTGATCGGAACACCCGGTTCATCAAATCCATGAACGCCGCTGGTGCATTCGTCAGCCCAGAAGGCATGACAAGGAACTCGTAATGCCCATATCGAGTCCTGAAAGCCGTCTTTGGAACATCCTCCGACTTAATCTTTAACTGATGATACCCCGATCTAAGATCAATCTTGGAAAAAAATCTCGCTCCCTTCAGTTGGTCGAACAAGTCGTCTATCCTTGGCAAGGGATAACGATTCTTGATAGTTACCTTGTTCAACTGACGGTAGTCTATACACATTCTCATTGACTCGTCTTTCTTCTTCACAAAGAGAACCGGAGCTCCCCATAGCGAGACACTTGGTTGGATGAAACCAAGTTATTGTAACTCCTCAATCTATTTCTTTAATTCTTCAAGCTCTATAGGGGCCATTCTATATGGTGCCCTTGAAATCGGAGCGGTACCCGGAGCAAGCTCTATAGCGAACTCAATCTCTCTATCAGGAGGCAACCCGGGAAGTTCCTCCGGAAACACATCCAAGAACTCACTCACGACCGGAATAGCCGAAGAGTTTTGTGCTTCGGGGTTCGCTAAGCTCAAAGCTGCCAAGCAGGCAATATCCCTTTCTCTCAATCTTCGGAAGTGAAAAGGTTTGACTCCTTCCGGCTTGAAATTCACCATCTTTTCAAAACATGCAATATGACCGTGGTGGTTTGCCAACCAATCCATCCCTAGGATGACATCAAAATCCAAGTCTTGAAAATCCAGGACGACAAGATCGGCTAACAGTTCATTCTCCCCCACTTGTACCACACAATCTCTAAATATTTTATCGGTATCAACTGACTTGCCGAGTGGAGTTGCAATGGTCAACTCCCGCTGTAACGGAGTAGCCTCAGTCAAAAAGCCCTTTGCAAAACTTGGTGAGACAAAAGAGTGAGTAGATCCTGTGTCTATCAACACTCGGGCGAGACACTCGTTCACTAATAAATCGCCTGTGCGAGTAAGTAACTAATATCAGTAGATTTCAAATAGTAACAAGCATCATACATAGGTAACTCGTAGTATAAATAGCCATATATCAACCATAGAAAATTCTCACAACTTAAACTCTAGAATTCTTGCGTACCTTGCACGACATCGTCGGATGCACGTGCATCTCTCTTGGATAAGGCAAAGACTCTGCCCTGGGTGGCCGGACGAGGAGGTCGTGTAGACTGTGAGGCCCTCGAAGCCTAGGAAGAGCTAGGTTGAGATGTCTGCCTCATCGGGGGCCTGCTCCCCTGAGACTGAGCTGGCAAATGACGTCGGTGACAGTCTCTAACCATGTGGCCATGGTCACCACAATGGAAGTAACTTCCTGTAATCCTTCGACATTCTCCCGTTGGATGCCTCCTTCCACAAAGAGTGCAGACGTCATGCGAATAGGGGGAAGGAGTATATCCCGTAGCCTGAGTAACTACGAGGCGAGGAGCATATGAGGTAGTCGGGTGAAAGGCCGGTGGAGCAAAAGGGCGGGGAGCCTGTGGTGCTGAATACATCCTTTGTGACTGAGCTGGCCCTGCGGACTGATACAAGCTAGTCCTTGCTCTTTTCTCCCTTGAACTACTTGACTGTCCTTTCTCCATTCCTCTTCTTTTAAAGAACTCCTCGGAGTTCGACTCGGCTAAAAGTGCCTTGTGCACCACTTCTGAGTATGTCTCATGTCTAAACATCGAGACTCGGTCCTTGAGGTAGGCCTTCAATCCTCTCTCAAATTTCTGGGCTTTCATAGCCTCGGTCACTATCGTATGTGGAGCAAACTGAGATAGCTCCGAAAACTTAGCCTCATAAGCAGCTACTGACATATTACCTTGCTCCAAGGTAATAAACTCAACTTCCATCTTCTCTTTCATCCCAACCGGGAAGTACTTCTTGTTGAAAACATCCAATAATTCTTCCCAAGTCTAGTCTTGACCTTGTCGGGTCAACTCTCGGGTCCGAAGTGCGGATTTCCACCAATGGTCGGCCTCGCCTTCAAGCATAAAGGCGGCCCAAGTAACCCTCTCTACCTCAGTAGGTGCCAACACGGAGAAGATCTTTTCTGGTTACCGGATCCAACCCTCGGCAACAAGTGGATCAATGCTTCTACAAAAAGTTGGAGGCCTCATCCTCCAGAAAGCTTCAATTCCGGCTTGTGCTCTATTAGGAGGAGCAGGTATAAGCGCGGCATTAGGTGGAGTGGCCGGTTGCCTAGCCGCTAGCATAGCCAAAGTCTCGGCTATTGAAGTGAAAGCTTGAGCAAAGTCGGGTTGATTATCACCCGATGGAGCATCACCTCCATTGCCCCTTGTTTTGTACCCGCGACCCCGGGTATTGCGTCTTATAATTTCTCTTGAGAACGACAATACAACATGAGTCTACCTTGGATACGCATTTAGGAATAGTTCACAATTTACTTAATACATATTCATCAAGCATATTTACTAAGCACAAGATAATGCACACATGGTATACAACACAATAGCATATCATACAATCCGTGTTCCTAGCATAGGACTCCAAGTTTGGTTGAAGTTCAACTAGTTTTGACTGAGACTAACTTGTTAGTCTATACTTGGAATACAACTCTTTTATAACGCCTAATGCCTTGTTCATAGGGACTCTAATGCCTAGGGCTCTGATACCACTTCTATCGCGCCCCAAAATACCCCTAGGAGTTTAGGGATACTTTAGGCGTGACTATACGTACCTGCCAAACCATCCTGTCATGAAAACGATAATTACAGTACTAAAACAATGATAATCAGAGCACGGAAGCTAAACATAAATGCGGAAGCGTAACTAACTTTTTCTTTTCTTCTAAGATTTCCAAAATAGTATTTCAAGTTAACATATATATACAAACATGCCTAAGACTAAGGTGGACAGGCCCACCTATCAAAATGTCAAACTACATAAAACCCTCTCGTACTCTCCCCTCAACAGTAGTCGAGGTACAGCCACATGTCGAGGTCTCAGTCCACCTGAGACTGCAGTGGGATAGACGGCTCTCTCTCCTCTATATACTCTTCCTCACCCAAGGCTCCGGGTCGAGGGCTTCCTCAGTACCTGCCGACATGAAAGCACGGTTGAGCATGGAATACTCAGCGAGTACAAGCTACTAGCTAGCCATAACAATAAGAACTCACAACAACAATAGTACAATGCAAAGCAGAAATAGGAGCATCACAAAAGAAATAGCATAAGACACGGTACAATGCAATCATCTTGACGTGCGTGCATGAATGCGAAAACTCTGATAAAACTCATGCTTGAAAACCCGTTTCATATCTCGGTGTGCCTTGTAGAAATCATGTATGCATGCATGCATGAATGCCTTGTCATCATCTTGTAAACTTGCATCTTGTAACTTGTGAGCCAGAGGCTAGCACCCGAATCTCCCTGGGCTGCCAACCTCTTTGATATATGGTTTTGTTGTGAGCCAGAGGCTAGTACCCGAATGTCCCTGTGCTACCAACCTCCTTGACAATATGTGACTTTTATTACTTGTTTAGTTTTCTTGTGATCCAGAGGCTAGTACTCGAATGTCCCTGGGCTACCAACCTCCTTGACAATATGTGATTTGGGTTTTCTTGTGAGCCAGAGGCTAGTACCCGAATGTCCCTGGGCTACCAACCTCCTTGACATGCAATATTTTCTTGTTGGTTATTATATGCATAAGCTCTTGAAATCTCGGTTCATGCAACGTGCGACTCGTGTACGTGTCAATAGTACAATCATAAAAATGAGGATAACAAGAGAGATATGACATCACAATTCATTCAATTCATAGTACATGCATATGGCCATTTGCGTAATGAGTGGATCCTATATTGATCAACACTCGAGCTAGACAGTCGTTCACTAATAAAGCGCATGTGCAATTATTTAACTAACATCAATAAATTTCAAGTAATAACACACAAGTAATCGTCACATATAACCATAGGTATTCACAACTTGCAAGCTTTAGCAGTCTTGCGTACCTTGCACGACATCCTCAGATGCACGTGCGTCCCTTTCTGACAATGCAAAGACTCGTCCATGAGTTGCTTGATGCGGCAGCTGTGTAGACTGTGAGGGCCTCGATGCCTGAGACGAGATCTGCTGATATGCCTACCTAATAGGGGGCCTACTCCCTTGAGAATGAGTTGGCAAGTAACGACGGGGACAATCTCGAATGATGTGGCCTTGATCGTCAGAATGAAAAGAACTTCCTGTAACTTTTCGGCATTCCCCTACTGGATGCCTTCTTCCACAAAGGGTGCAAATATCGTAAGAATAGGTGGAGGGTGCATATCCTGTCGTTTGCGTCACTGCGGGGAGAGGAACCTGAGTAGAAGCCGGGCAAAAAGCTGATGGAGCAAAAGGGTGAAGAGCCTGTGGTGTAGAATATAGCCTCTGTGATGAGGATGGCCCTGAAGGCTGATATGGCATAGTTCTAGCTCTCTTCTCTTGAAAAATTCCTCAGAATTAGTCTCGACGAGTTGTGCCTTGTCCACCACTTCAGCATATGTCTCATATCGGAACATTGAGATTCTATCCCTAATGTGAGCCTTCAACCCTCTTTCAAATTTCTGAGCTTTCATAGCCTCAGTGGCTTTCATGTGTGGAGCAAATCTTGATAGCTCCGAAAACTTGGCCTCATAAGTAGCCACTGACATATTACCTTGTTCCAAGGTAATGAATTCAACCTCTTTATTTTCCTTCATTCTTATGGGGAACTACTTCTTATAGAAAACATCTAAAAATTCTCCCCATGTCCATTCTTGACCCTGTCGGGTCAACTCCCGAGTCCTAAGTACGGACCTACACCAATGGTCAACCTCGCCTTCAAGTATAAAGGCGGCCCAGGTGACCCTGTCTGCCTCTGTAGGCATCAGTACTGAAAATACTTTCCCAAGCTGTCTGATCCATCCTTCTGCTACTAGTAGATTAATGCTCCCACAGAACACCGGAGGCCTCATCCTCTGAAAGGCTTCTATTCCAGCTTGTGCTCTATTTGGAGGAGCAGCTATAAGTGTATCGGCAGGAGGAGGAGTAGTAGGTTTCCTTGCTGCTAGCATAGCCAAGGTCTTGGCTATTTAGGCAAAAGCTTAGGAAAAATCGGGTTGTTCATCTCCCGATGGAGCATCACCTCCATTGCCCCTTGTGTTATATCCTCGACCTCGTGCACCACGCCTCATGATTTACTCCTGAGGACAACAGTATCACATGAGTCTAACTTGGATATGCATTTGGTAAGGTTTCACATTCCTTCCATCACTTCATATTCACTAACCATATAACTCATTTTCACTAAACACATAACACACATTCAAGGTATACATGGCCATGGCATAACAAATAATCCGTGTTCTTAGCGTAGGACTCTAAGTTTGGTTGAGGTTCAACCTGTTTTGACTAAGACTAACTTGTTAGTCCATACTTGGAATACAACTCTTTAAGGTGACTCTAATGCCTTGTTCAATCCATGGTATCATTTTTAAGTGACCCTATGGACTCTAATGCCTAGAGCTCTGATACCACTTCTGTCGAGCCCCAAAATACCCCCTAGGAGTTAAGGGGTACTTTAGGTCTGACTATACATACTTGCCAAACCATCCTATAATGAGCAAGGCTAACATAATGGGATAGAAACATTAAACAGAGTGTAGAAGCAAAAACATGAGTGCGGAAGCGTGAACTAACTTTTTCTTTTCCATACAAAGTCTGTATTCCAAGTTCATATACAAAAATATATCAAGGTAAAGGTGGACATGCCTACCTATCAAAATACAAAAGAGGTAAAAATCTCACAGACTCTCTCTCTCTACTAACAGTAATCTAGATACGGCCAGACATCTAAATCTCTATTCGCCTACGTCTGCATTAGAATAGGCGGCTCTCTCTCCTTGACATACTCTTCCTCAACCCAAGGCTTAGGGTCGAAGACATCCACTATCCCGACGTAAAAGTACGACTAAGTATGGAATACTCAGCGAGTACAAGCTACTAGCTAACAATAGTAATAATGTGTACAATAGAAACAATGAGATATAGTTCATCACATAATTTAAAGCGACAATAGCAACATAAGACATTCATAGCATAAATGTAAAGCAAGGTAATAGTCGTGAGATGCTTGCATCAATGCGAAAACCCCGGTAAAACTTGTACTTTAAAAGTTATGTCTTATTCTTGAAAATAGTCTTTCGTGTTCCTTTCAAAACTTGCTTTTCAATGTTTGAAAACTAGCTCTTGTCTTGGTCTTGTTCGTAAAAATCTCACATGCTTGTCTTGTCTTGCTTGGAATCACTTGTCTTGCTTGTTCTTGCCATGTCCTTGACATGTACTTGACTTGACTTGCTTGTTTACTTGTGAGCCAGAGGTTAGTGCCCTTGAAGCGACTTATGAGCTGGGAACGTGGGTTCCCTTCAGGAAAATATATATAGAAAAGGGTAAACCAACCTCCTTGACTTGTTTTCTTGTGAGCTAGGTATGACATATCTTGCTTTATGCCCTACCCTTGACCGGCCCGATGTCTGGCTTTATCAACTTGTTTACTTGTGAGCTAGGTATGATATATCTGAGGGATATGCACTACCCTTGACCGGCCCGATGTCCGTCTTAATCATTCGTATCGTAAATCACATTCTTATTCTTGTAGTTTCTTGAACATATACAAATACTTTAGAAAACCGGTCCATGCATACATGCGTGTGTGTGTAGCATTTGTAGTAATCATGGCGACTCGTATAACTCAAGGGATGATATGTAACATTTCAATTTCTAATATAAGCATGTGGGAATGTTGATAACATGTAGAGCATTTGATCAAAATAATCATTTAGGAAGAATCACTCAATTCGTGCTTCTATTGTAGAGCCCCAGAACTTTTGTATATGTTTTGGAATGTGTGTCAAGGCATAATGCGTGTAATCTCCATTTTCATGAAATGAGAATTTGAAACCTTGAGAATTTTGCAAGAATGCTATAAATAATTAAATAAAATATTTATTAATATGCCATAGCCTTAGAAAGTTCCTAGTCATGTTTAGAAGAGTTTAGAATGGAAGTAGGATAAATCCAAGTAATGGATTGAGTGGAAAATGGACTCAGTGTCGAAATTTATAGAGCATCGATCACTGAGTCTAGAGTAGCGATCGATCGGTCCACAACCGATCAATCGGTATCCATCGACTGGTGCACTAATTTGTATGAGGAATTTTTCCAAAAGGGTGCTTTCAACCAATCGCTCGGTCAAAAACACCGGTCGCTCGGTAGGTGACCGATCGCTCGGTCCTGACCACTGATCGCTTGGTCTTTCGCATTTTTGCAGAATTTCATTAAGGGTTTTTTTGTCTTTTGGGTGTTACACCCTTGCCTATAAGGGCTTCCTCAAGCCATAAGGGGTTCATAAACCCTAAGGCAAGATTTTGAGAGAGAGTGAGAGAGGACAAAGGGCTTTTTGACCTAGGTTTTCAACTTAAAGGAAATCAAGGGTTGAGAACCCTAGATCATCAGAAGCTTGGATTTCTTCAAGCACACGGCTCAAGCACTCGAGGAGCACCTCCTTCAAGCTCGGCAGCAACCCTACACACGTTTTGGAGGGTTCTTCCTCATCTTTTCAAGGTTGGTACCCTATGCTACCCTCCTAGTTCATATTCTTCTTCTTTTCTTGGTTTTTTTTCCAAATTTCTAAGCATGATAATACGTTGGGATGAATGAATGGAGATAGATGTTCGTGTATGGGCGACGGATGCCGTGTGTATGTGTTGTGATGAATGAAAGGGGAAGGGCATTGTACCAATAATGAACATACATGCATGTTGTGAACATTAATCCATCTAGAAAATCAAGATATAGGCTCTAACCATAATGTACATACCATATGTTTGATGAAATGTCAAGGTGAAGAGAATGAATCCTAAACCAAGAAAAGCATGACTTAAAGCATATGGAAATTGCTAGGGTTTATGATAGTATGATTCTTTTCTTTTTCTAATGGCATGAATATTTATGTATTGAAATGAATATTATATCATGCATTATTGAATTTTCAAATGTCATGTTTAATTCCAAGTTAAAGTATGTACACGACTTCATGAGCACAGCATGTATGACATGGTTTTCCGAGTTTTCAAGACAAGGGTTTTATTCTCGATTCACGAACACTATGACAAGGCCAAACATAAGGGTTGGTATGAGAGGTAGGGCATATCTTAAGATATATTTTGCCTCGCTCTTTGACAAGAACAAGAACACGCCAAGCAAGACCCCAAGCATGCACGTTTACTTTCGATGCATTTTTGTTAAAGAGGGGTTTCCCCTCTCTCACAAGTTGTATATCATTTAGGAAGAGGGGGTTCTAAACAACCATTCCTCACAAGTAGCATGAACATGTTTATTTTCCAGTCAAGCAAGCAAGCATGAGCATTTAAATTTCATGCATGACACGACATGACATGCATTACAAGACAAGCATGACACGACAAGACGAACGAGACAGAACATGACAAGACAAGTTTTCAAACATGAAAGGAGTATTTCAAGTTAAGTCAAACACATGATGTTTTCAAGAGCTTTTCCGACTTTGACATGATGCAAGCATGAACTATCAACTATTTACTTTTCCTGTCAAGTATATGAACTACTTCCTGCTTATTCCTGTTATTATTATGCTATGACTATTGGTTAGTATTTGGTACCCTCTGAGTATTCCATGCTCAGTCGTACTTTTGATGTCGGCAGGTGTTAGTGGAGCGCCCGCTCCTTTTGACATCTGTACTCCCGGTCCATAGGAAGAAGAAGAGTACGTTAAGGAGGCCCCTACTGAGGAACCTCCTGTAGAGGGCTACTATTAGGTGGTAGATTCTAAGTGAGTGAGGTGAGCTTGAGAGATTTAATACCCATGTATTTTGGCGGGCATGTCCGCACTTTCTTTTGTTGATTTATTTTTTGTACAAAACTTGGATCACATGTATATACATAGAAGTTTTGTTAGACTTCTGTTGTGCCATGATTAGTTTATGCTTCTGCTATTGTGTCCTCTATTGTATATGCTCCGTATGTTGTGCAGGATGGTTTGTCAAGAAAGTCATGATAAGTCATCCAAGATTCACTCTAACTCCTAAGGTGGGTTTTGGGTCGCTACAAGAGGTGGTATCAGAGCTTAGGCTTTAGGTCTATAGGGTCACTTAGAATTTTGTACCATGGCTTGACAAGAGCATATGTCAGGAAGCAAGTTAGGAAGGAAGTAAGTTAAAAGCGAGTCATGTTCCAAGTGTAAGACTAAACTTTAGTCTTAGTTAAATATAGTTGCTTCAACCAAGTACGGGTCTTAGAAACACTAGACCACTAAGTCTATTATGTATACACCGATGGTTATGATGCGACGTATATTAGTATTATACAACTAATAATACTTGAATTATTATGAAATGGAATTGTAATAAATTGTGGTTCAAAGTTAGACTCATGTGGTGCTATTGTTCTTAGGACTTTAGTCATGAGGTGGGGCACACGGGGTTGCAGACCACACACTCGAGATGAGGATGAGCAGCCGGACCTCTCTTAGGTCTTAGGCTCTATTGTTGAGACACTAGCCATACTGGTGGCTCGATAGGCTATTCCATCATCTACGGCACCTACTCCACCACCTGCAGTCCAGTACATCGCACAACTGGGGTTGAGGCATTCCGGAGACTGAGGCCTCCATCATTCCACGGGAGTGTAGACCCTTTTGCTATAGAGGTATGGATCCTCCAGTTGGAGAAGATCTTCACGGTCCTCTCACCCATAGAGGAAGATAGAGTGGCATGGATTATTTTCATGCTAGAGGGTGAGGCCCACCATTGGTGGTTGTCTGCCTTGAGAACTCGTGAGTTGACTCGGCAAGATCAACCATGGACTTGGGAAGAGTTCAAGGATGCCTTCTACAAGAAGTACTTCCTGGTTTGAGCTCGGGAAAAGAAGGAGAAAGAGTTCATCAACCTCGAGCAGGGTTTGATGACTGTGGCCACATATGAGGCCAAGTTCTCAGAGCTATCATGCTTCGCGCCTCATATGGTCACTACTAAGGCGATGAAGGCGAGAAGGTTTGAGCAAGGGCTCAGAGATGTCATCATGGAGAGAGTCTCGGCCTTCAAGCACGCCAACTACCCTGACGTTGTGGATAAGGCCTTATTAATCGAAACCAACTCAGAGGCCGTGTCTAAGAAGAGGGATTTAGCGAGAGGCCAATCCAGTAGTTCAAAACCTCTGGAGAGGCGGGCCCAGACTAGCCCTTATTAGTACACTTGGCCAGTACCACCTCAGTATGCATGGCCAGCACCACCACAGAGACCATCTTATGTGCCTCCAGCTCCACGGTAGTATGTGCCTCATATGCCATGACCTCAGGCTCTTCCAGCTCCATGGCCTATTGCACCTCAGGCAGCGAGGTACGCTCCACCTCCAGCCCCTCCAACCTACACGTATGAGGTCTGTACATCTTGTAGCCGAAGTCACTTGGCAGGAGATTGTTGGAAGGCATCAGGTGGATGTTTCCACTGTGGTCGCCAAGGCCACATGATCAAGGATTGCCCTAGTCGGTATTTGCTAGCCCAGTCTCAGGGGACTAGGCCCCCAGCTCGTCCAACAGGATTATACCAGGCGTCCTCCCAACTTGCACAGTCTACACCTCCGCCTTGCCAGGCAAATCAGGGGTGAGTATTTGACTTGATAGAGGGAGTTGCACTTGCATCAGATGATGTAGTGCAAGGTACACATTTAAAGTTATTCAATTGTCTACGATTGTCATGTTATGTGTAGAGCCCCTACATGGTGTGTGTGTAAATGCCTAAGGCCTCCCATTGTGTTCTTGATATTATGATTAGTGAAGTAAGGATTTTAGGTACATGGTTTGAGTCTTAAAAAGAGAGTGTAAAGATACTCTAAGTGGGTAAAATCAAGGGTATAAAATACCCTAAGTGTTTAAATGGGTTGTAGGTGAATAGTGCTAGCGCATGAGGCATAAAGAGGCCGGAGCCTCTCATGCATGTCGGTGTGAATTAAATGATCATTGAGGTGGGTTAAAAACCTATGGAGAACGATTTATGAGGTGTGAGTAGAGTTTTGGACACAAGGGAAAAGAGTGTGAAAACACTCGAAGTGTTCTAGGTGTTGAAAAGGTATGTTTCCACATTTGCCTCAACTTTAAAGGGCTCTAGTTTAGTCGGCATTGCTCGGAATTGAGTGATTATTAAAATTTTGGAAAGGTATTAGGACCCTCTTCAAGGTTCATGTTAATCACTTTCCTTGATTTTGAGTCGAGGTTAAGTCAAACGTCCGAGTTCCAAAAACGGAACTACAGCAAAAATGGGTTGATGAAACCCATTTAAATGTCAGTCATCTTTAGAGCTATTTTTGGTAAATTAAAACTCAAAATTTGAATTGTAAAAAAACATCAAAGTTGTTTCTCTCTAAAAGATGAATCCAACGCAAGTTGAATCGTTAAAATCCGACGAACGGGTCAAAAGTTATGGCCAAAATAGTAAAAGGGTTCAAAAATCTGTAGAACACCGAGTGCTAGGGATCAATCGGTTCACAACCGATTGCTCGGTCATTATTAGCGATCGATCGGTCCACAACAGATCGATCAGTAGCTATCGACTTGTTAACTTTTTTGTATGAGGAATTTTTCTAGAGAGGGTGTTTTTGAACGATCGCTCGGCCAAGAACACCGGTCGCTCGGTAGGCGACCGATTGATCGGTCATAACCACCGATCGCTCAGTTTATCGCGTTTTACAGAATTTTCATCAAAGGCACCCTTTGGCTTTATAAGCCTTGCTCGAGTTTTTGGGTCCCCACTCACTACACATAGAGGTATTTGAGGGAGAGGGAGAAGAACCTAGGGTTTCAAGAGGCCATTTCCATTAGAGAGGGAGGATCAAGGGTTTAAACACCCAAGATCATCACAAAAGGCTTGGATTCATCAAACCCAACCTCAAGCACGTGCGGAGCTCATTCTCCAAGCTAGGCAGCGTCTCCCTCGGAATTTTAAGGGTTTTTCTCTTCTTCTTTCAAGGTTAGTACACTCTTCCTAGCTACCTTAGTAATAACCAAGACTTCTTGTGAATGTGGTCTGTTATATTATTCCCATTCATCCTTTTGTTGAAATATGCTAAATCCCTAAAACATAAACAAGATAAAATGAATGAATGGTGGAATTTATGGATGGAGGAAGGGAATGAGGCGATTGGATGCCATGGATTGTGATGTGGGTGTGATGGAAAATGGTGGAAGGGCATCTTACTCATAATGAACACACCCCAAGTACTTGATGAAATGTTCGAATGAGAAAATACAAAATAACTAAAGATAAAAAGGTTGAATACCACATGTTTGATAGAATGCATGGATGAACTAAGATTCGGAAGCATGAGTTACATAATGTTCCCCATTTTGCAAGTTCTATGCATGTGTTTATTTCGCTTCTTAAATTCTCATATGATTTTGGAATTGTTAAAACGCTATATGTCATCTTGTTTTCACAATTGCTATGCACGAGGACATATGTAGACGGAGGAAATGTCAAGGAGGCTGGTAGCCTAGGTTAAGGGTGCTAGCCTCTTGCTCATAAAAAATGGTATTCTCAAGGGGGTTGGTAGCTCAGGATAGTGCGGGTGCTAACCCCTAGCTCATAAGAAGGACTTGAAAGTATTGTACTGTCAAGGAGGTTGATAGCCCAAGGATGTGCTGGTGCTAACCTCTGGCTCATAAGAAAGATGTGAAATATCGAGGAGGTTGATTAACCTCTGGCTCATAAGGAATGTATTGAAATTGTCAAGGGGGTTGGTAGCCCAGGATTATGCGGGTGCTAACCCCTGGTTTATAAGAAAAGACTCAGAAGTATTGTATTGTCAAGGAGTTTGGTAGCCTAGGGTTGTGCGGGTACTAACCTCTGGCTTATAAGAAATATGGAAAGGACTCACATGTTTCATGGATATGGTTTGGTTCTCATTATGTATGATGTTGTTTTAAATGAGTATGAACTGTATCCTTTCAGTACTTGCATATGATGTTTTACTCGTTATTATTATTGTTAGCTAAGAGTTTGTACTCGCTGAGTATTCCATGCTCAGCCGTACTTTTATGTTGGCAGTTACACAAGTCCCTTTCGACATTTGTGCCTCGGGTCCTTGGGTTGAGGAGGACTACGGCGAGGAAGAACCTTATGAAGACTCGGTATTTGAGCTTCAAGCTGAGGCAGGAGACTTAGACCATTGGCCCCACGGGGGTGACTATTGAGCGAGATAGAGTTGTATTTTGTCTTTGGTATTTTGATAGGTGGGCATGTCCACCTTTACAAGTCATATTTTGTATAAACTTGGAATACTTGTTAAGTTTAGAGAAGAAAAGAAAAAGTTGATTGTATTTCCCGCTCATTTTAGCTTCTGCACTCTATATTGTACTTCCATGAGTATGTTATACCCTGTTCATTGCAAGATGATTTACCAGGTTATGTATAGTCACACCTAAAGTATCCCTTAACTCTTAGGGGGTATTTTGGGGCACGACAGAGTGGTATCAGAGCTTAGGCATTAGGTCTCTAGGGATGAATACAAGGCATTAGGTCTAAGAAAAGAGTCGTATTCCAAGTGTGGACTAATCACTTAGTCCTTGTCCAGAACGGGTTAATTTCAACCGAAGTTAGTGTTATTTTGCTAGAAAACCAAAAAAAATAAAAAAATAAAAAATAAAAAATTCTTGTATACTTATACTATAATGTGTTGTATTGCTATGTACTAGTATATGATATATATATGGTGTGCATATGTTATATGCTAAGTGAAAACCAGGGCTTCATGAATGGGTTTCCCAGTAAAACCCGTGAGTGATGTGATATTCTGGCTAGAGTCTAGCCTAGGTGCTAGTTAACAAGGGGATGGTAGGTCCCTTGTCACACATTGTGTTGTTAGGTTTCTATAGGGAATTGTTTCCCAAGAGAGGCTATAGGATGCTCTTAGGTCTTATAAGTCTAGTGTATTTAGAGTCGTTGCGAAAATAGGGACATAGGTTTTGATATGTATACTATTATGCGTACCCAGTGTGATTGATTGTTGAACTATACTTAATGTGTCTTACATCACAAATAAGCATGACTCGTACATCACGATATAACGATAAGTCCAGGGGAGATCAGGTAACCCCACGACTAGTAGGGACATATACAGATATCAATATGTTTTTTTTTAGTTTGGGATGTTGAGGCACACTTCTAGATACAGATGAGCATTTTATGCAGCACACTCTAAACCCTGTGCCTAGTCCAAAATGATAAATAAATTATAAACTCCAAGGACAACATGCATTTCATACATAGTATAATCATGCATTTTCATGCATATCATGAGCACCATACATCACATAAGCATCATGCATGGCATAAGCATCAAGCATCACATAAGCATCGTACATGGCATTGCACTTCATACACATCATAAGCATCACACGCATTCTGCATGCATCATGTAGATATAGAAGTATCATACATGTCACCAAGTTTAAGAGGATAGTACTTAAAATAACTCAAGGTATAAACTACTCGTTAGTCTTAGTCTTAAACTGGTTAAGGTTTAAAATATATAATCGGTAAAATACCTTAAAACAAGCGTGAGAACTTAGCTTCGCTAGGAAAACCAATTGTACGACTATAATCGTATGTGTGTACTTGGGTATATACAATACACTTATATAGGTTATGTTATTACCCTCAAGTGTAGACTAACAGGTTAGTACTAGTCAAACCAAACTTGGTGTCGTACGCTAGGAAACATTATTGGTATGCCTATATTACTTTATTGTATGCTGCCATGTATTATTATGTACCCATAAACATTTGTGATTGTGGAAGTTGGGGTCGAAGTAAAGTTAGTTTCCAAGATTAGGCTCACGCTTTGCTATCGTTCTCAAGATTCGATCATGAGATGTGGCAATTGGGGTCACGATTACCATACTAAAGGAAACGGAGGTAATGCTTCAGCAGGGGATGAGGAACCTTACCTTACACACGTCGTGGGTCGATAGCTAAGACCTTAGCTATGCTCGCAGGCAGGCAACCTACCACTCCTTTGCCTGCTACAGCACTAGTCCCTACTCCTCCAAACAGAGCATAGGCAGGGATCGAAGCATTTTGGAGGATGAGACCTCCGGTATTCTACAGTGGCATGGACCCATTGATTGTAGAAGCATGGGGTAGGGAGCAAGAGGAGAAGGATAGAATGGCTCAATACCAGACCTCAGGACATACACAGGTACAGGGTCCTCCTCCTGCACTACAAGCTCCTCAATTGTTTGCTTCACTGGCTTCACGCCTGGCTACCACTCAGGCACCTCGCCCCACACCATCTCAGGCCATGGAATATGTGTCCTCCACCTACTCTTATGAGATTTGTACCCTTTGTGGGAGGATACATTTGACCGGAGAATGTAGAAGAATTTCTGGTGGGTGTTTTTATTGTGGTGATCGAGGCCACTTAATCAGAGGTTGTCCTCACCATCCGCCTTTGGCTCAACCTCGGGGAGGCAAGCCTCAGTAGCTCTCACAGTCACCTCTCTAGGCGAGCTAGGATAGAAGTTGTCATGCCATGGTTGGATGCTCAAGCATCATAAATGTAGGGTGAAGTGCTCAGATAAAATTTTGTTTTGTAAGGGTGACGTAATGTTTTGTTTCAATATGTTGCCTACGTGTATAAACATACTATACTATGTTATCGAAATTTTCTTACTTTTCGTGGGTGGTTAGTAACATGGAAAAAAAAACCTAAGCGGTTGCTAACAAGCAAGTGCCTAGTCTTGTATTGGTTGAGGAAGGAATTGTATGTCCTTCATATAACTTGGTGATAGAGTTCAAACATGCGTGGGAAAGTATCCCCACTCGATTGTGCATCATCCAAATTTCGAGGATAAAATTTTTATAAGCGGCGGAGGTTGTAGAGCCCTAGAATTTGAGTTCATTGTTCATGTGAATAGTGCCCCTACATGGTGTGTGTGTAAAGGCCTAAGGCCTCCAATTGTGTTCTTGATATTATGATTAGTGAAGTAAGGATTTTAGGTACATGGTTTGAGTCTTAAAAAGAGAGTATAAAGATACTCTAAGTGGGTAAAATCAAGGGTATAAAATACCCTAAGTGTTTAAATGGGTTGTAGGTGAATAGTGCTAGCGCATGAGGCATAAAGAGGCCGGAGCCTCTCATGCATGTCGGTGTGAATTAAATGATCAATTAGGTGGGTTAAAAACCTATGGAGAATGATTTATGAGGTTTGAGTAGGGTGTTGGAAAATAGGAAAAAGAGTGTGAAAACACTCGAAGTGTTCTAGGTGTTGAAAAGGTATGTTTCGGCATTTGCCTCAACTTTAAAGGGCTCTAGTTTAGTCAGCGTTGCTCGGAATCGAGTGATTATTGAAATTTTGGAAAGGTATTAGAATCCTCTTCAAGGTTCATCTGGATCACTTTCCTTGATTTTGAGTCGGGGTTAAGTCAAACGTTCGAGTTCCAAAAACGGATCTGCTGTAAAAATGGGTTGATGAAACCCATTTGCAAGTCAGTAGTCTTCAGAGTAATTTTTGGTAAATTAAAACTCAAAATTTGAATTGTAAGAAAGCATCAAAGCTATTTCTCTCTGAAAGACGAATCCAACGCAAGTTGAATCGTCAAAATCTGACGAACAGATCAAAAGTTTTGGCCGAAATAGTAAAAGGGGTCAAAATTCTGCAGAACACTGATCGCTAGGGATCGATCGGTTCACAACCGATCACTCGGTCATTATTAGCGATTGATCGGTCCATAACAGATCGATCGGTAGCTATCGACTGGTTAACTTTTTTGTATGAGGAATTTTTCTAGAGAGGGTGTTTTTGACCGATCGCTCGGCCAAGAACACCGGTCGCTCGGTAGGCGACCGATCGATCGGTCATAACCACCGATCGCTCGGTCTATCGCGTTTTGCAGAATTTTCATGAAGGGCTTTTTGGTCTTTTGGCCAGCACCCTTCAGCTTTATAAGCCTTGCTCGAGTTTTTGGGTCCCCACTCACTACACTTAGAGGTATTTGAGCGAGAGGGAGAAGAACCTAGGGTTTCAAGAGGCCCTTTCCTTTAGAGAGGGAGAATCAAGGGTTTAAACACCCAAGATCATCCCAAAAGGCTTGGATTTATCAAACCCAACCTCAAGCACGAGTGGAGCTCGTTCTCCAAGCTAGGGCAGCGTCTCCCTCGGAATTTTAAGGGTTTTTCTCTTCTTCTTTCAAGGTTAGAACACTCTTCCTAGCTACCTTAGTAATAACCAAGACTTCTTGTGAATGTGGTGTGCTATATCCTTCCTATTCATCCTTTTGTTGAAATATGCTAAATCCCAAAAACATAAACAAGATAAATGAATGAATGGTAGAATGTATGGATGGAGGAAGGGAATGAGGCAATTGGATGCCATGGATTGTGATGTGGGTGTGATGGAAAATGGTGGAAGGGCATCTTACTCATAATGAACACACGCCAAGTGTTTGATGAAATGTTCGAATGAGAAAATACGAAATAACTAAAGGTAAAAAGGTTGAATACCACATGTTTGATAGAATGCATGGATGAACTAAGATTCAGAAGTATGAGTTACATAATGTTCCCCATTTTGCAAGTTGTATGCATGTGTTTATTTCGCTTCTTAAATTCTCATATGATTTTGGAATTGTTAAAACCCTATATGTCATCAAGTTTTCACAATTGCTATGCATGAGCACATATGTAGATGGAGGAAATGTCAAGGAGGCTGGTAGCCCCAGTTAAGGGTGCTATCCTCTTGCTCATAAGAAATGGTATTGTCAAGGGGGTTGGTAGCTCAGGATAGAGCGGGTGCTAACCCCTGGCTCAGAAGAAGGACTCGAAAGTATTGTACTGTCAAGGAGGTTGGTAGTCCAAGGATGTGCGGGTGCTAACCTCTGGCGCATAAGAAAGATGTGAAATGTCAAGGAGGTTGTTTAACCTCTGGCTCATAAGGAAAGTATTGAAATTGTCAAGGGGGTTGGAAGCCCAGGATTATGCGGGTGCTAACCCCTGGCTCATAAAAAGGACTCAGAAGTATTGTACCGTCAAGGAGGTTGGTAGCCCAGGGTTGTGCGGGTACTAACCTCTGGCTCATAAGAAATTTGGAAAGGACTCACATGTTTCATGGATATGGTTTGGTTCTCATTATGTATGATGTTGTTTTAAATGTGCATGAGCTATATCTTTTTAGTACTTGCATATGATACTTTGCTCGTTTTTATTATTGTTAGCTAGGAGTTTGTACTCGCTGAGTATTCCATGCTCAGCCGTACTTTTATGTCGGTAGGTACACGAGTCCCTTTCGATATTTGTGCCCTGGGTCCTTGGGTTGAGGAGGACTACGACAAGGAAGAACCTTATGAAGACTCGGTAGTTGAGCTTCAGGCTAAGGCAAGAGACTTAGTCCTTTGGCTCCACAAGGGTGACTATTGAGCGAGATAGAGTTGTATTTTGTCTTTTGTATTTTGATAGGTGGGAATGTCCACCTTTACATGTCATATTTTGTATAAACTTGGAATACTTGTTAAGTTTATAGAAGAAAAGAAAAAGTTGATTGTATTTCCGCCGCATTTTAGCTTCCGCACTTTGTATTATACTTCCATGAGTATGTTATACCTTGTTCATTACAGGATGGTTTACCAAGTTATGTATAGTCATACCTAAAGTATCCCTTAACTCCTAGGGGGTATTTTGGGGCGCTAAATTATGCCTTATTCCTTGTGTACGTATATGGCATGCTATATATCTATATATACACTGTTGATGCATGGATTGACTTAGCTAGTATAATTTCAGGAACCTTATTAGTCAATGAATATTTGGCTCGTGTGTTGATTGATACCGGGTCTACTCACTCATTTGTCTCGCCGAGTTTCTCCCAAAGCCTTTCTATAGGGCCTAGTCAACTGGAACTGGAGTTATTCATTTTGACTCCTCTCGGCAAGACAGTAGTAGTAGATTGCATTTTCAGAAGCAGTACAGTTCAAGTTGGAAGCCGTGAGTTGGCAGCTGATCTCATCGTCCTTGGATTCCAGGACTTCGATGTCATCTTGGGGATGGATTGGTTAGCAGCTCACCATGGACATGTATCGTGCTTTGAGAAGATGGTGCTCTTTAAGCCAGTGGAAGGGAAGCCATTCCATTTTTGGCGGTTGAGAGGTAAAGATATTGCCCGCTTTACGGCGTTGAGCGTAGTAAACCCCGAGGCAAAAGACTCTTCGACTATCCCGATCGTGAGGGAATTCCTGGATGTGTTTTCAGAGGAGTTGGCAGGTTTGCCCCCAGACAAGGAGATTGAATTCATGATCGAGCTTGCACCAGGCACTGCTCCCATCTCTCGAGCTTCGTACAGGATGGCCCCAATTGAACTCAAAGAGTTGAAGACACAGTTGGAGGAGATGCAAGGCCTCGGTTTCATTCGACCAAGTGTCTCACCTTGGGGTGCCCCAGTGCTATTTATTAAGAAGAAGGATGGCTCGATGCGGATGTGCATCGATTGTAGGCAGTTGAATAAGGTCACAATAAAGAATAGGTATCTATTGCCGAGGATTGATGATTTGTTCGACCAGTTAAAAGGATCAAAAATTTTCTGTAAGATTGATCTTCGGTCCGGTTACCACTAGTTGAAGATTAAGGCTGAAGATGTTCCCAAAACTACCTTCAGGACTCGGTACGAACACTACGAGTTCTTGGTGATGCCTTTTGGTCGAACGAACGCACCGGAAGCCTTTATGGATCTGATGAACCGGGTGTTCCGACCATACCTGGATCGATGCGTGATTGTGTTTGTCAATGACATCCTGATATATTCCCAGACACGGGAAGATAACACGTGAGACCTTCGCCTTGCTTTGTGTCACGACCCAAAACCCACCCTAGGAGTTAGAGTGAATCTTGGACAACCTGTCATGACCTAAATGACTTGCTTGACAACCAACCTGCAAAATAGAGGACAATAATGGCGGAAACATAACTACAAAGCACAGCGGAAGTCTAACTAAAACCTCTATGTGTATATATACATGATCCAAGTTTATACAAAAAGATACGCAAAAGAAAGTTCGGACAGGCCCGCCAAAATACATCAATCTAATCTCTCAAGCTCACACCCACAGCTCACTCACTCAAAATCTACCATCTAATAGTAGTTCTCTACCAGAGGTTCCTCCATAGGTTCCTCGACGTACTCTTCTTCTACCCAAGGGCTGGGAACATAGATATCAAAAGGAGCAGCCGCTCCACTATCACCTGCCGACATAAGAAGTACGGCTGAGCATGGAATACTCAGCGGGTACCAAATACTAACCAACAGTCATAGCACAACAATAGCAATATATAAAGCAGAAAACAATTCATATTATAACATAGGAAACAATTCATATAATAACAAGGAAAGCAAAGTAGTTTATATTCATGCTTGCGTCACGTAAAAGCCGACAAATCTCTTAAAAATCTTTGTGCACTTGACTTGACTTAAAATACTCTTTTTATGGAAAACCTGTCATGTCTGTCTTGCTTGATCTTGTCATGCTTGCGTGCTTGGACTTCATCATGTTCATGTACTTGTGAGACGCACTTGTGAGATGCACTTGAGAGGGAAGGGAGACCCTTCTTTATGATATGCACTTGAAAGGGAAGGGAGACCCTTTTTTATGATATGCACTTGATAGGGAAAGGAGACCCTTCTTTATGAATGCTTGTCTTGTTCTTGTCAAAAGCGAAGCAAAACATGTCGTAAGACATGTCCCACCTCTAAACCTTATTTTTGAAAATGCTGATAAACCATGTCATGCATGCCGTGCTTGTGAGATCGTGTACATACTTGCATTTGGAATTAAATATGACATTTGGGGATTTCAACAAAACATAGCATATCAATAATTGAACGAGTAGTAATTATGCAATTTAAAGAAAACGAGGAATCTCACTATCATATTCCCTAGCAATTTCATAAGTGTTTAGGCATGCATTTCTTAATTTATAATTCATTTTATTCACCTTGGCATTTCATCAAACTCGTAGTGTGTACATTATTCGTTAGAACCTACATCATACTTTTCTAGGTGGGTTTATATTCACAACACACAAGTATGTTTATTATTTGTACAATACCCTTCCCATTTCATTCATCACATCATTCACACGGCATCCATCTCCCAACATCCATTCTCACACCACTTCCATCACATCTCCTATTAGGTTCATACATTAGGAAAAATAACAAAGAAGAAAGGAAGAAAAGGTATGAACTAGGAGGGTAGCAAAAGGTACCGACCTTGTTGAAGCAAGGAAAACCCTCCAAAACGTACATGGAGTTGCTGCCCTAGCTTGAAGAACGTGCTCCTCACGAGTGCTTGAACGGTGAGCTTGAGGAAATCCAAGCTTGAGGTGATCTAGGGTCTTCAAACCCTTGATTTCCTTCTCAAAAGCAAACCCTAGGTTAGAATCTCCTTTCTCTTCTCTCCTTAGCTCTCAAATAACCTAAGTGTGTTGAATGAGCCCTAAAGACTCGGGCAAGCCTTATAGGCAAAGGGTATAACACCCAAATACCGAAAAGGCCCTTAATGAAATTCTGCAAAACGCGATATACCGATCGATCAGTGGTAAATACCGAGCGATCGGTTGCCTACCGAGCGATCGGTGTTCTTGATCGAGCTCTCGGTCAAAACCATACTCTCTGGAAAATTTTCTCATACAAAAAAGTTAACCAGTCGATAGCTACCGATCGACCGGTTGTAGACCGATTGATCGCTGCAATAGACCGAGCGATCGGTTGTTGACCGATCGATCCCTCTAGTGACCGAGCGATCGGTTCTCAGCAGGTTTTTGCACTAGGTCCATTTTTCATCCATTCCCACTACTTGGACTTATCCTACTTCCTTTTTGACCTTTTCTAAACCTGCTTAGGAACTCTTTAAGTCTTATAGACATAATTGAATAATTTATTTAATTAGTTATAACATTCTTGCAACAATTGTCAAGGTTTCCAATTCTCATTTCATGAAATCGGATATTACAAAGGTATCATGTCTTGACACGTATTCCAAGACATGAGCAAAAGTTCCGGGGCTCTACACTTTGGAAATGCTGAGAGAGCACAAGCTATATGCCAAACTAAGCAAGTGTGAATTTTGGTTGGAAGAAGTGGAATTCCTAGGCCACGTTGTTTCTGCGGAAGGCATCTCGGTAGATCCAAAAAAGATAGAGGCAGTCATGAGTTGGGCGAGGCCCAAGTGTATCACAGAGATCTACAGCTTCCTTGGGTTGGCAGGCTATTACTGGAGATTTATTGAGAGTTTCTCCAGTCTTGCAGCACCGCTCACTTATCTGACAAGGAAGAATGCCAAGTTTATATGGGGCGATAAGTGCGAGATCAGTTTCACGAAACTGAAGAAGCGACTTACCACGGCCCCCGTTCTTACGGTGCCATCCGAACGTGGTGGGTATGAGGTGTACAGTGATGCCTCGCACGTTAGGCTTATGTGCATTCTCATGCAGCACAAGAAGGTCATTACCTATGCATCAAGGCAATTGAAGGAGCATGAAAAGAATTACCCCATGCACGACTTGGAGCTTGTTGCAGTAGTGTTCGCACTCAAGATTTGGCGACATTACCTTTACGGGGAAGAGTTCTATGTGTTCACGGACCACAAGAGCCTCAAGTACCTCTTTTCCCAAAAGAAGCTAAATTTACGACAACGGTATTGGATGAAATTATTGAAAGACTACGAATGCACCATCCAATACCACCAGGGTAAAGCAAATGTAGTAGTTGACGCTTTGAGTAGAAGATATCTAGGGTTGTTCACTCACATGTTGGTGCGGGAATGGAAGCTATAGGAAGATTTGGTAAATCTAGACATCAGTGTGAATGATTCCGTCCGCAGTCCCGTCTTGGAAAATATCACAGTTAGACCGTACATCATAGATCTGATCCAAGAGTTATAGGCCATGGGTAGTGAGGACTTCTCTCTCACTAGTCGATGTACTATTACATTCAAGATAAGACTGTGTATTCCGGCCAATGCGGATCTTCGGAAAGAGATTATGGATGAAGCCCACCGTTCGAAGTACACAGTGCATCCTGGGGGTACAACGATGTACCAAAACCTCAAAGGGCACTTTTGGTTATGAAATATGAAGAGAGATGTTACAGAGTATATGGCACGATGCTTGGTGTGTCAACAAGTTATGCTGAGCACTTGAGACCGGCGGGTCTATTACAGTCTCTCCCTATTCCCGAGTGGAAATGGGAGAACATTTCTATGGACTTCATAGTTGGCTTGCCACGCACGGCAAGAAACCCGGATGCAATATGGGTTGTAGTAGACCATCTAACAAAGTCTACACACTTCTTGCCTTATCGAACTACGTTCAACTCGAACCAGTTAGCGACGTTGTATATTAAAGAAATAGTTCGGTTGCACGGGGTGCCAGTCAGTATCGTGTCAGATCGAGATCCAAGATTCACACATAGGTTCTGGAAGAGCTTTCAGAGTGCTATGGGTTCCCAACTTGATTTGAGCACCGCCTTTCATCCACAAACGGATGGACAAACTGAGAGCGTGAACCAAATCATCGAAGACATGCTTCGGGCATGTATGTTGGATTTTAAGGGCAGTTGGGAAGAGCACTTTCCTTTGGTTGAATTCGCCTATAATAATAACTACCAGGCGAGCATCCAGATGGCACCATTTGAGGCCTTGTATGGGTGAAGCTGCAGGTCTCCTCTCTACTGGGATGAGGTAGGAGAGAGAAAAGTGTTAGGTCCTGAGTTGATCGAACAAACGGAGAACAAGGTTAAGATCATCAAAAGATCTATGCTGACACTCGCCACAAGTGTAGAACCCCGGAAATTTGAGTTCACTATACTATGAATAGTGCCAATGAAAAGTGCCCTTGTATGGTATGTGTAAGAGCCTAAGGCCTTCCTTTGTGTTTTTGGTATTATGGTGAGTCAAGTGAGGGTTTTGGTACATGTTTTGAGTCTCAAAGAGAGGGTAAAAGATACTCTAAGTGGGTAAAAGCAAGGGTATAAATTACCCTAAGTGTTTAATGTGTTGTAAGCGAATAGTGAATGGTGATAGTGCTAGTGCGCGAGGCATGAAGAGGCCAAGGCCTCTCATACCTATTGGTGGGATTTCAATGATCACCGAGGTGGGTTAGAAACCTATGGAGAAATAGTCATGAGGTGCGAGTATAGTTTTGGACCTGAGGGAAAAGAGTGTGAAAACACTCTTTTATATTCTAAGTGTCAAAAAATGTATGTTTTGACATTCCCTCAACTTGTAGGAGCCATATTTTGGTGACCACTCATCGGAATCGAGTGATTCTTAATTTTTTTGGAAAGGTATTGGAACCCTCTTTATGGTTCATGTTGATCACTTTTCTTGATTTTTAGTCAGGGTTAAGTCAAACGTCCGATTTCCGAAATCGAATCTGCTGCAAAAATGGGTTGATGAAACCCATTTGCATATCAGTTGTCTTTAGAGCCATGTTTGATAAATTGAAATTC
This sequence comes from Tetracentron sinense, assembly GCA_015143295.1. NCBI lineage: Eukaryota > Viridiplantae > Streptophyta > Magnoliopsida > Trochodendrales > Trochodendraceae > Tetracentron > Tetracentron sinense. Next base: position 22,278,734 of record CM026562.1, read on the forward strand.
AAAATTAGAATTATTATAAAACATCAAAGTTGTTTCTCTTTGAAATAAAAATCCAACGCAAGTTGAATCGTCAAAATCCGATAAGGGAGTCAAAAGTTATGGGCCAATTACCAGGGCAGGGTCCGGTCAAGAAATTCCAATTTTTTTTGGAGGCCCGATTGATCGGCCTGGTGGCCCGATCGATCGGTGACAGCTCGAGGAATCCCTAGTTGAGTCCGATCAATCGGGACTAAGCCCCGATCGATTGGCACGCGTGTTTTTGGTTTTAAAAAGTCCAAAATTGCATTTTTTAGGGTTTTTAACCCCCCTTTGCCTATAAATAGGGCTTCCATTTGGGGTTTTTGGCTTTCCCTAAACCTAAGAGGAATGAGAGGCAAGAATTTGGGGATTATAAGAGAGTGGGGGATTGAAGAAGGAGGAGATCAAGATCAAGTAGATCTTCCCCATTTCAACCTTGGATTGTCTTCAAGCTAGGATCACCCTCTATCAAGTTGGAGGTTTCTCCTCAAGGGTTTTTCTTCCAAATCAAGGGTTAATCTTCAAAAGTTAGTACACTCTTACTAGCTCACTTAGTAATAACCTAGATTCCTTTGAAATGAGAATGGTTTGAGCATGTGTAAACCCAAATTCCTATCTTAAAACTAATAATCCCTAAAACTCATACAAGATAACCTAAAGATTTAAAGGTGGATGAGATGTATAGTTGGATGAGGCAATGGGATGCCAATTGGTTGTGGTGAGTGATGTGTGATGAAAATGGTGGAAGGATATAGTACTCATAATGAATGCACCCATGTGTTTGATGAAATGTTTGGATGAGAAAATGTGAAATAGAGGACCACAGGAATGTGAACCCCACATGTTTGATAAAATGCATAAATGAGTTTAAACACCTAAGACTAAGAAATCATGGAAAAATGGATTAATGAAATGTTGCATGCAAGGTGTTGATGAAATGTTAGAACAAGAAAAAGATGCATAAATGACTATAACAATGTTGAACACCACATGTTTGCTAAAATGCTTGTATGAGAAGTAGTGTATCTAATCAAGCCCATAACATGCATAAAGGGTAAAATTGATCAAATGCTCTCTATATTGCTTACATTCACACATGACTATCAATGGGAAGGGGAAATGCTAGATGATGTCCTCAATCCTTTTCATGTCATTATTATGCTCACACATTGTCACACACCACACGTATGCAAAAATGTTAAGCATATGTTCTTGAATTCTCACATGATTATGGAAAGATTTGAAATGCTACATGTGTCCCTTGAACCATCTATGATAGTATGATTGCCACGAACTGCCACACACGAGCAAGCATGCATGCATGAACTAAGTCTTTCTAAGTATAAGCATACCTACAAGAAACAACAAGAATGAAACATGGAACAAGCAAACAAGCATGAATGTCAAGGGTAGGGCAGATCCCTAGGATATGTCATACCTGGCTCACAAGAAAGCATGACAAGCAAGAATCAAGAAACATGGAAGGATGTTAGTGTACTAAGACCAGGTATGGGCACTAACATCTATTCCCCAACAAGTATGAGAGGATGTTGGTATACTAAGACCAAGTACGGGCATTAACACCTGTTTCCAACAAGTATGAGAGGATACTAGTATAGTAAGAACAGGTACAGGTACTAGTATCTGTTTCTAAGCAAGAATAAAGAAATATAGAAGGGTGATAATGTACTAAGACTTGGTACGAGCATTATCATCTGTTCTCATGCAAGCATGTAAATAAGCAGACATGCATGATTCTCACAAGACAAGAATAATCTTATAAGGTGTGTAAGGTAACCACAAGATACATAAGACGCATGAGGAACTCACAAGGTAATTGAAACAAGATTGGTTAAAGCATGAACATAAGGCATGAATTACTATATGATATTCAAGAGTTTACATTCGTAGTTACTTGTTCTTGCTTCCGAACTCTGATTTTATAAATGTGATGATGAGTTGTATTACGTATGTTATGTTATCGTTATTACTATTGTTAGCTAGTAGCTTGTAATCGCTGAGTATTCCATACTTAGTCGTATTTTTATGTCGGCAGGTACGCTATACGAAATATAGACTCTGGTCCCTTTGATCGAGGTAGCTTAGGGAGAGCAGGAGGTTACTCGGATGGTTAGCAAGATGTTAGGGATTGGCCTTTGGCCATAGGGCTGGAAAGAGAAAGAGAGAGAGAGAGATGTACTTTGGGATTTTATTTCAGGGATTTTCATGTGAGCTTGATTAGGTAACTCAAGCAGTTGTACCCCTTGTGATTACTGTATTTTATTGGGTCGTTGTTTAGTTGACAGTTGAAATTGCATTTATTTTAAAGAAATTTTCCGGATCACTATTTGGCATGCCTTGTATACTCTTTGTAGGATTGATTTAAGTTCAAGTCACGTTGCCAAAGTATCCTAACTAGTAGGGGGTATTTTGGGGCGTTATAACAGGGACTTGGAATTCCAGGTTGAGGATCAAGTCTATGTGAAGGTATCTCCTAGCAAGGGGATTATGAGATTTGGCAGGTGAGGTAAGCTCAGTTCTCGGTACATCGGCCCCTTTGAGATTATCACGCGAGTTGGTGAAGTTGCTTATCGGGTAGCTCTTCCACCTCATATGGCCGCAGTCCACAATGTATTCAACGTGTCTATGCTTCGGAAGTACATTACGGACCCTTCGCATGTCATAGACTTGGAACCGTTAGGAATCCGAGAGGATCTCACTTTGGTTGAAAAGCCGGTTCAAATATTGGATCGGAGAGATCAAGTCCTTCACAACAAGACTATCCTGTTGGTTCTCGTGCAATGGCAACATCATGCTCGAGAAGAGGCTACATGGGAGTGCGAGGCCGAAGTCAAAGCGAAGTACCCTGAGTTGTTTGAATAGGCTTTTGTATGTACCATGTAATTCTGTGTTGGTTGTAATGCACGTATCGTCCAAATTTAGGGGATGAAATTTTTATAAGGGATGTAGAGCCCTTATAGAGCCCCGAAACTTTTGTATATATCTTGGAATGTGTGTCAACGCATGATGCGTGTAATCTCCATTTTCATGAAATGAGAATTTGAAACCTTGAGAAATTTGCAAGAATGCTATAAATAATTAAATAAAATATTTATTAACATGCCATAGCCTTAGAAAGGTCCTAGTTATGTTTAGAAGAGGTTACAATGGAAGTGAGATAAGTCCAAGTAATGGATTGAGTGGAAAATGGACTCAGTGTCGAAATTTGCAGAGCACCGATCACTTGGTCCAGAGTAGCGATCGATCGCTCCACAACCGATTGATTGGTATCTATCAACTGCTACACTAATTTGTATAGGAAATTTTTCCAGAGAGGGTGTTTTCAACCGATTGCTCGGTCAAAAACACTGGTCACTCGGTAGGCGACCAATCGCTCGGTCCTGACCACCGATCGCTCGGTCTTTTGCGTTTTTCAGAATTTCATTAAGGGCTTTTGCATCTTTTGGGCTTTACACCCTTGCCTATAAGGGCTTGCTTGAGCCATAAGGGGTTCATAAACCCTAAGGCAAGATTTTGAGAAAGCGTGAGAGAGGAGAAAGGGCTTTTTGACCTAGGTTTTCAACTTGAAGGAAATCAAGGGTTGAGAACCCTAGATCATCATAAGCTTGGATTTCTTCAAGCAAACGGCTCAAGCACTCGAGGAGCACCTCCTTCAAGCTCAGCAGCAACCCTATGCACGTTTTGGAGGGTTCTTCATCATCTTTTCAAGGTCGGTACCCTATGCTACCCTCCTAGTTCATATTCTTCTTTTTTTCTTGGTTTTTTTTTCCAAATTTCTAAGCATAATAATATGTTGGGATGAATGAATGGATATGGATGTTCGTGTATGGGCGATGGATGCCGTGTGTATGTCTTGTGATGAATGAAAGGGGAAGGACATTGTACCAATAATGAACATACATCCATGTTGTGAACATTAATCCATCTAGAAAATCAAGATATAGGCTCTAACCATAATGTACATACCATATGTTTGATAAAATGTCAAGGTAAAGATAATAAATCCTAAATCAAGAAAAGCATGACTTAAAGCATATGGAAATTGCTAGGGTTTATGATAGTATGATTCTTTGCTTTTTCTAACGGCATGAATATTTATGTGTTGAAATGAATATTATATCATGCATTATTGAATTTTCAAATGTCACGTTTAATTCCAAGTTAAAGCATGTACACAACTTCATGAGTATGGCATATATGACATAGTTTACCGAGTTTTCAAGACAAGGGTTTTATTCTCGATTCACGAACACTATGACAAGGCCAAACGTAAGGGTTGGTATGAGAGGTAGGGCATATCTTAAGATATGTTTTGCCTTGCTCTTTAACAAGAACAAGAACACACCAAGCAAGACCCCAAGCATGCATATTTACTTTCGATGCATTTTCATTATAGAGGGGTTTCCCCTCCCTCACAAGTTGTATATCATTTAGGGAGAGGGGGTTCTAAACCACCCTCCCTCACAAGTAGCATGAACATGTTTATTTTCCAGTCAAGCAAGCAAGCATGAGCATTTAAATTTCATGACATGGCATGCATGACACGACTTGACACACATGACAAGACAAGCACGACACAAAAAGATGAACGTGATAGAACATGACAAGACAAGTTTTCAAACATGAAAGGAGTATTTGAAGTCAAGTCAAGCACATGATGTTTTCAAGAGTTTTTCTAACTTTGACATGATGCAAGCATGAATTATCAATTGTTTACTTTTCCTGTCAAGTATATGAACTGCTTCCTGTTTATTCCTGTTATTATTATGTTGTGACTGTTGGTTAGTATTTGGTACCCGCTGAGTATTCCATGCTTAGCCGTACTTTTGATGTCGGCAGGAGTTAGTGGAGCACCCGCTCCTTTTGACATCTGTGCTCCCGGTCCATGGGAAGAAGAGGAGTACGTTGAGGAGGCCCCTGCTGAGGAACCTCATGTAGAGGGCTACTACTAGGTGGTAGATTCTAAGTGAGTGGGGTGAGCTTGAGAGATTTAATACCCATGTATTTTGGCGGGCATGTCCTCACTTTCTTTTGTTGATTTCTCTTTTGTACAAAACTTGGATCACATGTGCATACATAAAGGTTTTGTTAGACTTCGGTTGTGCCATGATTAGTTTATGCTTCTGCTATTGTGTCCTCTATTGTATATGCTCCGTATGTTTTGCAGGATGGTTTGTCAAACAAATCATGTAAGTCATGATAAGTCGTCCAAGATTCACTCTAACTCCTAAGGTGAGTTTTGGGTCGCGACATTCATAATTTTTATTAATTCATTCAAATTTTCATTTAAGCATTTTATCAAACACTTGGTATGCAACATCTTCATAGGCCATGTATTTAAGTTGTTAGGTGCATACATTTCATCAAAACATCAAGGTGTGTTCATTATGTGTACCAAGCCTTCCACCATTGTGATCTTGCATTATTTAAGGAAATCAATAGTATTGAGGTAAGCATAGAATACACATTTTCAACCATAATCCATTTAAGATAAAACCTAGGTTACTACTAAGTTAGTTAGTAAGGGTGTACTAACCTCAAGGATTTTCCCAAATCTTGAAGAAAACCCTTGATTTGGAAGTCCTTGAGTAGGGATCTCCTAGCTTGATGGAGGATGATCCCTTGATCTCCCCTTGATCTTGCTCCAAAACCCCTCTTGGATTTCTCTCAATATACTCTTCTCCTCTTTCTCTTCCATAGTTTAGGTTCAACCCAAAACTCCCAAGGCAAAGCCCTATTTATAGGCAAAGGATGGAAACCCTAAAAATCCCAAAAAAAATGAGAAAATCGCTCACCCGGATTTTCAATAGATCCGACTTCGGGGCGCTAGAGCCTGAGACCTCCCACAGACATGACTCAGATCACTTTGAGTATCCAAGACAGCATTTTTCATCTCCTCCCGAGGCTGCTCCAGTTTCAGATGAGCAGATGAGTTTGATGGTTGCTCAGATTGCTTCCTTGGCTTCTAGCATGGAGCAATTTCAGACTGAGATGAGACAGAGCCAGTTGTACTTCCAGGAAGAGACCAGGGCGAGGCTATCTTCTCTTGAGACTAGGATAGACCTGATTCAGACTGAGTTACATACCAGAGAGGCTGTGATCTAGCCTAAGTTTGAGGAGTTGGCTGTCTCAAATAAGATTGTGAAGAACAGAGTAGATTCGATCATCTCACAGGTAGAGAGAAAGGATGTTGATGGCAATGTGACCAGTGATCGTCTGAGTGCTGATATGACTAGTGTTGTAAATGCAATAAATGTCCAAGCTAGGTATATTCACCACCTGGATGGTCTACTGGATTCTCAAGCACCTGAAGTTGGGCAAATGGTAGCTAAAGTTGATGTCCTCGTTTTTGGTATGCTTCTTATCAAGAAGAAGCTGGAGCTTGTTCCCATCCCAAATGATGTGGAACTTCAAGCTCAACCTCCTCACAGTCAACCACCTCCAGCCACATCTTCAGCCCCTCCCACAGAGAAACCTCAACAGCAACCTGCAGTGATTTCATCTTCTGATTCTTCTGACTCGTCAGCAGACTTGTCCAAGACTACCAAGCTAAAGAAGCCTACCTCCAAGCTAGACAGGCCTACAAAAAGGCAGAAGCTCTGATGAAGACTTGTGATGACTTTTTTTCTGGTGAATTTTGTTAAATATGTAATGACAAACCCTTGTGAACTTTTAATGATCATATATGAAATCCAATTCACTTTTATTTACATCTCTTTATTCTTTTTGATGTTGCCAATGTTTATGCTTATGTATTGTGTTTTTTAATATAGTATGTTTTGAAAACAATCAAATTCTAAAATCAATTCTTTGTGGAACTTCTCTTGGTTCAAAACTATGTGGTTATCAATTAAAATTGAAAATCTTGTTCATGGAACTTCTCTTGATTCCATAATTCAAAACCAAATGTTTTTTGACTTATTCTTGACTGATGTGATATATGCTTTAAAAATTTGAATTCTGATATTTTTACATATATTGCACATGTTGAGGGGAAGCTACTCTCACTTTTTATAAGAAAACTTATAATGAGGGGGAGCTCATCCCAAGGTCATTCACATTATTATGTCATCATCAAAAAGGGAGAGATTGTTAGCCTTAAGGTTACAACTCTATGTACCCTTACTAGTTTCAATGATAACACAATAATGAAATGAACTTTATGGTACTAATTCTTCTATTTAAGATGTGAAATTTCAGAGTATTAAGTTTAACCATAAAGTCTATGAAGAGTGATGAAATCAACAATTCAAAGTCATCAGGTCAAAGTTCAAGTGCTAAGTCTTCTAAGAATCCCCAAAAGCTCAAGACTGATGCCCAGATAATGGACCCTAGAGAGGGGGTGAATATGGCAAAATAAAATTTTCCTCTGATATTTGCAGAAATTAAAAATTATCACAATAACTACCAAATAGAATCAGAGATTAATAAAAGAGAGAGAGGGACAAAGATACCAGGCACCGGATATGATATCGGGGTTTAGCTACTTGCCTATGTCCCCGTCTTTAAGCTTTCCTGCTTCAAGGATTTTCACACAATTCATTAGTCGTACTCTTCTTTTCTGGCAGAGAGCAAGCCTTACAATCCTTTTCCAAGCTCAGGAATAACCATTAACAATCCATTTATAGGCTAAGGAATAACCTCTTCAAGAGACTCTCTCTTGGATACAAAGAAGACTCTCTTCTTAACAGAGTGCAAGAATCCTTGATTCTTGAATTTCAAATAAATACAGAAGTTGGTGGATATTAAATCCGAATTGAAAGCTCCTAAATTGAGCTAGATAAGAATTGAATTAAAAGCTTACAATCTCTCAAAATTGATTGGAATTGAATGCTCAAAGAGAAATGGATTAGGATTCTAATTATTCAATAGAAAAAACAGAGTATTGATTGCTAAGAGTTAGTGAGTGATGAATGAGCAATAGAACAGTAATTGGAATCCTTAGAATTGTCTATTTTTACCATTAATCCACTCTTTTTATAGTTGGGGAATCAATATGGCCATTTGGAGTAGCATTGAATACGAACTAGCCGTTGAAAAATAGTCGTTGAAGATTTTTCCCACAGGCACTCATCGATGAGTGAGGGAGATTTGGGCTTGAGTCGTCGCCGAGTGGAGACAAAAGCTATTGCTTCAATTTCCCATCACCCACTCATCGACGAGTCCCTTGTACTCGTCGACGAGTTCACTGAATTTTTTCTGTAAACTCATCGTAATGAGACCAAAAAGATAGGACCCATAGGCAATTAAATTATCAATATTTTAATCATTTTTAGGCCTTAGAATGATATCCATATTATACTAGGTCACCTAGGGTCTATCTAGGTAATCTTTGAGCAATTTTTTTCCAATGTCTTGAGCACTATTACAAGGTCCTTGTCACATTTTCTTAGCCACTAGTCTTCATGAAAGATGATCTTCAATCCTGATTTGAAAAGCTTCTCTTCTGATGGGTCTCCATGACTTGATTCTGAGCTTTTTGTGCTTCTCAGAAGAACTAGCATTTGAACTTTTGACCTTGATGACTTGAGCTCTTTAATCCTTTAATATCTTGAAGTTTGATCTTTATGAATCTTTTCACTAAAATTTTACACACTCAATGGAAATATTAGTATATCAAGAGTCATTTCATTATTTTGTTATTATCGAAACAATTTAGGGTACTAAGAGTTGTAACCGTGAGGCTAACAATCTCCCCCTTTTTTATGATGACATAATAATGTGAATGACTAGGGATGAGCTCCCCCTCAATATTTGAAAATTTGAGGATAGCTCCCCCTCAACAAATGCATCAAGTATAATAGTAAGATTCTAGTCTAAATGGAACCAAGAGAAGTTCCATGATCAATATTTCAATTTGAGTTTATCAACAACATATCTTATTGAAGTTGGAACCAAGAGAAGTTCCACAAAGAAAGTGTGAGAATTTTGTTAATTTTGTTTGTGTTTAGAAACAAGAATTCATAAGCATACTCATTCGCACACATTCACATTTTCTTCCCCTTGGCAACATAAAAAAAAATAATAATAGAGGGAAAAGGAAAAGAAGATGTAAGTGTATATGAGTAAAAAGTTACATGAAAGCACAATCATTACATCATAAAAGAAAAGCAAAAGGAAAAAAAATTGAAAGTCTTCTTCAAAGCTTCTGTCTCTTGGTAGGCCTGTCAGGCTTTAAAGTAGGTTTCTTTGGCTTGGAGGTCTTGGACAGGTCTTCAGAGGAAGATGAGATCACATCTGCTGTAGGTGCCACTGGAGGAGTGGTTTGAGGAGGTTATTGTGGAAGAGCTTGAGAAGGAGGGTGAGAGGGAACATATACTTTAGTTGGAATAGGAACAAACTGAAGCTTGTGAGAAGAGGAGGCATAGTCTAAGGCAATTTGATCCACCTTGGCAGCCATCACTCCAACTACTAGAGCTTGATCAATTAGGAGGCTGGCCATTTGATGAATATATCTAACTTGGACATTGACAGCATTTCCTATGCTTGTCACATCTCCCAGAAGCTTCTGACTCTCAATGGAGGCATCCTTAGATTTCCTCTGCATCATGGTGATGATGGAGTTCACTCTATCCTTGATGACACTCCCTGCCATTTCAATTTCTACCAATCTAGGCTCACTGGCCTTCACTTCAGACTTGTAGTACCCCAAAAATTCTCATAGCCAACTGGCCTTCCACGTAGTATAATTAATAAATAAAGAAGAATTTGAATATTATAAGCCGGGAATGTTCCTCTTTGAAAGACGAATCAAACGCAAGTTGAATCGTCAAAATCCGACTAACGAGTCAAAAGATATGGCCAAAACACCGAAGTGGAAAAAAAATGAGGAAAATCAGCAAAATGGGCAAAACACAGACCAACCAGTCTACCGCTCTAACCACCAGTCGACCAGTAGCCTACCGGTCGACTGCTCTCACCACCGGTCGACCACTCTCGCACTAAAACTTGTATGGGAAATTTTTCCAGAGAGGAGATTTTGACCGGTCGACTGCTCCTCACTACCGGACGACCGCTAGCCTACCGATCAACCGCTCTTATGACCGGTCGACCGCTCCTCGAGCACTTTGCCTATTTGGTCTGTTTTGGCCAAAATTTTAAGGGTAGGATGGTCATTTGACCACCCCTTTTTCTAAATAAAGCCCCAACTCGTGGGTGAGGGTTTCAGAAACATTAAAGCTCATATTTCGGGATTTTGGGAGATTGGAGAAGGGAGAGAACGGAAGAGCTAGGGTTTTGCTCCAAACCCATTTCAAGTAAGGATTTTCTATACCAAGGATCAAATCTCATCTTCCTTCAAGTTCTCCTCCAATTTTAAAGGTTAGTACACCCTACTAACTACCCTAATAATAAACAAGATAATGTGAATGGTGGAATGTATGGATGGATGAGGGGTTTGAGGCGTTTGGATGCCGTGTGGATGTGGTGTAATGTGTGTGATAGAAAATGGTGGAAGGGTATCCTACAAATAATGAATACACCTTGATGTTTGATGGAATGTATGCACTAAAAAGGGGAAATGAAACGACTATGAAATGTTGCTTGCTATGTGTTTGATTAAATGCCTAAATGAGAAGTTCCCCAATCAATGGAGAATATGAAAGCATGAATATGTGTAGTTTCCTCCAAACTCATAACCTTGATCAAATTTCATATAGATTATCTAAATTCTCACATGTTTATACTATTAATTGAAGTGCTATACACTATCCTTCATGTCATATTATCATCATGATTACAAGTGCTACACACCCCCACACATGCATGCATGAACTGACGTTTTTAAAGTACAAGTATTTGAAAGAAATAAACAAGACCAAAGATTGTGATTCACGAAACGAATGATAAAGCCGGACATCGGGTCGGTCAAGGGTAGGGCATATCCCTAGGATATGTCATACCTAGCTCCCAAGGAAAAAAAGCATGAATGTCAAGGGTAGGGCATATCGCAAGATATGTCATACCTGGCTCACAAAAAAACAAGACAAGGAGGTTGGTGTACCTTTTCATATATATATATATTTCGCTCAAGGGAATTTATATTCCCGGCTCACAAGTCGCCTCAAGGGCACTAACCTCTAGCTCACAAGTATACAAGCAAGTCAAGTCAAGCCAAGAACATGACAAGAACAAGCACGACATGTGATTCCAAGCAAGACAAGACAAACATGTGTGATTCCTATGAACAAGACCAAGACAAGAAACAAGTTTTCAAACATGAAGAACAAGTTTTGAAAGAAACATGAAAGGCTATTTTCAAGTATAAGAAAGTACGAGTTTTGTCGTAGTTTTCGCATTCATGCAAGCATGTCAAGATTATCATATTGCTTTACTCTCAATGCTATTGTTATATGCTGCTATTAATTGTTTAAACTGATGTAATGAACTATATCTTGTTGCCTTGTGTGATTGTTATTGATATTGTTAGTTAGTAGCTTGTACTCGCTGAGTATTCTATACTCAGCCGTACTTTTATGTCGACAGGTACCGAGGAAGCCCTCAACCCTGAGCCTTGGGTTGAGGAAGAGTATGTAGAGGAGAGAGAGCCTCCTATCCCGATACAGTCGCAGGAGGATAGAGACCAGGATATCTGACCGTACTTAGATTATTGTTGAGCATAGTGGGCTCAATAGTTCCTTTTGTATTTTGATATCTTGGATAGGTGGGCATGTCCACCTTTGACTTAATATGTTTTGTATATGTTAACTTGGAATACAGACCACCATATATAGAAAGGAAAAAAAAGATTTGGTTTACACTTCCGCACTCATGTTATAGTTTCCACACTCTGATTATTATTGCTATTGCATTATGTTAGCCTTGTTCATCACAGGATGGTTTGACAGGTACGAATAGTCACCTCTAAAGTATCCCTTAACTCCTAGGGGATATTTTGGGGCGCGACAAGATTAAACAAGCTCCATCTATGACTCTAGATATGAAAGCCTCTCTCTAGTCTCTGACTGGAGTCTCTCGAACTGAGCTGCCTAAGAAGCCTGAAAACTCTCCAAAAACTCTCTCTGGAAGTCCTGGAACTGTAGCATCCTCTGACTGATCTGCACCTGAAAATGCTCCATACTGGAGGCCGTGGAGGCAACCTGGGCAGTCAGTAGACTCATCTGCTCAACTGAAGGTGCAGGCCTGGAGGGGGAACCAAACGGCTGTCCACGATCGTCAAAATGGTCTAAACCCTGTCTATGTGAGGACTCAGGAACATCAACATCGATCTGGATATCTTCCCAGTCAGGCTCAGCCTTAGCCTCAGCCTCAGCCTCAGCAACTAACTCATCCTCTGGATCATGCTCTGGCTGATTTGCAGTCTCTATCTTAGGCACTGTCTCAGCTGCCTCTGTCTGCACTACTAGCTCAACAGATGAGGAGGGAAGAATAAGAGAATGAGGAGCAGTAGGAGTGGATAGAGATGGTGGAGGTACAGAAGGAGGGATAGAAATGTCAGGAATATCAGCTGGAGTGGAGGTAGGAATAGTTTGGGATTTTGGGATCCAAACATTGCTCGATTTTATGTATGAGTATCCCATCCTCATAATAGTAGCCTTCTAGTAAACATCAGAATCAGAAATTGACTTTTTATCCTGATAGGAATCAAAAGGGATTTTAAAATGTCTAAATAATCTGGTGAGAGCAAGACCATAGGGAAGTCTGCCAGTGGTCCTTTTGGCAGTGTCTTTCATCACATTAACAATTATGAAAGAGAGATCGATGTGCTGGGAAGTCAAAATGCACCAAATTAGAAAAACATAAAAAAAAAGTGATGAAATCCGTGCCATCACCACGAGGAATAATATCATAAGTGATAATGTGGTAAGCAAGACGAGCATCAAGGGTAAGATCCTTGAGCTTAGGATGAATGGGGTTAGTGATGTCCTTATTGACACACATCACTTTCAATGCCTCAATGACATTGAATCTCTCATGGGAAACCCACTGATTTGTGGTGTATTCTTGAAATGTGCTAGTTGGCAATTTCAAGATTGATCGAAGTTCTTCCATATTAAAGGATATGAGTTTTCCATGGGCATAAGAATGGAATTTTTGGGCGGTTTTTTAAAAGGTGAGATTAGAATAAAATTGTTTACATAAGTCAGGGTACATAGATTCATGGAGTCCAAGAAACCTATGCCATCTAAGAGTATGAAATTTGGAAACTATGAAATCAAGACCAATACCCTTAAGGAATTCGAAGTCAGGGACTTTACCATAGACCGGTTCTCTCTTGATAAAGTACCTTGTATAATTTTCTTGGGCTGCTGGGGTCTTGAACAGCATGAGAGCTTCTTCTTGGGGAGACGCACGACTTTGAGATGATTCCCCAACTTGCTTCTTTCCTTTCTCTGCTGTTGTAGACTTTTTCTTTGGCAAGGAGGGGTTCTTCACACTATGAGCCATTGGTATTGGGGTAGAGTTTTAGGAGATTTGGAGGATAGGGAAGAGATTTGGGAGGTTGAAGATCATGAGGGAAAAAGAGATTTGAACAATGGAATAGTGAATCAAACAAAAATTAGGTTAAAATTTATAGTCTCGAGGTCACTTGTCGACGAGTAGGTTTGACTCGTCGCCGAGTGGCTTCAGATCCTGAGAAAAATCAACACACTCATCGTCGAGTAGCATTCACTCGTCGTCGAGTGGAGCCCGAAACAGAAATAAAGAAACCTGTAACTCACTCGTTGCCGAGTGGAGAGGACTTGTCGATGAGTCTAGGAAAAAATTTTAAAAAACTCAATTTTTATCAACTGGAACAATTGCTCAAGATTTTAATCCTTCTTATAAAATATTTTAAGAGAATTTAAGGTATTTAAACACACATAACAAGTTAAGACACAATTCATCAATCAATGCATGGAATTTTTAATTTTTATTCAATCTTAGGCAAAATCTTCATATGATGTCATCAAGACTAGTCATGCCTATTTCCCTTCTTAAAGTGTTGAATCTTTCATAAGGGAGAGGTTTGGTAAATATGCCTGTAAGTTGGTTGTTAGTTTCAACAAATTCCAACATTACATCTCCATTTTGAACATGATCCCTTATGAAATGATATCTTATTTCAATATGTTTTGTTCTTGAATGTTGAATTAGATTCTTTGTCATACATATTGCACTTGTATTATCACATATAATTGGAATCTTATCATAAAATAATTTAAAATCTTCTAATTGTTGTTTTATGTAAAATGTTTGAGCACACCAACTCCCAGCTGCTACATATTCAGCTTCAGCTGTTGATAGAGTTACAGAGTTTTGTTTCTTACATGACAATGAAACTAAAGAGTGTCCTAAGAAGTAACATGAGCCATTAGTGCTCTTCCGATCAACTTTGAACCCAGCAAAGTCTGCATCAGAATAGCTAACTAGTTCTAATGATGTGTTTTTAGGATACCAAAGTCCTAGATCAATTGTTCCAATTAAGTATTTAAAGATTATTTTGATTGCAGTCATGTGTGATTCTTTAGGATTAGTTTAAAATCTTGCAAACATAGACCCACTAAACATAATATCAGGCCTACTAGTTGTTAAATACAATAAACTACCAATCATACCTCGATATTTTGTTTCTTCCACATTTAAGCCATTTTCATCTTTATTCAGCTTTGTGGTTGGACTCATAGGAATATCAACATTCTTTGAGTTGTCCATACCAAACTTCTTGAGTAGCTCTCTAGTGTACTTGGCTTGACTTATGAAAATCCCTTCCTTATATTACTTGATTTGAAGTCCAAGGAAGAATGTTAATTTTCCCATCATGCTCATTTCAAATTGATCATGCATGAGCTTAGCAAATTCTTACCAAAGAGTCTCATTAGTAGATCCAAAGATGATATCATCAACATAGATTTGAACTAAAAGCATATCATTATTTTTGGATTTAATAAACAAGGTAGTATAATTTTTACCTCTAATGAACTCTTTTTCAAGTAGGAAACCACTAAGTCTATCATACTAAGCTCTAGGAACTTGCTTTAAACCATAAAGAGCTTTAGTGAGCTTAAATACATGATTAGGCATTTTGTGATTTTCAAAACAAGGAGGTTGTTCTACATAAACTTCTTCAGAAATAAATCCATTTAAGAAGGCACATTTAACATCTATTTGATAAAGTTTAAAATCCTTATAACAAGCATAAGCAAGTAACATCCTAATAGCTTCAAGTATAGCAATAAGTCGAGGCAAAGGTTTCATCATAATCAATCCTCTCTTCTTGGTTCTAACCTTGAACTACTAGTCTAGCTTTATTCTTAACAATGTTTCATTCTTCATCCTTTTTATTTCTGAAAACCCATTTAGTACCTATTATAGATTTGCTTTTAAGTCTAGGCACTAAATTCCACACTTGATTTCTTTTAAATTGGTTTAATTCTTCTTGCATAGCTATTCTCCAATTTTATCATTAATTGCTTCAAGAGCATTCTTAGGTTTAATTTGAGAGAGGAATGCAAGGTTATTACATATGTTTCTTCTAGTTCTTATACCTTGATTCATATTACCAAGAATTTGTTCTTTAGGATGATCTTTAATTAATCTACATGCCTTAGATAGATGAATTTTATTTTCTTCTTCATTTTCTTCTAAATTTTCATCTTTAAAGTTAATAGAATTATCTTGATTTGCATTTTCTTCTTTGTTGATTTCCAAGTTTGCTATATCCTTAGATAGGTTATCTAATTTGTTAATTTGATCATCATCTTCAAGATTTTTAGATTTGAAAGGATTGGATTCATCAAAGATAACATGCATAGATTCTTCAACAATTAATGAGGTTTTATTGAACACCCTATAAGCTTTGCTATTAGTAGAGTAACCAATAAAAATTCCTTCACTAGAGTTTGGTTGAAATTTCTTCAAGTTTGGTTTACTATTAAGAATAAAACATTTGCAACCAAATACTTTGAAAGAACCAATATCGGGTGATCTACCATGCCAAAGTTGATAAGGAGTTTTGTTTAACTTGTTTCTAATAACTACTCTATTAATCACATAACAAGAAGTGTTAATGGCTTCAGCCCAAAAATAGTTAGGTAAATTATGTTCATTTAACATGGTCCTACCCATTTCTTGTAATGATCTTTTCTTTCTTTCAACTACTCCAATTTTTTGAGAAGATCTAGGGGCAGAGAAGTTATGGTTAAAACCATTTTCTTCACAAAGGATTCAAGTTCTTTATTCTTGAATTTTCCATATCTATCACTTCTAATAGAATTAATGGAGTAACCTTTTTCATTTTGTACTCTTTTATAGAAATTTTTAAATAAAACTTGCACTTCATTTTTATGAGATAGAAATAATACCCAAGTAAATCTAAAGTAGTCATCAATAATAACAAAAGTATAGAGTTTACCGGCTAAACTAGTAACATCATTAGGTCCAAACAAATCCGTATGCAATAATTCTATAGGTCTAGAAGTAGATATTTCTAGTTTCTCTTTGAAAGATGATTTGATTTGTTTACCTAGTTGACAAGCATCACAAACTTTATCTTTTAAAAACTTGATTTTTGGCAAGCCTTTAACTAGATCTTTTCTAGATAATTTTGAAAGTAAATCTATATTTGCATGACCTAGTCTTCTATGCCATAACTTACTAGTTTCATTTATGGCTGAAAAACACATACGGTTTTGAGAGACAAGTTCATCAAAATCAATTGTATATACATTTTCATGTCTATGAGTTATGAATAAGGTAGTAATGCTATGTTTATCCTTAATAATGCAAACATTTGATTTAAAGGAATCATTTAGACCTTTGTCACATAATTGACTAATACTAATTAGGTTATGTTTAAGACCTTCAACAAGTAAGACATTTTCAATAAACGTGGTAGAGTTCTTACCAACATTACCTATGCCGATGATCCTCTCTTTCGGTTTGTCCCTGAAGGTCACATGTCCTCCATCTTTTGGAGAGATTGAGAAGAATGGATCTTTGTTCCCCGACATGTGCCTTGAACATCCACTATCCAAGAACCATCTTGTCTTGGAGGAGCTAGATT
This sequence comes from Tetracentron sinense, assembly GCA_015143295.1. Lineage (NCBI taxonomy): Eukaryota > Viridiplantae > Streptophyta > Magnoliopsida > Trochodendrales > Trochodendraceae > Tetracentron > Tetracentron sinense. Next base: position 22,295,778 of record CM026562.1, read on the forward strand.
TTAAACAAACATACAAGACAAAATTTAAGTAACTCAAACATATATTCCTCCCAAAACCCACACAATTTTGGATAGAACCCAAACTGATTTTTGAATAGTCTTGGGAGGGTGAGTTTCCTTTGGGACCCAAACCATGTGTGGTCCTTTGTGGATGGTCTTGGGAGTGTATGATCCTTTTGGGACCCAAATCTTCTTAACTACTTTCTTTCCATTAAAAGTGAAAAATGCATTAGAAGGAGGGTTCAAAACATTTGTAGATTTTGAAAAGAACTTTTTGTACTCCTTTTGTCTTGAAAATGGGTTATATCTAAGACTGACCTTTCCAAAGACACATCTTTGTTGGCCCAAAAGTCTTTAAAAATTCTTTTCTCCCGTAGATAAGGTGTGAGCAATTTTAGTCAAGTCAATAACTTTAGCTTTTAGCTCTTCACACTCACAAGTTAATCTTTCGGATGAATTTTGAAATTCTTTTAATTTTTCATTCAAAACATTTTTTTCCTTTTCAAGTATGATTTTCTCATTATGTTAATCATTTTTCTCTTTTAGTAAAGAATCATTAGAGTTTGAAAGAGAAGTATTGTTCTTTTTAAGTTGTTTGTTCTTTGATCCTAATTTAAGAAATTCAATATAAAGTTCATCAAATGCCTCTCTAATTTCTTCATAAGATGGAAATTTGCAAGGTGAAGGATTTACCTCCTCATCATCAAGAGCCATGAGGCAAAGGATGGCAACTTCTTCCTCACTTGAGTTGTCATCCAATCCACTTTCTTCGGAGTCATCCCAAGTAGTTTTCATTGCATTTTTCTTGAATCTTTGGCCTTTCTTCAATTGAGGGCACTCAGTCTTGATGTGTCCCGGCTTCTTACACTCATAGCAAGTGATTTGCTCATTTTTACTTGATTCTCCTTTAGCTACTTCCTTGGAGAATTCTCTTTTGTAGGGCCTCTTTTTGAAGTTCTTCTTGTACTTCAAGAATTTGTTGAACTTCTTTGTCATTAGAGCGATGCCATCATCTTCATCACTCTCTCCTTCCTCACTTTCTTGAGTGGTCTTCAAGGCAAGTCCCTTTTTCGCTTTTGATTCATCTTCTTGATCCTTCATTATTACCTCATGTGTCATGAGAGATCCAAGAAGCTCATCTATTGGAAGCTTGGTCAAATCCTTAGCTTCTTGGATGGCGGTAACTTTGGGACCCCAATCTTTTAGAAGTGAGCGAATAATTTTCTAACATTCTCTACATTTGAATATACCTTACCAAGAGATTTTAGTCCATTCAAAATATTGGTAAAGCAAATAAACATGTCTCTTATAGATTCATCATTTTCCATTTTAAAAAGTTCATACTTATGAACTAACATACATATTTTTTCTTCTTTAACTTGATTCGTGCCTTTATATGTGACTTGGAGTTTTTCTCATATTTCCTTGGTCAAATCATATCTAGAGATTCTATTAAATTCTTGTGGACTTAACGCACAATACAAATTGCTAGCAACCTTAGCATTTGTTTGGATGAGTTTAATATCCGCTTCATTCCATTCATCTTCAGTTTTAGGGATTCTAATACCATCAACTACTTTATGAGGTAGATGAGGTCCTTTGACAATGACTTTCCAATAGTCATAGTCAAGAGCTTGTAAATAAACCATCATCCGAGTTTTCCAGGAGTTATAGTTTTCTCCATTGAACAATGGAGGTCGGGTGGTCGATTGGCCCTCTCCTAAGGTAGTAGCAAATATGTTTGCCACAGGAGAGTTAAATAAAAAATAGAGCACAAAACTCTGATACCAATTGATGCCCAGATAATGGACCCTAGAGGGGGGGTGTGAATAGGGTTTATGGCAAAATAAAATTTTACTCTAAGTGATATTTACGGAAATTAAAAATTATCACAATAACAACCAAAGAGAATCAGAGATTAGTAAAAGAGAGAGAGGGACAAAGATACCAGACACCGGATATGTTATCTGGGTTCAGCAACTTGCCTATATCCCCGCCTTTAAGCTTTCCTGCTTCAAGGATTTTCACACGATTCACTAATCGTACTCTTCTTTTTCGATAGAGAACAAGCCTTGCAATCCTTTTCCAGGCTTAGGAAGAACCTTTAACAATCCTTTTACAGGCTAAGGAATAACCTCTTCAAGAGACTCTCTCTTGGATACAAAGAAGACTCTCTTCTTAACAGGGTGAAAGAATCCCTAATTCTTGACTTTCAAATAAATACAGAAGTTGGTGGATATTAAATCCGAATTGAAAGCTCCTAAATTGAGCTAGATAAGAATTGAATGCAAAGCTTACAATCTCTCAAAATTGATTAGAATCGAATGCTCAAAGAGAAAGGGATTGGGATTCTAATTATTCAATAGAAAAAATAGAGTATTGATTGCTGAGAGTTAATGAGTGATGAATGAGTAATAGAACAGTGATTGAAATCCTTAGAATTGTCTATTTTTATCATTAACCCACTCTTTTTGTAGTTGGGGAATCAATATGGCCGTTTGGAGTAGCATTGAATGTGAACTAGCCATTGAAAAATAGCCATTGAAGATTTTTCCCGCAGGCACTCGTCTCGACGAGTGAGGGAGATTTGGGCTTGAGTCATCGCCGAGTGGAGACAGAAGCTATTGCTTCAATTTCCCATCACCCACTCGTCGACGAGTCCCTTGTACTCGTCGACGAGTTCACTGAATTTTTTCAGTGAACTCATCGTAATGACACCAAAAAGATAGGACCCATGGGCAAATAAATTATCAATATTTTAATCATTTTTAAGGCCTTAGAATGATGTCCATATTATACTAGGTCACCGAGGGTCTATCTAGGTAATCTTTGAACAATTCTTTTCCAATGTCTTGAGGACTATTTTAAGGTCCTAGACACTTTTTCTTAGCCACTAGTCTTCATGAAAGATGATCTTTAATCTTGATTTGAGATGCTTCTACTTTTGATGGATCTCCATGAGTTGACTCTGAGCTTTTGTTGCTTCTTAGAAGAACTAGCATTTGAACTTTTGACCTTGATGACTTGAGCTCTTTAATCCTTTAATATCTTGAAGTTTGATCTTTATGAACCTTTTCACTGAAATTTTATACACTCAATGGAAATATTAGTATATCAAGAGTCATTTCATTATTTTGTTATCATCGAAACAATTTAGGGTACTAAGAGTTGTAACCGTGAGGCTAACAAAGACAATTCGTGAAGACACATCAAGAGTAAAGCTTCTTAAATCAAGATTGAAGATCATCTTTCAAATGAAGACTAGTGTCTAAGTTAAAGTGTCTAGGACTTTGTAAAACGTCCTCAAGACATTGGAAAAGAATTGCTCAAAGACTACCTAGATAGACCCTAGGAGACCTAGTGTAATTTGGACAACATTCTAAGGCCCTAAAAAGGAATAAAATTATGTTAATTTAATTGCCTAAGGGTCCTAGCATGTTTCCCATCTTTTTGGTCTCACTGCGATGAGTTCACTGAAAAAATTCAGTGGACTCGTCGACAAGTACAAGGGACTCGTCATCGAGTGGAAGAACAGAAATGATTTCAATTGATTATATCTCCACTTGTCGACGACTCAGGCTGAAATCTCACTCACTCGTCGATGAGTGCCTGCGGGAAAAATGTGTAATGGCTAGTTTTAAACGGCTCGCATGCATTAAATGCTACCCCCAACGGCTATATTGATTGCTCAACTATAAATAGAGTTGATTTATGATCAAAATACAAGATTCTAGAGATTATTACACTGTTCTATTGATCATTCATCACTCACCAACTTCTAACAATCAATACTCTGTTTTTGCATTGAATATCCTGAAATCCAATCACTCACTCATTGAGCATTCAATTCCAATCCATCTTGAGAGATTGTAAGTTTTGTATTCAATTCTTATCTAGCTCATATTAGGAGCTTTCAATTTGGATTTACAATCCAAACATTTTCTGTAATTGCTAAATGTCAAGAATCTGGGATTCTTGCATTTCTTCAAGAAGAGTGTTCTCGTGTATCCAAGAGAGAGTTTCTCTTGAAGAGCTTAATCCTTAGCCTGTCAAAAGGATTATAAAAGGTTATTCCTAAGCCTAAAAAATGATTGTAAGGCTTTCTCTCTGCCGAAAAGAAGAGTACGATTAGTGAATCGTGTGAAAATCCTTAAAGCGGGAAAGCTTAAAGGAGGGAACGTAGGCAAGTTGCTGAACCCCAATAACATATCTGGTGTCTGGTATTTCAAACTCTCTCTCTAATCTTTATCTTTGATTTTTACCTGGTAGTACTAGTGATAAATTTGTTATTCCGCTATAATCACTTAGTATAAATTTAAAATTTGCCATAAACCCTATTCACCCCCCCCCCCTCTAGGGTCCATTATCTGGGCATCAATAAGGAGTCTTGAACTCCCCAAAGCTCACGCCCCCTTGAAGCTCATGCCCACCCTTTGTGGTTATGGTTTCCTAGTTTGACTAGGATTCCTTTCTTATGTTGGTCGTTGACTAATCCCTTTATTTAAGGAATTATTTTTGGAAAACGACTCTTTAATTAGAAGGATTACTATAACTAAAGTAGTTATAAATAAACTAGGAGTTTTAATTAATTAATAGTAAGAGTTATTATTAATTAATAATTCCTAAAGGATAAGGTGTTATTGGATTAGGATTAGGATATGATCTAAGTCCTATAAATACCCCAACACCCCTTGACCATAAAGTAAGATTCTCCAGATTTTTTTTTCTCTCTTCCTCTCCTCTCTCTTAAAACCGTGAGCCCCTAGGGTCTCCACTAGGTATTTTCATGAGCTTCAAAGGGTGCTTCAAGTTGGGTTTTGCAACTTAAGGGTTTTTAACTTTAAGGTTCTAGGTGATAGAAAGTGTACACCATTACTCCATCTTATTCCTCTTGCTTCATCAATTCTAAAAAGATTCTAAAGCTTCATGGGGATAGTGATCGGTTAAGATCGTTACCTCGTAAAAGCACTAATTCCGAAGAATAGTGACAAGTATTGAGGGTGTCGAACCACGAAGACTGCGCTGGTTATATTGCTTAATAGTAAAGATGGATTTTGATTTAATGGTGAATAAAGGTTTTTGGTTTGTATTTAAAAATCTTAAAATTATTCTAAATACTGAAAACAAATAAAAGTAATGTGAAAGTCAAGAGAAAGAGATCTAGGGCATCGAATCTACCACTAGCCTCCTAACCATAGTATATTGTATTTAATCAGGGTATAATTATTTGCATTCGATTACGATTAATTGAGACTACAAGTCTCAATTCAAATCATCAAGAAGGTCAAGTATTTAAATCTTAGGCATGACCTATCTTTGGTTAGCACGAATCGTCCACACTAAATTAATTAACCTAAGGTTGTAGCACGATTCGTCTTCCCTAGGCATAGATCATCTTAACATTTAACTACTTGTACGATAAATTCCATTGCATAACCATTCATATATAAAATCACAGAAATTAAATATGAATTGAATTTCAATCAAAAAGAAGAGTTCCTAAGACAAGGAATAACTTTATTAAGATTGAATATAAACATTAAAATCGATTGTCAAAGCAATCCTCAAGTCATGCAATCATCGTTTACAAATAATAAAACCCTAAAACAAAACAACTAAACCATAGTTACTTGGCTAGGGTTTCATCGAAACCCTAGATGAGAGATTTAGTTGATCATGGGAGAGAGAGTAGCCGCCATTGATGATGAAGATTCCATGCTCCAAGACCTTTCAAAACCCTTCTCCAGCCTCCTTTTCTTTTTCAAAATCGTCTCTGGAACTCCTGAACTCGTTTCCTTTTATAAGGTAGCAAGTAGGGTTTCGAAAAGGCAAAATCCGGAAAATAAATCTGCGGACTTCCGCTCGGGAGGAGCTATCCAGCGCTCGGACGGTTTGGACCAGTATACTTTTTCTTCATTTATTTTCCTGTTTTCTTCAGTTCTTTCATCACCTGGGCTCTTCTAAATTCTTGAAAGCTCTCATCCTTTGAGAATTATGATATTTTCTCCCCTTAGTCCTGAAAATAATGAAAACAATAAATTATAATTAAAAACTAGAAGAATTAAGTCCTAAAGAGCTAACAAGTGTACTTTCGGGTGCCATAATGTGCAACATTAAACACCGATCAGATAGCGAAGAACAATGATCGAGCTTCGAGTATTTCTTCGACAAATCTCTACAGAGAGTTTTGACGATTCGAGTGGATTTAAGCTTCACCGGTGAACATTATTCACCGAGGTGATATAACTAAAACTTTTAGATAGTATTTGATGTTTTCTATGGTGTTAAGATCTAGGGGATCCTATTTTTCGCATAAATTTTTATTTGGATCCCCCTTTAAGTGGTATCAGAGCTCATGGTTAGGAGTTTTTTATTTTATTTTTAAAGGATGAAAAAATAGATAATTTTATTCATGAGATGAATTTAATTTTATTTATTTATTTATGCTCATAGTTTTTATTATTTTATTTGTTCATGAGATGAATAAATAAATGATTAATTTTATTATATTATCGAATAAGATTTGATAATGATAACTAAATATTTTAAAAAACTAGTAGAATATATGTGATATAATTTTCGAAATAAATTGTTTATTTTGAAAAATCTATATTAAATGATTTGATCATTCAATATACACTCATTAATTGTTTAAAATAATTAATATTGTTTTTTCTAATAAATAGATATTATTGGAAAATTTTAAAACCCTATTTCATGATGTGATTATGTTTAGGTTTTACGATATGTTTTATAATATTAGGAAAGCCCTAATATATATATTAATTATTACTTAAAATAGTTTTAAGTGTATCCTATCCAGATTTTAAATAAAGTAGTTTTATTAAAATACATTGTTGGAAAATATAATAGTTTTATTTTCCGGATTTGATCTATATGAGATATAGAATTTTATTGAGCATATTGATAATTGTTATCAATTTTTTATCTTTTAAAATATCGGAAAAATTACTCCATCACCATGTTGCATCTTATTATATGAGATTATAATTATGGGTCAATTTTATTCTATGATAAATTTTTTATCATGCATTCATATTAGAGGATAATATGTAGTAGGATTTCCTGGTAATTTTGTAAAGGGCAGATTCATTCGGTGTCCCTAATGCCATTATTTTATCATGCATTGGTGGAGATGCTGTGAAGGAGGATGCTGCGATGTTGATTTAGATAAGATGATAAAGGATGGGATCGCGAAGGAGTTTGCGAGTTGCCTTTGTTCTTATCCTATTCTCTTGCATCCATGCATTTTAATTTCATTGACCCATAAGTATTAATCTCATTTAATGTTTATTTGTTGTTTATATTATCATGAGATTATTTCTATTATCTGTTGTTTAATTATTCTATTGAAATAATTTCCCTTGATATATCATGTGTATATAAGACTGGGGACAAGTCCCTAAGTATTATGATCTTCTACCATACACTATGTGATCTGAGTGGAGAGTGTGAGTAAGCTGACAGGCCAAAGACGGGCCCAATCCCTCTCACCTATGTGTGAACATGGTGAAAACTATATAAGCAAATAGTGGGAGCAATAACGTCAAAGCGTGAGCTTTCGCTAGGTGTTTATTAGGTTCATGGTAGGTGGACACAGGAATAAGAGATATTATACAATAACGTCAAAGCATGAGTATAACATCTCTTATAGATTAGACAGTAGATCGAATGCTCCAAGATTCACAAGATGAGATATGTGAAATTGGAGAAGATAGTTTCTATCTGCCTATTCAAGGCGATGTGATGTTGTGCCAAAAGGCAGGATTACATTAAGCCGGTGTCTAGGTTTTTGATGTCAATTGATTCTTCCCAAATTGGCAATACCATTAGAAACAGACCCATAATCTAATAGGTATTAATGAATTCAATAGATCCCTAATACTGTCTTTTTTGCATTTGATTAGATCATGACAGGCCTACACCCATTGACTGAAATTCTTCGTGATGAAAAGATAGTAGGAACTAACTATATAGACTAGAAAAGAAAAATTAGAATAGTGTTTGCTGCTGATAACCTTGACCTGTGTCTTAAGACAACTAAACCCGAAATTCTTCTAGATGCTTTACAGGCCCAAAAGGCTGAGTTAGAGCAATAAGAGAGGTCCAATCAGATAACTAAGTGTTACATTCTGGCTTCGATGTCTAACATCTTGCAAAGCCAGAATGAACACATGGATAAGGCTTCTGACATTTTTCAAAACCTACATGAGATGTTTGGTGAGCAAAATAGATTAGCTCGACAAGTTAAATTAAAATCCCTTGTTAACACCAAGATGGCTAAGGGAATTCCGATCAGGGAGCACATCATTAAGATGATGGGCTTATTGAATGAATTGAAAATTCTTGGTGGAGAGATGGATGCCATCACTTAGGTTGACATTGTTCTACAGTCACTCCCTTCGTCCTTCAATGCGTTCGTGTTAAATTATAACATGAACAAGAGTGAAATGTCATTGAGTGAGCTTATAAACTCACTTGTGTCTGCAGAAGATTTGATCAAAAAGTCAACAAATGGTGAAATTTTAACAGTCGACAAACCTGATAGCTCCAATCGATCTAAAAATTTTAGAAAGAAGAATAAGAGTAAACGTAAGTTTAAAGATAACAGGGGAAAGGCAAAAGTTTCCAAAGGTTATTCAGGAGATGCTAGCAAGGAAAACAAAGGCAAGGGAAAGTGTTTCCACTGTGGTAAAATAGGCCACTGGAAGAGGAATTGTAGGACTTACCTCGCAACTCTTAAGAAGGGTGGCGGCAGTACCCAATGTATGAGATGCTTTGAAGCACTTATTATTGTTGAGTTTAACTTTCTGGATGGTCCTCCTAACTCATGGTGTGTGGATTCTGGATCCATTGTACACGTTTGCAATTGTTTATAGGGGTTCAAGGAAGCCAGAAAGTTGACCAAACAGGAGTAGAAGCTTAAAGTTGACTCTGGTGCAAATGTTACAATGAAGTCAATCAGCTTGTTTACTCTTTATTTACCTAATGGAAAGACATTAATTTTAGAAGACTGCTTTTATGTGCCTTCTGCACATCGAAACTTGATTTCAGTATCTAGACTCTTATTTTATGGATTCTCTATCATTTTTAATTCAATTGTTGAAATTAAGAAAGATGGAATGGTCTTGATTACTGGTAATCTTATTAATGGTCTTTATTTAACATTCCATTTGGTAAATAATGAATGTCTACAAAGAGACAATGCCTCATCATCTAGAATGTTTGGAATGAAGAGACATTGCACTGAATCTACTTATCTTTGGCATAAGAGACTTGGTCACATTAATCTTGATAGGATCAAGAGATTGGTAAGAGATGGTCCCCTTGAATTCCTCAAGGTAGAACCACTTCCTACTTGCGAGTCTTGTCTTGAAGGGAAGATGACCAAGAAGCCTTACCCTAAAAAGGTAAGAAGAGTTGAAGAAAAGTTAAGACTAATACATAATGATGTATGTGGTCCATTGAACATTGCTGCACGAGGGTAATACCGGTATTTTATCACATTTACCGATGACTATTCTAAATATGGATATGTCTATTTGATTGCATCCATCAATTCTCAGTGAATAGTCTAAACTACTCGCTCTTCCCAGCAATGGTCATACCACTACTTTGCACTCACCATTTGCACTGCATGCATACAAGTCATCATGTCATCCCCCAATATCTGAAATCGGTGTAAAAATAGGATGATTCCAGTCTTTGCCATTCAAATCGCCAACCTTGGCATTCTCCAGCAAAGAGGGGCAACTGTAAGCACCCAATTTTTACATCTCATCTAACCATGGTTAAAATCCTTTAACCATGGTCACCCCTTGCCAAATCCCTTAACCCTAGGTAAACCCTAGTTCAATCCTAGTACAAAACCCATGTCAAAACCTAGCTCTAGGTGACCCTAGCCGATGCCCTAGCATAGCCCTAGAGCCCTTAGGGCTTAAACCCTAAGTCCATGGCCAATAGGGCATGTCCCTTAGTCTGAACCCACAAGACCCAAAAACCTTAAGGGCAAACCCCCCACACCTGCCTGTGCATGGGCCTAGCCCAATTCAAAAAATTTCTTATTGGCGGTAAAAGGTCTACCACCAATTAGAATTGGCCTACGTTCATAATGTCGGTAGACCTTCTACCGACACTCTGTGAGTTTCGAGTTTGCAGTCTGCAGACTCCCTGCACACTCCACCCTCACCTCAACTCACCCTTCAACTCCTCTCATTCGACCTCCCCTTGGTCCATACAGGCTCTCCCCCTTTTTCTTAAACCCTTTTAGGTCCCTTAGGTTCTTCCCTATAAAACCCAAGCTCCATTCAGTGCATACGGTCGGAAAATCCCCATAGGTGCACCCCTGCTCCGAAGTCCTCTCCCTCAGCCTTTTCTACATCTTGATTGTAATCCCAGGGCTCACCTAAACCTACCTCAAGCCCCCCAGTTGCTAAGATCCATCACCGAAACTCCACCACCTCTGTAGCAAACCTCCACCACCTTCGGCAGGAACAGAGTTTTAGGGTAAGGCCTCCCCTACCCTCTTGTTTGGTTTATTGCATCGCTTGTGAGCCCCTGGTCATCTCTAGGGGACGTTTACATTCATTTTTTGTTATTGCTTAGTGTAAACTAAACCCAACAGGGTGTTCACCTACCTTTGTCATAGGTAGAGTGAACCCCTACAGGTATATCAACCTTCCCCAAGCATTACAAAACTCCACAGACCCTCTGGGGGTCCCTCGGTCCAAGAGGGAACCCCTGGTGATCCCTGGTGCACAGCCCGTAGGGCAGAAATTCGTTTTGTAAGAAAACTAGGAATGGCGGTAAACTCAGTACCGCCATTCCTGGCAATCTCTTTTTGTAGCTTTTTTGGCCTATTTAGGTGGGCCCTGGTCCATGTTCAGGGCCCAAAGTGAATCCCTCTCATCCCCCTAGACCTCACCTGGTCCTTTTAGGTGCTTGGTTTGACCTTACCCATGGTTAAAATCAAGAGAAACAATATTGTGCACTATTAGCGGTAGAGCATCTACCGACAATCTTTTTTTGGCCTAAATTTCAGATTGGCAGTAAAATAACTACCACCAATATGATGTTTCTGTTGCAGTACCTTTGCACCTTTGTGGGGCCCACTCCAGGCATCCCCTGGGGCCCACACCAGACTCAAAATGTTCCCAGGAGTCCCCTCTACACTCCCCTGATCTCAGATCACCCTGGGTTACATCTTAACCCTAGTTAACAGAGACAAAAACATAGGTTAAAAACACTGTTATACATGTTTGTAATCCTATTACCGACATTAATTTTGTTTTGATTCTAGGCTTTTATAGGGGCCCAAGCCTGGTAGGAGACCACTTTAGGCCCTGCCTAGCACCCTAGGCCCACCTTGGAATTCACTTGACCCTTAACCATGGTTAAATACACCTCTGGTTAACATTTAAATGCGGTTAGCAACACTAATCATAGTTAATCTCGGTTTACGGCCTACTGGCCTAAAAACCAAGTCTACCGGACTTTTCTTTGGCCTACTAGGCCTCCCCTTAGCCTACCGGGTTAAATCTCACATCTCCTTAATTGTGGTTAGCAACCCTAACCATAGTTAGTTCGGCCTAACTCCGGTTAGCAACCATAACCTGGGCCGGACTCCGTCTTAGTCTACCGAACTACCCCCTAAGCCTATCGGGCTTGTATACCTCGCACTTGACCAACGTCGGTCAATCAAACCCTAGTCTACCGAACTAGTCCATGTTAGCCACCCTTGGTGCACACGCACATGCCCCCAGCCTCGGCACAAGCTCACGTGCCAGAACTACGCTCGGTCAGAACTCACCCTATGAGTATGTAGGCAACCCAACCTGGGTTCTACCCCAGTTAGCTTTTCCTTTCTTGGATTAGTGTTAACTTAAACATTCTGGGATTCTAATCAGGATTAACTCTAATTGGCTTAAACCTGGGGAGTACGGAACCGTTGTAAAACGGAAGCTTCGGGGTGCCTAACACCTTCCCTGGACTTAACTGAACCCCTTACCCTGATCTCACTCATAGACTAAGACCTTATCCAAACGTGGGGGACTTATCCCTTCTAAATAAATAGGTGGCGACTCTTAATCGTAAAACCCTTTCACACCCGTGAGGGTATACAGGTAATCCACAACATCCTCCCTTTTGAGCGAAGGAAATCCGCACTCATAGTCGTAAGACTAGGTCTAGGTGTCATGTGATTTTTGCGTAATGAGGCCATTGCCGGTTTTCACTTATGCCCGCGATTTGCTAGGGAAACAAGTATGCTCCCTTCATCGCTCTGGACTATATTCCTGTGGGGATCGCACTCTGCTGAGGATGTAGATATGATATTACACTTGTACTCATAGTTTCTAGGAGATCTAGGAGGAATTAGACAGGGACAAAACGTGGGCTGGGGGACCGAAGTTTGGGGTACCCTGGAATTATTGATTTCTTTTGTTGCAATTGACTTGCATTGGAACTTTTGCTGACGACTCGTACCTTTGGTGTTTCCAGTGGGGAATTTTTTCTTTTTTCTTCACTCCATTTGGGATTGTCTTCTCTGGTAGAGGTTGACTTTTAGGGATTCTTCCCTAAAGATGGGAGACTCTTCTATGAGAGTTGGTTTCCACTAGGGAGATTGATTCCACTAGGGAGAAGTTTTAGAAGTTGATTATGTTGGGGACAAGGTCCGGAGAATTTGTTTTTACCCGGGGAATCCCAGACTTAGAGAATGTTTCAACTTCTATTTTGGGTTTTCCTTTGATGGAATATTTTGTAAACCTGATCTTGACTCCACTGGGGGAATTGGGAGAATTAGTCTTTGTTTGGGGAGTGACTCTGTGGGGAAGAGCTTGAGGAAATTTTGGACTCTCTCTGGGGAAAAGGGTTTTGAGGGGTTAAATCCATTTTTGTGACCGCACCTGATTTTTCAGGTTGCCTACGTACCCTTTGCAGGATCAGGTCTTGACGTAGTTTAAGTTGATGCTATGGATTGCAAGGGAGGGTGTCCCTGAAAAGTTTGTTGAAAGAAAGGCTGTCAGGCTGAAGGGGCTAACTAGTATATTTCATTGATTGTAAAATAGGTTTACATTATTTGGGATAAAGAGTGTGCCAAGGATGGCCTCCTGTGATTTCTCGGAGATTCTACGAGTGCAATGCGCTTATCAGATCTAGACCCTAAGCGTAGAATTATTTAACTTTATCTATGTTGACGGGCTCAGGAAGGTCTTCTTCAACTATACGTCCAGCCCAAAGGCGCCGCCTGAGAATTTGTCTCGGACGATGTATGAGCCTTCATAGTTAGGAGTGAACTTGCCCCTAGGATTAGGACGGTTCGGCAACACTTTCCGGAGAACCAGGTCACCGGCTTCGATGCTGCGAGGCTTGAATTTCTTGTTAAAGGCCCTAGCCATGCGCCTCTGATAGGCCTGTGAATGATTGATGGCTTTCAGTCTCCATTCTTCAATCAGATTCAGCTGCTTGAATCGGGTCTGTGCCCATTCTGTAGAGCCCCGGACTTTTTCATGCTTAATGCATGGCACTTTCGTAGCCAAGTTGCCTTTAATGTAGTACAATTAATAAATAAGGAAGAAATTAAAATTTTTGAAGTGTTAGAAATGTTCCTTTTCGAAGTACGAACCCAACGCAGTTGAATCGTCAAAATCCGACGAACGAGTCAAAAGATATGGCCAAAACAGTTTGGACCTGCAGACCACCAATCGCTTGGTCCACAACAGTGATCAATTGGTCCGCAACCGATCGATCGGCAGTTATCGACTGGTTAACTTTTTTGTGTGGGGAAATTTTCCGGAGAGCATGTTTTTGACCGATCGCTCGGTCAAGAACACCGATCGCTCGGTAGGCAACCGATCGATCGGTCATAACCACTGATCGCTCGGTCCCCCGTGTTTTGCAGAAATTTCAGTAAGGGTGTTTTCATCTTTTGGACGTTTCACTCATGCCTTAAAGGCTTTGCCCGAGCATTTGGGGGTTCATAAACCCTAAGTAGAGATTTGAGAGATAAGGAGAGAGGAGAAAGGGGTTTCCTAACCTAGGGTTTGCATTTGGAGAGAAATCAAAGGGGTTGTGAACCCACAATCATCCTCAAGCTCGTTTTCCTTCAAGATCAAGGTTCAAGCTCGTGAGGACTACGTTCTCCAAGATAGGGCAGTAACTCACTCACGTTTTGCAAGGGATTTCTTCCCTCATTTGGTAAGGTCGGTACTTTGTGCTACCCTCTTAGTCATAGTTTCCTCTTTTCCTTTCTATTCTTTGTTTTCCCCCATCTATAACTATAAAATGAGTTGTGATGTGTGAAAGGAGATGGATATTGGCCACTGGATGCCGTGTGAATGATGTGATGAATGAAAAGGGAAAGGGCATTGTACCAATAATAAACATACAAGTATGTTGTGAATATAAATCCACCTAGAAAAGCATGATATAGGTTGATCAATAATGTACACACCCCATGTTTGATGAAATGCCAAGGTGAATAAAAGGAGTTATAAATTAATAAATGCATGCTTAATTAATTATGAAAATTGCTAGGGCCTATGATAGTGTGCTTTCTTAATTTTCCCTAAATTGCATGAATATTGACTTGTTCAAATTATTGATACCTTATGTATTGTGAATTACCCGAATGTCATATTTAAATTCAAATGCAAGTATGTACATGACTCCACGAGCATGGCATGCATGACATGATTTACCGAGGTTTTTCAAGAACGAGAATTAGAGGTGGGACATATCCTACGACATGTTTTACCTCGCTTTTGGCAAGAACAAGACTAGCATGCATAAGAAGGGTCTCCCTTCCCTCACAAGTACATAGCATAAGAAGGGTTTCCCTTCCCTCGCAAGTACATAGCATAAGAAGGGCTTCCCTTCCCTCGCAAGTGCATTTAGGAAGAAGGGTCTCCCTTCCCTCACAAGTAGTTTATTTTCCAAGAAAACAAGATACATGGCATGGCGAGCATGAGCATTTAGGAAGAAGGGTCTCCCTTCCCTCATAAGTAGTTTATTTTCCAAGCAAGCAAGATACATGGCATGCAAGCATGAGCATTTAGGAAGAAGGGTCTCCCTTCCCTCACAAGTAGTTTATTTTCCAAGCAAGCAAGATACATGGCATGATACGCATGACACGACATGATACGACAAGACAAGACAGACGAGACCAGTTTTCAAGTACAAAAAGGGCAATTTGAGTCAAGTCAAGTGCACGAGGTTTTCAAGGGTTTTATCGGCTTTTACGAAATGTAAGCATGACTATAAACTGCTTTACTTTTCCTGTTATGAGATTAACTGCTTCCTGCTTTATATATATATCATTGTTGCTGTACTATGACTATTGGTTAGCATTTGGTACACGCTGAGTATTCCATGCTTAGCCGTACGTTTATGTCGGCAGGTTCTGAGGAAGCTACTGCTCCATTTGATGTCTGTGCTCCTGGCCCATTGGTGGAGGAGGAGTACGTTGAGGAGCCTGTGGAGGAACCTCTGGTAGAGGGCTACCATTAGGTGGTGGTAGATTCTAAGTGAGTGAGCTGTGGGTGAGTTGAGAGAGATATATTAATGTATTTTGGCGGGCCTGTTCGCACTTTTTTTTGTGTATTTTCTTTTTGTATAAACTTGGATCATGTATATGCATATACACACAGAGGTTTTTGGTTAAGTCTTCCACTGTGCTTTATAGTTTATTTTTCCACCATTACTGTCCTCTATTGTGTATGCGCTATGGGTCTTTTGCAGGTTATTTTGGTCAAGCAAGTCATGTAAGTCATAACTAGTCGTCCAAAGTTCACTCTAACTCCTAGGGTGGGTTTTGGGTCGCGACACATTCTGTTTCTGAGACTTCTGCTTCCATTAACACCCAAAGTTATAAGAACTCTACTTCGATGGGGAGGACTGCTTCCATGTCATAGGCCAGAGAGAATGGTGTTGCCCCTATTGAGGTTCTAATAGACGTTCTGTAGGCCATGAGTACGTATAGGAGCATCTTATGTCAGGCAGAATAGTTGATTGTCATTTTCTCAATGATTTTCTTCAGGTTTTTGTTAGCTGCCTCCACTGCACCATTAGTTTGAGGTCTGTATGGAGTGGAATTGTGATGCTGTATCTTGAATTTCTGGCATAGATCAATCATCCCCTTGTTGCAAAAGTTTAGAGCATTGTCTGTTACAATCTCGAATGGAACACCGTACCAGCAGATGATGTCTCTTTTCAGAAAGCACTGAACCACGGAAGTTGTGACATTGGCATAAGAGGCTACCTCGACCCATTTTGTAAAGTAATCAATCGCTACCAGGATGAATCATGACCGTTAGATGCTTTCAGAGTTATGGGTCCGATGATGTCGATGCCCCAGACGGAGAATGCCTAAGGAGCCGTCAAATTGTGCAACCTTGTCAGTGGCACATTGATTTTGTCAGCATAGATTTAGCATTGGTGGCATTTCTGTACATGCTTGCAACAGTCAGCTTCCATGGTGGACCAGTAGTAGCCCAGCCTCAGGATCTTCTTGGATAATATTATCCATTTATGTGTGGGCCACAAGTTCCTCCGTGAACTTCTTCGACTACCTGTGCTGCTTCACTGGTGTCTACGCATCTGAGCCAAATCATGTTCGGTGATCTCTTGTACAAGACTCTCCCTGATAGGACAATCTGAATGGCTAGCCTTCTGATTGCCCGATGGTCTGTTTTGGTAGCATCGAGAGGGAATGTCACGACCCATAATACCCCCTAGGAGTTTGGGATACTTTAGTTCGTGACCGTCGTGTCAAACCATCCTGTTTGACACATAAGGCATACTTAACATCCTGTACAACATATGAAACATAATATAGTGGAAACAAAATACAAAATTTTATACACATACTATATCCAAGTTTATACAATAAACCAAAATAAAGAGCGAACATCCTTGCTCATCAAAATACATGTATCTGTCTCTCCCTATCCTCACTCATTAAGGGGCCACCACCTATCGAGTACCCTCTGATACTCCTGAAGATCTTCCGGAGTAGGTACTTCCTCAACATATTCCTCCTCGACCCAAGGCTCCTGAAGACACTCACCTCCAATGTCGAAGGCACCTGCCGACATAATATGTACGGCTAAGTATTGAATACTCCGCGTATACAAACCACTAGATAGTAATATCATAAACATGAATACAGCATATATATCGTAGTTCAAATCATTTCACAAGCATTACTTTAATCAGAGTGCGGAAAACTTAATTTGAAAACAATCATGTGCATATATCTCGGAGAAACATCTTCTTTTGCTTTACCATCTTTACTTTACATTTCTTTACATCTTTGCATTACGGGTATTGTAAAATACCTTAGTTTCATTACTTTCCATCTACAAATATTTAAAATACCCTAGATCCACCTAAGGAGTCGGGCAACTAGTACCCATGTACCCACATAAACTGGGCGGGCCTATTGTTATCCTCACCTTCGGCTACCTTTGGAGTAGACGATCAGTATCCATCTCCCTTCCGGGTGGCCTGCTATTCGTCAGAATTCGACAACCAGTATCCCTTTCCCTTCCAAGCGGCCTGCTATCGTGCCTCCCCGATCAGTATTACTTGATTGATTAGTACCCATGAACCCACAAGAGATGGGCGGGCCTTCTATCAACCTGAGATAGATGATTAGAATCATCTCGTACCATTACTTTTCCATATACTTTCGATTTACTTTCCCTTTACATCTTATACTTTACTTTTCCCTTTACTTCTTTGGATAACCATAATTGATAAAATCTCGATCATGCAACATATGTGCTTGTGTAGCAATTGTGAATAACATGGTAAACAAAAAGGAAACTCTACATATCACAATCTTTCACCTTTTCATTTATAGTAATAGCCAAGGTATAAGTAAAGTCATACACATCTAAGCACAAGTAGAATATATGGTTTTCTCATTGGTTTTCCCCAAAACTTATGGCTTTTAATCATGCTTTTCATCTTTGAATTTTAACATCAAGAACAAATAATAAAATAGGAATTGCTACACTTTTTATTCATTGGTTGAAAGCATAAAAGTATCTCACAATTTGCTTGTAGGATTCCCTACTAGTTCATAACACCATACCAAGGATTTTATCTTGAATTTATAAGATGGTTTATGAAATTAAAAGCTAGTAGAGTGTATCTACCTTAAAAAGGAAGTTCTTAGACTTCTGTGTACTGAATCAAGCTTGAGGAAAGCTTGGTTGAAGCTTTGGAAAAACTGGGTTTGAAAACCCCCTTCTTCAAGAACATGAATAGAATTTCTTTGCAGAAATTCCAAGCTTTGAAATCACCTTAGTGATGATTTGTGAGCTTGAGAACACTAAAGGAAGGAAGCTTGACAAGGTTGGAACCTCACTTGAGCTTGGGGAAGAAGAGTTGGAAAGGAACAAAGTTTCTCTTTTTCTTCTTCTTCAATCTCTCTATCAATTACATTCAAGGGTTTGGTAACCCTTAAACACGAAATTTAGACCCTATTTATAGCCTAAAGGCTGCCAAATATCTCAAAATATCGTAGAAAAATATCCCCCAAGGTCGGTGATGTGTTACAGCTCATTACTGGACGTTTTTGGCCATTTTCAAGTTGAATTCGTTGACGAAATCAACTCCCTAGCACACTTCGTCATCGAAATTGAACTCTGCCTGGGCGGTTTTTCCCGCTTTGGTATTTTGACCATAACTTTTGACTCACTTATCCGATTTTGACGATTCAACTTGCGTTGTCGTCTTTCAGAGGGGAACATTTATGTTTTACAAAAAGTCTAATTTTGAGCTATAACTGATCTAAATGGGCCCACAAGTGGACTAGTCCTGGGTGACTGTCAGCAGACCAAAATTTGCAGCAGACTAGTTTGCCGAAATCTGACATTTGGCTTAACTTCTACTCCTAATCTGAAAAAGTGATAAACATGAACCTCGAAGAAGGTTTCAATACCTTTCTAAAAATTCAAGAATCACTTGATTCTGATCAGGCGGTGAGAATTCTAGAGCTCTTTAAAGTTGAGGGTATGTTTAGGCATCCATTTCTTTGACACTTGGAGTACGTTATACTCTCATTTTTCATTTATCACAAACCCCCAAAAATACTTTCCATACATAGTTTGATTCATTCAAAACCTCATTTCATTATAAAACATGAAGCCATAATTCCATGAAGGATTTAGGCCTTGAAAAACACCATTTACATCACTATTCATAGCACTATTCACAGCCTAGTGAACTTGGTTCCGGGGTTCTACAGGGAAGGTCTCATCCTCGAGGTACTGCTTGATGTCTCTATACCAAGGCTTGTTATCTGTGATTGCATCTAACTTGAGATAATAGGCAGGCTGATCCTATTGCTAAATTTTAATCGGTCAAAGTAAGATGCCCCTGGGGATCTAAACCATGGAAGCAAGAGTGGCCAGTGCATCAGACGAATCTGTTGTGGTTCCTGGATCTGTGACTGAAGGTAATTCTCTTGAATTGAGTGATCAGCATGTTGAGGTAGACCAAATACGGAACCAGCCTGGCTTCTCGGATTGCCCAAGATTCATTTGCCTGACAGATTACCAAAGATGAGTCTCCGTAGACATCTATCTCCTCGATCCCGATCCCCATGGCTTCTTTCAATCCGATAATTCATGCCTCGTATTTTGGTTCATTATTGGAGCATCTGAATTTTAGCTTAACTGAGATAGGAAGGTGTGCTCCCTTAGGTGAGATCAGGACTGCTCCTATCCTGTGCCTATGACTGTTGGTAGCTCCGTCAAAGTATAACTCTCAATCAGAATATTCTTGCTCTTCTGCTTCTGTATACAGGATGGCTTCATCTGAAAACTGATCATGTACAGACACGTAGTCCTGAGTCGGACTGTGGGCGAGGTGATCTACTATTGCCTACCCCTTGATTGACTTCTGGGTCATGTACGTGATGTCAAATTCAGACAACATCATAACCCATTGGGCAATCCGTCCAGTGGTGGCTGGCTTTTCCACTAGATATTTTAGCCGGTCCATCCGGGAAATCAGGATTACTGGGTAGGAAAGTAGATAGTGCCAGAGACGTTGAGTTTTCCAGACCAATGCCAGACATGTCTTCTCAAGAGGGTCGTACTGCTCTTCTACTCTAGCAGACATTTACTGATGTAGTAGATGGCTTGCTCTGTTCTGCCTGTCTCTTCATGCTGTACCAGGACGCATCCCATGGAGGTTTCTTATACTGAGTTATAGAGTAGTAGGGGTCGTCCTAGAATAGGAGGTACCAATACTTGAGGGTTGAGAAGATACTGCTTTATTCTATCAAAGGCTTTTTGGTATTCTACTGTCCAGACTATCGATGTGTTCTTCCTGAGAAGATTGAAGATTGGCTCACATATCGGAGTAAGCAGAGAGATTAACCGACTGATATATTGAATTCTGCCTAGGAAACCACGGATCTCCTTTTTAGTTTGGGGTGCTGGCATTTCAATGATAGCTCTGGCTTTAGCTGGATCGATCTCAATGCCTCTTTTGCTGACTATGAAATCGATGAGTTTTCCTGATAAGGCTCCAAAGACACATTTGGCCAGATTCAGTCTTAGGCTGAACTCTCTGAGTCTATCACAGAGTCTTTTTAAATCTTCAGGGTTTCACCTAGCAGTTGGAGATTTAACGATCATGTCATCCTTATAGCAGAACGTGCCCCAAGGTGTGATGAAGGAGGTTTTCTCCATGTCTTCTTCTGCCATTCTGATCTGGTTGTATCCGGAGAAACCATCCATGAACGAGAGCGTCTCATGCCTTGCAGTATTGTCGACCAGGATGTCGATGACTCGGAGAGGAAAGTTGTTTTTAAGACTGGCCTTGTTCAGATTCTGATAGTCGATGCACATTTGGACTTTGCCATCCTTACCGGTACAATGTTGGCTAACCACTCAGGGTAGTTTGCTACTGCCAAAAACCTGCACTGATCTGGTTTTCAACTTCTTCATTGACCTTTTGTGACCATTCGGGCTCATCCGTCTTAGTTTCTGCTTAGCTGGTCTGACATCAGGGTTCAGGAGCAGTCTGTGTACCACCAATGTTGGGTCCAGGCTGGGCATGTCTACATTTGACCAGGCGAAGACATCACTGTAGCTCTTTAGGAAGTTGATCATGTCTGTTCTCTACTGTGGACTCATGGTCGTGCCAATCTTGAGTAGCTGCGGATTATCTGTGGTCCCTAGGTTCACTGTCTCGATGTCCTCAAAGTTTGACTGCAGAAGCCCTTCACTGTGTTCTAGGAGGTCCAGAATCTCCTAAAGCGGTTCCTGGTACTGTTCTGAGTCATACTCAACTTCTGAAAGCTCAAGGAGGGTTTCAGGGGTAGCCTTGTCAGAGGCGATTTCCTGGCAAATCATCAAGCTTAGTTTAGTAGGCTTATGTTTTTATGTTTTTGTTAGCTTTAGGACACTAGGCCTTCCAGGGGAAGAGTCTGTGTGATTTCGTTATCAATCGATGCAAATGTTTTTTGGAAATCATGTTTTTGAGTCAAAATTCTAAATTTCATTGATAAAAAGGTGGACTGTGACTCGATCAAAAAGAGGCCTACAGATGGCTGAACTTTGGATTTTGCAATGGGAGGAAAAGAGAGAGAATGGTGCTTGGATCACTACTTGTCTGAACCAACCTTCCCTGCACTGTGCTGACCCCGGCCCTGAGTGGCCTCAATGGTTAGAGCCTCGGTCCACCAACGAATCAGTGGTCGGCAGCTGGAGGATGCTTCTGTACTGTTGAAGAGGGTACAAACCTGTTCTCCTACTAAGTATTCTGTTTCTGCTTCTGCATCTCTGACAGCCAGCTCTTCGAACATCTGTGCGACACCGAAGATTTCCGGTTCAGGAATCCCTGAAGATTTGGTATCAGGAATCCCTGAAGATCTGGTGTCGGGTTGGTGGTAAGGTGTGTTAGTGACGGGTGCAAGGTAAGTTTCTAGATCAGTTTTAAAGATTCCTATAGGGAAAGTGACAAAAATGTGAGGTCGGGATTCAGGTTTCGCCGACTTCTTGTTCTTTCTGGTCAGCTTGGAAAGATAGTCCTCGTATTTGGGCTTGTATCCCAACCCGAATGGAAAAGTATTGCGAGGAGGCACATATCTCTTTTTCATACCCTAGTTCCTAGCCCCGAGGCCTTGTCCTGGCTTATACTTCATTTTGGCCACCATCCTAACAAATGGCGGTAGTGCTTTCTTACTGAGCTCTTCCACCTGAGAGATAGAGCTAACTTGTTTGAACTGAAATGACATGAAGGCTAAACCTTGCCCCAGTTCTTGGATGTTCTCGAAGGCATTTGCCAATTCCTCTGATGGAATGATAACTAGGTAGTCGTCTTGGATAAATTTGATTCGTTGATGCAGCGAGTAGGGAATGGCTCCGACCGAATAGATCCACAGCCTTCCCAGGAGCAAGGTGAATGAGGTTGGCACATTCACAACTTCGAAGTTTGTCACAAACTGAGCTGGTCCGACCCCGATGGTCAGGTCAATATCACCCAGGTTCTACCTGGTAGAGTTATTAAAAGCTCTGATGGTCATGGGCCTCTTCTTCACTTGGTTGAGGTCCAATCCTAGGCTTTGCAGTATAGACAAAGTGCATACATTTAGGCCGGAGCCGTTGAGGAAAGAGTTCTATCCATACACTATATTGCAATGTAGAGGGCCCGAGTATGGTCTATGTCTCTGTTAGGTATATCTTCTTTAGTGAAGGAGATGATTCTCGATTTGAGTACTTGCCCCACCATCTGCCCCAGTTTTTCAAGCTAGAAGTACGGTGTTACATGAGCATTATTGAATACCCAGAGGAGCTACTTCATGTGATGTTTAGATGTCAAGAGAAGATCCAGGATAGATATTTGTGCCTGGCTGGGTGATATTGAATTCTTCTGCCTTCTCTAAGATTTTCAGTAGAAGAGCTAAGTCTGCTATCTCTTTCTCTAGATCTGGCACCCCTACTTTGTCTTTTGCCTTCTCTTTTACCGGCTCAGCTGCCAGAGGTTGGTACACCCGGTCAGATTGGGTGAGATTAGCTATATACTCGCTTTCCAAGATGAGGGAGCAAGGGGCAAGTACATAGTTAAGGCTAAAAGGCTCAGAAGGGATGTAAGGAATCTTGACTGGGCCAGAAGACGTCGAGGCTTGAGCTGAAGCTGTGGGCCAATTAGCAGGACAGGGAATGGTGTAAACAATTTGCTCTTTGTCAAGTTCAAGAGCGGGTAGCTATAATGGGCCATAGACGGCTTGGACATTTGACTGAGGGAGAAGGATTATGACTGGAGGTCGGTATGAGGGCCTGATGATGCTGTCATCGACTGCGGGTGTGCAAGGTCTCGAGTGCCTT
This sequence comes from Tetracentron sinense, assembly GCA_015143295.1. NCBI lineage: Eukaryota > Viridiplantae > Streptophyta > Magnoliopsida > Trochodendrales > Trochodendraceae > Tetracentron > Tetracentron sinense. The sequence goes on from CM026562.1 coordinate 22,319,147, forward strand.
ACCCCGGGCTCTTCCTACTCAATAAAATTAATTTGATTATTGTGTGGGGGTAGTGGCACCTGATCGATGCTGGTACTGCTAGGAGCCAACTTGACCTTACCCTTATTTAGGAGGTCCTAGATAGCGCACATCAAGTCGATGCAATAGTCTGTTGCATGGCCCGGGCCTTGGTGAAAGGCACAGTGTTAATTGGCATCATAGTTTTTGCTTTGTTTATCTAAAGGTAAGAGAGGGGTAGGGCCTCTCAGTGTGAGAAGACCCTGCTTGGGCAGAAAGTTAAGGAGTTAACTGAGAGTGTAAGGGAGAGGAGTAAAGTTTTTGGGGGGATGAGTTTGCCCCTGGTTTTTTCTAGCCTGCAAAGTGTTCCTTGGTGCTAGCTGTTTTTAAGCGGCCAGAGCCAGTAGTCTGATATGTGCTGTGGAGGCCACCAAATTGATATTCTCTTTTCTTTTCTGGTCATGGGGACCACTATTTCTACTGGTAAAAGTTGCTGCTGTTCTAGGAGGATCAAGTCCAAGACTGGAATGAATGACACCACTTTGAATCGTTGATTCAAAACGGGCACCCATCTTGAAAATTATGTCGAAGTCTACAACCGGTAGAGTGACCATCAAAGTCGAATAGGGCTGCTTCAAAGTGCCTATGAATATGTTTGCCAGCTCTTCTTTAGGGATAGGGGTGAAGACTTTTGCAGCCATTACCCTCCAGCGAGAGGCGTACTCCAAGAATGATTCATTGTTTCACTGCTACATCTGTTCCAGCTGACTTTGTTGAGGCCAAAGCTCTTAGTTAAAGGAGTACTGCTCCGCAAACATGTCCATGGCGTCCTGCCAGGTCTTGACTCTCTACTTATCAACCGATATCCACCAAGTAAGGGCTGCCCCCTTCAAACTCTTCTGAAAATATTGGATCAACAAAGGCTAATTCTTATTATATAGGAGCATATCCCCCAAATATATTTGCAAGTGTTGTCTAGGATAGCCTTGGCCGTCGTAGTTGTTGAAGTCGGGCACCTTGTACCCTATGGATACTGTATCCCCGGATAAGAATGTCAGATCCTCCAATGATAGAGTGGGGTTGGCAGATGCACCTCTCATCCTTCTTATCCCCTCCTTCATTTGATTAATCTCCTTATACTGATCCTTGAGGGACGGTGTAGGGTCAGATAAAGATGGCTGGTCCTGATGGACATGGGGGACTCTGGGCTGCTCATCATACTAGTTGAATTCTACTTCTCCTCTGCCTGCTGTGGGTCCAGGATTAGGGATTCTGATAGGAATAGTTTCAAGCTCAAGAATAGGCTGTTCTGTGGGTTCTCTGGTCGGGATCCGGATTGAGGGTTCTTCGGTTCAAGCACCAATAAGAATGTTCAGGGATTCCAAAACTCGGTTTAACTTGTTCTGCATGGCAACAATATCTCAGTCATGTGACTGTACCAGTTTGTCGATCCTCTGTTGATGGTCCGATGGTTCTGTCATTGCTTCTGAGCTGTTCTCAGATGGTGACCGATAAGGTACTAGCTCTGTGACTGGTATCTTCGTCAAGACTACTTCTGCAACATCTGTGAGAATCACAGTCATAGAACGAGTCATGGGTCGGCTCATGTAAATTGAAAATGATGCAATGGCTAACTATGAATATGCATGAAGACAGGGAGATGATGCTAGAAAAAGATTTTTCATTGATGCATGCTATAGTGCAGTGACTACAAAGCTGTGTGACTCAAAGAAAGAAAAGACTCGATCCTAGGCCGGTCCATCCGGGATTGTAAAGTCAAGTGGTCAGAGCACACCCTCTAGGTCCATGATCTGCTGCTGGAGGGATGTGAACTCAAACTACATGTCGAACATCCGGTGTCTGAACTATCGAATACGGTCAGTCATCTCTGCCTTTGCACTATTAAGCTGCTCCTGATAGAAGTACAATTAGGCTCTAAGGATGGATGTCTCTTTAGTGTCGCATTTCCACTTCTTCTGATAAGAGCGGATTGTCTATCCAAGGTGCTTGATCTGTTCTTACCTGGCCTGGAGTTCGTAGTCCCACTCTGCTTCCTGTAGCCTGAATGCCTGCCAGGCTTTCTGAAGCCGTTGTTATTTCATCTGGATGTAGAGCTATCTCTCCATGAAGATGTCTATCCAGGGGACTACCATCTCAGCTAATGGTATGGGACCACGTGATGGAGCTGAGACTGGGGTGAGCAGTTCACTAGGTACAAGCATGGGGGATGGAATGTCAGGATTTCCTGCCCAAAGTCGGTACACTGCATCTGCAGATGGTCCTATTGTGACCACAAAGTCTAGCCACCGATCTCGTATGGAGCTTCGCCAACTGGATTGGCATCTGTCGGTGAGGCGCTCAGAGTGCACTGTGAAGTTGGCAAAATCATTTCCCTGCCAGTCTATGACTAGAATGCACTGAAGGAGTCCAAACTGGCAGAATACTCGGAGTGGTACATAAGCTGCAGAGCCTGTAAGACCGACAAGGATCATGCACTGTCTCCCTGAGATGACGTTGCGAGGTAGTCTCAGCATGACTAGCCACTTGCACTGCTACACTATATCCTTCTTTATCAGGTCCTGGAGAAGCTGGTAAAGCTCTCGGACGTCTGTGGTTATAACCGGACCTTGACTCTAAAAAATCTTCTGGGGGATACTGTAACCTTCCCAGAGATCGGCTGGTATAGACATGATTATTGGTAGGTGTGCTACTAACCAAAGGTGAAAGAGCGGTGTGCTAGTATGGAAGATGCCCTTTCGGCGGCATGTTGCTTGATTGAGAGTCCTGAGAAGCTCTACAAGGATGACTGGTATGATGGTTCTGAAACCGCAAGTGTCCTCTATAATCCCCACTAGTACAAACTCGATAAATATACGGTATCTCGGGAACAACAACTGAGATACAGCTATCAGTATAAAGGCGTTGAGACTGGAGAGTTTTGCTATGATGCGGTCCGGGTTCCACTTGGGACGATAGAGTTTTTCCAGAAACTACACAGGTATCCGATCAAGAGAGCCGTTAGGACCGGGCTACAAGCAGGCAGGCTTGAGATGCAAGAACCTTGATAGGTCGGCCTGATAATTTGTCTTATAGCGTGGTGCTATGGCATCACCGTCTATGTTTAACCTCAAAATGCGCTGAATTTCCTCCAAAGTCGGACATAGTTCGTTCTTACCGAAACGAAAGACCACGTACGAGGGGTTCCAACACTGGATTACAACGTTCAAAAGGCATGGATCTGGGTTAACAATAGATAGGTCGAGGACGGATCCCAATTTGTAATGTTGAGCCTAAGCCAAACGCTGATCGAAAGTAAGGATCTCTACTGTTTTCTAGAGGTTCCAATCACATGTCCCCTCAAAAGTCAAATGCACAGGCCGCAAGAGTTGACAAGTTGTCTTTACGATCCCTGAAGGATTTGCCATCTACTTCAACAAGGACAGACTTGATGAGTGTACAGTGTATACAGATAAAAATGCAAAAGATGATGTAAATAATGGTGTATTTTGATTGGGTGTGACAAGGCACATGTGAGTCGATAGGACAGTCGAACAGAGTTTCGGCGTGCTTTCACCCGGGTTGTTCGAAACCGGGGAACCTATCAGGTCAAGGTTAGGGGTAGGCCCGGAGAAGGCCTATTCGCCTAGGATTTGAACCCCATATGCTATGTCGGGACACAGGATCGGGTGTGTTTTATTATAAGCACAAATTTGGCTCAATACATGCCCCTAGATGGGTGTTTACTCGGGTAAAATGTCTGGATAGCCAACCATGGTTGGGGACAGGTATACGGTGCAAGCAGGTTACGATTAGGGGACCCTTTCAGATTGACTGATTGTAGACTATACCCTACCCTATGCTATATGTATGAATACTGGTGTATGCAAATGTATTCCTAAGGATGGGGGGTCACTTAACACCGTATATGCTACTTCCTGGTATAGAACATACCTGAAAATGAATGATTGGTGTAAGTAGGAGCATTCAGAATCGTTTCTTGAGGGTCATCACCCAACAAGCGTAATTCCGCAGACCTCCAAGACATTTAAGCCACTGACACCGAGGATCATCATCTAACGGCCGTTAGCGTAATAAGCCTGTCTAATAGGTATCGGGTTGATTACACTAATATGGAATGAATGAGATGTTCTGTATACAAATCACCAAGGAGATATAAAATGATTAGTATTAGTTTAAATACTAATGCATTTGATTAACTTGAGGTTTATTTGGCTTAAACTTAGGTTACAGGTTGAACCTTGAAATGTGTCCCCAGCAGAGTCGCCAAAGCTGTGAGCGCGGAAATTTTTCACTCACAGGGGTTGTTAAGATTCGTCACTTATTCATTCAGAAGAGATAAGTCTCCCGGGATTTAGATAAGGTCTTTGTCTCCGATCAAAGATCAGGGTTAGAGGATCGATGAAGTTCGGGGAAGGGGTTAGGCACCCCGATACTTCCACTTATAGTGGCTCCCTATTTGCTAGGTTAAAGCCAAATTGTAGGTCAAAGTTAATCAAATGCCAAAATGTTTAAGCTAATACTAATCTAAGAAAAAAAAACTAACTAGGGTCAAACCCGGGTTGGTTTGCCTATGTACTCACGTTAGGGTGAGATCAGACCGAGCGTAGTTCTAGCACATGAGCTCGTGCTAAGGCTAGAGAGTGTGTGTGTGTGCACCAAGGGTGACTAATGGGGCCTAATCTGGTGATTAGATTTTTGCTTGACCGAGGTTGGTCAATATGTAAGGTATAGGCCCGGTAGGCCAAGGATGAACCCGGAGGCTAAGGGGTGTGTTAACCCAGGGTTAGGATTACTAACTGGGGTTAAAAAGGGGCTAGCCATGGTTAGGGGTGCTAACCAAGGTTAAAAAGGGGTTAATCATGGTTAGGGGTGCTAACCATGGTTAAAAACTCCAAGAATATTAATTTTTGGTCTTTTGTATTTTTCTGATTTTTTTTTGGATTTCTCCAATTTTTGGTGTGGTTAAAGGATGCTTAACTATGGTTAAAAGTTAACCGGAGGCCATTTTAACCATGGTTAAGGGTCATGGTAAGTCAAAAATAGGCCCAGAAGGTGTGGCAGGGCCTAGAATGGCCTCCTACTAGGTCCGGGCCCTGTACAAAGCCTAAAAAGTTAAAAATCCAAAAATTGAGGTAATCGAATTACCTCCATTACAGTGAATTTTTAACCCTGGTTTGTAAGGATTTAACTGGGGTTAGGGATCACCCTTGGGGAAAGTAAAAGCATGTAGAGAAAGCCTGAAGTACCAGGAGTCCAGTGGGCCTGGTCTCAACCCAAGATCATCTCGGGTGTGGGCCCTACAGGGGCCCAAAGTCTGCAGAAAAAAACAGTTTGTGCTGTCGGTAATCTGATTACTAACATCTATTTTTCTCCTCTTTGTGTTTTGTGATCCCCAACACCCACACGCATCCACACTCATCCACTAACAACTTAGGGTGTTATTAAACTCTCATTACCAATGAGAAACATCTAAGACAATAAATATAGGTCTTGACCCCAAAATACGACATTCACTGCACTATTCACCTAAGTTTTCGGGTTCAACATACACACTTAGGGTGTTCTAGACCCTATGCTCTTAGACTCGTAGAGTATTATCATACTCTTGTTTTGAGACTCCAAATACCCATCTAAAACCCTCACTTCACTTTCCTCAACCCAAGGACACGTGGAAGGCCTTAGGCCTTAACAAGAATGGTGCTAAGCACTATTCACAACACTATTTATTGCACAGTGAACTCGAATTTCAGGGTTCTACATTGCTTGACTTAATGTATAGTGTTGTTAAGCTCGTATGCTCAGTTGAGCAGGTTAAAGTGTAGGAAAAGTCTACCCACTTGATTGTTTATCATCCTAATTTCGAGGACAAAATTTTTATAAGGCGGGGGGGGGGGGGGGAGAATGTAGAGCCCCGAAATCTAAGTTCTAGGCTATGAATAGTACTTTTTAAGGCTTAAAGCCTAGATATAATAATGTTTCTATGTCTTGAAATGAAATGAGATATTTTGGATGAGTAAAAGTTTGTATGGTATTGTTTATTGGTGTTTGGGATGAAGAAACAATAGTATAAAATTCTCTAAGTGTCGAAAAAGATGGACATTTTTGCATAGCCTCAACTTGAGGGAACTCTAGTTTTTCACCACTTATTGAAAATGAGTGATTCGTGAACCATTAAAAAGGTATTGAAACCCTCTTTGAGGTTCATATTTAACTTTTTCAGATTTTTAGTCGAAGTTAATCCAAATGTGGGTTTTCCGAAAACTAGTTTACGGTAAATAGTAGTCAACTTAGGACCAGTGACCTTTAGGGCCAATTTGGACCATGAATATAGTCAAAATTAGGAGTTTTACATTGAAGTAAAGTTGTTTCCCTTGGAAGGAAGAGTCCAACGCAAGTTGAATCGCCCAAATCCGATAAGCGAGTCAAAGGTTATGGTCGAAACACCAGAGGGGACAAAACAGAGTTCCATCCAGTTGACTATATGAGCATCTAGTCGACTAGATCATGCGTCCAGTCGAGACTGGATGAGCCCAAAAACACCCAAAATGGCTTAATTGACTCCAAAACTTGTCACCGACCTATTGGGATATTTTATTATGGGTATTAAAGGGTTTTGACAACCCTTGGCCTATAAATAGAAGGGGTCGTGAGTTTGGAATTACCAAACCCTAAACTTATATTTGAGAGTGGGATTAAAAGAGAAGAAGAAGAAGAACTCTGTGATTTTCAAAGTGTTCTTCCCAAAGTTGAAGTAAGGTTCAATCCTTGTCCCAGAAGCTCAACCTTCACTTTCTTGGTATTCTCAAGTTTCAATTTCATTCCCAAAGTGATTCTCAAGCTTGGAATTCTCCAAGGTAAATTATGTTCGTGTCTTTGAAAAAGGGATTTCAATTTCAGCTTTCTCAAAGCTTCGATAAAGCTTCCTCAAGCTTGTTTCTCATTCCACAGAAGTGTAAAAGCTTTCTTTTAAGGTAGATACATTCTACTAACTTTCTTTACTATAATTCATTAATATGTATTGCTATTATTGTACTATCTTTAGTAAAATTAAGATGTAAACCATGTTTTTTGATGAAGTTAAGGTATATAGCCTAGTATGTGCATCCTAATGAAATGAATGAAGTAAAATCAAGGTATAGAATCTTGTTCTTTGTATTGTAAGCTTTGATGTATGGTTTTTGAAGACAAGTAAGGCATATAGCTTTGTATGTGTATGCTATCCATGTTAGGATTCTTTTATATAAGTAGGGATAAAGTAAAGGGTTTTGATGGAAAGAGAGTTGCTATATTCTACTAAGTTTCCTTGCTATAATTCATTAACATGTATTAATGTTTCATGAATGATTGTTATGAAACTTGAATTGATTTGGCTATATTTTGTGATTCCTCTATTGCAAATAAGATGTAAGCATGATTTTGATACCACTGGAATGAAATTGGGTTTCAATGATGTATGATGTTTTCCTCGCCTACCATAATAGCAAAATCAAGATTTGTATAAGAATATGGAAAATAATAGTTTTACCTTAAAGTAAGCTTGAAATCATAGTTTGACGAAATAGGCTAAGTAGCCATGTATATATGCTATGCTATCTTCATGAATGCAACTCCATGATCTGTTTCCATGTTTTAATTGCTCTCTATGATTACCATGATGCTCACACGCACATGATGCACATGTATGGTGTGTATAACTAAGGTTTCTCATAAGAATGGGTAATTAAAGCACACAAGAAAAGATTCATAAGAAAAAGCTCACAAGGTATAACAAGAATATGAAAGGATGTCAGTGTACTATGACCAGGTACGGGCACTAGTATCTGTTTCCAAGAATTAAGGAATGATGTTTTAGTGTACTATGACCAGGTACGGGCACTATCATCTGTTTCCATGAAAACAAGAGAGGATACTAGTATACTATGACCAGGTACAGGTACTGGCATTTGTCTCAAAATAAGTACAAGATAAGTGAAAGACACGATCTTACAAGTCTCATAAAGTACTACTAAGCTAAGAATCTCTTAAGCTACCCACAAGCACCTAAGAAATTATAAGGAACTTACAAGAGATATAAGACTAATAAGTTGTTTGAAAGACGTTTTGTTATAGCAAGAACTCAAACTATGAATTAAAATATGATTTTCGAGAATATGCATTTGTTATCATGTTTTAACTTCCGCACTCGGCCAAATTGTTATTTCGGTAGATTTCAGGTTGGATGGTCGTGCTGCAGGAGCTTGCTTGGGATCATCATGGGGATGATAGGGTCCTTCATATGAAACTTGATATGAAAATGGGTGTCAAATAGCACATGTGGTGATCTACGAGGTGTGTATGTACCAAATGGCCGATACATGCGCATGCATGGTATCACCTCTTTAGTTAATAGCTTCCCATGCATCATTCTAAAGCGATGCCTGAAAGTAATTTTCGGGCATCCGCAAGAGGTTACCCTTTGCCCATAAGCACCATTGACCACCTAAAAATATCATTCTTGAATTACAGTGCCAAAAAGTTTGTACTTACTTTGTATTTATTAGAAATTATTGTTTTGTGGCTGATATACTTAATCACATTTTTATCTTAATATTTGCAGTGGCACGGTTGGTAATATAGAAATGATCATCCACATATGGTTTGACGTTGAACACAAATCATCACTAACGCAACAAACAAGAAAAACAAGTTTCTTCTCCTATTTCAAAACACCACCTTGTAGTAAACGGTAACCTTTCCCCAACCCATGGCCTTTACCATCCTTCCCTCTCACCGCTAAACCCTATGAAACAGCAAGCATTACTGAGAATGCCTAGTAGTACTAGCTAGTTGGAGAAGTCTAAACAAGTTCATCAACTACTACACTCCAAGCAGTGCGAGTAGTCCAACACTGAAGGAGACAATGGCACCGAGTGCAGTCTGAACCGCACCAATCAGTGTGACAGAACCCGTAAGGGTGGCCAGTTGGTGGAAACACAGTGCAAGTAGCCACAGAAGATAATGGAATAACCACCCTGCAAGTGGCTGGATCGAAGAGAAGAATATCTGCAACACGAGGACAAATTGGTTAAAAACCCGATAAATCGGTTATTGCCTGAGCGAGGGTAGTTCCACCACATTGAAGCAGCGCGTCACATTTGCCACACCTGGTGACAGAGTTCCGGCCACCGGATTTCCAGTAGAGGTGCAAACCAGGAGACCTGAAACTCTAACTTCAAATATAGTAAGGTTAGCTATGGAAAGGCCATGGGATAGTGGAATTGTTGCTGCAACAAGGAGCAAGGTCGTGATAAGGAGTATGGAAGTGTTAGCCATATCAAGCTAATAATTGGGAGAGACAGAGAGAGATGGGATTTTCCTAGGCTCTGTGGCTTGAATTGATGTGCTCTCTTTTGAAGGATGGCACCCCTATTTATAATAGTGTTCTCCCTCCGAGCATGTACTTAAATAAATGAAGGCACGAGCGCCTCTCTTAGATCATGGTCTTGGTGGTCTCGGCCTAAAGGAGTGTCCTCAGAAGCTTTATCCCTCGCAAAAAATAATATAAAGTTAAGAGAGAGAGAATATGCCCTACTTCAAGATAGCAAAATGGGCCTTCATTGAAATGACCAAATGGTCATTATGGTAGGCTCTAGGGTCGGGTTGAGCGAGGGAAACAGTGGAGGTAGCTTTCTCCAGGTGCATTTTTCTTGACCTAATTTAAGTACGTGTTAGTGTGGGGTGGAGAGATTGTTGGGTGGTGTATTGTCCGGTGCAAGGTGAATGCTGAGTAGAGAGACGTTAGTGGGTACTCTGTATCTCTTGGCAAGTTGGTATTTTGTTGCAATTGATGTTGCAGTATGAAGCATTACCAGCCAATGGCTTGCTGCCACATCAGCATGGCAATGCATCTTATTATTCCTTCAAAAATTTATAATGAGCTGCCAAAAGCTAACGTGGTGGCGTGTGATTGGCCTTGTTGTTATGTGTTGTGATCATATCCAATCGCACCCACAAGTCAACAACAAGTGTCCATTAATTTGATTCACTAACCATTAGGACCAATATTTTATCCTTCGTTTTCAGAATAAAAATTTATAAAAAATATAATTGCAAAGGGTTAAAATATTGACCCCAAGGCTTAAGGGCAGTTAAAGAGACTTGTGAAGTGCCATTAAATTCCAGAGTTCAATCACGATTGGACAAAATCCGGATCAACCTTAAGTCATTTGTGTTATTTACTAAGAAGGGTGGGTGAGACCAGGCATGGTTGTGAGAGTATGCTTACCATTCTTCTATCTATCTAAAACATCCAACATAATCGAAGAGATGTGGGACACCTCGTACTTTTAATTTTTCTAATGAACACTTTTAAGGGAATGTTCTAAAAAAAAAAAAAAAAAATCTTTTAGGTATTATATAAGTACGATTTGAAAATCAGTTAAGTTGCCCCAAAAGGGAAAAAAAGTCCTCTTATCCATTAAGTTCTTGCGAGCAACAATGGTGATAGAAAAGAGCACTCCTATTTATAGTTAACTAGTAAGAAGCCCGTGCGTCGGATATGTCTAAATAAAAAAATAACAATGTTAATATCTAAAGTAATAATAATAATTTAAAATTTGATTAACTTCAAAAACAGTAAAAATTGAAGATTTAAGAATGGTTGTGAGAGTATGCTTACCATTCTTCTAGTTGCGATAGCTATGCATTGTGTTGTGGGTTCCCCTTTTTAGGGGAAGTCGTGCTGGATGCATTCTAAGTAGGGTTTCTTTTGTTAGAGCAAGTTGTCTAGGATGTTGAGTGGACTTTTTAGTGGGTTTGCCTTTTTTGTTGGGGCTCTATCCATTGAATCAGCCCAGGTTTGGTTTTCTCTCTCTCTCCCGGGATTTCTCTCTTTGGGTTTTTCTCTCTCTTACATAAGTGTTTAGATACAACCATCTCTCATAGCCCGACGGCCTACCTTTGTAAATCGAACTCCTTAAATAAATGTTAAGATAGAATCATATATTTCTTAGAGTCGGTCTATGAGTACTCCTAAATATACTCCCATATGTACTCCCGAATCTAAAAGCACTTTCTAACCAAGAATTTAATGATTTGCAATAAGAAAAAAAAATTGTTATATAATTTGTAGAGGGACATCCCCAACCCACTACAAGAAATCTTCGGCATAGAAACAGAATTTTAGACACGAAAATAATTCCGTGTCTAATACCTATTTATAGACACGGAATTGGATCCGTACCAAATATTCCGTATCCAAATTTGAGTTATAATTTTGATGAATTATACATATATTAGACACATTATATTTTATGTGTCTAGTAGGATTAGACACGGATATTGATGTTAGGGACGGAAATATTTCTATGTCTAATTTTAATCATCATTAGACACGGAAATATTTCTGTGTGTAATATTTTTTATGCTATTTTCGTGCTCCCTAACACGCGAAACTCGATTTTCCCCCCCTTTTCTCTCTCTCACTCTCTCTCTCGCTCCTTCTCCTTCTAGCTCCGACGACACCCGCCGGCCAGCGTCGATTGTTAGACATGATGCCTAGAAAAGTCATTTAGATTGTTACATTCTTATTAATTTGATTAATAAAAACTTCTTCTTAATCTATTATGTAATCATTATGGGTAATTGACCACGATCATGAGATGATCTATAAGATATGAGATATCGATAAAGGTCCATAGGATATATTGTAGGAAAGTTATGTGATTGGATTATCACAGGAAGATATAACTTTCCAGTTCCTTATACCTTATATAGTCACAGCTGTGGGTGAAGCTGGACACTTCACTTATATGGCTGTCAGAATGCTAAGATGTTCTCAATAGTTGAGATGTAGTTCTATCTCGAACTATTGTAGTAGAGACTACACATCAGCATATGAGTGCTTAAATGTACACTGACTGATTGCATTCAATGAGAGACCACTTGCATAAACATACTATCAGATAGTTGGTCTTTCATTCACATTGAACAGTTTCGATGATCCTTAGATCTGATGTGTTCATCTATGACTGAGCAGTGATCTGACTGTTTGATTCCACCAACGTATTTTCTAACCTTAGGGAATTACAATCAATGACAGTTGGATAGTCAGAAGCTATTGGTCATGATGAATTTCAAACAATAAATCCTATGCTCATTTATTTGAGAGATATCCACGTTCCGGTCAGACAGTTGGTTAAGTCAAATCCTGCGCAGATGATTTTGAAATCAAAATAAGTTTTGAATATACTTTTATTAAAAGATATTATACTATTAAAGGATTTTCTCAAAATAAATTTCATGAGAAATTGTTTCTCATGGCTTAATCATAAGTCTTGGAAACCCGGATGATGTGCAATGGGCTATGGGTTAGATAGTAGTAATCCGAATGCCCATTGGGATAATGATTGAAAGATAATCGAATTATCTATAACTAGAGTAGTTATAGATAAAACTAGGAAATTATTTATTAAATAATAAGAGTTATTATTGTTAAATAATTCCTAAAAGATAAGGTATAGTTAGAATTGGATTAGGATTGGATCCTAGTCTATAAATACCCCAACATCCTAGACCATAAAACACTTTTCTCTAGAATTTTTCTTTCTCCCTTTCCTCTCTGTCCAAACCGTGAGCCCCTAGGGAATATCCCTAGGGATTTTCGTGAGCTATAAAGGTGGTCCAAGTTGGGTTTTGCTTTTCTAGGGTTTTGAACCTTAGGGTTTTTGGTGATAGAAGGTCTACACCATTACTCATCTTCTTCCTATGCTTCAACAATTCCGAAGGAGATTCTAAAGCTTCTTGGGGATAGCGAAGAACAAGGATCGAGTTTCTAGTATTTTTCTGAGAAATCTCTACAAAGAGTTCTGACGGGTCGAGTGGATTAAGCTTCACCGGTGAACATCATTCACCGAGGTGATATGACTAAAACTCTTAGATAGTTTTTGATGCTTTCTATGGTGTTAAGATCTAGGGGATCCAGTTTCCGCATAAATTTTTATCCAGATCCCCCTTCACCGATCACCGCCACTTCCAAGCTCTGTTCACCGTCACCGCCAAGCTCCGACCCCACGTATGAATTTTTTTCTTTTCAAGAGTTTTCTTACCTCTTCAAGTATGAATTAGGGCAAGAGTTTGCTAGAAATTTATGAATCCCAATAGATTTCTTTTCAAACATTTCTATACGTTTAGTTTTTGTTTTGATTTCAAGATTCATAAACATACATGTAGATTATCAATGATCTTCGTGCTAGTAGTTTGCTGACTTCCATTTTTATTACAGTTTTTTTTTTCTTTAGTGATGGTCTTCAATTTCAGAGCTGTTTTCCACTTTGTCAGATGCGTTATTTTGCATTTAAGTCTCTAGTGTTTTGCCCATGGATCCGCAGGAGAACCTCACATGATATTGAGTTGGACTCGTATATTTTATTTTGTCCAAGGATCCCTGGAGAATTTAATGAATTGATTCTCATTTTAACTTCATCATAATTTATTTATTTTTACTTTTATGTATTGAATATCATCCTATGAAATATAATGATAGTTTAATATTTTCATAAGAGAACTCATTAAATGGAAGAAACAACAAGAAAAATCAAAATATACTTCTTGTTTCATGGATTTAATGTTTGATTATTCCTGTGAAAGGACTAATTAAACTACCATTTACCCTTGATGGGCTCATTATGGAACCCGGGAGATACAAAAAATTGCCATTGATGGCAGTGTACTTCCCTTGGATCAATCAATAGGTCCTCATTAAGGGGTAGTTGGATTCATGAGTACCTTTAAAGAAAGAGGACATTGCATGTTTCTTAGTAGGAGATAGGTTTCCAAGCAAATATGATTTCCTAGGAATGAGTTCTTCCTTTTGTAGAAAGTCCATAGTTAGAAGACATGCAAAGCTAGATTGATGTAACTCTCTCTTAACAATGATTTCCCAGTTAAGGGGCTCGGGTTAAGATTAGACTGATTTTGAAGCTTCGAGTTGAGCTCAGGCTAACCCTAGCCCGACTACCACCCTTAACCATAAGTCCCTAACCCGGCCACCTCCAAACTATATTGATGTTAAGCATGAATGTTAATACTATATATTGATGGATTTGAACTCATTCAAGTAAGCCAAAATTCAATGAAATTCTTGTAATTATAGAGATATATAGTGACATTCTTGTAATTATAAAGAAAATGATTTAGTCAGAACAACACTAAATTTCTACATAATAACGAAATTTCTACATAATTACAAGAATACTATTTGCACTTTAAATTTTAACTTGCATAGATGCTAACAGCATTCATGTTAAGCTTGAATGTTAACAAAATCCCATCTCTCTCTCTCTCTCTATATATATATAAAGAGAGAGAGAGAGAGAGAGAGAGATGGGAGAGGGAGAGGTAATGTTTAGGGCTGTCAAAAGGCATGGCCTAGTTCTTACTAACTTGGCCCTAGCTGTCGAAAGGCTTAAGCTGGCTAGGTTTAGATTCTACCCTCAAAGGCCAGGGCTTAAAACAAGTGTAAGAATAATTTTCATACAACACCATTTGATGTCAACTTGAAATCAATCTTCATTTATGCTATGTTATTTTTTATTTGCCTCAGGTGTATTGAACATGCTATGTTTATTTTTTCATACAACACATTAGGCGGCATCTCCCTATGTTGGTTGTGTTCTTGTTTGCCTCTGGTATATTGAACATGCTATGTTTAGTTTTACAGTTATGATCATTCAACTGTAAGTTCCATACTGATTCCTGCATCCCTCAAGGTCATTCTGTATGTGCATGCATTGAAACTTAGATCTCCCATTCAAGAATGATTTTCAAATAAGTGTCTCTCTTAACATCACTATGGACGGATTCGTTGTAAGTTACGATGTGTAGATCCTACGTGGACTACATTTCCTCTAACAACTAATCCATCCTGTATGTGAAAAGGAGTATTTGTCGACAAATGTGTAGAGCCCTTATATGGTGTGTGTAAAGACCTAAGGCCTTCCATAGTGTTCTTGGTATTATGGTGAGTCAAGTTAGGGTTTTAGGTGCATGTGTTAAGTCTCAAAGAGAGAGTATAAATATACTCTAAGTGGGTAAAATCAAGGGTATAAAATACCCTAGGTGTTTAATGGGTTGTAGGTGAATAGTGTGGTGAAGAGTGCTAGTGCGCGAGGCATAAAGAGGTTGGGGCCTCTCATGCATGTGGGTGTGAATTCAATGATCACCTAGGTGGGTTAAAAACCTATGGGATAACAAGTCATGAGGTGTGAGTAAGGTTTTGGACCCGAGGGAAAAGAGTGTGAAAGCACTCAAAATGTTCTGAGTGTTGAAGAGGTATGTATTAACATTACCCTCAACTTTATGAGGCCCTAGTTTAGTCACTGTCGCTTGGAATTGAGTGATTCTTGAACTTTTGGAAAGGTATTGGAACCCTCTTCGAGATTCATGTTTACTATTTTTCCAAGTTTTGAGTCGGGGTTGAATTAATGGTTGGATTTCCGAAATCAGATCCACTGAAAACCCAATTCCAGACTAGTCGGCTTTAGGAAAAATTTGTTCCATGAATAATTAAGAATTGGAAGATTCTAAAATGCTAGAATTTTTGCTCTTCGAAAGACGAATCCAACGTAAGTTGAATCGTCGAAATCCGACGAACGAGTCAAAGGTTATAGCCGAAATACCAAAATGAAAAAATCTGGAAAATTACTGATAGATTTACGAACGATTGTACAGACCCTACGAAGGATAGTAGGTGAGCTACGATCGATCATAGAAAATCTACAATCAATCATAGAATTCTGAAAATGGCCAAACTCTCTGTAACATTTACGATCGATCGTAGGAAACTACGAACGATCATACATGTGCTAGAATCGATCGTAGGAAACTACGAACGATCGTAAGTCACGAACCCAGATTTTTATTTCGGGATTTTTAGGGTTTCTATCATTTGCCTATAAATATGAGGTTACCTTTAGGGGTTTTGGTTTACCCTAAACTTAAAGAAAGACCTTAGAAGAGAAGGGAAGAGAGTGAGGGTTTTCAAGAGGGGGTTTTGGATTGGAAGAGGAGGAGCACAAATCAAGCTTTGATCTCGCTCTTACGCGCCATTGGAGCTTGGATCTTCATCCACAAGCTTGGGTTTCACTTCTACAATCTTCCTCAAGCTTTTTCAAGCATTGGATCAAAGGGATTTCAACCCATAAGCTAAATACACTCTACTAGGTTCTAATTTCATAAACCATCAATGATAAACATGAATTTCTTGATAAGTATAAATATATATAGCCTCATATATGTGGAAATACACTCTTCTAGCTAATGATTTCATGAATCCTTTTCTATATCAAGATAAAATCCTATGGATGGTGATATGAGTTAATTGTGATGATGCTATGCTTTTAACCAACAAACAAAAGATGGAAAATAGTGAGTTGTTCTATTAGTTAGTATCCAAAGATGAAAAGCATGTTAAAAGACATAAGTTTTGAGAAAAACAAAGTAGAAAAACCTTATTTTCGATGTAATTGGAATGATGTGATTTAATGGTATATGGGCTATTACGATGGATAAATTACGTTGAGTATTGAATATATAACTATATGTAAAACAGTTTCCTTTAATGTCTACCATGTTATATCACAATTGCTACACGGACACATATGCATATGCATGATCAAGCTTTTCTAAATTATGGGTATCCAAAAGAAGAAGTATAAGTATATAAGATGTAATACAAGAATAAGAAGAGGAAAGTACAAGAAGCAAAAGAAGTATATGGAAAGTATAAAAGGCAAAAGAGGTTACAAGAAGTACAAGAAGATGGAAAGTATAAGAGGAAAAGCAGACAGGGATGCACGATAGCAGGCCGCCTGAAAGGGAAATGAATACTGGCATTGGACTCCGATGATAGTAGGCCGCCCTGAAGGAAAATGGATACTAGTCATTTACTCCGAAGGTAGCCAAGGGTGAGGATGATAGTAGGCCACCCAACTTACGTGGGTACAGTTACTAGTTGTCCAACTCCCGAGGTAGTAAAAGATGAATACCAAGGTATTTTAAATACCCGTACATGAGAAGATAATAAAAGATGAGAACCAAGGTATTTTACATAGCCGTTTATGCAAAGATAAAAGATGACAAGAAGATGTTTTCTGATAGGTTTTCTGAGATATATGCACATGATATTGTTTTCTTTTCCGCGCTCTGATTTCAAAAATGCATGTGAAATGGATTAAACTATGATGTATATGTTGTATTCCTTTTTATGACATTACTATCTAGTGGTTTGTATACGCGGAGTATTCAATACTCAGCCATACATATTATGTCGGCAGGTCCCTTCGACATCCGTGGTGAGCGTACTCAGGATTCGTGAGTTGAGGAGGAGTATGTTGAGGAGAAGGAGACTTGGGGCAGTCTTCAAGAGCAAAGGACTCAAGAGGAGCTTCAGAAGTATCAGAGGGCCTTTGTTTGGTGGCCCCATCGTGAGTGATGAGAGGGAGAGACTTGTACTTTTATTATGGTCGAGTGAAGTTGTTCACTCTTTATTTTGGTTTTGTTTATAAACTTGGATTACGGCATTTTGGTCTTGTCATAAACTTAGAATACGGTATTTATAGAAAGAAAAAAAAGTTCGTTCTGCTTCTGCTATCATTTGTCTTATATGTTGTATAGGATTTATATGTTGTGTAGGATGGTTTGGTAATGAGTTCACGATGCCAAAGTATCCTAACTCTTAGGGAGTATTTTGGGTCGTGACAAAATGATTCTTGAATTGTCCGTGTGGACAGTTTGGGAATGCATAATCGCAAAGCAAGTGTCAGTCGCCTGAAGCCTGCTCAATTTTAGGAATATTTTCATTAGTCATCCTTATTTTTCTCTGGGTACATATTTGGACAAGGAATGCATCTGCCCCTTGTCTGAATCGTGTACTTTGAGAGCCATAGGGAGATGCTGCCAAAATTTCCTGTAAATTGACAACGGACGTGCGGTACTGATTCTTGGGGATTATGTATTCCTAAATAGGATAGGAACACCCCACCTAATAAGTATTCAATAACCATGGTGCATGCCTGCATAATTACCCTAATTATTCTGGTGTCATTTCTGTATCATTCACTAATGAGGAGCATATATTGTCTTCTGTTGTTAGTGATTACGAGACATGATAAAGTGACTATGGATAAAAGTTGGGTTTCTACAAATATATGAAGTGATATATATAAAACGGGTGTGAAAAATTTCTTGGATTTTGTATTTAGTCAGTCACCACAACCTAACAGTACTATCAAGTGTCCATGTAAAAAATGCAGTAATCGATATTATTGGATACGACACAGTGTGTACGAACATTTGATTTGTGATGGATTCGATAAGCATTATGCCATGGCTACTTGGATTTTCCACGGGGAAAGACCGCATCCTAGATCTCGAACTGCCCAAGTGGTGAGAGACGTAGATAACCTTGTACTAGATGATATGCAAGAGATGTTGCACGCAGCGTTCGGACCCAATCGTGCAAACCAAGTGACAGTCGATGAGGGACTGAGTGAAACAAGAGAAAGTCCTAATACAGAAGCCGCAAAATTCTATAGGTTAATGGAAGATGCCAAGCAAGATTTATATCCCAGATGTAAAAAATTCAGTAACCTATCTTTTATCATCCGGTTATATAACATTAAGTATCTGAATGGATGGAGAGATAAATCATTCACGATGTTACTTGAGTTACTGAAAGAGGCACTTCCTGAGGGTGAGACTTTGCCTATATCCTTCTACTGAAAAAAAAAGATAATCGGAGAATTAGGTCTTGGTTACAATAAGATTGATGCATGCCCAAACGATTGCATGTTATATTGGAAGGAACATTCTAATGATATTGTATGTTCCATTTGTGGAATTTCACAGTGGAAGATTGCGGACTCCTGTACAACGTCGTCATCTAGGAAGGAAGGCAAAATTCCAGCAAAAGTTTTGCGTCATTTTCCTTTAAAGCCTAGCCTTCAAAGACTTTACATGTCAGACAAGACAGCTGGTTTCATGAGATGGCATGCAGAGGGTCACACCTAAGATGGTGTTCTAAGGCATCCAGCTGACTCTGAAGCCTGACGACATCTTGACAAACGATACCATGAATTTGCTACTGAACCTCGCAATGTCGGAGTTGGGTTAGCAAGCGATGGTTTCAATCCATTTGGTACCCTTAGCATCGTACACAGTACTTGACCAGTTGTGTTGACTCCATATAATTTGCCGCCTTGTATGTGTATGAAGCAACCTTTTTTGATCATATCATTACTTATTCCTGGTCCTCGTGCTCCTAGTAATGACATTGATGTATACTTACAACCACTTGTAGATGAGTTATTAGATATGTGGACTGATGGATAAACACGTACGATGCGTCAAGTGGTTAAAATTTTCAGATGAGAGCAGCGTTATTGTGGACAATCAATGACCTCCCTGCATATGCGAACTTGTCCAAATGGAGTACAAAGGGCCAATACGCTAGTCCTCATTGCAACCGGGGCATTTGTTCCCAGTATATAAAACATAGTTGTAAGTTTTGTTATATGGGTCATAGATGATTCTTGGGAGCAGGTCATAGGTTGCACAAGAACAAAGTGTCATTTAATGAATAAGCCGAAACAAGACCTGCTCCTGTTGCACACACAGGAGCTGATTTGTTGGGGGCAAATGTATGGTCTGAACGTCCAATTTAGGAAGCATAAATCAAACACCTCGAGCAGAAAAAGAGTGTGCAACAGTAATGTGGAGAATATTGGATGGAAGATGGTAAGTATTTTCTTCAAATTACCTTACTGGGACCATCAACTAATAAGGCACAATTTGGATGTGATGCATATTGAGAAAAATATTTGCGATAGTATCACAGGGACGTTATTGAATATTGATGGAAAAACAAAAGACACTTGGGTAGCACGTCTTGACCTTAAGCAAATGAGTATTAGAATTGCACTTCATCCACATGCGGTAAGTGAGAAAACATATTTGCCTACTGCATGCTTTACCATGTCAGCCGATGAGAGAAGTATGTTCTGTAAAGTACTAGCAACAGTGAAAACTCCAGATGGATATGCGGCCAATATTTCAAGAAGTGTAAACCTAAAAGACTGCAAAATATCAGGGTTGAAAAGCCATGACTGCCATATTTTAATGCAACAGCTACTCCGATTGGCGTTGTGGAAATCACTGCCAAGGAATGTAAGTGGACCATTGATTGAATTGAGTAGATTCTTCAGAGGGTTATGCTCTGAGGTTAGCACCGTCGAAGAGTTCATAGAACTTGAGGCTGGATGTGCAGTTACACTTTGCAACCATGAGAGTATTTTCCCACCTGCATTCTTTGACATCATGGTATATTTTGCCATCCATTTGGTAGGCGGGCCAGGGTTGCAGGTCTAGTACAGTACCGATGGATGTACCCGATCGAGCAGTAAATGTTATGCATTTAGTTCATATTTCCTGCAATATGTTATTACAACAAGACTATTCAGTTATACGACATTCACATTGTTATTCTTTCTACAACAGATACCTCCATACATTGAAATCATATGTACGTTGTCGTACCCCAAAATACCCCTTAGGAGTTAAGGGATACTTTAGGTGTGACTATACGTACCTGCCAAACCATCCTGTAATGAATAAGGTGGATATAATACTAACACAGTGATAATCAGAGCGCGGAAGCTAAACATAGGTTGCAGAAGCGTCAACTAATTTTTCTTTTCTTTATAAGTTTGTATCCCAAGTGAAAATATACATAAAACAGATCCAAGTCTAGGGTGGATAGGCCCACCTATCAAAATATCAAAATACACAAACCCTCTCGTACTGTCCCCTCAATAGTAGTCGAGGTACGGCCACACGTCGAGGTCTCGGTCTGCCTGAGACTGTAGTGGAATAGATGGCTCTCTCTCCTCTATGTACTCTTCCTCGACCCAAGGCTCCGGGTCGAGGGCTCCCTCAGTACCTGCCGACATGAAAGTACGCCTGAGCATGGACTACTCAGTGAGTACAAGCTACTAGCTAACCATGACAATAATAAGACACAACAACAGTAATACAATACAGAGCAGTAATAGGAACATCACAAAGAAACAATGTTAAACATGGTACAACACAATCATCTTGACGTGGGTGCATGAATGCGAAAACTCTGATAAAACTCATGCTTGGAAATCCGTTTCATATCTCGGTATGGCTTGAGGAAATCATGTATGCGTGCATGCATGAATGCCTTGTCATCATCTTGTACACTTGTATCTTGTAACTTGTGAGCCAAAGGCTAGCACCCGAATCTCCCTGGGCTGCCAACCTCCTTGATATATGGTTTTCTTGTGAGCCAAAGGTTAGTACCCGAATGTCCCTGGGCTACCAACCTCCTTGACAATACGTGAATTTTAGTTACTTGTTTAGTTTTCTTGTGAGCCAGAGGCTAGTACCCGAATGTCCCTGGGCTACCAACCTTCTTGACATGTAGTAATTTCAGTTTTCTTGTGAGCCAGAGGCTAGTACCCGAATTTCCCTGGGCTACCAACCTCCTTGACATGCAATGTTTTCATGTTGATTATTATATGTATATGCTCTTGAAACCTCGGTTTATGCATACGTGTGTGCTCGGGTGCGTGCCAATAGTGACAATCATGGGCATGCGGATAGCAAGAGAGGTCTTGCATCATAATTAAGTTCATAGTATAAGCATATGAAAATTCGAGTAATCTACATGGCATTTGATCAATTCATCATTCATAAGAACACATGCCTAAGACCTACTTTCATTTTCTACATTTAAGACAATCATGGGCACGCTCTCTGGAAAATTTCCCCATACAAAAAAGTTAACCAGTTGATAGCTTCCGATCGATCGGTTTTGGACCGATCGATCACTACTAATGACCGAGCGATCAGTGCTCTGTAGGTCCCGACTGTTTTGACCATATATTTTGACTCGCTTGTTGGATTTCGACGATTCAACTTGCGTTGGGTTTGTCTTTCGAAAAGGAACATTTCTGATGTTTTAGAATTTCTAATTTCTCCCTTATTTATTAATTAGACTATAAGAAAGGCCAATTAGCTACGAAAGTACCATTCATTAAATATAGAAAAGTCCGGGGTGCTACATTCTCCCCCCTTACAAAAATTTCATCCTCGAAATTTGGACGATACATACATACACAAATCCCCAACAAATTATACTAGAAAGCCAAGGTCCTAAACAAATAACTGAGGATACTTTTCCCTCACTTCGGCTTCTCGTTCTCATTTAGCTTCCTCCCTTAAATGGTGTTGCCATCTTACCAAGACCAAGGGAATGGTCTTGTTGCGCAAGACTTGATCTCGCATATCCAAGATCTGCACCGGTTGCTCAACTAGTGTGAGATCCTCCTGGATTTCTACCGGATCAAGCTCGATGACATGAGAAGGGTCCGGGATGTACTTTCGAAGCATAGAGACATGGAATACATTGTGGACTGCCGTCATATGAGCGGGCAAAGTAACATGGTAAGCCACCTCACTAACTCTAGTAATGATCTTGAACGGGCCCACATGTCTTGGACTGAGCTTGCCTCTCTTTCCAATTCTCATAACACCCTTGGTCGGTGAAACCCGAATAAATACAAAATCCCCAACTCAAAACTCAAGGTCCCGCCTACGGGTGTCAGCATAGCTTTTCTATTGATCTTGTGCGGTCTTCAACCTCTCCCGGATAAACTTGACCCTATCCGCGGTTTGTTCAATTAATTTGGGGCCCAACATCTTCCTTTCTCTAACTTCATCCCAATACAACGGGGATCTACAACTCCTTCCGTACAAAGCCTCAAAGGCACCATTTGTATGTTTGCCTGGTAACTATTGTTGTAGGTGAATTCCACCAAAGGTAGGTGATCTTCCTAACTTTCCTTGAAGTCTAGCATACATGCCCGGAGCATATCTTTAATAACCTAATTCACTCGCTCGGTTTGCCCATCCTTCTGTGGATGGAAAGTCGTGCTAAAGTCCAACCGGGAACCCATTACCCCTTGAAAACTTTTCCAAAACCTGGACGTGAATCTCGGGTCCCGATCCGACACAATGCTCACTAGCACCCCGGGCAACCGAACTATTTCTTTGATATAATGTAGGCAACTAATTGGAATTGAAGGCAATCCGGTATGGTAAGAAATGGGCAGACTTCGTGAGTCGGTCAACAACAACCCATATAGCATCAGTCTTTCTAACTGTCTTTGGCAACCCCACAATGAAGTCTATAGAGATATGTTCCCATTTTCACTCAGGAATAGGGTGAGACTGTAAAAGTCCAGCCGGTCTCAAGTGCTCTGCTTTCACCTGCTGACACACCAAACACAGTGCTACGTACTCCGCAACCTCCCTCTTCATGTTTCGCCACCAAAAGTGACCTTTGAGGTTCCGCTACATCTTTGTACCCCCGGGATGCACTGTATATTTGGACCGGTGAGCTTCATCCATAATCTCTCTCCGAAGATCTGCATTGGCTGGGACACAAAGTCTTCCCTTGAATGTAATAGCGCCCCGGCTAGTGAGAGAGAAGTCCTTACTACCCTTGGTAACTTCCTTATCCCAGAAAAACAACAAGTCAGTATCCATGGCTTGATACTCTTGGATCAAATCTATAATGTACGGCCGAACCGTGACATTTGCCAAAACATGACTACGGACAGAATCATTCACACTTATGTCTAGATTAGCCAAATCTTCCAATTGAAGGCGTCATGCTCCTTCAATTGCCTTGATGTGTAGGCAATGACTTTCTTGGGCTGCATGAGGACACACCCAAGTCCGATGTGCGAAGCATCGCTATAAACCTCATAACCACCATGTCCGGATGACACAGTAAGGACTGGGGCCGTGGTGAGGCATTTCTTCAACTCTTGGAAACTCACTTCACATCGGTCACTCCAACTGAACTTTGCATTCTTCCTTGTCAAGTAAGTGAGAGGTGTAGCCAAACTGGAGAATCCCTCCGCAAATCTCCGGTAGTAGCCCGCTAATCCAAGGAAACTCCGTATCTCAGTGACACTTTTGGGCCTCTCCCAACTCATAAATGCCTCTATCTTTACCGGCTCAACAGAAATGCCCTCAGCAGACACCAAGTGGCCTAGGAATGTCACCTTCTCTAACCAGAATTCACACTTGCTCAGTTTGGCATATAACCTGAAATTACTCTGATCAATGATTTCTATGACCTAGAGGGGGGGTGAATAGGTCTATCTAAGAACTTCTAACCAATTTTTAATTTTTTATCTAATTAGATTGGAAATCAATGAACCATTCACACAAACAATCCACACAAATCAAACACAGCAAATTTTTACGTGGAAAACCCTTACTGGAAAAAACCACGGGACCTCGTCCAACAACAAACTTCACTATAAGAAGAATTCAAGTACAAGACAAGACCTTACCCAAACCAGACTCAACGTTCCTAGGTACAGAATCTTACTCTTGATTTCCACGAACCAGCAGGTTCGATCTCCGCTGTAGCAGCTTCGGTTCCTAACCGACCAAATCTTCTCAAGCTACTTCAATACCACGATCACACACGATCGATCTCCTTCCACGAAGGCTCCGGATCATACATCGGACATACACACGAAGTGTAGGGTTGTGAATCAATTTAGAAAGCTTCAAACCCTAGAGGGATCTCATACAGATCTGAGATCACACAATGCAAGATCAATTGAATAGATCTATACTTGCATTCTCTAGGATGATTGAAAAAGGAGGGATCACTAAAGATCTATGAAGAACAATGGAAAAATCCCTAGAAGAGTTTCTCAGACTTCTACTCTTTCAAAAATAAACAAAGATACGAATTAGGTCTCCAAAAAGTTGTTTATATAGGGTTTAGAAAAGAGTCCAGAAAAAATAAAATTATGTTTACGAGGACCGATCGATCGGTGCTTATTACCGATCGCTCGGTCCAAAACCGATCGATCGCTACTTTCACCGAGAGATCGGTTAAAAATAGTCTCTCTGGAAAAATACCCCATACAAAGTTTTTGACCAGTCGATAGCCACCGATCGCTCGGTAGGCCACCGATCGATCGGTCGCAACACCGAGCGATCGGTTGAGACAGAATTTCAGCCTAAATATTTTTCTTTTGTTTTTGTTTGATTCAAAATAGATCAAACCTCTTTGGTAGGCTTAAAACTATTCTCCTAGGTATGTTTAGAGTTATCTAAGTCAAATCCAACCTAGGTAGGGGTCTCTAAGTCCATTACCTGTCTAGATCCGGAGTAGAAGCTTTTTCTTCAATATCTTCAGTCTTCTTGAAACTTTAACTCTTCCGACAAGTTGAACAAGACACAACTCTTATGACCTATCTAAAGATCACGGAATTTGGCAACACCTATTTCTGGATTTACAATCTCCCCCTTTGGCAATTCCGGGACAAAACAAGACTAACTCCCATACTAGGTTCAAATTTTCCCAAATGATTCAAAAATGGAAAAGTGAACCTTTACATGACTAAAAAATCTCATGACATTCAACTTGTCATGTTCCAACAATCTGAGAACCTGTTTGCCTGCACAAGCTCAACCAAAAACCTGTGAAGCATAGGAAATAATATTCAAAGAAAAAATAGAGCATCATCGAGCATGAGCATAACAGGTTTATCTATAGAGTAACATATCCATTCCATTAACCATCATCTATCACAAATATCATCTACTCTCCCCCTTTTTGGCTCGTAATGCCAAAGGCGGAATAGGAATGAAAGAATTAAGACAAAATCAGTATAAGAGATGAGATAACAGAAAATTAGAGTAAAATATCAAACATCATCTCAAATGCATTCAAATCAAGAACATCCAAAAGAGGTTTGTATTAAGTACAACCAATACAAAATGCATCAAATGTCTCAATCTAATACTAGGACTACAGTAAACTCCCAAATATAAAAGTAAAACATTAGAAGTATCCTAGTACATCAAACTAACTATCACTCCTCATCATCTGAAGTGAGATGAGACTCATAATAAGCTCTAAAATCACGAACATCTCTCTGTACTCCCAGCACTGCTGCATTGAGTGATCCAAGTCGTCCACGGATCTCTGTGGTGAACTCCTGGTGGGATGAAATATGCATCGAGAGATCCATCTGCATCTCTCTCATCATTCTGGCTAGATCTTCAATCGTGGCCGGAGGTGGATGAGAGGATCCGGTACCAAAATCAGCTTCCTCCTCAATATCTCGAACTGAAGCATGAGAGAAACTCTGAGCGATGGTCTTTTTGTTGATTGGACCTTTCAGATTACGGGTAGGAACACCAGGAGGAGCAATAACCCCTTGAGAACCAAGGAGTTTAGTAATCAGGGATCCAAACGGAAGAGCTCCAACCACAGTTTGAGTTTGATGGGCTTGAATCATCAAATCAATTATGTGTACTGCAAGGTCAATATCATGTCCACGAAGGAGACTGAATAAAAATCGAGCTCTATCTTCCCTAAGGTCTGCAGTATGAACCTTTGGATGGATATTGGCACTCATTACTAGGTTTACAAGTCTTGCATCCCTAGTGAGTTTTGTTACTTCTATTAACGAACCAACCCAAAGTGTAGGAGCACCACAAAGAAAGGTGACTACATTGTTCATAGATTCTTTATCCTCATCTTTCTTGTATTTATAAGGATAATAGGCATCTGGAACTCGAGGACAACCAAGAAATTTAGCAATGACATTTGGATTTATCAAAACTGATTGTTCTAAAGATCGAGATTTAAAAGACCAGGTTTTAGAGTTGATTTCAGAGAAATTTGAGTAAAATTCCTGGACAAACTGAATAGGAGTAGGACCGGATACAGTGAGAAGACCTTCCCAGTTACGATCGATAATGAGCTTGGAAAGGTAATAATCACCAAAATCTGAAATTCTAATGCTCCTTTCAACCATAACACCCTTTTTACTAAAATACTCACTATATAGCCGAGCAGCACTAGGGCTAATGAAGGGACCCAATAGAACATTTGAAGATGAACTAGCTTTTCCCTTTTGTTTCTGGGTTTTATCTGCCAAAGACTTTTGGCAATTTTCAGTAGTAGAATCCACCATTCTACGGATTGGTCGATCCCCTATTGAAATCCCATGTCCTATTGGAGTGAAAGAGTATGGCTCATTGTGTTCCTCTTCCTCTAGAGGGTCCTCTTGGTTATTGAGGACCAATCTCCAGCGTTTAGAGACACCGGACATAAGGAATGCAAGAATAACTAAGGAGTATGAGAAAATCATGATGAATTTTTGATGCCCTAGATGTGAAAAGTAAACCAAAATCAAGAAAATGATTAAAGATTATCTTTTTAGATGCTAGGAGACCCTTGGAGTAGAAAGAGATGAACGTAAGAGAGATTTGGAGAAGAAGGGACCGAGGGATCGCTCTAGAGTTCGGAGAACAAAATAATAGGAAACTGAGAAATGAGGGTTTTATAACCTTGTTCATGAAAGACCGATCGATTGGTCAGTAACACCGAGCGATCGGTGATCTGGAAAATTTTCTGAAAATTTTTACTTATAATCATTTTTCTCCCCCTCAACCAAAGCAAGACTTAAACTCATTTTCACCTCAAAATCACCTAACAACTATGCACTTATGCAAACATTTATTTCATCAAAATCAAAAAAATATTTAACCAAGAATGTATCTTACCAGAATAGTTATGAATAAGGATTCTGTTAAGAACTTTTAGTTTCCATAAGTGATTAATTTTGATTTTTGCATCAAATCCACATTTAGAGTAAATAAATGCTCAGAAGTAATGTGTGTAATATTAAAAATTCATAACATGACTCTGAGAATTGGTTTCATCCACAAAACAAGATTTTGACATTATAGCATAAAGGTACTCTAGAATGTTCAAAAACTAGAATTAAAACCAAGAACCATCCATAGAATTATGATGAGCAATGTTTACCCCAAATTTGATCTATAAGGTTATTTCAGTTTATGATCAAATTTTACACATAATCTTTTCTTTGGACATTGGTGACTTTCACTCAAGTGAGAAGGTAGCCCTCTCTAATGACAGTGGGGGCTTTCACACTAGCAACCCATATAGATACCTACTGTTTGTCTAGGTAGCCATTTCTCACTGTTTGCATTCACTAGAAGCTATCACACAAACTCAAAGGTAGTCCTTTCCATGTCAATAATTTTTTAAAACTAGGGGGCTCATCTTATGGAATTTTAATCACTTTGGTTATACTAGATTTGATTAAACTAGGGAACCATATGATATAATATTAGAATCTATAAATAGGAACTAATACCATCTCAAAAATCAGTTAGAGTGCATGTGCAACACATAACATCATTGTTTACTCAACTCTAACTGAGATTGGTGACCATGACCATTTTAAATCACTAGATAGAACTAATAGTTGAACTATCCTTATTTACACAATCCTATGATAAATTTACCTTTGGAATTAATATTCAATTATGATTTCAAAGGAATAACTTTAAGCATAATGATAGGAAAGAAGGTCATACAAACACATTATTGTTTGCAACATTTTTTAATTTTTTGAATGTTTTTGGATTTTTATTAATTAAAGAAAACAACAAAAAATAGCTGTATGACTTAAAATCCAACAAGAATAACACATAGGCTATGAAGAAAGCACACCATCACTCAACTCCGCACAAACCAATGGATTTCCTAAGGAATTCAAACCTAAGGGAATCTAAGGGTTTTGTGAGAATGTCTGCATATTGTTTCTCTGTTTGGACATACTCAACACACACAACATTTTGCTCAACTAAATCACGAATGAAGTGATGCCTAATGTCAATGTGTTTTGTGCGAGAATGTTGAACGGGATTTTTGGAAATATTGATAGCACTTGAATTATCACAATACACAGTCATAGTGTCATGTTCAATCCCGTAATCATGCAACATCTGCTTCATCCACAGAAGTTGAGTACAACAACTGCCAGCTGCTATGTACTCAACTTCGGCAGTGGACAATGAAATTGAATTCTACTTTTTGCTAAGCCAAGCAACTAAGCAGTTTCCAATATAGAAACACCCTCCGGAGGTGCTCTTCCTATCATCAGCATTTCCGGCCCAGTCGGCATCGAAATATCCAACTATTGTGGTATTGGTATCAAAAGAATACCAGAGGCCAAATGATGGAGTTCCACTTACATATCTAATGATACGCTTGACTGCAAGTAAGTGAGACTCTTTTGGGCTTGCTTGATAGCGAGCACATGCTCCAACACTAAAGGCAATGTCTGGTCTAATAGCAGTTAGGTAGAGCAAACTACCAATCATGCTTCTGTAAGAAGTTTGATCAACATCCTTGCCTGAAGTATCTTTACTAAGTTTTGTTGTAGAACTCATAGGAGTCCTAGCATGCTTAGCAGAACTCATACCAAATTTCTTCACCAGATTTTTAGCATATTTGATTTGAGATATTGAGATCCCAGAATCAAATTGCTTGATCTGAAGACCAAGGAATAAACTCAGCTCACCTACCATGCTCATTTCAAATTCATTCTTCATTTGTTCAACAAATGATTGAGCATGTAAGTCTAATGTGGAACCAAACACAATGTCATCAACATAGATCTGG
The DNA here is from genome assembly GCA_015143295.1 of Tetracentron sinense. Classification (NCBI taxonomy): domain Eukaryota; kingdom Viridiplantae; phylum Streptophyta; class Magnoliopsida; order Trochodendrales; family Trochodendraceae; genus Tetracentron; species Tetracentron sinense. Next base: position 22,348,770 of record CM026562.1, read on the forward strand.
GTGATCACAATATCACCTTTCACATTTTTTATAAAAAGGGTTCTGCCTACTCCCCCTCTCGAAAATCCCTTTTCCAAGAGATAAGTAGTCAACTTCTCATACCAAGCTCTTGGAGCTTGCTTTAAACCATAGAGGGCCCTTTTTAATCGATAAACTTGATCAAGGTGATGTGGATCTTCAAACCCTTTTGGTTGTTCCACATAGACTTCTTCCTGTAGAATGTCATTCAAAAAGGCACTCTTAACATCCATTTGAAACAACTTGAATTTCATATGGCAAGCCACAGCTAAAAGAATTCTGATTGATTCTAGCCTGGCTACAGGAGCAAAGGTCTCATCGAAGTCAATACCTTCAATTTGGGTGTATCCTTGTGCAACTAACCTAGCCTTATTTCTTATGATAGTACCTTTTTCATCAGTTTTGTTCTTGAAAATCCATTTGGTACCTATCACATTTGTATTGTTAGGCCTAGGTACTAAATACCAAACATCATTCCTAGTAAACTGAAGTAACTCTTCTTGCATTGCATTGATCCAATTATCATCTGCAAGGGCTTCAGCTACATTCTTGGGTTCAAAAGATGAAGTATAGCAAATGTAGCTAACTTCATTTTCAATTTGTTTCCTTGTTCTCACTCCACTTTCAAGATCACCAATTATATATGTGGAGGTGTGAGGACTTATGACCCTAGGATGTGTGGGTTTTAATGGAGATGATTGCTTAGTAATAAGTGGAGTTGAAGAAGTTTCAACATTTACATTTCCAGCATTATCATCATCCTCAAGTTGCACATTTTCAACACCAGAGTCATCCACAACTACATTGATGGACTCCATAATTGTAGAGGTTCTCAAGTTATACACTCGATAAGCTCTACTGTTTGTGGAGTATCCAAGAAATATCCTTTCATCACTCCGGGATTCAAATTTGCCCAGTTGCTCTCTATCCTTTAGGATATCGCATTTACTTCCGAATTCTCGAAAGTACTTGACACTTGGTTTCTTGTTATTCCACAACTCATATGGGGTTTTCTTTGTTCCAGGCCTTAGAAAAACTCGATTAACTATATAATAAGCAGTGTTCACTGCTTCAGCCCAGAAATGAGAAGCTAGATTATTGCTATGAAGCATAACTCTAGCCATCTCTTGGAGAACCCTGTTCTTCCTCTCCACAACACCATTCTACTGAGGTGTAATGGGTGCAGAAAATTCATGTTTGATACCCGACTCATTACAAAAGTCGTTGTACTTAGAGTTTTCAAACTCCTTTCCATGATCACTTCGAATTCAAGTGATTGGACATCTTTTCTAATTTTGAATTTTCAAGCAAATACTTTTGAAATTTTCAAAAGCATCGGATTTCTCTCTTATAAATGCCACCCATGACATTCTTGAGAAATCATCAACCATGACTAGGATGTATCGCTTTCCACCTAGACTTTCAGATCTTGTAGGACCCATAAGATCCATATGAATTAATTTCAGTGGATATGAAGTAGCAATACTTAAAGTCTTCTTATGTGGGGTTCTAATTTGTTTACCAATCTGACATGATCCACACATAGCAGTAGAAGGCTTTCCTAGTTTGGGCACATCTCTCACAAGTTCTTGCTTTGAAATTTTGCATAGGTCTTTGAAGTTCATGTGACCTAGCCTACGGTGCCACAAATCAACTTATTCAATTTTAGCCCTATTACAGACATTTGAGAAATTAGTACTAGGGATTAAGCCGTAGCAATTGTCAGTGGTTCTCAACCCTTCTAGAACACACTTACCTTTACCATTAATGACTAAGCATTTATTTTGGGTAAAGTGCACAGCATGGTTATCATCACATAGTTGACTTATGCTAATCAAATTAGCTTTTAGTCCTTCAACAAACAAGGCATTTTTCAATTTTGGTATGCCTGGTGAATCGATGATACCCTTCCCTTTAACTAATGACTTGCTTCTATCGCCAAAAGTAACAGTCCCATCTAGACAGTCCTCAAATTGAGTAAATAAGGACTTGTTACCTGTCATATGCCGAGAACACCCACTGTCAAAGTACCACATTTCTGTGTTTTGGGCTTTAAAGGCAGTATCATACAAAGATGATTCAAATAGGTGATTTTAATTCTATTATGATACAAATAGGAAGTGTGGAAATTTGGGTGAACTAGATCATGAATAAACAATCAAATAGGGTTTTACAAATTGGGGGTTTTTCAATAACAAGGATGAATATGGCTAAACTTGTAAGAAAATTGTAATACCTTTAAATGAACCATGATTTTAAGTATACTATGATGCAATGACAAACAAGGGATTTTGGGTGAACTTGATTATGTTCAAATAAGCAAATAAGGATTTAAGATTTTGGGGGTTTTCCAATAAAAGGGTGAATATGACTATAAGTGCAAGTAAGTGTTAATATCCTCCAAGGAACCATGATTTTAAGTGTGATATGATGAATTAGGCTTAGAAGCCATGATTGTTATGATGTGACGCAATGAATGAATTGTTCTACATTCTAGAATTGTTTAAGTATGTTATGATACTAATATACCTTGTATGAACCATATGAGTTACTTAAGGTCTTCAAGTATACTATAATGATCATTATGCCTTGCATGAACATATTTAATTAGTTAAAGCTTTTCACATAGAAGTTATAATGATCATGTAGAGCCCCAGACTTTTTCATACTTAAAAACATGACACTTTCGTTGTCGTTTTGCCTTTTTATGAGGTATAATTAATAAATGAAGAAGAATTTGGAAATTTTGAAATGTCAGAATTGTTCCTTTTCGAAGTACGAACACAACGCAAGTTGAATCGTCAAAATCGGATGAACGAGTCAAAAGATATGGCCAAAACAGTCTGGACCTGTAGGAAATCGTAGCTTGGTTATGCACTAAGGACGTGCTCTGACGTCGTACTCTGATAGCATAGCACGGACAACGTACTCTAATAACGTATACGTTGTGCATCCGCCGTGCAGCTCACCACGGGTACGTCGTGCAGCTCACCACGGGCACGTTGTACAACTCACCACGGGCTCGGCACTATGCACGGCACGAAGTGACAACGGGCGGCACTGTACACAACGTGACAACGGGTTCGACACCCTTGACAACGGACCACGAGTTGGCACTGTTCACAGCACCACGAGTTGGCATTGTTCACAGCACCACGAGTTGGCACTGTTCACAGCACCTCGAGTGGGCACTGTTCACGGCACCACGAGTGGGCACTGTTCACCGCACAACGAGTGGGTACTGTTCACCGCACAACGAGTGGGCACTATTCACGGCACCACGAGTTGGCACTGTTCACAGCACCACGAGTTGGCACTGTTCACAGCACCACGAGTTGGCACTGTTCACGGCACCACGAGTGGGCACTGTTCACCGCACAACGAGTGGGTACTGTTCACCGCACAACGAGTGGGCACTATTCACGGCACAACGAGTTGGCACTGTTCACAGCACCACGAGTTGGCACTGCTCACAGCACCACGAGTTGGCACTGTTCACAGCACCACGAGTGGGCACTGTTCACGGCACCACGAGTGGGCACTGTTCACGGCACAACGAGTGGGTACTGTTCACCGCACAACGAGTGGGCACTATTCACGGCACAACGAGTGGGCACTATTCACGGTCCTCGCGTCATTTCAGAAATCCCAGTAAGGGTATTACGGTCTTTTGATCAGTTCACTCTTACCTTAAGAGTTTAACCCGAGCCTTTTAGGGCATCATTCGACACTTAGAGAGTTTGAGAGAATAGGAGAAAGGGGGAGAAGGCGATTCCAACCTAGGGTTTCCATTTTGGAGAGAAATCAAAGGGTTTTGAAACCCTAGATCAACCTCAAGCCCGTTTTCTTCAAGATTTCGGTTCAAGGTTTCGTGGAGCTCGCGATCCAAGCTAGGGCAGCAGCTACACAGTCGTTTTGGAAAGAGGGTTTCTTCCTCATTTCTTCAAGGTCGGTACTTTTTACTACCCTCCTAGTTATAGTTCTTCTTTCCCCTCCATTTCCCTTTATTTTCTTTCATTATACATGTGCTATGAGATGAATGGTGGTGAATGGTTGTGAATGGGTGATAATGGAGAATGGAGATGGAATGGGCGACTGGATGCCAATGGTGGTGTGTGATGAACAAATGGGGAAGGGCATTGTTCCAATAATGAACTTACATGTATGATTTGAGAAAAACCATCTAGAAAAGCATGTGGTAGGGTAAATCCATAATGAACACACCATGTTTGATGAAATGCCAAGGTGAATACAGTGAGATGTAAATTAGGAAATGCATGCCTAATGAATTATGAATATTGCTAGGGACTATGATAGTGTGTTTCCTGCTTTCCCTAAATGCTATGAATATTGAATTGCTCAATCTTTAATGTTATGTGTGTTGTGAAATTACCCAAATGTCATCTTTAAATTTAATTGCAAGTATGTACACGGTTTCCACGAGCACGGCATGCATGGCATGATTCATCGAGGTTTTCAAGAACATGGTTAGAGGTGGGACATATCCTAAGATATGTTTTACCTCGCTTTTCACAAGAAGACAAGAACCAACATTCCACGAGGGGTCTCCCCTCACTCACAAGTGCATATCATGAAGAAGGGTCTCCCTTCCCTCGCAAGTATATACATATCATAAAGAAGGGTCTCCCTTCCCTCGCAAGTGCATTGCATAAAGAAGGGCCTCCCTTCCCTCTCAAGGCATCTCACAAGGACATCTCACAAGGATATCTCACAAGTGTATCTCACAAGTTACATGATCACAAGCAAGCACGCATGACATGCATGACATGACACGACATACAAGAATCAAGCAAGATAGACATGACAAGTTTTCAAGTACGAAAAGATATTTCAAGTCAAGTCAAGTGCACAATGTTTCAAGAGGATTTATCGGTTTTCTACGAATTACAAGCATGATTATAAACTGCTTTACTTCCTTGTATGATGTGAATTGTTTCCGTTTGACATATATGAACTGCTCCTGATTATGTATTGCTATTTCTATGCTATAATTGTTGGTTAGTATTTAGTACCCGCTGAGTATTCCATGCTCAGCCGTACTTCTTATGTCGGCAGGTTCTGAGGGAGCTGCTGCTCCATTTGATGTTTGTGCTCCTGGTCCATGGGTGGAAGAGGAGTACGTCGAGGAGCCTTTGGAGGAACCTCCCGTAGAGGGTTATCAGTAGGTGGTGATTAGATTCTAAGTGGATTAGCTGTGGGTGAGATGAGAGTTAGATTCATGTATTTTGGCGGGCATGTCCGCACTTTCTTTGGGAGACTTTTTGTATAAACTTGGATTTGCGTAAGTATATACATAGAGGTTTGTTTAGATTTCCGCTGTGCTATGTTAGAGTATGTTTCCGTTGTTTATATCCTCTTTTGTATATGCTCTGTGGGTTTTTGCAAGTTGGTTTGTCAAGCAAGTCATGATTAGTCGTCCAAAGTTCACTCTAACTCCTAGGGTGGGTTTTGGGCTGCGACAGCTCACAAGCACTCTACGCATGATAAGTATTGCACGACCGTGGTTTTTCTCATAAGCATGAATTTTCAAGAAAACATAAGAGGATTTTCAAAGGCATTCATAAGTAAGAAGCATACATGCATAAGCATAGACTAAGCCAAACTTTGGGTTGGCATTCTAAGATCGGTTACTCCACGCTCATAAGGATCAAGTCTAGATCTTGCATGAACTCCACGGATCATAAGTCTCACAAGGCTTTTCAAGAACTCATAAGAAACTCACAAGTCTAAGATCTTGCATATGTCTCCAAGGAGAACAAGCTCTCAAGGATCATAAGCTCACAAGTACTCATAAGCTCACAAGAAGCTCATAAGCTCACAAGTACTCACAAGCTCACAAGAACTCTAAGCTCACAAGAACTCATAAGAAAACACGAGGCTCACAAGCATTCATAAGAACTCATAAGCATACATGAGAGGGTTTGTTTTCCATGAAAAGAACAAGTTTTATGAAAGGTTTTTCCCGACGGGTTTTAAGCATGGATTTTGGTGATTTGTATTCTTTTACGCACTGTATAAAATATTGTGATTATGATAGCATTGTTAGCTAGTAGATTTTGCTCGCTGAGTATTCCATGCTCAGCCGTACATGTTATGTCGGCAGGTACACGGACTCCATTTGACATCTGTGATCAGGGGCCCTGGATAGAGGAGGATTATGGCGAGGAGGAGCCATATGTAGAGCCTCAGGAGGAGGCAAATGACTTAGACCACTGGCCCTTTTAGAATGATTACATAGAGAGAGAGAGAGAGTATTATCATTTTGTATTTTGATAGGTGGGCATGTCCACCTTTACTTTTGTGATGTATGTACAAACTTGGAATACATAGCATGTATAGAAAAGAAATTTTTGGATTACGCTTCCGCACATTGGTTTAAGCTTCCGCCTTATTCATGATTATGGTTGTCATGACTTGGATGTTATTACAGGATGGTTTGGTATCGGATATGGCACATCACGAGCCAAAGTATCCCTAACTCCCAGGGGGTATTTTGGGTCGCGACAGAGGTGGTATCAGAGCTTAGGCATTAGAGTCCCTAGGGTCACTTAGTACTCGATACCACGATCAAAACAAGGCATTAGGATTGAGGAAAGAGACGTATTCCAAGTATAGACTAATCTTTAGTCTTAGTCCATAACTGGTTGGAATCCGACCGAACTTAGTACCCTACGCTAGAACCACACATTGTATGATTATCTACTACAATGTATACCTTGATGTATAACTATCAATTACCTTATGAATTTGAAATGAGCTTGAAATTGTGGTTGAGATGAAGTTGGTTTCCAAGTTAGACTCATGTTCTACTACTGTTCTCAGGATTAACATGAGACGTGGTAGTGGACGGGGTCGCGGTTACCAAACTCGGGGCAACAGTAATGGAGGAGACCCTCCCTCGGGTGATGATCAACCCGATATATCTCAGTTGTTAAATACTATGGTGGAGACCATCACCATGCTAGCAGCTCGACAGCCCGCTGCTACTACTGCGTTGGCACACCCACCTCCTTCACATCACACCTCGGGACTCGAGGCATTCCGAAGGCTACATCCACCTACCTTTTATGGGACCACCGACCCCATGGTTGCAGAGGCGTGGATTATGCAACTGGAGAAAATATTCCGTGCTCTTCGTTGCACCGATGAGCAAAGGGTAGATTGGGCTGCCTTCATGATGGAAGGAGAAGCCGACCATTGGTGGAGAGCGGCGTTGAGACAGAGAGACACCACCAGGGCAGGAGAGCCGTGGACTTGGGGTGAATTCCTTGATGCCTTCTATGGGCAGTACTTTCCCAAGATTGTCAAGCAACAGAAGGAGATGGAGTTCATGTCCCTAGTGCAAGGGAATATGAGTGTGGCCGAGTATGAGGCCAAATTCGTTGAATTGTCCCGATTCGCACCACACTTGATCACGACGGAGGAGATGCGAGTCCGGAAATGTCACGCCCCAAAATACCCCCTAGGAGTTAAGGGATACTTTAGAGGTGACTACGTGTACCTGTCAAACCATCCTGTAATGCAAGAGGCTAAACATAATATAATACAATGATAATCAGAGCGCTGAAACTAAACATAAGTGCGGAAGCATAAGCCAACTTTTTCTTTTCTTCTATAACTCCATATAGTATTCCAAGTTAACATATACTAAATACAATCAAAGTAAAGGTGGACATGCCCACCTATCAAAATACAAAAAAGGAACTCTCTAACCCTCTCCTCTCAACAGTAGTCGAGGTATGGCCACACATCCAAGTCCCCATCCTCCTGAGAATGCCATGGGATAGGTGGCTCCTTCTCCTCTACATACTCCTCCTCGACCCAAGGCTCGGGGTCGAAGACATCCACAGTACCTGCCGACATAAAAGTACGGCTGAGCATGGAATACTCAGCGAGTACAAACTACTAGCTAACCATAACAATAGCGAAAGCATAACAACAGTGAGCAATACAAGATATTAATTTAAAGCAGTAGTGAAAGCATAAGATACATAGCCATATCTTGACATGCGTGTATGAATGCAAAAACCTCGGTAAAACTCATGTCTCGGAAACCTTTTTCGTGTCTCGGTCAAATCATGTATGTGTGTCGTGTCTTGTCTTGTATCTCATGTCTTGATTTGTTCTTGACTTGTATACTTGTGAGCCAGAGGCTAGCACCCTTCCGTGGGCTACCAACCTCCTTGTCATGTTCTTGTTCCATTTCTCTTGTGAGCCAGAGGCTAGCACCCTTCCTTGGGCTACCAACCTCCTTGTCATGTTCTTGTTCCATTTCTCTTGTGAGCCAGAGGCTAGCACCCTTCCTTTGTCATGTTCTTGATTCATTTCACTTGTGAGCCAGAGGCTAGCACCCTTCCTTGGGCTACCAACCTCCTTGTCATGTTCTTGATTCGTTTCACTTGTGAGCCAGAGGCTAGCACCCTTCCTTGGGCTACCAACCTCCTTGTCATGTTCTTGTTTTCTTGTTTGCTTTATTATGCACAATTACTCTTGGAAAACCCAATTCATGCATGCATGCGTGCTTGTGTGCTTGTCAATAGTGGTAATCATGATGACATACTTGAATGGGCGGATCACAAGAATATGGCATTTCAATCCTTAACATAGTGGTATGAGAATTTAGGCAACATATAGCACATTTGAGCAATTTATCATTCCTAAGGAATTTACACAATTTCTATTTCCATTTTCTTCATTAAGTCCATTTATTCCTAGTTTAGGCATTTTGTCAAACACATAGCATGCAAGGTTCCTTAATGGTTCATCTTCTTCTTTTTAGTGCCTACTTTCCATCCAAAAATCAAGGTATGTTCATTATTGGTAAAGTACCCATCCACCATTTCCATCACACACATCACCCAACATACACCTCGGCATCCAATCGCCACATCAACACCCACACACATCCATACCTTTTTCTTATCTTATTTAGGTTCATTGGAGATGATACATTTCATATGGGAGGCAAACATAATAGCATAAATCACATTTCATAAGGAAAACCTAGATTTATTGCTAGGGTAAGTTAGTAGGGTGTACTAACCTTAGATCAAGGTTTGATCTTGAAGAAACCTTGAAATAGAAGCTCTATTTGGAAGGAGGAAGCCTTTGCTTGAAGGGGACTTGAGTTGGGGGAAGAAACCTCTTTCAAAACGTGAGTGAGTGCTGCCCTCGCTTGGAGAATGCACCTCCACCCGAGCTTGAGTTGAAATCTTGAAGAAAACGTGCTTGGGCACGATCTAGGGTCTTCTCCCCTTTGATTTCTTCTCCAAAAGCAACCTAGGTTTAGGAAACCCTTTTCTCTTCTCTCTTATCTCCCAAATCTCTCTATGTATAGTGAATGATGCCCTAAGGCTCGGGCAAGCCTTAAGGAGAAAGGGTTTAACCCCCAAAAGACGATAAAGCCCTTACTGAAATTTCTGCAAAAACGCGAAGACCGAGCGATCGGTGGTTATGACCGATCGATCGGTTGCCTACCGAGCGATCGGTGTTTTTGACCGATCGATCGGTCAAAAACTCACTCTCTGGAAAATTTCCCCATACAAAATTTCTGACCGTGCGATAGCTACCGATCGATCGGTTATGGACCGATCGATCGCTGACTGGACCGAGCGATCGGTGCTCTGTATGTCTGGACTGTTTTGACCATATCTTTTGACTCGCTCGTCGGATTTCGACGATTCAACTTGCGTTGGGTTCGTCTTTCGAAAACGCACATTTCTGACGTTTCGGAATTTCCAATTTCTCCCTTATTTATTAATTAGACTACGAAAACGGCCAATTAGCTATGAAAGTGCCATTCATTAAAGATGAAAAAGTCCGGGGTGCTACATTCTCCCCCCCTTACAAAAATTTCGTCCTCGAAATTTGGACAATGCGTGCTTTACAAATTTAACAACTTAGCATAACAATTCGAAACAAAATTACAAGTTATACCCAAAATCATTCAAACAACTCGGGGTACTTCGCCTTGACTTCGGCCTCACGTTCCCATGTAGCCTCTTCTCGAGCGTGATGTTGCCATTGCACGAGAACTAGCGGAATAGTCTTGTTGCGAAGTACTTGGTCTCTTCGATCCAAAATATGAACCGGCTTCTCAACCAAAGTGAGATCCTCTCGAATCTCAACCGGATCAAGCTCGATGACGTGAGAAGGATCCGGGATGTACTTCCGAAGCTGGGAGATATGAAACACGTTGTGGACCGCCGCCATGTGAGCGGGCAAAGCAACACGGTAAGCCACCTCGCCAACTCGAGTAATGATCTCGAACGGACCCACATATCTCGGGCTAAGCTTGCCTCTCTTCCCGAATCGCATAACACCTTTGGTCGGTGAAATCCTTACAAACACAAAATCACCGACTCGGAATTCAAGATCCCTCCTTCGGTTGTCGGCATAGCTTTTCTGTCTATCTTGTGCGGTCTTCAACCTCTCCCGTATAAGCTTGACCCTATCCGCGGTTCGTTCAATCAACTCGGGGCCCAAAATCTTTCTTTCTCCCACTTCATCCCAATACAACGGGGATCTGCAACTCCTTCCGTACAAAGCCTCGAAAGGCGCCATTTGTATGCTTTCTTGATAACTATTGTTGTAAGCGAATTCCACCAAAGGTAGGTGATCTTCCCAACTTCCCTTGAAGTCTAGCATACATGCTCGGAGCATATCTTCAATAACCTGATTCACCCTCTCGGTTTGCCCGTCGGTCTGTGGGTGGAAAGCTGTGCTAAAGTCTAATCGGGAGCCCATTGCACCTTGAAAACTTTTCCAAAACCTGGATGTGAATCTTGAGTCTCTATCCGACACAATACTCACTGGCACCCCGTGTAATCGGACTATTTCCTTGATGTATAGCTCCGCTAACTGATTGGAGTTGAATGTAGTCCGGTACGGTAAGAAATGAGCGGACTTCGTGAGTCTATCAACAACTACCCATATAGCATCGGTCTTCCTAACCGTCTTCGGCAACCCCACGATGAAGTCCATAGAGATATGTTCCCATTTCCACTCGGGAATAGGGAGAGACTGCAAAAGACCCGCCGGTCTCAAATGCTCTGCTTTCACCTGTTGGCACACCAAACACCGTGCCACATACTCCGCAACCTCCCTCTTCATGTTTCGCCACCAAAAGTGACTCTTGAGGTTCCGATACATCTTTGTCCCCCCGGGATGCACTGTATACTTAGACCGGTGAGCTTCGTCCATAATCTCTCTCCGAAGGTCTGCATTGGCTGGGACACAAAGTCTTCCCTTGAATGTAATAGCACCTCGGCTAGTGAGAGAGAAGTCCATACTACCCTTGGCAACTTCCTTATCCCGGAAGGCCAACAAGTCAGTGTCTATGGCTTGATACTCCTGGATCAAGTCTATAAGGTACGGCCGAACTGTAACATTTGCCAAAACCGGACTGCGGACAGAATCGTTCACACTGATGTCTAGATTTGCCAAATCGTCTAACAGTCTCCATTCCCGCACCAACATGTGAGCCAACAACCCCGATGGTTTCCTACTCAGAGCGTCTGCCACCACATTTGCTTTTCCCGGGTGATATTGGATAGTGCACTCGTAGTCCTTTAAGAACTCAATCCAACGCCGTTGTCGTAAGTTTAGCTCTTTTTGGGAAAAGAGATACTTGAGGCTCTTGTGGTCCGTGTACACATAGAACTCCACCCCGTACAGATAATGTCGCCAAATTTTAAGTGCAAACACGACCGCCGCAAGCTCCAAGTCGTGAGTGGGGTAGTTCTTTTCATGCTCTTTCAACTGCCTTGATGCATAGGCAATGACCTTCTTGTGTTGCATTAGGACACACCCGAGTCCAACATGCGAGGCATCACTGTACACCTCATACCCAAAAGGTCCAGATGGCACAGTAAGGACAGGGGCTGTGGTGAGGCGTTTCTTCAACTCTTGGAAACTTACTTCACATCGGTCACTCCAACTGAACTTTGCATTTTTCCTTGTCAAGTAGGTGAGAGGTGCAGCCAAACTGGTGAATCCCTCCACAAATCTCCGGTAGTAGCCTGCCAATCCGAGGAAACTACGTATCTCCGTGACGCTCTTGGGCCTCTCCCAACTCATGACTGCCTCAACCTTGGCTGGATCTACAGAAATGCCCTCGGCCGACACCACGTGTCCAAGAAATGCGACCTTCTCTAGCCAGAACTCGCACTTACTCAATTTGGCATATAGCCTATGCTCTCTCAACATCTCCAGAGCAAGGCGGAGGTCTCGTGCGTGATCTTCCCGTGTCTGGGAATACACCAAAATGTCATCAATGAATGCAATCACGCATCGATCCAAGTAAGATCGGAACACCCGGTTCATCAAATCCATGAATGCCGCCGGTGCATTCGTCAGTCCAAAAGGCATGACAAGGAACTCGTAATGCCCATACCGAGTCCTGAAAGCCGTCTTCTGAACATCTTCCGCCTTGATCCTTAATTGGTGATACCCCGATCTAAGATCAATTTTGGAGAAGAATCTCGCTCCCTTCAGTTGGTCAAACAAGTCGTCTATCCTTGGCAAGGGATAACGATTCTTGATAGTTACCTTGTTCAACTGACGGTAGTCTATACACATCCTCATAGACCCGTCCTTCTTCTTCACAAAGAGAACCGGACCTCCCCATGGCGAGACACTTGGTTGGATGAAACCAAGTTGTTGTAACTCCTCAATCTGCTTCTTTAATTCTTCAAGCTCTATAGGGGCCATTCTATATGGTGCCCTTGAAATCGGAGCGGTACCCGGAGCAAGCTCTATAGCGAACTCGATCTCTCTATCAGGAGGTAATCCGGGAAGTTCTTCCGGGAACACATCTAAGAACTCACTCACAACTGGAATAGCCGATGAGTTTTGTGCTTCTGGGTGTGCTATACTCAAGGCTGCGAGGCGAGCAATGTCCCTCTCTCTTAATCCTCGGAAGTGAAAAGGCTTACCCCCTTCCGGCTTGAAATTCACCATCTTTTCAAAACAAGCAACATGCCCGTGATGGTTTGCCAACCAATCCATACCAAGAATGACGTCAAAGTCTAAATCTTGGAAACCCAGGACGATAAGGTCGGCTAACAATTCATTCTCCCCCACTTGAACCACACTATCCCTGAATATCTTGTCCGTATCAACCGACTTGCCGAGTGGAGTTGCAATGGTCAACTCCCGCTCCAACGGAGTAGCCTCAGTCGAAAAGCCCTTTGCGAAACTAGGTGACACAAAGGAGTGAGTGGATCCTGTGTCGATCAACACTCGGGCGAGACACTCGTTCACTAATAAAGCGCCTGTGCGATTAAGTAGCTACTATTAGTAGATTTCAAACAACAACAAGCATCATACATAGGTAACCCTTAGTATAAATAATCACATAATAAACCATAGAAATTTTATACAACTTAAACTCAAAATTCTCGCGTACCTTGCACGACATCATCGGATGCACGTGCGTCTCTCTCCGATAGAGCAAAAACTCGACCTTGAGTGGCTGGACGAGGAGGCCGGGTAGACTGTGAGGCCCTCGAAGCCTGAGAAGAGCTAGGCTGAGATGTCTGCCTAATCGGGGGCCTGCTCCCCGAAGACTGAGCTGGCAATTGACGTCGGGGACAATCTCTAATCATGTGGCCCTGGTCGCCACAATGAAAACAGCCTCCTGTAGCCTTCCGACATTCCCCTACTGGATGCCTCCTTCCACAAAGGGTGCAGACATCATGTGAATAAGTGGGAGGAGTATAACCCGTAGCCTGAGTCACTGCGGGGCGAGGAGCATACGAGGTAGCCGGGCGAAAAGCCGGTGGAGTAAAAAGGCGGGGGGCCTGTGGTGCCGAGTACATCCTCTGTGACTGAGCCGGCCCTGCGGACTGATAAGACATAGTCCTAGCTCTCTTCTCCCCTGAACTACTAGACTGTCCCTTCTCTATTCCTCTTCTCTTAAAGAACTCTTCGGAATTAGACTCGGCCAACAATGCTTTGTCCACAACTTCTGAATATGTCTCATGTCGGAACATTGAGACACGATCCTTGAGGTAGGCCTTCAACCCCCTCTCGAATTTCCGGGCCTTCATAGCCTCGGTAGCTATCATGTGTGGAGCAAATCGAGATAGCTCTGAGAACTTGGCTTCGTAAGCCGCTACAGACATATTACCTTGCTCCAAGGTAATAAATTCAATTTCTTTCTTTTCTTTCATCCCAACCGGAAAGTATTTCTTGTAGAAAACGTCCAAGAATTCTCCCCATGTCCATTCTTGGCCTTGCCGGGTCAACTCTCGGGTCCGAAGTGCAGACTTCCACCAATGGTCGGCCTCGCCTTCAAGCATAAAGGCAGCCCATGTGACCCTCTCTACTTCCGTAGGTGCCAAAACCGAGAATATCTTCTCAAGTTGCCGAATCCAACCCTCGGCAACAAGTGGATCGATGCTTCCACAAAAAGTTGGAGGCCTCATCCTCCGGAAAGCTTCTATCCCGGCTTGGGCTCGGTTAGGAGGAGCCGGTATAAGTGCCGCATTAGGCGGAGTGGCCGGTTGCCTTGCCGCCAACATAGCCAAAGTCTCGGCTATGGATGCGAATGCTTGGGCAAAGTCGGGCTGATCATCACCCGATGGAGCATCACCTCCATTACCCCTCGTGTTGTACCCGCGACCCCGGGTATTGGGTCTCATGATTTCTCCTGAGAACGACAATACAGCATGAGTCTAACTTGGATATGCATTTAGTACAATTTTTCGCAATTCACTCAATACATATTCATCAAGCACATTTAATAAGTACAACACCAATAATGTACACATGGTATATAACACAATAGCATAACATACAATCCGTGTTCCTAGTGTAGGACTCTATGTTCGGTTGAAGTTCAACCCATTTTGACTAAGACTAACTTGTTAGTCTATACTTGGAATACAACTCTCTAAGGTGATTCTAATACCATGTTCAATCATCTAAGTGACCCTAGGGACTCTAATACCTAGGGCTCTGATACCACTTCTGTCACGCCCCAAAATACCCCCTAGGAGTTAAGGGATACTTTAGAGGTGACTACGTGTACCTGTCAAACCATCCTGTAATGCAAGAGGCTAAACATAATATAATACAATGATAATCAGAGCGCTGAAACTAAACATAAGTGCGGAAGCATAAGCCAACTTTTTCTTTTCTTCTATAACTCCATATAGTATTCCAAGTTAACATATACTAAATACAATCAAAGTAAAGGTGGACATGCCCACCTATCAAAATACAAAAAAGGAACTCTCTAACCCTCTCCTCTCAACAGTAGTCGAGGTATGGCCACACATCCAAGTCCCCATCCTCCTGAGAATGCCATGGGATAGGTGGCTCCTTCTCCTCTACATACTCCTCCTCGACCCAAGGCTCGGGGTCGAAGACATCCACAGTACCTGCCGACATAAAAGTACGGCTGAGCATGGAATACTCAGCGAGTACAAACTACTAGCTAACCATAACAATAGCGAAAGCATAACAACAGTGAGCAATACAAGATATTAATTTAAAGCAGTAGTGAAAGCATAAGATACATAGCCATATCTTGACATGCGTGTATGAATGCAAAAACCTCGGTAAAACTCATGTCTCGGAAACCTTTTTCGTGTCTCGGTCAAATCATGTATGTGTGTCGTGTCTTGTCTTGTATCTCATGTCTTGATTTGTTCTTGACTTGTATACTTGTGAGCCAGAGGCTAGCACCCTTCCGTGGGCTACCAACCTCCTTGTCATGTTCTTGTTCCATTTCTCTTGTGAGCCAGAGGCTAGCACCCTTCCTTGGGCTACCAACCTCCTTGTCATGTTCTTGTTCCATTTCACTTGTGAGCCAGAGGCTAGCACCCTTCCTTGGGCTACCAACCTCCTTGTCATGTTCTTGATTCATTTCACTTGTGAGCCAGAGGCTAGCACCCTTCCTTGGGCTACCAACCTCCTTGTCATGTTCTTGTTTTCTTGTTTGCTTTATTATGCACAATTACTCTTGGAAAACCCAATTCATGCATGCATGCGTGCTTGTGTGCTTGTCAATAGTGGTAATCATGATGACATACTTGAATGGGCGGATCACAAGAATATGGCATTTCAATCCTTAATATAGTGGTATGAGAATTTAGGCAACATATAGCACATTTGAGCAATTTATCATTCCTAAGGAATTTACACAATTTCTATTTCCATTTTCTTCACTAAGTCCATTTATTCCTAGTTTAGGCATTTTGTCAAACACATAGCATGCAAGGTTCCTTAATGGTTCATCTTCTTCTTTTTAGTGCCTACTTTCCATCCAAAAATCAAGGTATGTTCATTATTGGTAAAGTACCCATCCACCATTTCCATCACACACATCACCCAACATACACCTCGGCATCCAATCGCCACATCAACACCCACACACATCCATACCTTTTCTTATCTTATTTAGGTTCATTGGAGATGATACATTTCATATGGGAGGCAAACATAATAGCATAAATCACATTTCATAAGGAAAACCTAGATTTATTGCTAGGGTAAGTTAGTAGGGTGTACTAACCTTAGATCAAGGTTTGATCTTGAAGAAACCTTGAAATAGAAGCTCTATTTGGAAGGAGGAAGCCTTTGCTTGAAGGGGACTTGAGTTGGGGGAAGAAACCTCTTTGAAAACGTGAGTGAGTGCTGCCCTCGCTTGGAGAATGCACCTCCACCCGAGCTTGAGTTGAAATCTTGAAGAAAACGTGCTTGGGCACGATCTAGGGTCTTCTCCCCTTTGATTTCTTCTCCAAAAGCAACCTAGGTTTAGGAAACCCTTTTCTCTTCTCTCTTATCTCCCAAATCTCTCTATGTATAGTGAATGATGCCCTAAGGCTCGGGCAAGCCTTAAGGAGAAAGGGTTTAACCCCCAAAAGACGATAAAGCCCTTACTGAAATTTCTGCAAAAACGCGAAGACCGAGCGATCGGTGGTTATGACCGATCGATCGGTTGCCTACCGAGCGATCGGTGTTTTTGACCGATCGATCGGTCAAAAACTCACTCTCTGGAAAATTTCCCCATACAAAATTTCTGACCGTGCGATAGCTACCGATCGATCGGTTATGGACCGATCGATCGCTGACTGGACCGAGCGATCGGTGCTCTGTATGTCTGGACTGTTTTGACCATATCTTTTGACTCGCTCGTCGGATTTCGACGATTCAACTTGCGTTGGGTTCGTCTTTCGAAAACGCACATTTCTGACGTTTTGGAATTTCCAATTTCTCCCTTATTTATTAATTAGACTACGAAAACGGCCAATTAGCTATGAAAGTGCCATTCATTAAAGATGAAAAAGTCCGGGGTGCTACAGGAAATTTGAGAATGGGTTGAAGCCCTTCATCAAGGATCGAGTCTCCATTCTTCAAGTGGAGTCTTGGAGAGAGATTGTGGGGAAGGCAAGGATTGCCGAAAAGAACTCAGAGGAGTTTCTTAAAAGAAGAGAGGGTGGCTTCGGGAGAGCCATGCAGAAGGGTCAGTCTAGTGACTCAGCACCACCGGAGAAGAAGGCCAGGATTTCCCAGTACCCACCTCCTAGGCCTACACAGACACAGAGGTCTTCGTTTGCATCACCAGTGCCTCGCCCGACTACTTCATAGGCACCTCGCCCCGCTTTTTCTCAGGGCACCAGATATGTACAGCCGTCACCCTCTTCATCCTTTGAGGAGTGTGACTATTGTGGTCGGAGACACCCGGCTGGAGAGTGTTGGAGAGCATCGGGAGGATGTTTCCATTGTGGCGAGCAGGGCCACATAATTAAAGATTGCCCACGCCGACAGTCACGGGCTCAGCCTCAGGGGAGCAGGCCCCCAGTTCGGCAGACTTCTCAGCAGGGGTCTTCACAAGCTTCGGCATCTAGACCCGCACGGCCCACTCAGACCACACAATAGCCTCGCCAAGCAAACAGAGGCCGGGTCTTTGCCTTAACAGAATGGGACGCACAGGCATCAGACGATGTTGTGCAAGGTACGCGAGAATTTCTAAAGTGTTCAAGTATGAAATGATGAGTGCTATAAGTATACGTATAATCACTTGTATGTCATGCTACCTATACTCTATGTATGTTGCTGAAAACCGCTGATATAGTTAATTACAATGCACAGGCGTATTGCTAGTGAACGAGTGTCTAGCTCGTGTGTTGATCGACACGGGATCGACACATTCTTTTGTATCGCCAAGCTTTGCCAAAGGTTTTGAGTCTAAGCCGAGTCGCCTACGTCACGAGTTAACCATTTCGACTCCACTTGGCAAGTCAGTTGACACAGACCGAGGATATCAGAATTGTATAGTTCAAGTCGGGCAGTATGAATTACCGATTGATCTAATCATCCTTGAGTTCCAGGACTTGGACTTCGATGTCATTCTCGGGATGGATTGGCTAGCTGCACACCACGGGCATGTGGCTTGTTTTGAGAAGATGGTGAAGTTCAAGCCAGAAGGCGTCAAGCCATTCCACTTTCATGGACTTCGGAGGAGAGATATAGCCCGTCTAGCAGCTCTAAGTCTTGCAAATCCGGAGGCACGAGACTCCTCAGCCATACCGGTTGTGAGTGAGTATTTGGATGTGTTTCCCGAGGAATTACTAGGGTTACCTCCAGATAGGGAGATAGAATTTGCAATAGAGCTTGCTCCTGGAACGGCTCCAATTTCTAAGGCTCCGTACAGGATGGCCCCTATTGAACTGAAGGAATTAAAGGAGCAAATAGAAGAGTTGCAACGGCTTGGTTTCATCCAACCAAGTGTGTCACCGTGGGGAGCATCGGTACTCTTTGTGAAGAAGAAGGATGGGTCGATGAGGATGTGCATCGACTATAGACAGTTGAACAAAGTCACCATCAAGAATCGATACCCCTTGCCACGAATAGATGATTTGTTCGACCAACTGAAAGGAGCAAGGTTCTTCTCCAAGATTGATTTACGGTCCGGCTATCATCAGTTGAAGATCAAGGCCGAAGATGTGCCAAAGACTGCCTTTAGGACTCGGTACGGGCACTACGAGTTCCTAGTTATGCCTTTTGGTCTAACAAATGCACCGGCGGCGTTCATGGATTTGATGAACCGGGTATTCAAGCCTTATCTCGACAAATGTGTTATCGTCTTTGTCGATGACATCTTAGTATATTCTCCGACCAGGGAGGATCATGATCGAGATCTTTGCCTTACACTTGAGACTCTTCGAGAGCATAAACTATACACCAAGTTGAGTAAGTGCGAATTTTGGTTGGAGAAGGTGGCGTTCCTTGGCCACGTAGTATCTGTCAAGGGTATTTCAGTAGACCCAGCAAAGATAGAAGCGGTGATGAAATGGGAGAGACCCAAAAGTGTTACCGAGATACGCAGCTTCCTCGGTTTAGTAGGATACTATAGGAGATTCGTAGAGGGATTCTCCAGCTTAGCGGCACCGCTCACGTATTTGACACGGAAAAATGCTAAGTTCACTTGGAGCGATAAGTGTGAAGCGAGCTTCACAGAGTTGAAGAAGAGGCTTACTACTGCCCCCATTCTCACAGTGTCGTCTGGGAGTGGAGGTTTCGTGGTTTACAGTGATGCGTCGAATGTTGGGCTAGGATGTGTTCTTATGCAGCGCGGGAATGTCATCGCCTACGCTTCCCGGCAATTAAAAGAGCATGAAAAGAACTATCCTACTCACGATTTGGAGTTGGCCGCGGTGGTTTTCGCATTAAAGATTTGGCGGCATTACCTTTATGGGGAAGAGTTTGATATTTTCACGGATCATAAAAGCTTAAAATACCTATTTTCCCAAAAGGAGTTGAATATGCGACAGCGCCGATGGATGGAATTCTTGAAGGACTATGAGTGTTCGATCCAGTACCATCCGGGCAAGGCTAATGTAGTGGCAGATGCTTTGAGCAGGAAGTCCACTAGGCTTGTAGCACACATGATGGTGCAAGAGTGGAAGTTGTTGGAAGATGTTTCTAACCTTGATATTAGTTTCAACCTTCCTACCTCTGGGCCAGTGATGGCTAATGTCACAGTTAGGCCTTACATATGGGCCATGATCCGAGAAGTACAAGAGTCGGATGCCGAACTACTGGCCTATAGAGACAAGTCGGTTCGTGATGGCAGTAAGGATTTTGCAGTGCAAAGTGATGGGACAATCACATTCAAGGGAAGGATATGTGTTCCAGCCGATGAGAAGCTCACCGGTCTAAGTACACTGTGCATCCTGGCGGTACAAAGATGTATCAGAACCTCAAAGGACATTTTTGGTGGCGGAACATGAAGAGGGAAGTTGCCGAGTATGTGTCAAGATGCTTGGTATGCCAACAAGTGAAGGCCGAGCATATGAGGCCAGCAGGGCTTTTACAATCCCTCCCTATTCCCGAGTAGAAATGGGAGAACATCTCCATGGATTTCATCACTGGGTTGCCAAAAATGACAAAGAAATCGGATGCAATATGGGTAGTGGTTGATCGTTTGACAAAATCCGCCCATTTCTTGCCTTATCGGACTACGTTCAACTCGAACCAACTTGCAGAATTGTACCTCAAAGAAGTGGTTCGGTTGCACGGGGTGCCAGTCAGTATCGTGTCAGACAGGGATCCAAGATTCACTTCCAGGTTCTGGAAAAGCTTTCAGAGCGCTATGGGTTCCCGTTTGGACTTTAGCACCGCCTTTCATCCTCAGACAGATGGACAGACCGAGAGGGTGAACCAGGTTATAGAGGACATGCTCCGAGCTTGCAAGTTGGACTTCAAAGGCAGTTGGGAGGATCACTTGCCATTGGTGGAATTCGCCTACAATAACAACTATCAGGCGAGCATCCAAATGGCTCCTTTTGAGGCCTTGCATGGTCGAAGTTGTAGATCTCCCCTATACTGGGATGAAGTTGGAGAGAGAAAGTTATTGGGCCCGGAATTGATTGAACAAACCGCGAATAAAGTCAAGATCATCAGAGAGAGATTAAAGACGGCTCAGGACAGGCAAAAGAGCTATGCCGACACTCGTAGACGAGATCTTGAGTTCCGTATTGGCAATATGGTATTTGTGAAGGTTTCACCGACAAAGGGTGTTATGAGGTTTGGCAAAAGAGGAAAGCTCAGCCCGAGGTATGTTGGTCCATTTGAAATTATCACCCGAATTGGTGAAGTTGCATACCGGGTTGCTCTACCCACTCACATGGCGGCGGTTCACAACGTATTCCATGTATCTATGCTTCGGAAATATATTCCAGATCCTTCTCATGTGATCGACCTTGATACGCTAGAAGTCCGAGAGGATCTCACTTTGGTGGAAGAGCCGGTTCAAATTTTGGACCGTAGGAATCAAGTCTTACGCAATAAGGTCATCCCCTTGGTTCTTGTTCGATGGCAACACCATTCACAAGAAGAAGCTACATGGGAGTGCGAAGCGGAAGTGAGGAAAAAATATCCTAATTTGTTTGAGTGATGTTTATGTAATTTTGTTCTTTATAATCTCTATGTATCGTTCCAATTTCGAGGATGAAATTTCTGTAAGGAGGGGAGGATGTAGAACCCCGGATCTTGATGGCCATGTACGACGAATGATATCATATACTAAAGCATGTAAGAATGTATTTATGGTGTATGGGTGTTTGGAATGAAATAGGCAAGAGTATAGAAAACTCTTGAGTATTGACAAGGGTTATGCCTTGGCATACCCTCGACTCTAAATAGACCTAGCGTTCACACCGCTCGTCGGAATCAAGCGATTCTTGGATTTTTGGAAAGTTAATTGAACCCTCTTCAGGGTTCATGTTGATCACTTGTCTTGTTTTTGAGTTGGTGTTAGGTCAAAAGACCGATTTCTGAAGTCGGGTCGGTTTAAAATCTGGATTGACGAAACCCAATTTCGGATCAGTCAGGTTTAGGGGCAAAATGGTCAAAGAAAATGGAAGAATTGGAAGTTGTGAAAAACATGAAAGTTGTTCTCCTGCAAAATATGAATCCAATGCAAGTTGAATCGTCAAAATCGGACAAGCGAGTCAAAAGTTATGGCCGACATACAAAAATGCAAAAATGCTGAAGCTTTCTGCAAAAGTTGCGATCGCTCGTAGGGACCCTACGAACGATCGTAGCGGAGCTACGAACGATCGTAGAGTTGCTACGATCGATCGTAAAGCCCCAGAAATGCTGGAAACTCTCAGGTGAAACTACGATTGATCGTAGGAAGCTACGATCGATCGTAGAAGACTACGATTGATCGTAGGAAGCTACGATCGATCGTAGAAGGCTACGATCAATCGTAAATCGCTACGAACGATCGTAGATACGCGATTTTACTTTCTTGGATGCTATTTTTTAGGGGTTTTTCACCCCTTACACTATAAATAGAAGACTTTAGGAGGGTTTTTGGGTTACCCTAAACCAAGGAGAGTTCCTAGAAAGTGAAGGAAGGGATCTTGAGCATTCCAAAGAGGGTTTTGCTTGAAACCAAGAAGAGCTTCAATCAAGGGTTGGATCTTCCCCAAATCAAGCTTGGATCATTCAAATCAAGTAAGGATTTCTCAAGGGGTTTCTTCAACCTAGAAATTGATCCAAAGAGGTTAGTAAACTACTATCTAGCCTTGTTATCATACAAAGATGATTCAAATAGGTGATTTTAATTCTATTATGATACAAATAGGAAGTGTGAAAATTTGGGTGAACTAGATCATGAATAAACAATCAAATAGGGTTTTACAAATTGGGGGTTTTTCAATAACAAGGCTGAATATGGCTAAACTTGTAAGAAAATTGTAATACCTTTAAATGAACCATGATTTTAAGTATACTATGATGCAATGACAAACAAGGGATTTTGGGTGAACTTGATTATGTTCAAATAAGCAAATAAGGATTTAAGATTTTGGGGGTTTTCCAATAAAAGGGTGAATATGACTATAAGTGCAAGTAAGTGTTAATATCCTCCAAGGAACCATGATTTTAAGTGTGATATGATGAATTAGGCTTAGAAGCCATGATTGTTATGATGTGACGCAATGAATGAATTGTTCTACATTCTAGAATTGTTTAAGTATGTTATGATGCTAATATACCTTGTATGAACCATATGAGTTACTTAAGGTCTTCAAGTATACTATAATGATCATTATGCCTTGCATGAACATGTTTAATTAGTTAAAGCTTTTCACATAGATGTTATAATGCTCACAAGCACTCTACGCATGATAAGTATTGCACGACCGTGGTTTTTCTCATAAGCATGAATTTTCAAGAAAACATAAGAGGATTTTCAAAGGCATTCATAAGTAAGAAGCATACATGCATAAGCATAGACTAAGCCAAACTTTGGGTTGGCATTCTAAGATCGGTTACTCCACGCTCACAAGGATCAAGTCTAGATCTTGCATGAACTCCACGAATCATAAGTCTCGCAAGGCTTTTCAAGAACTCATAAGAAACTCACAAGTCTAAGATCTTGCATATGTCTCCAAGGAGAACAAGCTCACAAGGATCATAAGCTCACAAGTACTCATAAGCTCACAAGAAGCTCATAAGCTCACAAGTACTCACAAGCTCACAAGAACTCTAAGCTCACAAGAACTCATAAGAAAACACAAGGCTCACAAGCATTCATAAGAACTCATAAGCATACATGAGAGGTTTGTTTTCCATGAAAAGAACAAGTTTTATGAAAGGTTTTTCCCGACGGGTTTTAAGCATGGATTTTGGTGATTTGTATTCTTTTACGCACTGTATAAAATATTGTGATTATGATAGCATTGTTAGCTAGTAGATTTTGCTCGCTGAGTATTCCATGCTCAGCCGTACATGTTATGTCTGTAGGTACACGGACTCCATTTGACATCTGTGATCAGGGGCCCTGGATAGAGGAGGATTATGGCGAGGAGGAGCCATATGTAGAGCCTCAGGAGGAGGCAAATGACTTAGACCACTGGCCCTTTTAGAATGATTACATAGAGAGAGAGAGAGAGTATTATCATTTTGTATTTTGATAGGTGGGCATGTCCACCTTTACTTTTGTGATGTATGTACAAACTTGGAATACACAGCATGTATAGAAAAGAAATTTTTGGATTACGCTTCCGCACATTGGTTTAAGCTTCCGCCTTATTCATGATTATGGTTGTCATGACTTGGATGTTATTACAGGATGGTTTGGTATCGGATATGGCACATCACGAGCCAAAGTATCCCTAACTCTCAGGAGGTATTTTGGGTCGCGACAGCTTTGATGTGCCAATCGGCAATGTCCAACACACAGGACTAACTCCGGGTACGTTGGGTCATGTACACAATGTTTGGAGAAGTGTGTAAACACTCAATAAGGAATCCAAAACTCCTTAATTGGAGATAATGATATCAAGGTGATACTTGTTGAACTGAACTGTTAAATCCAGTACTGGTGCTTTTTGGTAAAATGGTCTTTATCGAAGTTGATATTTTCAATATGGAAATGTATATATAAATATATATATGTCAGTTCTTTTCGAATGTTTCTTCAAAAGTGTTTTGGAGGTTCAGTTCAATGAAAAGTAATCATCAGAAAGAGTTCTATTCATAAGCTAGGGACTAAGACAATGGAATTGTTCCAATTCCGGAAGCTTACAAGTGATATCGGAATGTGGAGTGATTTATTTGTAAATATATTGTGAGGTGGTACTTACAAGCAATTCTCTAATTTCTGGAGGTTAATCACATTGTGTTAATGGACATTAATTGTGATTGGTGGAAGTCCAGAGATATAGATAAAATTCTATAATCCTAATGGAGTATAGGAAAGGTGTTTCCTAGTAACAATGCTTTAACCAAAAGGTTGAGTACTTGGTCCCACAACCGGAAATCGGAGATCCCTTTAGATCCCACACACAAGGACCTTCTTAAAGTATTTAATTTAATTATTAATAAAATTCATTAATTTCTCTAAGTAATCACTATATGGTATAGTGAAGCTCTAAAAGGTGGAATCACATTGGATGTGAAAAACCAAATGGGTAG
This sequence comes from Tetracentron sinense, assembly GCA_015143295.1. Lineage (NCBI taxonomy): Eukaryota > Viridiplantae > Streptophyta > Magnoliopsida > Trochodendrales > Trochodendraceae > Tetracentron > Tetracentron sinense. The sequence goes on from CM026562.1 coordinate 22,373,751, forward strand.
GACCCATTGGGGATTTTGTTAAAAGAATCAAAAATTGACCTAAGGGTTTGTGAAACCCATTGGGGGCGTGTGGAGTGGGACCCACCTAGGGTGGGATGCCCACTTCATGGAGGTATTAATAATAATAATTGTTATTATTATTTAATTAATATCTAATAGCTAATATCCTTATTGGATAAGGTTAGTTAGTTAGTTAGAGTTAGTTACTAATTAAAGATTCCTTGTTGGACAAGGAGTCTATTAGTTTCTTCCTAATCAAGGAATCCTAATTAGATTAGGATAAGGATAAGATTAGTTGGACACTGTAGAGCCCCGAAATTTCATTTCACTAAGAATGAATAGTGTGTGAATAGTGCCCAAGTGTGGTTCTGCACACTTATGAGTCTTATGTTAATATATGTGTATTTGGAATTATGGCGTATATGTTCCAATAGGTCTATATGTCCTTAGGGAATGTGTTGAAAGCATAAAAGAGTGTTGGAAGTGCATTGGGGAAGATTCGAGTGGTGTAAACAAGGTTTTCAGCAAAACAGGGGTCGACCGATCGCTCGGTCATTACCTGCGATCGATCGGTCAACTACCGATCGCTCGATAGCTGTCGCACGGTTAACTTTTTTGTATGGGGAAAAATTCCAGAGAGCGTGTTTTTGACCGATCTCTCGGTCATAACACCGATCGACCGGTAAGCCACCGATCGCTCGGTCCATACCACCGATCGATCGGTCATACGCAGTTTTTCTTCATTAAGGGTGTTTAAGACTTTAACCATCACCCTTTGCCTATAAAAGGGCTGGGTTCGTGCCTTAGGGTTTCACAAACCCTTTGTGCATTGTTTTTGAGGGATTTGAAGAAGAGAAGGAGGAGAGGACTTGGTGATCGTTCAAGCTTGCGGAAGATCAAGTTCTTCGTTTCCATTTGGTGTTTTCCAACCAAGAACTCACTGTTCTTGCTTGTTCCAGCCATTGGGAGTCAAACTCATTGATTTCTCCTAGGTAGATACACTCTACTACAATCTTGCAATCCTACTAGTTACTAATTATGATTCTTCTTATCTATGCCCTATCTATATGTATTGATTTTATGTATGAAAATGTGTGATTATATACTTGGATGAAGGTTACTATTATGATGCACTCTAAGTGTTTGATAAAATACCTCTAAGGGATTCTATGCTTAAATACGATGATTTCTCTTATTAAGTGCATATGCTCGCATGTCTCGCATAAACCGATGGTTTCTATGGATTTCTCCAAGTGCAAACAAAGGTTTTTCACGAAAAGACTAATAATGAATGATTCTAAGTAACTCTATGATTTCTCTAAGATCATTTCACAAGCTCTAAGGATCATACCATGCTCACAAGGAAACTCTATGATAATGCTCTAAGATCGTCTCACAAGATCCACGGATCACAATGAAATGCTCTAAGATCTCTAAGGTTATGCTCTATGGAAATGCTCTAAGGTTATTGCTCCATGCTCTATGTCTCTACGGATCATAATGACTCTAAGTAACTCCATGAACTCACAAGAACTCATAAGGCTATGATTATCGATTGACTCACACGGTTACAGTTTTGGTTTCGAATATTATCTCACATACGTTTTCACGGTTTCCATGCTTTAAGGAATTTACGGATTTCATTCTCCATGTCTTGTATGCTCCATGCCTAACCGCTTTATTGTTATTAGTTTGTATACACTGAGTATTCCATGCTCAGTCGATATTGTTATGATCGGCAGGTGCTCGGGTTCCATTCGATTTGTGTGGCGAAGAACCTTGGGTCGAGGAAGAGTACCGTGACCCGGAGCCTTCCATGGATCACTATCATGACGATGGTGCTTTAGATAGGAGTCGTGACTTCGATTTTTGTTGATCGACCGGCTTAGAACTTGTGTCTTTTGTTATGTGAGTGTGGGGTTTTTCCACTCCACTTTTGGGTTTCTCACACATGTATACTTGTTGGTTCTTACTTGAGCCAAGTTATAGGAGTATTCATTTTGCTTCCGCTATGTTTAGTATTTTATTTTCCGCTGTGCATTGTATTTCGTTTCCGCTATGTATATTCAGGTACTCTGACAGGTTTCCACGTGTGCCTTATGTATCATACTGGAGGTATGATATGGCGGTCACGAGTCAACGTACCCTTAACTCCTAGGGGGTATTTTGGGTCGTGACAGACTTGGTATCAGAGCTAGTTATGTCTAACGACAGACTCAGTTAGGTCACTCAGGCTTGGCCTAAGCGGAAGTAATTCCTATGAGTTGAACTTAGAACTCAGAAGGACTCAGTTGTCTTAGGCTTGTTACCACGACATAACCGGTATCAAGTGAATCCTTAGGTCAGTATAGGATCCGAGATCGATGTGATCCTATGCGAGGTTCTAGTATAGGCTCTAAAGTATAATTATATGATGATATATATATACCTCGATGTATACTATGTGCGGTATAGCATTTCATGATTATTGAATTGCTATATGATATGTGAGGTTTGGTATCCAAGTTAGACTTATGTTTTGCCAAATTGATCTCAGGATTTGATATCATGAGACGTGGCAATCGGGGTCGCGGTTACCATACTCGGAGGGCCGAGAGTGAAGTTCCGAGAGAAGAGGAACCGTTGTATTTCACAAATGCTATGGACTCCATAGTCGAGACTTTGGCATTGTTGGCAGCGAGGCCTATGCCTACCCCACCGTCCACGCCTGTGCCTACACCGGTGCATCACACCGCGGGGCTCGAAGCTTTTAGGAGACTGCGGCCTCCTACATTCTATGGCACTCTGGACCCCATGGTGGCCGAGTCTTGGATTATGCAGCTGGAGAAGACCTTCCGGGCTCTCCGTTGTACCGATGAGCAAAGGGTAGAATGGGCTTCCTTCATGATGGAAGGTGAAGCCGAACACTGGTGGAGAGCTGCCCAAAGGCAGAGGGATGTTGCTAAGGCAGGTGTGCCCTGGACTTGGGCGGAGTTCTTAGAGACTTTCAGGGAACAGTACTTTCCCAGGTTTATTCGGGAACAAAAGGCGAGAGAGTTTATGCTTTTGGAGCAAGGGTCGATGAGCGTAGCCGAGTATGAGGCTAAGTTCACCGAGTTGTCTAGGTTTGCTCCGCACTTGGTGGCTACTGAAGACCTACAGGTCAGGAAGTTTGAGATGGGCTTGAAGGCTTTCATCCGAGATCGGGTGTCCATTCTCCAGGTAGAGTCTTGGAGAGAGATAGTAGGGAAGGCGAAGATCGCCGAAAAGAATGCGGAAGACTTCATGAGAAGAAGAGACAGTGGCTTCGGGAAGAGCATGTCTCGGGGTCAGTCGAGTAGTTCTTCAGAGAAGAGGGCTAGGACTGCACCGTACCAGTTCTCCCAGCAGATGTCGGCTCAGAGACCTTCTTTTGTGCCTCAGGCACCGCGTCCTACGGCATCGCAAGCTACGAGGGTTATGCCTCCGGCTTCCTCCGCATCGCAGACATTTGAGGAGTGCGCCGTATGTGGTCGTCGGCATAAGACTGGAGATTGCCGAAGAATGTTAGGTGGATGCTTCCACTGTGGCGAGATGGGCCATATGATTCGAGATTGCCCTCCCAAGCAGTCACAGTCGGGATCACAGGGAGTTCGGCCTCCAGGTAGGCAGAATTCACTTCAGGGGTCTTCATCTCAGGCCTCTAAATCCTTGCAGCCTACCCAGCAGCCTCGTCAGGCGAACCAGGACAGAGTCTTTGCCATGACTGATAGAGACGCACAGGCATCTGATGATGTTGTGCAAGGTACGCGCGAACTAGTCTTTGTCGAAGTTCTAATATTGCCATGATATGTTCGTATCTATATATATCCTATGTGGTGTTTTGCGATGTTTGTATCTATATGTATAGTTGTGTTGTAACTGGGATGATTCAAATTCTCAGGTTCGTTGCTCGTAAATGAATGTTTGGCAAGAGTGTTGATAGACACAGGATCCACTCACTCGTTCGTTTCACCAAGCTTTGCCAAAGGCTTTACGTCCGAGCCAAGCAAGCTACCTAGGGAGTTGTCCATTTCGACTCCATTGGGAAAATCTATTGAGACAGATAAAGTGTATCCGGATAGTGTTGTACAAGTCATGCAGCACGAGTTTGCCAAAGGCTTTACGTCCGAGCCAAGCAAGTTACCTAGGGAGTTGTCCATTTCGACTCCATTGGGAAAATCTATTGAGACAGATAAAGTGTATCCGGATAGTGTTGTACAAGTCATGCAGCACGAGTTGCCAGTCGACTTGATCCTTCTGGGATTTCAGGATTGGGATTTCGATGTCATCCTAGGTATGGATTGGCTCTCAACTCACCATGGACACGTGGCGTGTTTCGAGAAGGTGGTGCATTTTAAACCCGTGGGGTTAAAGCCGTTTCATTTCAGGGGACTTCAGAGAAGAGATATTGCTCGCTTTGCAGCTCTTAGTCTCGAGGGTGTAGAAGTGCGAGACTCCACACCCATTCCGGTGGTATGTGAGTATATGGATGTTTTTTCGGAAACCTTGCCGGGATTGCCTCCCGATCGTGCAATCGAGTTTGCGATTGAGCTAGCTCCAGGCACAGTTCCGATTTCAAGAGCTCTGTATAGGATGGCCCCTATTGAGCTTAAGGAGTTAAAAGAGCAGTTAGAAGAATTGCAAGGCCTTGGTTTTATCCGGCCAAGTGTTTCACCTTGGGGAGCTCCGGTTCTCTTCGTGAAGAAGAAAGATGGATCAATGCGTATGTGCATTGATTACAGGCAATTGAACAAGGTCACGATCAAGAATCGTTATCCATTGCCTCGGATAGATGACTTGTTTGACCAATTGAAGGGTGCACAGTTTTTCTCCAAGATTGACCTTCGATCTGGTTATCATCAGTTGAAGATCAAGAAAGAGGACATTCCGAAGACAGCATTCCGAACTCGATACGGTCATTACGAGTTTTTGGTCATGTCTTTTGGACTGACTAACGCACCGGCAGCATTCATGGATTTGATGAATCGGGTGTTCAGATCGTCTCTCGATCAATGTGTGATCGTGTTCGTAGATGATATCCTTGTGTATTCACAGTCACAGCAGGATCACACGAGAGATCTCCGTCTGGTATTGCAGACACTTCGAGAGCATAGTCTGTATGCTAAGTTGAGCAAGTGTGAGTTCTGGCTGAACAAGGTGTCTTTTCTTGGACACGTGATATCTGCTGAAGGTATTTCAGTTGATCCTGCAAAGATTGAAGCGGTGATGAATTGGGAAAGGCCGAAGAGTGTCACCGAGATTCGTAGTTTCCTCGGGTTGGCAGGATATTACAGAAGGTTTGTGGAAGGATTTTCAAGTTTAGCAGCTCCGCTTACCTATCTCACACGGAAGAACACGAGGTTCACTTGGAGTGATAAGTGCGAGGCTAGTTTCTTGGAGTTGAAAAAGAAGCTTACTTCGGCTCCTGTTCTCACAGTTCCATCTAGGAGCGGTGGTTTCGAAGTCTATAGTGATGCTTCACTAGTGGGACTTGGATGTGTTTTGATGCAGCATAAAAAGGTGGTCGCCTATGCTTCCCGTCAGCTGAAGGAGCATGAGCAGAATTACCCCACACATGACTTAGAGCTCGCTGCGGTCATTTTTGCACTGAAACTTTGGCGTCACTACCTCTACGGAGAAGAGTTCGTGGTGTTCACAGACCACAAGAGCTTGAAGTATCTTTTCCTCCAGAAGGAGTTGAATATGAGGCAGCGTCGTTGGATGGAGTTCATGAAGGACTACGACTGTTCCATCCAGTACCACCCGGGTAAGGCTAACGTGGTAGCCGATGCTCTTAGAAGAAAACCTTACGGAGTTATGGCTCAATTGAGAGTGCAAAAGTGGAAGTTATTACATGATATGTGTCATTTGGACACTACTCTCAGGCATGTCACCTATGGGCCGATAATGTCCAACGTGGTGGTTAGGCCACAGATCCTGAGCCAGATCAAGGAGTTACAGAATTCAGATGTTGAGTTGCTTGCTTACCCAGACAAGTCGGCGAGTAACGGCAATCAGGAGTTCGCTTTAAATGATGATGGTACTATCACATTTAAGGGCAGGTTGTGTGTCCCCGCCGACACAGTTTTGAGGGATGAAATTTTGAATGAAGCTCACCGATCAAAGTACACAGTACATCCGGGAGGTACTAAGATGTACCAGAATCTCAAGAAGCACTACTGGTGGCGGAACATGAAGAGGGAAGTCGCTAAGTACGTCGCCAGATGTTTGATTTTCCAGCAGGTAAAAGCCGAACATCAAAGGCCGGCAGGTCTTTTGCAGTCTCTTCCTATTCCGGAGTGGAAATGGGAGAACATCTCGATGGATTTCATTGTGGGTTTGCCGCGGACGGCGAAGGGCTCCGATGCTATTTGGGTGATTGTGGACAGGTTGACTAAGTCTACACATTTTATTCTGTACCGAACTACTTTCAATGCAAATCAGTTGGTAGCCCTATATGTTAAGGAGGTGGTTCGACTGCACAGTGTGCCAGTTTTTATCGTGTCTGATCGAGATCCTCGGTTTACTTCCAGGTTTTGGAAAACTTTCCAGGATGCTATGGGTTCTCGTTTAGAATTCAGTACCGCCTTCCATCCTCAGACCGATGGACAAACGGAGAGGGTGAATCAAGTAGTGGAGGATATGCTCCGAGCTTGTATGCTGGATTTTCAGGGTAGTTGGGAGGAACAGTTGTCGTTGGTTGAGTTTGCCTACAATAATAGCTATCAGGCAAGCATCCAGATGGCACCTTTTGAAGCTCTGTATGGTCGGAGTTGTCGATCACCGCTATACTGGGATGAAGTTGGTGAGAGGAAAATTCTTGGTCCTGAGTTGATAGAGCGGACCGCAGAAAGGGTCAAAATTATTCGGGAGCGATTGAAAAGTGCTCAGGATAGGCAGAAGAGCTATGCGGATATACGCCGCAGAGATTTAGAGTTCCGAGTTGGAGATCGGGTCTTTGTGAAGATTTCGCCGAGTCGGGGAATCATGCGATTCGGGAAGAAGGGAAAGCTCAGTCCTAGGTACGTGGGACCATTTGAGATCGTCACAAGGGTTGGTGAGGTTGCTTATAGGGTAGCACTACCACCTCACATGGCAGCGGTCCATAATGTATTTCACGTCTCTATGCTTAGAAAATACATTCCGGATCCATCTCACGTCATCGCTCTTGATCCTGTTGAGATTCGAGAGGATCTTACGTTGGTTGAGCAACCAGTTCAGATTCTGGATCGTCGAGATCAAGTGTTGCGAACCAAGACTATCCCTTTAGTCCTAGTGAAGTGGCAGCATCATTCCAAGGAAGAGGCTACATGGGAGCGAGAAGCGGAAGTGAAGGAAAAGTACCCTCACTTGTTTGAGTAGTTTTCTTTGTTAGTTTTGTGTGTATTTTGTTCTTGTTATGTTTTGGCATCGTTCTAATTTCGAGGACGAAATTCTTGTAAGGGGGGAGGGATGTAGAGCCCCGAAATTTCATTTCACTAAGAATGAATAGTGTGTGAATAGTGCCCAAGTGTGGTTCTGCACACTTATGAGTCTTAGGTTAATATATGTGTATTTGGAATTATGGCGTATATGTTCCAATGGGTCTATATGTCCTTAGGGAATGTGTTGAAAGCATAAAAGAGTGTTGGAAGTGCATTGGGGAAGATTCGAGTGGTGTAAACAAGGTTTTCAACAAAACAGGGGTCGACCGATCGCTCGGTCATTACCTGCGATCGATCGGTCAACTACCGATCGCTCGATAGCTGTCGCACGGTTAACTTTTTTGTATGGGGAAAAATTCCAAAGAGCGTGTTTTTGACCGATCTCTCGGTCATAACACCGATCGACCGGTAAGCCACGATCGCTCGGTCCATACCACCGATCGATCGGTCATACGCAGTTTTTCTTCATTAAGGGTGTTTAAGACTTTAACCATCACCCTTTGCCTATAAAAGGGCTGGGTTCGTGCCTTAGGGTTTCACAAACCCTTTGTGCATTGTTTTTGAGGGATTTGAAGAAGAGAAGGAGGAGAGGACTTGGTGATCGTTCAAGCTTGTGGAAGATCAAGTTCTTCCTTTCCATTTGGTGTTTTCCAACCAAGAACTCACTGTTCTTGCTTGTTCCAGCCATTGGGAGTCAAACTCATTGATTTCTCCTAGGTAGATACACTCTACTACAATCTTGCAATCCTACTAGTTACTAATTATGATTCTTCTTATCTATGCCCTATCTATATGTATTGATTTTATGTATGAAAATATGTGATTATATACTTGGATGAAGGTTACTATTATGATGCACTCTAAGTGTTTGATAAAATACCTCTAAGGGATTCTATGCTTAAATACGATGATTTCTCTTATTAAGTGCATATGCTCGCATGTCTCGCATAAACCGATGGTTTCTATGGATTTCTCCAAGTACAAACAAAGGTTTTTCACGAAAAGACTAATAATGAATGATTCTAAGTAACTCTATGATTTCTCTAAGATCGTTTCACAAGCTCTAAGGATCATACCATGCTCACAAGGAAACTCTATGATAATGCTCTAAGATCGTCTCACAAGCTCCACGGATCACAATGAAATGCTCTAAGATCTCTAAGGTTATGCTCTATGGAAATGCTCTAAGGTTATTGCTCCATGCTCTATGTCTCTACGGATCATAATGACTCTAAGTAACTCCATGAACTCACAAGAACTCATAAGGCTATGATTATCGATTGACTCACACGGTTACAGTTTTGGTTTCGAATATTATCTCACATACGTTTTCACGGTTTCCATGCTTTAAGGAATTTACGGATTTCATTCTCCATGTCTTGTATGCTCCATGCCTAACCGCTTTATTGTTATTAGTTTGTATACACTGAGTATTCCATGCTCAGTCGATATTGTTATGATCGGCAAGTGCTCGGGTTCCATTCGATTTGTGTGGCGAAGAACCTTGGGTCGAGGAAGAGTACCGTGACCCGGAGCCTTCCATGGATCACTATCATGACGATGGTGCTTTAGATAGGAGTCGTGACTTCGATTTCTGTTAATCGACCGGCTTAGAACTTGTGTCTTTTGTTATGTGAGTGTGGGGTTTGTCCACTCCACTTTTGGGTTTCTCATACATGTATACTTGTTGGTTCTTACTTGAGCCAAGTTATAGGAGTATTCATTTTGCTTCCGCTATGTTTAGTATTTTATTTTCCGCTGTGCATTGTATTTCGTTTCCGCTATGTATATTCAGGTACTCTGACAGGTTTCCACATGTGCCTTATGTATCATACTGGAGGTATGATATGGCGGTCACGAGTCAACGTACCCTTAACTCCTAGGGGGTATTTTGGGTCGTGACAGACACTAATGGATGAGATTAGTTTCTATTTTGATTATTCCTAATTAATTATGGAGAAACCAAATAGGAAACTAATTGAGGAATCTTTATTGGATAAGGATTTGGAAACTTTGGTTTCAAGCAACCAATGAAGCCTTTAAAAGGGGTGGACGTCCAAGGCTTTGGATATAAGGAAATTTTCTAGATTTGGAAACTTCTCCCCTCTCTCTCCTTGAGGTGTACGGTCACTCCCATCTCTCTCTTCTTTTGTCTTCTTCATTGGTTCTTGCGGAAAAGAAAGAATTCATCTTGTTCCTCAAGAAAGGTTCATGATCAATAAAGATTGGATCTTTATTTCAAGATCCTAGAGCTGGAAATTTGGAAGGGCCATTAGCTTCCATTAGAGAAAGCTTTAAAGGAAAAAGAAGGTTCGTGTGAATCGACAGGAGACTTGACACTTGTGAAGTTTTGCGAGTACTACTCTAACGTGGATTTGACTTAACAATTTCAAAGTCACAAAGGTGAATGTTATTCCTACCTTCATTGAATAAAATCAATTAGAATCTTAATCAGATCTTGGGATTCAATGTATGCCCCCCAAGAACTGTTTTTCGAAAATTAAAAAGAGGCATACTTTCAGTGGTATCAGAGCCTTGGCTATGCTTCTCTTTGATTTTTGAGTTTAATCAAGATTTATATCAAAATTGTCTCCCCTATGAATTTTGGTAGCCCTAATGAATCAATCTTCTAGATTCTTGATTATTGGATAATCATTATTAGGCTTAAGGGATCCCCCTCTAGTTATTAAGGAAGTAATCAAGCCCTTAGAAATTAGTGTGATACTAATTTCAGTTTTAGATGATTTCAAAACCTCTCTTAATTCTATTAGGGATAGGTATATAGAGATATAAATTTGGTTAAAGTCCTTTAAAGATTTAGAGATCCTTTTAGTATATTAAATTAAATTGTTTAATTTATTTTAGAGAGCCCAGAGCAAGTTTTCCCTTTGATATATACCACTTTAATACCCATTGATATTTTGGCTAGCAAATATAGATGGGATTTTATTTATTAAATGTTAATTAATAAATCTCATGGTGTTAGACACCCCTGCTTAAGTTTTCTTGGATATTAAAGCTTATTTCGATTAAAATTGATTCATGGATTTTCGGATTTGTATTTGATTAGAATGATCGATATAGTTTTGGTATTTTGGCCATAACTTTGTGACCGTAAGTCCGATTTAGGTCCATCAGTACATCGTTTCGAAGCCGTCGAAAAGATCTACAACTTTTGTGAAGAAAGTTTTTCTAGAATCAATCATTTTGAGGGTCAAAACTTGAGTTGAAAATCTAAAGCGGGAAAATGAGTTTTCTAAATTAATTTTCCAAGAGGCTTTCAAATTTTTCCTAAAATCCATTATTTGATTTAGGAGCATGAGATGCTATTAAATCGTTTAGTGGGCTATCAATTAATTAAATAGTTTAATTATTTGATTTAAAAGCACATGCTGAGATTTAATTAAATTGTTTAATTATCTACTCGAGTCCACGGGCTATCATTTAATTAAATGTTAATTATGATATCTTTTATGGTTCCTTAAAAGTTTATGGGAATAATACCATAATTATTGTAGTTGATTTGGATCAATTACATGTGGTCAGAATTATCGGTTACATAGTATTTATAAGTTTTTATTTGATTAATAGTTAATCAAGTAATTACATAAATGCCATTGGTTGAGATACAGGGTTTTATCTCAAGTGAATTTTAATTGATAGAGATTAATTATTTTATGGACATTTAATACTATTGTTTAGGGTATTATTTTATAATCCCTAAAGCAGTTGGCACTTATGAAAAATTTTGAATTCACCTATTATTTATTTTGAATCAATATAAAGTGATATTAAAAATTAGCAATTTGCTGATTTTTATTTTGGTCTTTTAATAGTTATTAGATCAAAATAATATAGAAGGGATTAGATCCCTAGCCTAGCCGAATTTAATATGGTGTTTTCTATTTGTTTATTGTAGAGCCCCGGACCTTTTCACATTTATGCATGACCCTTCGTAGCCATTTTTTCCTTTAAAGTAATGCAATTAATAAATAAGGAAGAAATTGGAAATTCTGAAACGTCAGAAATGTTCGTTTTCGAAGTACGAACCCAACGCAAGTTGAATCGTCAAAATCGGACGAACGAGTCAAAAGTTATGGCCAAAACAGTTTGGACCTGCAGACCACCGATCGCTCGGTCCATGGAGCGATCGATCGGTCCAAAACCGATCGCTCGGAGGCTATCGACTGGTCGAGATTTTACTATGGGGAAATTTTCCAGAGAGTGAAATTTCAACCGATCGCTCGATTATGAAACCGATCGATCGGTAGGCAACCGATCGATCGGTCATTAACACCGATCGCTCGGTCCTCGCGTTTTACAGAATTTTCACTAAGGGCATTTTCGGCATTCGGGTGTTATACCCTTTCTTATATAGGATTGCCCGAGCCTTTAGGGCTCATTCTCAACCCTTAGAAGATTTGGGAGATTAGAAGAGAGGAGAAAGGGTTCCTAAATCTAGGGTTTCCATTTTGAAGAGGAATCAAAGGGGTTTGAGACCCTAGATCATCCTCAAGCACGTTTTCCTTCAAGATCTCGGCTCAAGCTCGGGTGGAGCTCGTGTTCCAAGCTAGGGCAGCAACTCACGGTCGTTTGGAAGAGGGGTTTCTTCCTCATCTCTTCAAGGTCGGTACTTTTTACTACCCTCCTAGTTATAGCCTCTCCTTTCCTTATTTCTTCTTGTTTCCTTAATATATATATATATATATTATGAGATGGGTTGTGAATGGTGAACGGTGAATGATGAATGGAGATGAATGTGGGCGATTGGATGCCGTGTGTAGTGATGTGATGGATGAACGGGGAGGGCATTGTACCCATAATAAACATACATATGTGATGTGAGTAAAACCACCTAGAAAAGCATGTTGTAGGGTTAATAAATAATGAACACACTATGTTTGATGAGATGCCAAGGTGAATAAAATGAGTGATAAATTAAGGGAATACATGTTTAATTATTCATGAAATTGTTAGGGCATATGATAGTGTGTTTCTTACATTTCTCAAATGTGCGACTTATTACTTGTTCAAATCGTGATATGCTATGCTTTGTAAATTACCCAAATTGTCATATTTAATTCCAAATGCAAGTATGCACACGATCTCACGAGTACGCATGCATGACATGGATTACCGACGTTTTTCAAGAATGGGATTTAGAGGTGGGGCATATCCTACGATATGTTTTACCTCGCTTTTGGCAAGGACAAGTAAATCATGCATTATCATAAGAAGGGTCTCCCTTCCCTCGCAAGTACATACATATCATAAGAAGGGTTTCCCTTCCCTCGCAAGTACATCTCACAAGGACATCTCACAAGTGAAAGGACATGACATGAGCATTTAGAAAGAAGGGTCTCCCTTCCCTCACAAGTAGTTTACTCTTCTAAGCATGATACAAGCATGACATGACACGGCATGACAAGCATGAGCATTTTAGGAAGAAGGGTCTCCCTTCCCTCACAAGTAGATTACTTTTCCGAACAAGCAAGCATGACAAGACATGGCATGACAAGCATGGGCATTTAGGAAGAAGGGTCTCCCTTCCCTCACAAGTAGTTTACTTTCCAAGCAAGCATGACATGGCATGACACGCATGATATGATAAGATAAGACAACATGACAAGTTTCAAGCACGGAAATGGTATTTCCAATCAAGTCAAGTGCACGGTGTTTTCAAGGGTTTTATCGGCTATTACGAATTCAAGCATGATTATATACTCCTTTACTTTATTGTCATGATATGAATTATTCCTGCTTTATAGGCTTGAATTGTTTCCTGCTTTATATATGTGAAATGCTTCCTGCTTCCTATACTGCTATGGTTTTGCTATGACTATTGGTTAGTATTTAGTACCCGCTGAGTATTCCATGCTCAGCCGTACTTCTTATGTCGGCAGGTTCTGAGGGAGCTGCTGCTCCATTTGATGTCTGTGCTCCTAGCCCTTGGGTGGAGGAGGAGTACGTCGAGGAACCTTTGGAGGAACCTCCCGTAGAGGGTTATCAGTAGGTGGTGTTAGATTCTAAGTGGTTTAGCTGTGGGTGAGCATGAGTGATTATATCCATGTATTTTGGCGGGCATGTCCGCACTTTCTTTGTTTTGTTTTCTTTTGTATTAAACTTGGACCATGTGTATATATACTTAGAGGTTTGTTAGACTTCCGTTGTGTTTTATAGTTATGCTTCCGCTGTTATCCTCTATTGTATATGTTCTGTGAGTTTTGCAGGTTGGTTCGTCAAGCAAGTCATGTAAGTAATGATTAAGTCATCCAAGATTCACTCTAACTCCTAGGGTGGGTTTTGGGTCGCGACATTTATCAATTGAGGAATGTGAGGATGAATTTTAGGGTTAGATTAAATCTCACGGAAATTGTTTCTCTTAATGATTTTCAAGCATTAAAGGAAAATTGTTTTCTTTTAATGATGATCTAAAAACCCTAAGAATTCATTCTAGACATGTTTGCTTTCTTTGCTCTAGGGTTTTTCTATTAAATGTTAATAAAGGCCTTAACCATATGGGAAAGAGTTTTCCTAAGGTTAACAAAACTCTTGTTGAGGTTATGGACTTTCTAAGTAATTTTTCATGCCATGTTATTATTCATAGTTGATGAATTGTTAATATATATTCTTGTTGAATGGTGGATGGGTTCCATGATCATGCCTTCTTCTTCTCTCTCTATTCTCTTCTCTTTCTTCTTATGAGTTGTACTCCCCTTGAGCATCCTATTTTGGGTGGTTTCTCAAGGTTTCTTATTTTGAATATGATGTAATCTTAGTATTAGGAGTTGCTGGTTTTTCTCTATAGAGAAATCATATTGAAGATCTAAGATGATGGTGATCGCATGGAGAATAAATCTTAGAAGGCGTTCTACAAGAGTAGTTGTAGGATTTCTAAGATAGCATGATCATGTGGACCCATTGTGTGGCTATATTATGTATTTCATGTAATGATTTGCTATAGCTTTTAGTTGCTTAGAAAAGTCCATAACCCTTGTGATAAGTGATTATCGTTTGTTGTGCAAATTTTGGATAATTGGATCAAACCCCACAATATGTGTCTTGTTGAAACATAAAAAGTTTGTGTTTAAGTAAAACACATTATTATAGTCCTTTTGGACGTGATGCATGTAGTCCATGTTGAAATTTTTACGTGGAATATGTTACTTGCATGATTATAAGATAATTGTGCCTTAATTGGCATAGATGTAAGCTAAAAATATTCACAATTATGGGAAGTGCTTGATTGACACTTATAGATCCTAGTAGAGGTCTTAGAGAGTTGTTTAAAGACTTCCATAATTTCTTTTAGACTTAGGGTTGGTGAACCCTAATGTGCTAAAAATAATTCGTAGAGAATTAAAGGGTAATATAGTCCATTTTGACTTATGGGTTTTAGTGATGCACATGGACACTTTATAATTGTTATTTTGGGCCCATGGTGCTTGGTATGACCAATGGTCCATCATATGGATGTATGAACCATTTAAAGCCCACTAATGTTAAAAATGACCTTTGTACCCTTGGATTAGATCCATTAAGATTTCTAGGGCTAGTGGGAGTTCATTGGAATTAGTTTGATCTAATTAAAACGAAATTTGATTTATTATCATGTGATGATTTTGTATATTATTTTATACATGTGATACAATGATAAATATTGTGAATGTTTTTGATATATGCATTAGATGTATAATTTGTTCATGATATTCTGTTTTCCCTCAAGAAAAATATTAAGTGAATTAAATGGGCTAATCTATCCTATGGGATAATGTTGCCCTATGGCCTTCCATTATCAATAAGACTAGGAATTAATTAGCCTGAGTCTTGTCTTGCTAAAAGGTATTGACATAATTCAGTCTGAGTTAAACTCCTAGAGCCTTATTTCTATAATAGATAGGTTTGTGTATGGCCTGATAGGGAGTGTCAACTAAAATAGGGGCACAGCCCTACTTGATCATATGACGAACCAAGATGATGGGTTTCACTTAACCAAGGAACATGACGGCTGAAACAGTGACAGTCATGTTGTCCTTGGAGGTCGCAAGAGAATTGGGAATCACTGATTTACATAAGGAGTTATGCATGAGATGCTCAGTGATGGATAGTTACTATACACCTTGTAGTGCATGTGTAGTACTATCCTAAAATGAAAGATTGCATGTGTATTATAAGGCACCCAATGCTCATCAAAAATATAAAGTAGCATATTTCCTAATTTTATAGATTGAGGGGTCTATGAAATTTGATTGAATGATGAGCAATATTATCAAAGATTGAAAGCCCTGATCTAATGATATTATAATGTGTGAAATATTATGATGTATGTTTTATTGTCATGTCATTCTATAACCACTTTATCAAGGCTTTAATGAGAATTTCTTGACCAATTCAAAGTGTTTGGAATGGAAAAGAAATATCAAGTTTGTGCTTACTATCTATAGAATAGCCCAAGTTCTCACTACTAATGGTAAATGTCATTTAAGATGTTTACAGAATACAATAGGGCTGCTAGACAGTTTACTATATAAAAGGACAAGTAGACACCAAGTTGACTAGGGAAACCCAGTCACAAAAAATATGATAGAGATCATTGGATTCATAAATCTCAATTCTTGGTGCTGAGATAAATTGAGATAAATTTAAGGGATTAGAGGATATGATCCTCGACAAACTCCCAGAGTCCTTTAATATGGTTATGTTGAACAAGTAGGAAATCAGATTGTCTGAAATCCCACATGTTGCATATGGCTAAGAAACTTTGAAGAGTTCAATGCTACTTGCAAAGATGTTCAAAAGAATTAGATTTTCCAAATCCCGAGCATTTATGCAAAGGAAAGAAATCCAAGATTTTCCATTGAAAAGGTATTCTGGTAGTATGGACAAGGGCTCTTCTGAGAAGAAATGAAAGTATAAGGATTGTACTTCATAGTGAAACAATTGGTCATTGGATACAAGACAAACCTTTGGAAGGATTGTACAGTTTGTATACTCATCAAGTCCAACTTAATTGTTGGAACCTCCAGCTCCTAATGCTTGGTATGATCTTGCATAAGTGCAATAGTTGCATGTTTGTACAGGAGAAGGAGAAATCTAAGAAGATAAAACTTCTACTTGGAATGGGACAAAAGTTGGATGATCATAATTATATGAATCTTCCATTAAGAGGTAGCTAACTTTATTTCACTTTCTTTGAAAAGGTTCAAGGAATTCCGCATTGAAATAAAGAAACAGCTAGGTAAGTCTTCCATGATTGAGAAGAGTACCTCTTAATAGAAATTTCATAATTTACTCTTATTACATCTTGTCTCAGATAATTCCCATAACAAACCATAGCATGATGGTGTTGTTAAATCGAATTATATTGGATATGATTTGATAGAAGATGAGCTTGGGATTCACAATAGAGACATTTACTTTCTATTCTTGGATAACAAAAGATATTTGTAAACAGGAATACAAGTTTCCTAGTAGAGAAACTGAATCTAGAATTGTTCTAGAAGCAGAAGCTCAATAGACCAATAACTATGAGAATTGATAGAGATCAACTCTTTACTCTCACTATACCTAAATAGTACACTAGAACCCACAGGTCCCAGAATCTGTAGATGGACTAACTTTTATTCTGATGAAGTAATCAAACTGTTTGATTTTCATCTAAGAATAAAAGTATCATTTGTATGCAAATTGGTTAGTGGGACCATAATTACTTTCCTGGCTCTATGTAAAGATAACATTCTTTTCATTGTGAATGAAGTATGAATATTATTCTTCTCTTAGATTTGATCTAGCAATTTTACAATGAAGGACAAAAACTTTGACATCATGTTTTCTTAGTCCTAAATGGTTTAGAGACAAAAAGAAAATGATATTGTTATTCTCCCAATAACAATCATGTTTTTGTGCAAGTAAGATTCCAAGAAAAGAGTTTCTACCTTTATGGAATGGAATATGTTTCTCTTAGATATGTGATATCATGAAACAATATACTTGTACTAGACCGAATATTCATCACATGTTGATATGATAAGATATTGGTCAGATTAGTCCGGAGCATTGTACAATGATAAAGCACAAGCATGTTAACTTCTTAAAATGATTGTTGGATAGTACCATTTTTGTTTAGTCTTTTAAGACTATGGTTATTGATAATAAATTTGCAAGAGTTGCAAGTGTTATTGCATCACTACAATAGTTGTAGTAAAGCAGACATGACAGACCCATACATATTAAGGTATGTCTCAATTGGTGTTTGAGAAACATTACTGAGAAGATGGGCATTACATCTAATTGGCTTAGAGTGTAAGTGGGAGATTGTTGGACATATATGCCCTCGAAAGCAATTAAGAGACTTTTCTATATTGATTAGACAATCATCATATTCACACAACCAACTATTAAGGGTATTTATATTAATTACTGTCTCATTTGATGAAGACATAAAGTTCCATAGGTAACATTGTAGGAAAATCATGTAAAGGTTGTGAGGAGATATGATTTTCCAGTTCCTTGTAAACCTAATATTGTTTGATGCCTCTAGAGTATTGGTTGGGCGCCGTACTTCATCATGGCTTGCACATGTGTAGTTCTATGAGATAGTGTGATGAATCTCATTCACAGAGAGTGGTGACTCTTGACTAACATGTGAGTATATGTAGCAAGTACATAATACTGAACGGGGTCACTAGTGGATACCCTATGGAATACACTGTCAGATTGTATTAGGATTATCCATTTGACAAATTGTCCTTAGACCTGTGAGGTTAACATCTTCTCAGACATCTATCTATATGGCTTTGATGTGCCAATCGGCAATGTCCAATACATATGACTAACTCCGGGTACATTAGGTCATGTACACAATGTTTGGAGAAGTGTGTAAACACTCAATAAGGAATCCACAACTCCTTAATTGGAGATAATGATATCAAAGTGATACTTGTTGAACTGAACTGTTAAATCCAGTACTGGTGCTTTTCAGTAAAATGGTCTTTATCGAAGTTGATATTTTCAATATTGAAATGTATATATAAATATATATGTGTCAGTTCTTTTCTAATGTTTCTTCAAAAATGTTTTGGAGGTTTAGTTCAATGAAAAGTAATCATGAGAAAGAGTTCTATTCATAAGCTAGGGACTGAGACAGTGGAATTGTTCCAATCCCGGAAGCTTACAAGTGATATCGGAATGTGGAATGTGTCACGCCCCAAAATACCCCCTAGGAGTTAAGGGATACTTTAGGTGTGATACTTCGTACCTGCCAAACCCTCCTATAATTAACAAGAGAATACAGTACCAAAAAAATGATAATCAGAGCGTGAAGCTAAATATAAATGCGGAAGCGCAAACAAATTTTTCCTTTCTTTATAATGATCCAAACTATAGTATTCCAAGTGGACATAGTTATATACAAAACATGTCTAAGTCTAAGGTGGACAGGCCCACCTATCAATTTCAAAAGACAAAATACGACTCTATCTCGCTCAATAGTCACCCCCATGGGGCCAGTGGTCTAAGTCTCTAAGCCTGAGGCTCGACTACCAGATCCTCATAAGGTTCCTCCTCGCCGTAGTCCTCCTCTATCCAAGGACCCGGATCACATATGTCAAGAGGAGCTCGTGTACCTGCCGACATGAAAGTATGGCTGAGCATGGAATACTCAGCGAGTACAAACTCCTAACCAACAATGGTAATAACGAACAACATCATATACAAGTAATAGAAAGAGTACAATTCATAATCAATTTCTAACGACATCATACATAAACGTTTTATCAAGTATAATTGTTATGAAACCAAAACACGTCTATGAATCATACGAAACCTCTTTGAGTTATCCTTTCAATATTTCTTATGAGCCAGAGGTTAGCACCCGCATATCCCTGGGCTACCAACCTCCTTGACAGTACAATATATTTCTTATGAGCTAGGGGCTAGCACCCGTATAATCCCTGGGCTACCAACCCCCTTGACAGTACAATATATTTCTTATGAGCCAGGGGCTAGCACCTGTATAATCCCTGGGCTACCAACCCCCTTGACAGTACAATATATTTCTTATGAGCCAGGGGTTAGCACCCGTAAAATTCCTGGGCTACTAACCCCCTTGACAGTACAATACCTTTCTTATGAGCCAGAGGTTAGCACCCGTATAATCCCTGGGCTACCAACCTCCTTGACAATACCATTTGTTTTCTTATGAGCCAGAGGTTAGCACCCTTAACCGGGGCTACCAACCTCCTTGACAATATCCTCCATCTACATATGTGCTCGTGCATAGCAATCGTGAAATCATGATGACATATAGCATTTTAACAATTCCCAACTCACGTGAGAATTTAAGAAGCGAAATAAACACATGTATACAACTTGCCAAATAGGGAACATTTATGTGACTCATGCTTTCAAATCTTAGTTTATTCATGCATTCTATCAAACATGTGGTATTCAACCTTTTTACCTTTAGTTATTTCATATTTTCTTATTCGAACATTTCATCAAATACTTGGGGTGTGTTCATTATGCGTAATATGCCCTTCCACCATTTTTCCGTCATTCAATACATCACAACATGGCATCCAATCACCTCCACTCCTCATCCATTCATACATTCCACCCTTTGTTTGTATTATCTTGTTTATGTTTTAAGGATTTAGCATATACCAACACAAGGGAGCAATGGGGAAGATCTAACACATATTTACTTAAGAAAATCCTAGGTTATTACCAAAGTAACTAGGAAGAGTGTACTAACCTTGAAAAGTGAAAGAAAAATCCTTGAGGATGATGTAGAAATGCTGCCCTAGCTTGGAAGAGGTACTCCACACGAGCTTGAGGTTCGATTTGGAGAATCCAAGCCTTTAGAACGGTTCTAGGGTTCTAAAACCCTTGATTCTCTCAAGTGGAAAACCCTAGATGTAAATCCCCATTCTCTTCTCTTCTTCTCTCTCAAAACCTTCTAAGTGAGGTGAATGAAGCCCTAAAGGCTCGGGCAAGCCCTTATGGATAAGGGTTAACACCCAAAAGACGAAAACGCCCTTACTAAAAATTCTGTAAAACTCGATAGACCGAGCGATCGGTGCTTATGACCGATCGATCGGTTGCCGACCGAGCGATCGGTGTTATTGACCGATCGACCGGTCAAAAACATGCTCTCTGGAAAATTTCCCCATATAAAATTTCTGACCAGTCGATAGCCACCGATCGATCGGTTTTGGACCGATCGATCGCTGATGAGGACCGATCGATCGGTGCTCTGCAGGTTCCACTATTTTGACCATATCTTTTGACTCGTTCGTCCGATTTTGACGATTCAACTTGCGTTGGATTCGTCTTTCGAAAACGGACATTTCTAACATTTCAGAATTTCCGATTTCTCCCTTATTTATTAATTATACTATGAGGAAGGCCAATTGGTAACGAAAATGCTATTCATTAAAGTTGGAAAAGTCCGGGGTGCTACAGAATGATTTATTTGTAAATATATTATGAGATGGTACTTACAAGCAATTCTCTAATTTCTGGAGGTTAATCACATTGTGTTAATGGAAATTAATTGTGATTGGTGGAAGTCCAGGGATATAGATAAAATTCTATAATCCTAATGGAGTATAGGAAAGGTGTTTCCTAGTAACAATGCTTTAACCAAAAGGTTGAGTACTTGGTCCCACAACCGGAAATAGGAGATCCCTTTAGATCCCACACACAAGGACCTTCTTAAAGTATTTAATTTAATTATTAATTAAATTCATTAATTTCTCTAAGTAATCACTATATGGTATAATGAAATTCTAAAAGCTGGAATCACATTGGATGTGAAAAACCAAATGGGTAGGACCCATTGGGGATTTTGTTAAAAGAATCAAAAATTGTCCTAAGGGTTTGTGAAACCCATTGGGGGCGTGTGGAGTGGGACCCACCTAGGGTGGGATGCCCACTTCATGGAGGTATTAATAATAATAATTGTTATTATTATTTAATTAGTATCTAATAGCTAATATCCTTATTGGATAAGGTTAGTTAGTTAGTTAGAGTTAGTTACTAATTAAAGATTTCTTGTTGGACAAGGAGTCTATTAGTTTCTTCCTAATCAAGGAATCCTAATTGGATTGGGATAAGGTTAAGATTAGTTGGACACTAATGGATGAGATTAGTTTCTATTTTGATTATTCCTAATTAATTATGGAGAAACCAAATAGGAAACTAATTGAGGAATCTTTATTGGATAAGGATTAGGAAACTTTGGTTTCAAGCAACCAAAGAAGCCTATAAAAGGGGTGGACGTCCAAGGCTTTGGATATAAGAAAATTTCTAGATTTGGAAACTTCTCCCCTCTCCTCAAACATCACGCCCTCCCCTCTCTCTTCTTGAGGTGTACGGTCACACCCATCTCTCTCTTCTTTGTCTTCTTGATTGGATCTTGAGGAAAAGATAGAATTCATCTTGTTCATCAAGAAAGGTTCTTGATCAATAAAGATTGGATCTTTATTTCAAGATCCTAGAGCTGGAAATTTGGAAGGGCCATTAGCTTCCATTAGAGAAAGCTTTAAAGGAAAAAGAAGGTTCGTGTGAATCGACAGGAGACTTGACACTTGTGAAGTTTTGCGAGTACTATTCTAACGTGGATTTGACTTAACAATTTCAAAGTTGCAAAGGTGAATGTTATTCCTACCTTCATTGAATAAAATCAATTAGAATCTTAGTCAGATCTTGGGATTCAATGTATGCCCCCCAAGAACTGTTTTTCTAAAATTAAAAAGAGGCATACTTTCAGCTATTACGTATCAACATACTAAATATATATTATTTGTTTGTGCACCTGATTTGACACACTTAGTTATGTATCCAATTCAGGCACTTTGTTGGTAAATGACTTCTTAGCTCATGTATTGATCGATACTGGTTCTACCCACTCCTTCGTTACACCTAGTTTTGTATGAGAGTTTCCGATGGAGCCAAGTCTATTAGACCATGAACTGTCGATCGCCACTCCTGCTGGTAGTTCAGTCATCACTGATAAGGTCTATCGAGATTGTGATATTTGAGTGGGTCCGAGAGTTATGCCAGCTGATCTGATTGTCCTTAAATTCCAAGACATCGACGTCATTCAAGGCATGGATTTGCTTTCCAAATATCATGGGCATGTTGACTGTTTTGGGAAGGTAGTCAACTTTAGGCCAATCAGTGAGCCTCCTTTTCATTTCCAATGGCTGAAGAAGAAAGACTTAGCTCAATCTGCAGCATTGAGTCATACTACCTCGGAAGCACCAGATTTCTCAAGTATCCCTGTTGTAGAGGAATTCATGGATGTTTCCAAAGACTTACCAGGTTTGTCGCCGGATAAAGAAGTAAAGTTTGCAATTGAGTTAGCTTTGGGTACGGCACCCATCTCTAAAGCGCCATATAGGCTCCAACGGAGTTGAAAGAGTTAAAGGAGCAGATTGATGAATTGCTCAATATTCGATTCATTCGCCCAAGTGTATCGCCTTGGGGAGCTCCAGTGTTGTTTGTGAAGAAGAAGGATAGTTCAATGAGAATGTGCATCAACTATCTATAACTGAACAAGCTCACTATCAAAAAAAAAATATCCATTGCCTAGGATCGACGAACTATTTGATCAGTTGCAAGGGGCGAAATACTTCTCCAAGATTGATTTAAGGTTTGGCTACCATCAGCTAAAGATAAAGGTGGAAGATGTGCCTAAGTCTGCATTCAGGACTAGATACAGGCATTTTAAATTCCTAGTCATGCCGTTTGGTTTGACAAATGCTCCGGCAGTATTCATGGATCTCATGAACAGAATCTTCAAACAGACTCTTGATCAATTTGTGATCGTGTTTGTGGATGACATCCTAGTGTATTCCAAGACCCAGAAAGAGCATGAGATACATCTCTGGACCACATTGAAGACACTCTGGGAGCATGAGTTGTATGCTAAGCTCAGCAAGTGCGAGTTTTGGCTAGAAAATGTAGCATTTCTAGGCTATGTGGTGTCTGGAGAGGGAATTTCAGTTGATCCTGCTAAGATAGAAACAGTGGAAGGATGGGGAAGGCCACAGAGCGTCATAGACGTTCGAAGCTTCTTAGGCCTAGCTAGATATTATCGAACATTTGTGAAAGGTTTTCTAGTTTGGCAGCTCTGCTCACTCATCTGACTCGAAAGAACGCCAAGTTTGAGTGGAATGAGAAATATGAGAAGAGTTTTCTTGAGTTGAAGAAGCGTCTCACTACCGCCCCCATCTTGACTGTTCCATCCGGTAGCGGAGGTTTTGTGGTCTATAGTGACGCCTCACTCATTGGGTTAGTTTGGTTCTTATGCAACATGGGAAAGTTATTGCCTATGCTTCTCAGTAGTTGAAGGACCACGAGAAGAACTATCCTACCCATGATTTGGAGTTGGCAGCATTAGTCTTTGCTCTCAAGATCTGTATCCCTATAATCTTTACACCATGAAAGCAACTAAAATTATCTAAGAGTTTTAGTCATATTACCTCGGTGAATGATGTTCACCGGTAAAGCTAAATCCACTCAAACCGTCAGAACACTTTGTAGAGATTTTCCAAAGAAATACTAGAAGCTCGATCCTTGTTCTTCACTATCTCCATGAAGCTTTAGAATCTCTCTTTGAAATTGATGAAGCAAAAGGAAGAAGATGGAATTTTGGTGTAGACTTTCTAACAACCAAAAGCCTAAGGTTCAAAACCCTAGATTTGGAAAACCCAATTTGGAAGCACCTTGTAGCTCACGAAATTTCCTAGGGCCACTCCCTAAGGGCTCACGGTTTGGAGAGAGAGGAGAGAATGAGTGAAAAAATTATGGAGAATTATATCTCCTATGGTCTTTGGTGTTGGGATATTTATAGACTAGGATTCTATCCTAATCCTACTCCAACTTGATCTTATCCCTTAGGAATTATTTTTCAATAATAACACTTATTATTAAATAAATCCTAGTTTATCTATAACTACTTTAGTTATAGTAAACCTACCAATTAAGGAGTCCTTATCAATTGAGGATTCCTCAAATAAAAGGGATTAACCAATCAACCAACAAATCCTAATCCAATTACGATTACTCCAAGGGGGGGGCGTGAGCATAGAAGAGTCTTGGACTCCTAGTTTGGTTCCAATTCCATCTTTTATCAATCCTATTTGCATTCCAACAATTGAAATTTAATTTCTTAATTAATAGAGTTATTACTCAATAATTATTCAAGTTACCAAATCCTAATCTAATTAGGATTTCCAAAGTAGGCGCCCCACCCTAGGGTTTAAACCCATGGGCTTGGGCCCATATTAAAGGTCCATATTAATGTGTTTATGGATAAGGGTCAAACCCATTTCCCCTTTAATTAGATTAATTAAATAATTACTAATATAATCCCTATATTTAAATTAACAATTAATTTAAACCATAGATTAACTTTTAATCTATTTAATTAATGATTAACTTTTAATCACTTAAATAATTGATTAACATTTAATCAATTATTGAGCTTGTATTTCTTATGTGAGCATCTCCACAGATTGCTCTGGGACATTCTTATCTTGGCTTACCCAATGTTATCCCATTGACCCTAAATAGGAATTACATCGGAATTGCAAGTGACGTGAGATGTCCATGTTGCAATTGAATCCCAGTGTATGAACATTAACCAATACAGATCCTGCCACATGAATTTTTTAATTCGATTTATCCTTCCAAATACATTATCCCTAATGGGCCTTCGAGATTGAAAAACTATCTAACTCATACCCCATTGTACATCATCCGGGTTTCCAAGACTTATGATTAAGCCATGAGAAACAATTTCTCATGAAAAATATTTTGAGAAAATCATTTGATAAGTATAATATCTTTTAATAAAAGTATATTTCAAAACATATTTTGATTTCAAAATCACTTGCGCAAGATTTGAACTTAATCAACTGTTTTACTCGGAACATGGTTAATCTCTCAAATTAATGAGCATGGATTTCTTGTTTGAAATTCATCATGACTTGAACAGCTTTCTGACTATCCAACTGTCACTATATCGTATTCCCTAAGGTTGAAAATACTTTGGTGGAATCAAAACAGTTAGATCACTGCTCAGTCATAGATGAACTCATCAGATCTAAGGATCATCGAAACTGTTCAATGTGAATGAGAGATCAACTATCTGATAGTACGTTTATGCAAGAGGTCTCTTATTGAATGCAATCATTCAGTGTACATTTAAGTACCCATATGCTGATGTGTAGTCCCCACTACAATAGTTCGAGATAGAACTACATCTCAACTATTGAAAACATCTTAGCATAGTGGCAGCCATATAAGTGAAGTGCCCAGCTTCACCCATAGCTATGACTATATAAGGTATAAGGAACTGGAAAGTTATATCTGCCAGTGATAATCCAATCACATAACTTTCCTACAATATATCCTAAGGACCTTTATCGATATCTCATATTGTATAGATCATCTCATGATCATGGTCAATTACCCATAATGAATACACAATAGATAAAGAAGAAGTCTTTATTAATCAAATTAATAAGAATCTAACAATCTAAATGACTTTTCTGGGCATCATGTCTAACACGTAGTAGGATGAGGAAATTATGAGTCAAATGGAGGCCTCGGAGTCTGTGCAGACATCGCAATCCGGTACGGGGCAGACCTGACCCTTCTCTCTAGTAGCACTGGTCCACTAGACTGGCCTCGATCCATACCTCTCTATCTGAGGAAATCCTCTGAACCCTTCTCGACGATCTTCGCCATGCTCACTATGTCTCCCCAGGTTCCCACCTTGAGTATGGCAATCCAATCCCCCTATTAAAGGCCTTCAACCCTCTCTCGAACTTCCTGATGCGCATGTGCTCAGATGCGATCATATGAGGTGCAAACCTTGACAACTCTACGAATTTGGCCTCGTACTCGGCCACAGTCATCTCCCCCTGCTCGAGGGACACAAACTCCTATTCCTTCTGCTCCCTGATGAAAATTGGGAAATACTGCCTATAGAAGACATCCATGAACTCTCCCCATGTCCATGGCTCCCCTGCCTTGGCAACGTCCCTCTGCCTCAATACAGATCTCCACCAATGCTCGGCTTCACCTTCCATTATGAAGGAAACTCATTCCACCCTTTGCTCATCAGTACAGCGGAGTGCATGAAAAATCTTCACCAACTACATCACCCAGGCCTCGGCAACCATTGGGTCCATCGTCCAATAGAAGCTAGGAACACCTCAAGTCCTGTAGTGTGATGGATTGGAGGAAACCCAGGTGCAAGTGTAGGTGTAGCAGTAGGCTGCCTGGCAGCAAGGATAGCCATGGTCTCTACCATAGTCTCCAAAAGCCGGGAGAGGTTAGGTTGCTCATCTCTCAATGGAGCCTCTCCTCTATTCCCCTGGTCTAGTACCCACGACTCCTGGTGCCACGTCTCATCATCAGATCCTGAGAACAATAGCACAACGTGAGTCTCTTTTAAAAACCAGATGATCAACATGTCATATTGCAGTTGATAACTCACCTCATATGGCGTAGTATACATTGGAGTATTTATACACATAATTTCCTAGCGAAAGCTAAGACACAAGGTCCAGTTGAAACATCAACCGATTTGACTAAGACTAACATCAGTCTATACGTGGATCCTAAACTTCCTAGATTTACCTAAGGACTTGCTTGATAACCATTATGTCACGATATCAAACTTCAATTAGGAAGTTCATCTGAGTTCTAAGTTTAACTCCGAGAACATGCTTCCGCTTAGAAGACGACTTAGCCCGAGAGAAACTAATCCTAGGCTCTGATACCAAGTCTGTCACGGTCCAAAATACCCCCTACGAGTTATGGATACTTTAGCTCGTGACCGCCGTGTCATACCATCCTGTGATGACACATAAGGCATACAGGCCATCCTATGAAATACGCAAGGCACATAATAGCGGAAGCATAAAATTTCTTAAACATAAAACCATATGTATTCTGAGTCCCGACTGTTATAACATATACAAAACATATAAGTGTAAAGTGGACATGCCCACTATCAAAGTTTACATGGTCTCTCCCTCACCAATAATCTGAAGAGGGCCTCCTATCCAGTACTCTGTCCTTATGAGGATGATCCATGGTACGCTCTGGATCATAGTACTCTCCTCTATCCCAATGCTCAGGAGCACGCTCATCGAAACCTGCCGAAGTCAATCATTCGGCTGATCATAGAATATCCAGTGTCTACAAACCACAAGATAATAATGTCATAACATAAAATGCTTTCATATGGTAGTTCATCAGATACACATGCAAATATTGTAAATAATTACGGAATTCCCTTTTCACTTGCACTGTGCATACATATTGTACATATACAACTTTTGCTTCCTTTCTTATACTTTACTTTTGTTTTCTTATCGTTTCACTTGCTTTACACATGACTTTTCATTTGGAATCAGATGACAATGCTTACCCTGTTTGTGGTAAGAGCCCACTGTCATCCTTCAAATACATATACTTTTACTTAGAATCAGATGATAATGCTCACTCTGCTTGTGGTGAGAGCCCACTATCATCCTTCCAATACAAATGCTTTCACTTGGAATCAGAAGAAAATGCTCACCCTGCTTGTGGTGAGAGCCCACTATCCTCCTTCCAATACAATTACTTTTTCTTGGAATCAGAGAACATTGTTCACCCTGCTTGTGGTGAGAGCCCACTATTCTCCTTCCAATACATATGCTT